>CP116448.1:0-725685 GCA_028216015.1 Quercus dentata
CCTAAACCCTAAACCCTAAACCCTAAACCCTAAACCCTAAACCCTAAACCCTAAACCCTAAACCCTAAACCCTAAACCCTAAACCCTAAACCCTAAACCCTAAACCCTAAACCCTAAACCCTAAACCCCCCTAAACCCTAAACCCTAAACCCTAAACCCTAAACCCTAAACCCTAAACCCTAAACCCTAAACCCTAAACCCTAAACCCTAAACCCTAAACCCTAAACCCTAAACCCTAAACCCTAAACCCTAAACCCTAAACCCTAAACCCTAAACCCTAAACCCTAAACCCTAAACCCTAAACCCTAAACCCTAAACCCTAAACCCTAAACCCTAAACCCTAAACCCTAAACCCTAAACCCTAAACCCTAAACCCTAAACCCTAAACCCTAAACCCTAAACCCTAAACCCTAAACCCTAAACCCTAAACCCTAAACCCTAAACCCTAAACCCTAAACCCTAAACCCTAAACCCTAAACCCTAAACCCTAAACCCTAAACCCTAAACCCTAAACCCTAAACCCTAAACCCTAAACCCTAAACCCTAAACCCTAAACCCTAAACCCTAAACCCTAAACCCTAAACCCTAAACCCTAAACCCTAAACCCTAAACCCTAAACCCTAAACCCTAAACCCTAAACCCTAAACCCTAAACCCTAAACCCTAAACCCTAAACCCTAAACCCTAAAC
Organism: Quercus dentata; assembly: GCA_028216015.1. Classification (NCBI taxonomy): domain Eukaryota; kingdom Viridiplantae; phylum Streptophyta; class Magnoliopsida; order Fagales; family Fagaceae; genus Quercus; species Quercus dentata. The sequence goes on from CP116448.1 coordinate 690, forward strand.
CCTAAACCCTAAACCCTAAACCCTAAACCCTAAACCCTAAACCCTAAACCCTAAACCCTAAACCCTAAACCCTAAACCCTAAACCCTAAACCCTAAACCCTAAACCCTAAACCCTAAACCCTAAACCCTAAACCCTAAACCCTAAACCCTAAACCCTAAACCCTAAACCCTAAACCCTAAACCCTAAACCCTAAACCCTAAACCCTAAACCCTAAACCCTAAACCCTAAACCCTAAACCCTAAACCCTAAACCCTAAACCCTAAACCCTAAACCCTAAACCCTAAACCCTAAACCCTAAACCCTAAACCCTAAACCCTAAACCCTAAACCCTAAACCCTAAACCCTAAACCCTAAACCCTAAACCCTAAACCCTAAACCCTAAACCCTAAACCCTAAACCCTAAACCCTAAACCCTAAACCCTAAACCCTAAACCCTAAACCCTAAACCCTAAACCCTAAACCCTAAACCCTAAACCCTAAACCCTAAACCCTAAACCCTAAACCCTAAACCCTAAACCCTAAACCCTAAACCCTAAACCCTAAACCCTAAACCCTAAACCCTAAACCCTAAACCCTAAACCCTAAACCCTAAACCCTAAACCCTAAACCCTAAACCCTAAACCCTAAACCCTAAACCCTAAACCCTAAACCCTAAACCCTAAACCCTAAACCCTAAACCCTAAACCCTAAACCCTAAACCCTAAACCCTAAACCCTAAACCCTAAACCCTAAAACCCTAAACCCTAAACCCTAAACCCTAAACCCTAAACCCTAAACCCTAAACCCTAAACCCTAAACCCTAAACCCTAAACCCTAAACCCTAAACCCTAAACCCTAAACCCTAAACCCTAAACCCTAAACCCTAAACCCTAAACCCTAAACCCTAAACCCTAAACCCTAAACCCTAAACCCTAAACCCTAAACCCTAAACCCTAAACCCTAAACCCTAAACCCTAAACCCTAAACCCTAAACCCTAAACCCTAAACCCTAAACCCTAAACCCTAAACCCTAAACCCTAAACCCTAAACCCTAAACCCTAAACCCTAAACCCTAAACCCTAAACCCTAAACCCTAAACCCTAAACCCTAAACCCTAAACCCTAAACCCTAAACCCTAAACCCTAAACCCTAAACCCTAAACCCTAAACCCTAAACCCTAAACCCTAAACCCTAAACCCTAAACCCTAAACCCTAAACCCTAAACCCTAAACCCTAAACCCTAAACCCTAAACCCTAAACCCTAAACCCTAAACCCTAAACCCTAAACCCTAAACCCTAAACCCTAAACCCTAAACCCTAAACCCTAAACCCTAAACCCTAAACCCTAAACCCTAAACCCTAAACCCTAAACCCTAAACCCTAAACCCTAAACCCTAAACCCTAAACCCTAAACCCTAAACCCTAAACCCTAAACCCTAAACCCTAAACCCTAAACCCTAAACCCTAAACCCTAAACCCTAAACCCTAAACCCTAAACCCTAAACCCTAAACCCTAAACCCTAAACCCTAAACCCTAAACCCTAAACCCTAAACCCTAAACCCTAAACCCTAAACCCTAAACCCTAAACCCTAAACCCTAAACCCTAAACCCTAAACCCTAAACCCTAAACCCTAAACCCTAAACCCTAAACCCTAAACCCTAAACCCTAAACCCTAAACCCTAAACCCTAAACCCTAAACCCTAAACCCTAAACCCTAAACCCTAAACCCTAAACCCTAAACCCTAAACCCTAAACCCTAAACCCTAAACCCTAAACCCTAAACCCTAAACCCTAAACCCTAAACCCTAAACCCTAAACCCTAAACCCTAAACCCTAAACCCTAAACCCTAAACCCTAAACCCTAAACCCTAAACCCTAAACCCTAAACCCTAAACCCTAAACCCTAAACCCTAAACCCTAAACCCTAAACCCTAAACCCTAAACCCTAAACCCTAAACCCTAAACCCTAAACCCTAAACCCTAAACCCTAAACCCTAAACCCTAAACCCTAAACCCTAAACCCTAAACCCTAAACCCTAAACCCTAAACCCTAAACCCTAAACCCTAAACCCTAAACCCTAAACCCTAAACCCTAAACCCTAAACCCTAAACCCTAAACCCTAAACCCTAAACCCTAAACCCTAAACCCTAAACCCTAAACCCTAAACCCTAAACCCTAAACCCTAAACCCTAAACCCTAAACCCTAAACCCTAAACCCTAAACCCTAAACCCTAAACCCTAAACCCTAAACCCTAAACCCTAAACCCTAAACCCTAAACCCTAAACCCTAAACCCTAAACCCTAAACCCTAAACCCTAAACCCTAAACCCTAAACCCTAAACCCTAAACCCTAAACCCTAAACCCTAAACCCTAAACCCTAAACCCTAAACCCTAAACCCTAAACCCTAAACCCTAAACCCTAAACCCTAAACCCTAAACCCTAAACCCTAAACCCTAAACCCTAAACCCTAAACCCTAAACCCTAAACCCTAAACCCTAAACCCTAAACCCTAAACCCTAAACCCTAAACCCTAAACCCTAAACCCTAAACCCTAAACCCTAAACCCTAAACCCTAAACCCTAAACCCTAAACCCTAAACCCTAAACCCTAAACCCTAAACCCTAAACCCTAAACCCTAAACCCTAAACCCTAAACCCTAAACCCTAAACCCTAAACCCTAAACCCTAAACCCTAAACCCTAAACCCTAAACCCTAAACCCTAAACCCTAAACCCTAAACCCTAAACCCTAAACCCTAAACCCTAAACCCTAAACCCTAAACCCTAAACCCTAAACCCTAAACCCTAAACCCTAAACCCTAAACCCTAAACCCTAAACCCTAAACCCTAAACCCTAAACCCTAAACCCTAAACCCTAAACCCTAAACCCTAAACCCTAAACCCTAAACCCTAAACCCTAAACCCTAAACCCTAAACCCTAAACCCTAAACCCTAAACCCTAAACCCTAAACCCTAAACCCTAAACCCTAAACCCTAAACCCTAAACCCTAAACCCTAAACCCTAAACCCTAAACCCTAAACCCTAAACCCTAAACCCTAAACCCTAAACCCTAAACCCTAAACCCTAAACCCTAAACCCTAAACCCTAAACCCTAAACCCTAAACCCTAAACCCTAAACCCTAAACCCTAAACCCTAAACCCTAAACCCTAAACCCTAAACCCTAAACCCTAAACCCTAAACCCTAAACCCTAAACCCTAAACCCTAAACCCTAAACCCTAAACCCTAAACCCTAAACCCTAAACCCTAAACCCTAAACCCTAAACCCTAAACCCTAAACCCTAAACCCTAAACCCTAAACCCTAAACCCTAAACCCTAAACCCTAAACCCTAAACCCTAAACCCTAAACCCTAAACCCTAAACCCTAAACCCTAAACCCTAAACCCTAAACCCTAAACCCTAAACCCTAAACCCTAAACCCTAAACCCTAAACCCTAAACCCTAAACCCTAAACCCTAAACCCTAAACCCTAAACCCTAAACCCTAAACCCTAAACCCTAAACCCTAAACCCTAAACCCTAAACCCTAAACCCTAAACCCTAAACCCTAAACCCTAAACCCTAAACCCTAAACCCTAAACCCTAAACCCTAAACCCTAAACCCTAAACCCTAAACCCTAAACCCTAAACCCTAAACCCTAAACCCTAAACCCTAAACCCTAAACCCTAAACCCTAAACCCTAAACCCTAAACCCTAAACCCTAAACCCTAAACCCTAAACCCTAAACCCTAAACCCTAAACCCTAAACCCTAAACCCTAAACCCTAAACCCTAAACCCTAAACCCTAAACCCTAAACCCTAAACCCTAAACCCTAAACCCTAAACCCTAAACCCTAAACCCTAAACCCTAAACCCTAAACCCTAAACCCTAAACCCTAAACCCTAAACCCTAAACCCTAAACCCTAAACCCTAAACCCTAAACCCTAAACCCTAAACCCTAAACCCTAAACCCTAAACCCTAAACCCTAAACCCTAAACCCTAAACCCTAAACCCTAAACCCTAAACCCTAAACCCTAAACCCTAAACCCTAAACCCTAAACCCTAAACCCTAAACCCTAAACCCTAAACCCTAAACCCTAAACCCTAAACCCTAAACCCTAAACCCTAAACCCTAAACCCTAAACCCTAAACCCTAAACCCTAAACCCTAAACCCTAAACCCTAAACCCTAAACCCTAAACCCTAAACCCTAAACCCTAAACCCTAAACCCTAAACCCTAAACCCTAAACCCTAAACCCTAAACCCTAAACCCTAAACCCTAAACCCTAAACCCTAAACCCTAAACCCTAAACCCTAAACCCTAAACCCTAAACCCTAAACCCTAAACCCTAAACCCTAAACCCTAAACCCTAAACCCTAAACCCTAAACCCTAAACCCTAAACCCTAAACCCTAAACCCTAAACCCTAAACCCTAAACCCTAAACCCTAAACCCTAAACCCTAAACCCTAAACCCTAAACCCTAAACCCTAAACCCTAAACCCTAAACCCTAAACCCTAAACCCTAAACCCTAAACCCTAAACCCTAAACCCTAAACCCTAAACCCTAAACCCTAAACCCTAAACCCTAAACCCTAAACCCTAAACCCTAAACCCTAAACCCTAAACCCTAAACCCTAAACCCTAAACCCTAAACCCTAAACCCTAAACCCTAAACCCTAAACCCTAAACCCTAAACCCTAAACCCTAAACCCTAAACCCTAAACCCTAAACCCTAAACCCTAAACCCTAAACCCTAAACCCTAAACCCTAAACCCTAAACCCTAAACCCTAAACCCTAAACCCTAAACCCTAAACCCTAAACCCTAAACCCTAAACCCTAAACCCTAAACCCTAAACCCTAAACCCTAAACCCTAAACCCTAAACCCTAAACCCTAAACCCTAAACCCTAAACCCTAAACCCTAAACCCTAAACCCTAAACCCTAAACCCTAAACCCTAAACCCTAAACCCTAAACCCTAAACCCTAAACCCTAAACCCTAAACCCTAAACCCTAAACCCTAAACCCTAAACCCTAAACCCTAAACCCTAAACCCTAAACCCTAAACCCTAAACCCTAAACCCTAAACCCTAAACCCTAAACCCTAAACCCTAAACCCTAAACCCTAAACCCTAAACCCTAAACCCTAAACCCTAAACCCTAAACCCTAAACCCTAAACCCTAAACCCTAAACCCTAAACCCTAAACCCTAAACCCTAAACCCTAAACCCTAAACCCTAAACCCTAAACCCTAAACCCTAAACCCTAAACCCTAAACCCTAAACCCTAAACCCTAAACCCTAAACCCTAAACCCTAAACCCTAAACCCTAAACCCTAAACCCTAAACCCTAAACCCTAAACCCTAAACCCTAAACCCTAAACCCTAAACCCTAAACCCTAAACCCTAAACCCTAAACCCTAAACCCTAAACCCTAAACCCTAAACCCTAAACCCTAAACCCTAAACCCTAAACCCTAAACCCTAAACCCTAAACCCTAAACCCTAAACCCTAAACCCTAAACCCTAAACCCTAAACCCTAAACCCTAAACCCTAAACCCTAAACCCTAAACCCTAAACCCTAAACCCTAAACCCTAAACCCTAAACCCTAAACCCTAAACCCTAAACCCTAAACCCTAAACCCTAAACCCTAAACCCTAAACCCTAAACCCTAAACCCTAAACCCTAAACCCTAAACCCTAAACCCTAAACCCTAAACCCTAAACCCTAAACCCTAAACCCTAAACCCTAAACCCTAAACCCTAAACCCTAAACCCTAAACCCTAAACCCTAAACCCTAAACCCTAAACCCTAAACCCTAAACCCTAAACCCTAAACCCTAAACCCTAAACCCTAAACCCTAAACCCTAAACCCTAAACCCTAAACCCTAAACCCTAAACCCTAAACCCTAAACCCTAAACCCTAAACCCTAAACCCTAAACCCTAAACCCTAAACCCTAAACCCTAAACCCTAAACCCTAAACCCTAAACCCTAAACCCTAAACCCTAAACCCTAAACCCTAAACCCTAAACCCTAAACCCTAAACCCTAAACCCTAAACCCTAAACCCTAAACCCTAAACCCTAAACCCTAAACCCTAAACCCTAAACCCTAAACCCTAAACCCTAAACCCTAAACCCTAAACCCTAAACCCTAAACCCTAAACCCTAAACCCTAAACCCTAAACCCTAAACCCTAAACCCTAAACCCTAAACCCTAAACCCTAAACCCTAAACCCTAAACCCTAAACCCTAAACCCTAAACCCTAAACCCTAAACCCTAAACCCTAAACCCTAAACCCTAAACCCTAAACCCTAAACCCTAAACCCTAAACCCTAAACCCTAAACCCTAAACCCTAAACCCTAAACCCTAAACCCTAAACCCTAAACCCTAAACCCTAAACCCTAAACCCTAAACCCTAAACCCTAAACCCTAAACCCTAAACCCTAAACCCTAAACCCTAAACCCTAAACCCTAAACCCTAAACCCTAAACCCTAAACCCTAAACCCTAAACCCTAAACCCTAAACCCTAAACCCTAAACCCTAAACCCTAAACCCTAAACCCTAAACCCTAAACCCTAAACCCTAAACCCTAAACCCTAAACCCTAAACCCTAAACCCTAAACCCTAAACCCTAAACCCTAAACCCTAAACCCTAAACCCTAAACCCTAAACCCTAAACCCTAAACCCTAAACCCTAAACCCTAAACCCTAAACCCTAAACCCTAAACCCTAAACCCTAAACCCTAAACCCTAAACCCTAAACCCTAAACCCTAAACCCTAAACCCTAAACCCTAAACCCTAAACCCTAAACCCTAAACCCTAAACCCTAAACCCTAAACCCTAAACCCTAAACCCTAAACCCTAAACCCTAAACCCTAAACCCTAAACCCTAAACCCTAAACCCTAAACCCTAAACCCTAAACCCTAAACCCTAAACCCTAAACCCTAAACCCTAAACCCTAAACCCTAAACCCTAAACCCTAAACCCTAAACCCTAAACCCTAAACCCTAAACCCTAAACCCTAAACCCTAAACCCTAAACCCTAAACCCTAAACCCTAAACCCTAAACCCTAAACCCTAAACCCTAAACCCTAAACCCTAAACCCTAAACCCTAAACCCTAAACCCTAAACCCTAAACCCTAAACCCTAAACCCTAAACCCTAAACCCTAAACCCTAAACCCTAAACCCTAAACCCTAAACCCTAAACCCTAAACCCTAAACCCTAAACCCTAAACCCTAAACCCTAAACCCTAAACCCTAAACCCTAAACCCTAAACCCTAAACCCTAAACCCTAAACCCTAAACCCTAAACCCCTAAACCCTAATAAACCCTAAACCCTAAACCCTAAACCCTAAACCCTAAACCCTAAACCCTAAACCCTAAACCCTAAACCCTAAAAACCCTAAACCCTAAACCCTAAACCCTAAACCCTAAACCCTAAACCCTAAACCCTAAACCCTAAACCCTAAACCCTAAACCCTAAACCCTAAACCCTAAACCCTAAACCCTAAACCCTAAACCCTAAACCCTAAACCCTAAACCCTAAACCCTAAAAAAAACCCTAAACCCTAAACCCTAAACCCTAAAACCCTAAACCCTAAACCCTAAACCCTAAAACCCTAAACCCTAAACCCTAAACCCCTAAACCCTAAACCCTAAACCCTAAACCCTAAAAACCCTAAACCCTAAAAACCCTAAACCCTAAACCCTAAACCCTAAAAACCCTAAACCCTAAACCCTAAACCCTAAACCCTAAACCCTAAACCCTAAACCCTAAACCCTAAACCCTAAACCCTAAACCCTAAAACCCTAAAAAACCCTAAAACCCTAAAACTAAAAAAACCCTAAACCCTAAAAAACCCTAAACCCTAAACCCTAAACCCTAAACCCTAAAAAAACCCTAAAACCCTAAAAAACCCTAAAACCCTAAAAAACCCTAAACCCTAAACCCTAAACCCTAAACCCTAAACCCTAAACCCTAAACCCTAAACCCTAAACCCTAAACCCTAAACCCTAAACCCTAAACCCTAAACCCTAAAAAACCCTAAACCCTAAAACCCTAAAACCCTAAAAAACCCTAAAACTAAAACCCTAAAACCCTAAAAAAACCCTAAACCCTAAACCCTAAACCCTAAACCTAAAAAACCCTAAAACCCTAAAACCCTAAAAACCCTAAACCCTAAAACCCTAAAACCCTAAACCCTAAACCCTAAACCCTAAACCCTAAACCCTAAACCCTAAACCCTAAAACCCTAAACCCTAAACCCTAAACCCTAAACCCTTAACCCTAAACCCTAAACCCTAAAACCCTAAACCCTAAACCCTAAACCCTAACATATATGGAGAAAGAGGATCCCCTTGCTAGATTCCTCTAGATGGCCGAATATTGCCATATTCTTTTCCATTAATGAGAATGGAAAAGGAGGGAGTGGTTACACACCACATCACCCACTGAATCCATTTGTTTGAAAAGCCTAATTTAATCATTATGCCTTGCAGAAAATTCCACTCAACACGATCATATGCTTTATTGATATAAAGCTTCAATGCCAATGATCCTTTTCTTCCTTTTTTCCGAGAATGCATAGAATGTAAAACTTCATAAGCCACTAGCACATTGTCAGTAATAAGCTTTCCTGGCACAAAAGCACTCTGTGTAGAAGATATAACAGATGGTAGAATATGTTATATTGATACCAATACCTCAATATCAACAACAAATCCATGAAATATAATGCTTTAAACTTGAAATAAAGGGTAAAGAAGTGAAAACCCATACCTTTTCTTTGATTTGGTGTGAAGATTGAAGAGAAAGATGGAGGGTTTTGGAGCGAAAATGGTAGTTTTGAGAGAGGGAGAGGTGGAGAAGATGAAGAGATACGCACGTGATGCGAGGGAAAATGAAAAGTTTAGAAAAAACTGTCTGATTTTAACCCTATACTCACAAAACACATGTTTTTTTTTACTTAAATGACTCATGAGTGAGTCACAGAGTGAGTCGCCAAAAACCCTTAAATCCAAATTTTGAAAAATTTCTCTAAGTCTTTTTTACGATTGGGACTTCCACTCGCCGGTGAGTCGAAATGCTTCTGGATGGCCTCGCAACTCGTGAATGAGTCACCAAAATTCCAGATTTTGGAAAAAATTCTAAGTATTTTTCGCGACTTAACATTCCACTCACTAGTGAGTCATGAGTACCATCTGGATAAGCTCGCATCTGGCGAGTGAGTGACAAAAAACAGAGTTGCAAAGTTTTTGGATTTTTGTGATATTTTTCGAAACAAAATACTTTCCAAAAACAACTAAAATACTCAAAAACCTTTTTGGGTTTGATCAATAGATGATTGAGTATTTACATCGCATTTAACCAAGTACAATTACACAAATGAATGAGCCATTTATTGAACATAGACATGCATCATATGGGTGAGTATCAAACATGAGATAGTACTTAGTCTAATGTGAAACTTCAATGATCAATTCAACCATGTCATATATAGCTAGTACTAAGTAGAGTGACCTATCTCAGTTATAAAAATAAGCATATATGACCTCCCACAAGAACTTGATTACATTTGATTTAGAAGCTTTACATTGGGCTTCTTTTCTTTTAATCTTTACATCTCATCCGGGATTGGTGCCTGAAATTTTTTATATTTTAATTTGTTGAGTAAGCCTTTGACTTTTAGCACCATACATTTCAATATAAGTCGCTTTTCCTTTTTCCTAGTCAAATACTAGTATATGCGACAGACTTTGTAGCTCATTATCTCTTTTCAAGATTTGACATAGGTTGAACTATTAAGGAAATAAATAAATAAATGAGTGGGAAGAGATATTGACACAAGTCTATGCATGTCTCAAGATCAACACAACTATTAACTAATCATTCATGATAAGTTTGAAGATCTATTTACAACAGTCACATAGATGTCAAGATGTTTCTTACAAAGATACAAGTGCATAGAGAACAAGCTAAGTTCATTAATGCACAGAGCCATCATTAATGCATAGAGAACAAGGCTAAACATGCACATGAAAATGCACAACATTGCCGATCAAACTTTTTGTATTTTATACTTTTTATGTGTTTTTGGATTTTTGACACAATGCAATAAAAGAATGATCAAAAGAAGCAACAAACAATCAAAGTTTTTAAACAACCAAAAACAATAAAAACATGCTAAAATTGAAATAAGCAAACAGCCAAGAGAGTCACATGATATTGAAAGAATTAATGCATAGACATATTGTAGTAATTATGCATGTGCTCCCTTCTTCACCCACACGGCATGTGCAGTTGGGATGATATCCTTTGAGGATTGGGTGCTTGAGCCATAATTCTCAAACCCGAGGGTGGAGTTGGCCAAGCATGAGGTGATGGTGTTAATCATCTTTATCACATCGCTCATAACAGGTTCTCTTTCTTGCCCTTTTGGTTGCTTGGGCTTCTCATTGCCTTTTCCTTGTATTTTTGGCTTTTGACGATCCGCCTTTTTCAATGCTTGGAGCTTGTAGCAATTCGGTTTCGTGTGCCCTCGGATTCCACAATGATGGCAATAGTGTTGAGCTTGTGGACCTTTTTGTGTCTTAGGAAAAGACTTTCCTCTTGCCATAGGCTTAGTGACAATTGGCTTGGGAGACTTCATCAAAGCCATTTGATTCACCACATTTTGTTTCTTCTCAATTTTTACATTGTCAACAAGAGGAGTTGATGGTTCTTTCGACTTAACAAACTTCATTTCCTTAGACACTTGAGAGCTTGAGCTACTTTCTCCGATATAACATAAGCCGTTTTTATCTAAAAAGGGCTTTTGGTAGGCAAGGACTTCATCAAGTTTCTTTGAAGCAACCCGTTCCACTTTAGCATTTGCTTGAACAACTTTAAGCTCAAGAAACTTTATCCTAGAATAAGCATTGGTGAGTTCTTCATTCAACCCTTCAACTTCACACTTGGTTTCTTTGTAGCGCATGAGGATGCTCTTATAATCCTCTTTAGCTTTCTTCATTTTTTCGATGGCTACCTTAGCCACTCTTGCATATTCTCCACACTTCTCAAGAAGTGCATTGTAGCATTATTGCAATTTGTTAGTTCCTTCATAGACACACTCTTCCTCTCCATCATTAGATTCATCTCCAACACCCATAGATTCCACTTCAATATGCTCGTCAAACTCTTCCACAAGATTACTCAAATCTTCCAAGGAATCTACGGATGCAATGGGCATGAAAGCTGAGTAGTTTCCTTCTTCATCACAGCTTCCTTCATAATCGGAGTTAGAGCCATCCGAATCACTTAGGGTCGTAGTAAGAGCTCTACCCTTAGACTTCAAATAGGTGGGGCATTCTTTCTTCAAATGACCAAGCCCGTTGCCCTCATAACAAGTCATTACTTGAGAAGAAGAGGAGTCTTTGGAATCCTTCCTTTAGAAGTCCCTCTTATCTTTCTTGAAAGTGGAAGATTTTCCTTTCTCAAAGGACTTCCCATCCTTTCTAAATTTCAAGAATTTGCGAAAGTTCTTTACAAGTTAAGCCACTTCTTTTTCAACCTTGTCCTCCTCCGAGGAATCTTGAGTTTCAATTCTCTCATTGATTGTCTTAAGAGCAAGAGATTTGCCCTTCTTATGAGATGGTAGAGATAGCTTATCTATTTGAAGAGAGCCAATAAGTTCTTGGACTTTTATCTCATCAAGATCCTTGCTTTCGTCAATTGCAATCACCTTGGCTCAGAAGCTCTCGGCAATGATCTTAGAATCTTTCTTACTACTTTAGAGTCTTTTGTCTTTTCACCCAAATTCAACTTCCGGATTACCACTTCATTCAGCTTTCCATAGAATGAGTTGAATGATTCATCTTTGCTCATCTTCGATTCTTCAAATCGAGTGGTAAGCATTTGAAGCTTGGTATCTTTCGCCTTCTTGGTGCCTTCGTAGGTAGTCTCCAAGATTTTTCATGCCTTTTTGGCAATTGATATATGAGATATCCTGTGAAATTCATCGGGTGAGACACCACAAAATATAGCATTAAGTGCTTTGCTATTAGCATTAGCCGCTGCGAGAGCTGCCTTGTCCTAAGTACATTTGGCAGCCCTCGGCCTTATCCAACCAATCTCAACAACATCCCACACACTCTTATCAAAAGAGTATAAGAATGCACGCACTTTCCAAAATGCGTAATTACTCCCATCGAAGAAGGGAGGTGCATTGAGGGATTGAGACCTATCCATCTTAAGGATCACAGATCACACAAAGGATATAGAAATTTGTCAAAGCGTACCCGCTCTAATACCAATTGAAAGTTCACCTATTGTATAAAAAACTTGTAAATGTTTAGACCCCAAATTACAAAAAATCAAGCAAGCTTATATTCAAACAATATATATGTAGAATATGAAATATAAGCAATACCCAAACTATCAAACTACTCTAAGCCATATATTAACCAAAACCCAGTAGTAATTAAAGGTAAAGAGTAAGGGAAAGAGAGATGCAAATACAAGATAACACCGGCACGTATTATCGAAGAGGAAATCGAAGAACTTGGCGAAAAATCTCTCTACTGCCCTCCAAGCGGTAAATGATCCACTAGAAAATTAATTGGAATATATGAATAGTAATAAACCCTCCAAACATAATCTACCCAATGCACCTAAGCCCTCCAAGCTTGTGCTCCATTAGGGTTACGCTGAACCTTGTCATCTCTAACTTACCAAATCTCTTAATAAGCCCATTGCATCAACCAAATGAATTGGTTCTCTCTTGAACTGCTTCCCAAGCACCAATAACCTTCTCACTGCTCTAGATTGGGTGAGGTAAGCATTTGGTTTAAGATTTGCACATGGGTATGACAATGGAGAGGATGAGAGCAGAGGAATTTGGAGAATCAATGTCTAAGATTATGGATGGGCCAATCTTATTGTTCTCTAAGGTTTCTCTCACAAAATTCTCTCTAGAATCTTTCTACATTTCGTGGATAAAGGGTTATATATAGTAAGGTATGAGATGGAATGTGAAAAGTTAGGTTTTTTCAGCAAAATAGGGTGCATTGGCAAGTCACTTGCGACTAAAATGAATCGCGAGTTCAGTCGCTTGATTAACAAAAAGGCCAAACTATATTTTTTGTTCTGTAGTGATCCAATTATTGTGACCTTTTAACTTCCTACATGCTTCACACATGTGACACGTTTGGCGGGTCACCACTCGTGAGTTAGTTTCGAGTCCAATCGCCAATTTCTTCCTTGTTGCACACTTAATCAATTTCTTTATACTCTCTCACACTCAACCCTTACATTTTTCCCACCTAAATACAAGATTTCTAAATGTTAAATTACAAGAAAATTTGACACGGAATAGAGTTAACACATAGTTAATTAAATTCAACTTTATAAAATTATTAAAAGTAATATATATTTTTGAGTAAAAATTTTTTTGGTATGTTCTAACAATTATTATTATTTACTAAAAAGATTTAAAATCTAGGAGGCCACATTAGTACTACTACTGCATAGGGAAACCACGAGTCCTTCTAGTGTCACAACAAATGCCATAACTCGCTTATATGGCGAATTGTGGTTGATGGAAGGGTATCTTCACATAAACCTACCACCATCCCTCTACCAATTACAACTTACTAATGAATAAATTGTGGTATTTATTGTGCCACTTTATATGGCACAAGACTTATTGGTTAACCACCGTAACAGGATAGAAAATATGATCCTTTCGGACCGCATGTGCGTGAGAGACATGGCATTTATGTGGCAGAAGACTTATTCGTAAACGATCGTAACAGGATGGAAAATATAAGCCTTTCGGACCCGCATGTGCGTGAGAGACCTGGCATTTATGCCGGTCACGATATACTACCTCCTGGCATGAATGACATTCTAAGCAGGCACGTGGCCTATCCACGAGCACTCACATCTCAATCTACTTTTTTAGTACATTAAGGGTCCATTTGGATACAGCTGAAAATCGAAACTGAAAACTGAAAAACACTGTAGTAAAATAATTTTTAAATGTATGAATAGTATCGTGGGACCCATTTTTAATGAAAAAGTTGCTGAAAAGTGAAATTTATGGGTTCAGTAAACGATTACACGATGTGCTGTGATTGGCTGAAAGAAATTGGAAAAGTCAAAATTTGCGGTTCTTGTTCATTGAACTGTACATGAACGATAACCACAGCACTCAAAAAGCTAAAAAACGTGAAAAAAAAAAAAAAAAAAAAAAAAAAAAAAAAAAAAAGGGAAAACGCAGACGCAAACACCCTATCCAAACGTAGCCTTAATATTGATTAGTGTTTACGTTGAAAAGTATATCATGTGAAATGTGAATTCTCCCGTCGGCGTTAGAAGAATTAGAAACCACATAATTATTCAAAAAAAAAAAAAAAAGAGAGAGAGAGAGAGAAAAGAAACCACATAATTTTGGATGTCTAACATTCAAAACCGTTATGATTAACTCTACTATCCCAAAAAAACAGAAAAGAAAAGTTTCTTCCATTTCTTATAATCAAAATTGATTATCACTTATCAGCCCTCTTTGGGAAAGAGGAAAATAAACGAAATAATAATAATAATAATAATAACTAGTCGCTAACCCGTGCGATGTACGGGATAATTAAACAAAATTTATACACATTCACTTTTATTGGTACAATCATTTGAAAATAATTCTAACTAATACCCAAATGTAAGAGACACATTGACTTACTATTTAAAGTAACTTTCTGAAGAATTTACACATATTGTGCAACTGAGCCTTAATTTCTCATCAACAATAAAAACATGGAAATTCAAAACATGGAAAGAAAATAAAAATTACAACAATTAATTCCATTATCTTTCATGCTATACTTTGTAATTGTACGAAATTAAGTCAACTCAATTTAAGTAGTTGTAATAAAATTGGCTTCTACTATTCTCTATTCTATAGAGATATGAATATTGGATTTTTCAAACAATTACCAGTATTGCAATAAAATGATTTATTATTGAAAATAAGAAACAAAGAAAATCTGTCAATAGCTTAAGAAACACAATATACTAAAATTAAAGAGATAAAATTTTTGGAGGACAAAATATTATAGATAATTTTAGAAACAGATTATACACTTAAAAGGGTTAGTAATTTATAGCACTTACCCTCCACTATTAGTATACTGCCATCAAGTGCGGTCGTCGTAACCCTTTGAAAGAACCTTCCCCAATTGGACCCTATCAAAAGAAAAAAGAAAAACACCCAATTAACAAAATTGATCCAAAAGGGTCTAAAAAGCACACAAAATCAATTCAAAAAAAAAAAAATGAGACAAAGTAATTACTTTCACGCTAATGAAATCGTCTTTTTTGTATTCTTTGTTCCAAAATCGCAACACTTATCTCTCTAAGGCTTTCAATTAACGAAAACACAAATTTCTCTTGGAATACCGGAGTATTATGACCATCTATACACAAAAAAAAAAAAAAAAAAAAAAAAAATCAACATAACTCACTATAACTCTATAGAAGCCTAAAAAATATAAAGAGAAATTAAAGGGGTTCAATTTGATATTTACGTTTGGAGAGAGAGAGTTTGCGTAAACTGTGACTTTATATTTCTTAACTTGAGAGAGGGGTAAGGTTGCTAGGGTTTTGAGGTGTTATAATGGTTTTATTTTTATTTTTTATTTTTTAAATATAGTGCTGTCGTGGAAAATTGTGGTGCCAGCAGAGGTTTCGGTTTTATATATATATAGATAATAATAATAATAATAATTATAATTATTATTATTATTATTATTATTATTATTATTGTAGGGACACGAATCTTTGAGGGCCCAACAACGGAGTCGGGTTCGCGCGCGAAAGATCCCTCACAATAACATTTGTAGAGAGTGGGCTTGAAAGGCCGGCGTTGGGTCACAGGCGCGTATTTGAGTCGAGGCTGCTGGAAGCCCGGACGGGGAGGAGCTTTGGGCTGGATATTCTGGCCCTTTAACCCCGTAGCCGGATGGATTTGGCTCCTCGGATCGCATCCGAGGAGCAATGGTGTTGTCCCCGGTTACCCGCAGGTGGGGTTTTTTTTATGGTGGCCGGCGTATATTGTCCGGGAATTCTCTCTCCTCAATTCTTTCTCCGGAAGCCAGATGTGTCCCCCTCCTCGTGTTCGCATAATGTTCTCATTTATACTAGTCTACGCTCGTTATCCTTCGTCCACGTGTAGGGTCGATCTTCCCGGAGATGAGACATCTGTCCCATCGTCTAATCCCAAAATGACCGGAGATGATCCATAAAGCCTAAGATCCCGGCTCTGCTAGGGGTGTGTCATGTCGGGGAAGGGTATTAGAGACAAACTCCCTAGATATTTTCTCGATATTTCAAGTTTGCTCCTACTCCACTTCAATCCGTAAAGTGTCTGGGGCTGCCGAGGACAAAACCGTCCTCTACTGTGTCTTCGGGCCATTTCTTGTGTTTCCTAGTTTCGAGTTTGGGCCTTGGCCTTCTTGATTCGGGCGGTGGACTCCTCATAAACAATCGGGCCGGGCCCATAAACTACCGGCCCCCACAATAGCCCCTCAAAACCCTGCTGTCCAACTCCTCTGTTGGATAGATGGGTTTTGATGATACCGAGCCTCTATGGCGGCTCATTTAATTCGGCCCTTGATCTTCGTTGGCGACTTTTCACCTCCCCAAGAAATGTGCCGGTCTACGAGATGTTTCCCTCGACTTACGCGTGATGCGTTTATTCCCTATGGTTATCCGTAGTGCGCTTTTAATTCCTTCCTTTTACGAGGCCTCATAAATCCAGCGATTACGGATAGCTTGGAGAAATGAAACGGATTCAGATTGATTGGCAGATTCCTTAGAAGATCGGAGCGTGTCACGTACTTTCGTCTTTCTCCCCTATATAAAGGGAGAAGTCAAGAAGGTGATTATCTCGTACATGAACCCCTCATGCTCTTCTCGGTATTCATTTTTTTATCTGGTTATTCCTCATTTGATAACACGTTCCCCACGGTGACCAACTATGAATAAATCCTCCCTTTCCCAGAGACACCATGCCTTGACAAAACTCACGATGGCTCGGTCGGGGTAAGGGTGGCGGAGACTCAAGATCTGTCTCCCCATTCTTTTAGCCAAAATCCGAAGCGGGGGCTCGTCACATCCTATCTCCGGTGTGACCGAGTCGAAAAACTCCCTTGCCATCTCCATCCGCTCTCTCATGAGCATACCTAATATGTCTCCCCTTCTCCCTCTTTTGCTCCTTTTACTTTCTTTTCATTGCTTCTCTCTTCTTCTCCTCCTTCCCGCTCATGTCCTCCATTTTTTTTTTTTGCGCTCTTGGCGACAAGAGTTTTGAAGTGCTTCCATGTGCTCCAATTCTTCTTCCTTCTCCTTCATTATTTTTGTATAAGGATCTTCTCCCGATATGAGCGATCTTTCAAGCGAGAGATTTCAAAGAGACTTGGAAGGCGAGTTCAGAAGATACCTGTTGATTTATTTATTTGTATTACGGATACAGTTATTACTTTAGCAATTCATTTTTTGTATAGGCTTGTTTAAGCCCTTCTTTGTACGTTGTAACCACTTTTCATATTAATAAAAATTATTGTTTCTCTATTTCGTGTGTCTTATTTACATATTCTAATAAATGTGAAAGCGCTGCTCGGCATAATAGTATAGCATTTGAATCAATAATGACCAAGGCCAAAGTAATCATTGATAAAAAGATGCCACGATAATTTTAACATAATTATTATTTAACCTAACAATCCGACCAGTAAGGAATAAGACTTATCTCAAAATTGGCCGCGATGGGTGCTAAGTATTCGATAAAACGTAAGAAGCAGTTGTCCGAGGACATGTTACCCATCGGACGAACAGCCTCCTTAGGTTGATGATCATCAGGTTATTTTGTCCTCTTCCACGGCATGCGAGCCTTGACTTTTTCTAGTATTTAAGCCAAGAAGTTTCTTTGTTCGAGCAATTGATTTCCCAAGAAACCTGACTCAGAGGACTTTGCAAAACCTGGGTTTTGTTTAGGACTTATGCGTTTTATCTTGTGTACTTGATTTTTCCCTTAGGCTTGAGCCCGAGACTTGTGTCTTTATTGGTGCCAGGTTTTCCCCTTTTTAGCTTGAGTCCGAGGATAATGCAAGCCTTATGTTCTGTCCAAGAGTACTTGGTTTCCCCTTTAGCTTGAGTCCGGGACCATGCAAGCCTTAGGTTTTGTCCAAGAGTACTTGGTTTCCCCTTTAACTTGAGTCCGAGGACCAGGCAAGCCTTAGGTTCTGTCCAAGAGTACCTGGTTTCCCCTTGAGCTTGAGTCCGAGGACCATGCAAGCCTTAGGTTTTGTCCAAGAGTACTTGGTTTCCCCTTTAACTTGAGTCCGAGGACCAGGCAAGCCTTAGGTTCTGTCCAAGAGTACTTGGTTTCCCCTATCACCAAGCATTTCCCGAAGCGCTTAAACAAGGTGTCGTTAGGCCTTCACGCAAAGCGGGCCTGGGCCGCGAATTCAATTAATCCGCGGATTAGGAGATATTTCGTCAACCTCCGGGCATGCAAGACTTCTCTGGCGCCCCAAGGATCGAGGCGCGCCTTTACGAGGCTCCTTGAGTCTCGTGGCTGCAGATTGACGTTGGAAGTTGAGCCAAGACCACTTTGTCCGTAGTGCTCCTTGGGACGCCGCGTGAGTTGACTCGCCATCATCTTGTCTTTTCAAATAAATAGGAGGGAGAGAGGGTTGCTTTATATATATATGTGCACAAACCCTTTTCGTTTTCCCTCACACCATACTTCCCGTGCACTGGAGTTCTCCTTTCCTTAGCATAGCATGTTGAAGGCGATGGTTTGGAAGAAAGAACTTCCTCGCTGTGAAGCGCCCCGTCCCTTGAGGCTCATAATGGTGAAGTATGGGCACGGGGAAGCATAAGTTTAGGAGAGTACTCCACCTCGACCGGGGGAAGAGTGCCTTTCCCTCTTTTAGTCAAAATCCAAGCGGGTTCTGTTCATGCCAGCACTTTGGTATGTCGGAAGAAAGGTTCTCGCCATTAGCGCCCCTTAGCAAAGGCGAATGTTTAGAGAAAGCCCCTCGTTTCCCACTCCCTGCACCTTTCCTTCGACGGTGTCGGGTCCAAGCTGGGTTTCTTTGGGCTTTGAGTTATGGGCATGTAGGAGCGCGGGGAAGAATAAGGTCTCTGAGTCTGTAGCCAACCTCTCCTCCGACATACCTCCTCGGCTTTCTCCAGACTTTCTTGTATTTTTCATTTTCTTGCTTATGTAGTACTCTTGTAGTAAGCTTTGTCACGGGCTGATTCGACTTTTCTTCGTATTAATTGTACTCTTTCTTCGTTGTAATAAAAATAGAAGTTTATATACTTGTTCTGGGTATTGTTCTTTTGGCACACCACCTCGTGAATGAGTGTTCTCCTTGTATGGGCTTTCTCTCGGCGATACTTAGGCGGGAACCCCTTGAGACACGATTCCACTCGTTCCAACTTGTTCTTACTTACCTATATTACGGACATAATAATAATTGATAGTAACTTAAATTTAGGAGACCAACCTGGGTAACGAGTTGAACGTTTCGTAGTAAGCACGTGAATATTGCATGAGGACGACAAATTTCCAAATAATTCATCCAAGGGAGTGACCGAGGCGTTGCGTGACTTCGGTTGTGCTTTTGGAAACGCATTACTCCATTCCATCTTTGGTCCCTTTAGCGTTGAGGATCCGGGGGCAAATGAGAGAATCCATGTAACCCAATTTTTCCTTTTAAGCGGTTGGTTTCCCCAGGGGCTTGGGTCCGAGGACCATGCAAGGCCTTGGTTCATCCCGAGAACTTGCATTGTTTTCTTTTTGTACTTGGTTTCCCCACAGGATTGAGTCCGAGGACCATGCAATGCCTTGGTTCTGTCCAAAACTTTTAAGAATTCCTTTTTGTACTTGGTTTCCCCACAGGCTTGAGTCCGAAGACCATGCAATGCCTTGGTTCTGTCCAAAACTTTTAAGAATTCCTTTTTGTACTTGGTTTCCCCATGGGCTTGAGTCCGAAGACCATGCAAGGCCTTGGTTCTGTCCAAAACTTTTAAGAATTTCTTTTTTTGTACTTGGTTTCCCCACGGGCTTGAGTCAGAAGACCATGCAAGGCCTTGGTTCTGTCCAAAACTTTTAAGAATTCCTTTTTGTACTTGGTTTCCCCACAGGCTTGAGTCAGAAGACCATGCAAGGCCTTGGTTCTGTCCAAAACTTTTAAGAATTTCTTTTTTTGTACTTGGTTTCCCCACGGGCTTGAGTCAGAAGACCATGCAAGGCCTTGGTTCTGTCCAAAACTTTTAAGAATTTCTTTTTTGTACTTGGTTTCCCCACAGGCTTGAGTCCGAAGAAGACCATGCAAGGCCTTGGTTCTGTCCAAAACTTTTAAGAATTTCTTTTTGTACTTGGTTTCCCCCCCAGGCTTGAGTCCGAAGACCATGCAAGGCCTTGGTTCTGTCCAAAACTTTTAAGAATTCCTTTTTGTACTTGGTTTCCCCACAGGCTTGAGTCAGAAGACCATGCAAGGCCTTGGTTCTGTCCAAAACTTTTAAGAATTTCTTTTTTTGTACTTGGTTTCCCCACAGGCTTGAGTCCGAAGACCATGCAAGGCCTTGGTTCTGTCCAAAACTTTTAAGAATTTCTTTAGACCATGGCGGAGGGATTTGGCCAGGCCGGAAGCCCTAGAGCTGCCCGCATTGTTGGCACTGCAGGGCGTAGCCCCTAGCAAAAGTTTGGGTCGGAGCAATGATCGCATGTCGCCGGAGATGGAGGAAATCCCCACGGACTTGGTGGCTAGAGAGTTGATTCAAACGCCTTCTCGTGCTAACGCGCAAGCCTTCCCCACACAGACGGCACCAATTGTAGGGACACGAATCTTTGAGGGCCCAACAACGGAGTCGGGCTCTCGCGTGTGAAAGATCCCTCACAATAACATTTGTAGAGAGTGGGCTTGAAAGGCGGCGTTGGGTCACAGGCGTATTTTGAGTCGAATCTGCTGGGAGCCCAGACGGGGAGGAGCTTTGGGCTGGATATTCGGCCCTTTAACCCCGTAGCCGGATGGATTTGGCTCCTCGGATCGCATCCGAGGAGCAATGGTGTTGTCCCCGGTTACCCGCGCAGGTGGGGTTTTTGTGGTGGCGGCGTATATTGTCCGGGAATTCTCTCTCCTCAATTCTTTCTCCGGAAGCCAGATGTGTCCCCCTCCTCGTGTTCGCATAATGTTCTCATTTATACTAGTCTACGCTCGTTATCCTTCGTCCACGTGTAGGGTCGATCTTCCCGGGACAGACATCCGTCCCATCAGTCTAATCCCAAAATGACTGGAGATGATCCATAAAGCCTAAGATCCCGACTACGCTAGGGGTGTGTGTCATGTCGGGGAAGGGTATTAGAGACAAACTCCCCTAGATATTTTTCGATATTTCAAGTTTGCTCCTACTCCACTTCAATCCGTAAGGGTGCTGGGCTGCCGAGGACAAAACCGTCTCTACTGTGTCTTCGGGCCATTTCTTGTGTTTCCTAGTTTCGAGTTTGGGCCTTGGCCTTCTTGATTCGGGCGGTGGACTCCTCATAAGCAATCGGGCCGGGCCCATAAACTACCGGCCCCCACAATTATTATTATTATTATTATTTTAGAACATTATTTTCTTTAATTATAGGAATAGAAAGTTTATTATTATGTTTGTGTGAGTGTTTTTTAAAAGTGGTGGTTTTAAAAACTTTGGTATAAATGGTTTCTTTTCTTTAAATAGAGTGTTTAGTAAAAATTGTTAATTTTTTTTTTTGGAAAAAGTAAAATGTTTGGCTAAGTCTAGGAAAAATTGGGATTTAAGATATAAATTACCAAAAAGGTCATTATTATGAGTACGTTTGGATACAACTTATTTTTATTGAAACTGAAAATTAAAAGCGAAAAACACTTGTAACCAAATAATTTTTAAATGTATGAACAAGATCTTGTGAGATCTATGAACAGTACACTTTGTGTTCTACACAATGAATCCATTTGATATTACTATTTATATGCGCTAAAAAAAAAAAAAAAAAAAAAAAAAAAAAAAAAAAAAAAAAGAGGTAAATGTGAAAACACGTAGCGGATCCAAACACTCACTATATATATATATATATATATATATATATATATATATATATATATTTATATATATGTATATATGTATATATGAAAAAGGAGATTATGATTTCTTTCATACTTTTTTTTATCAGGTATTTCATTCATATTATATATATATTTTTTTTTTTTAAAAAGTTTCTTTATACCCTTACTCAACACCCACCCACCCACGTATGACCCTTTTTTATATGAGAAGACTGAAAATATCTTCTTTCTTCTTCTGCATAGACTGCATTTCTCTATTTTCCTCGATGCACACACATCTTCAAGGAACCCACTCCTCTCAAATTTCTCATCCAACCTCTTACCTGCCTATTGAAAAGTATTATGGGTTAATTTTTCTCGTTTCACCCAAAACCAACTCCACTCTCTCTATAACCCCAAAACCAAATTGGAATTGAAGTTAGATGGAAACATGGAGCTCCTCCTCGTCATCTTGACCCAACGGTGATGGAAGATTCAAATCGAGAAGATAGAGTGATACTAGCGATGGTCCAAAGGAGGTTTTTGTCTATACCCATATTGTTGCTATGATTTTCTCCATATGCCTTTTCTATGTGTATTTTGTGGTTATAGAGTAGAGCTAAATTTGGGAGTTCATGATAAAGCTAAGGGTAATTTAGAGATAAAAAGAAAATTTTCTAACTATCATATTATTGTGTTCTCTGCTATTTGCAATTGCAGCTCAAAGGTTGCCACATCAAAACGCAGGTTTCCATGTTTCCAACCCAACAACACGCTTTTTAAATTTTTTACCAATCACACCTTTTCAATTTTGGGTTGAATAAGGCACTTTTTAGGCTTACAAAGCCGAACCAAACGGGCACTTAAACATGGCAATTATTTCCTGGACACTTCTACCTGCCATCCTGTATCCCATGTTCACACTCATTGCTCAAGCCACCGCCCAGTTCCTATACCATTCATGTTTTAACGTTCGGGGTAACTACACCACTAACAGTACCTACGAGGCAAACCTCAACCTTGTTCTCTCCAACATCTCCTCCAACACACAAGTTGAAAACGGCTTTTACCCTAATTCTATGGGCCAAGACCCTGACAAAGTTTATGCAATTGGTCTTTGTAGAAAAGACAAAAAGCAAGATGATTGTCTTGATTGCCTCAAGAACGCTTCGAGGGTTCTCCCACAACACTGCCCAAATCGGAAGGAGGCAATAGGATGGTACGATTATTGCATGATACGCTTCTCGGACTGCTCCTTATTTGGCATCATGGAAATTAATCCCTCAATGTTCATGTGGAACACTGATAGCGTATCAGACCAAGATGGGTACAAAAGGCAGCTTCAGACACTGTTTGAAAGCATGAGAAGTGAAGCTGCATCAGGTGATTCTTTCAAGTTTGCGGCGAGAACCTCACTCGCCCCGGACTTGGGCAGATTATATGTCCTAGTTCAGTGCACTCCTGATTTGTCCGAGAAAAACTGCAGTGATTGTTTGACATCCGTTTACGGAAATATTCCACCAGTTGTTGGATCGCAAGGTGGGAGAACTTATGCACCCAGCTGTAATTATAGGTTTGAGACCTACTCTTTTTTCAACATTGCTTATGCAGCATCACCGCCGCCGCCATTTTTGGCATCTTCTCCTCCTCCGCCTCCGCCAGTTCCTATAACAGGTATGATAATTGATAATTCTTGTGTAGGCTTTCTCTTACATTATCTCTAATTATTGCATCAGATCCAAAACTTCCTCCCTGAGATTTAAAAAAACAATATATATATATATATATATATATATTCGCCATATCCCTTTATTGAATATGAACTCATATCAATTTCATAAAGATTCTCATAAGAATTGTCATTTTGTGTAATGATATTATCTTTTTGCGGCAAATCAAATTATATGTTTCACAATACTCTCTCTCCTTTTTCGCTTCTTTATTTCCTATTTGTGTGCTGTATAGGACCAATCTACCGACTGATGAATAACTGAAATTCAACAATTACATTATTATTATTATTATTTGGCTTAAATATATTTGTCGTGACGCTTTTGGTTTATTCAGGAAAGGAGAGAAAGAAAACTCAAACTACCGTCGTTATTGTTGTTCCGTCTGTTATTGCTATGATACTTGCCATCATTATTTGTATCTTTCTAAGCGTGAGGAAGCCAAAAGATAATTTTGAAAGTAGGTTACAACTTATAATCAATTAGCAAGTGATAAGGCATTTATAGCAATGTTGCTGAACATGCGTACTTCTAAAAAGATTAATTTTTAATCAAACTTTCTATGGTAAGAAAGGTAAAGAAAAAAGCCCTGACACCCTTTGAATTTTTGAGTAGTTTCATAACACCTGTGGATGAAAGAAGTATTTGTAGGTTCAATTTTGAGTGAGAGAACCTAGGAGAGAGAATCAAACGAACTGGACCGCTTCATTCCTAGGCCCACTGGAGTCGAAGTTTGGGATTCTATCGTTGCCGCCGCATTCATGGTCCCGCCGGATCTGGTTTACTTTTCTCCCTTTCATGCAAGAGAGAGAAATCAAATTAAAACTATTTTTTTTCCCAACCATTGATTTCTGCAGATTCTTCGTCAAATTAGCAAGATTTAAAAGATCCCTTTTGCAAGTTCCACAATTCAAAATTGTTTCAAACCATTGTTTTATGCTGACTTGTAATATATGTACTTTTTCAACCTTTTGGGAATTTTAAATCTGATGAACACCATTCACTGGGTTTTTTTAAAGTCCTTCCTCTCTTGGTTAAAACATTGGGCTAGAAAACTAGTTTGGTTCCATGGACTTTTGAGTTGTGAATTAAAATTTGGTAGAAAAATAGTGGTTTACTGAGAAAGTGTATTTGGGGGTGAATTGGAGACCATAATTCCTTGTGGGTTTCTTGATTCCATGGCTTGAAAAGAAAACAGAAAGAGAGAGACAAAGATAGAGACCTGAATAAGCTATGGAATTTGGGGTGTGATTTTGATGGATTCACCTAGTTTGCTCCTCTTTCTCTCCTAGCTAGGTTTCTCTCTCTAAACTAAATGAACCTGCATAGGAGACATATTTGCCATAATTTTTAAGTCTTCAAAGAAATGTGGCTATTTAAAGAAAGTACTTGAATCGTTTTTAATTTTTTTCTATTTTTTTATTTTTATGGGAAGAACTTGAATCATTTGATTGTGTATTGTTAGAGATATATTACACTCTAACATATTATTGATGTAGCCATTTAGGGTTTCCTCCGTGGATGTAAGCCGTTAGGTTGAACCACGTAACTCTCGTGTGTTCTTGTGTTTTATACTTTATGCTTTCGCTTCCGCATCTATACTAGCATATTCAACATGGTGTATCAATGCTAATATTTAACATGGTATCGAGCCACCTTCCTGTGGCCATGGTTTTTTTTGTCCTTACGGTATATTTAAGAGCAATCTTTGTCTTCCTCGGTGTTTTTTTCTTCGCTGCGTTCATCTTCTTTGGCTTCCTACTACTGCCGTCAAAACTCTCCGGTATAGTCAAGCTACCGTTAGAAGTCGCATCAACACTGTAAGACCATTGCCTTCCTCAAACTACCGTCACAGAACCAAATTTCATTCAAGGGATCTTCTCAACCTTATCAAATCTCAAGATTTCATCAAGTTTCCATCTTGAGTTTGAGAGAGGGTGTTAGAGATATATTAGCCCATTAGTATAGGCCCAAGCCTAATTCTACTTTGTGTCCAAGCCAAGTCTCCTACTTGTACTAGAAGTCTATTAGTCTAGGGTTTAGTCTACTATATATACACATGTTATGATTCATTGTAACACAGGATTTGTACTACACTCTAATATATTATTGATGTAGCCCTTTAGGGTTTCCTCCGTGGATATAAGCCGTTTAATTTGAACCACGTAACTCTCGTGTGTTCTTGTGTTCTATACTTTATGCTTTCGCTTCCGCATCTATACTAGCATATTCAACATGGTATATCAATGTTAATATTTAACATGTATAACTTGTTTCCTATTAATTTGAAGCTGTGGAAGGAATAAAAAGTGTAGATTCCTTGCAATTCGACTTCAGCACTATTAGAGCTGCCACAAACAATTTTTCTGATGCAACCAAACTTGGGAAAGGTGGATTTGGGATAGTTTACATGGTAGGAAAACAATATAATATGGACAGATTATCAATTTCTATCAAGCTGTGTTAAACCAATGTTCTAAATTCAATTAAAGTGGCTTGAATTCTTCAATTTACACATTATGCAAATAATTTCAGGGAGAGCTTTCAAATGGACAGCAGATAGCTGTGAAAAGATTGTCAAGAAACTCTCAACAAGGAGATTCGGAGTTTAAAAATGAGGTTCTATTGGTAGCGAAACTTCAACACCGGAATTTAGTTAGACTTCTTGGATTTTGCTTGGAAGGGAATGAGAGACTTCTTATATATGAATTTGTGCCTAACTGAAGCCTTGATTACTACATTTTTGGTATTTTCTTACATCAATTTATATTATTTGATCGTAATAATTTTTTTTGAATTTCATGGCATATGACTAAATAATATAATTTTATGAATATATAGATCCAATGAAGTGTGAAAATATCAATTGGGAAATGCGTTTTAAAATTATAAGAGGCATTACTCGAGGACTTCTATATCTTCATGAGGATTCACAGTTTCGAATTATTCATCGTGATCTTAAAGCTAGCAATATTCTCTTAGATGCAGAAATGAATCCAAAAATTTCAGATTTTGGCATGGCAAGAATATTTGAACTAGATCAAACTCAAGGCAGTACAAATAGAATTGTGGGGACCTAGTAAGTATAAGAAGATGCTATAGTTGGTGGCAATTAATATTCATGCAAGCCTAATATAATTGATTTTAGTAGGTTGCTTTTTTAAGGGTAAAACCATATTGAAGCCATAACAAAGATGGAAATAAAAAAGTTGAGCATAGTCATTGTTTTATTACCATTCAAATTAAAAATATATTTGTTAATATATAAATGCAGTGGATATATGGCACCAAAGTATGCAATGCTTGGACAGTTTTCAACAAAGTCAGATGTCTTTAGCTTCGGAGTGCTAATTTTAGAGGTTTTGAGTGGACAAAAAATTACTCATTTCCATGATGGAGAAAACACAGAATATCTTCTCAGCTATGTGAGTATGACTACAAAGTACAAAGTAGACATTTCTTTTTCTATATTTTAAAAAATTGATGAATTGGGAAGTACATCGTTGAACTTTTTCCTTAATTTGTATGTGGATAATGAACTACTTTGACAGGCATGGAAAAATTGGAGGGAGGAGACAACTTCAAATCTCATAGATCCCACATTGAGAGATAGTCCAATAACTGAAATGATGAGATGTATCAAAATTGGGCTACTATGTGTTCAAGAAAATGCAAGTGACAGACCAAGTATGACTTCCGTTGTTCCCATGCTTAATGGCAATTTGGATCCTATTCCTACACCAAAACAACCTGCTAGTTTTATGCAGAGCAAAGTTGTATCATCCACATTAGTACAACGTGACATTAGTTCCAGCGTAACTAACAATGAGGCTTCAATAAGCGAATTATGTCCAAGATAATGCTTTGTGATTCGGGACGGGGTTACAATAAGCATATTCGTCTAGAAAAATTTCACTTAATGCAATTCATGTAAATTATTAAAGTATGTGTCAAATATTATATTATGAACTTCTTATGTATTGTCGTAACCTAAAATTAGAAGGATAATCTTGTTTAGAGAAAAACCTTTCAAACACCTCCTTTATATTTTTATTTGATGTGAATTTTGAAATTCTAATATTTGGATTGCAAATTATTATTACTAGTTTGTAACCCCATGCATATACAAGGATACATTTAAAGATATACAATAAAATGCATAATTATTGTGAAGAACTTTTTTTAATTTTTATGATTCATTTATTATAGACTCTTTGGTTTTTGTACTTAATAACTCACTTAGATGAATATTTATAATGTGGTCCCATATTTCAAAAAGATCAAGAATTAATTGTTATGTAATCAATCAAATGTTGAACATTTATAGGTTTACATTGTACAAACATATAAATCTTATATTGTAAAATGAAGTAAATGTGTACAACATGTAAATCTTATATTCATTAAAAAAAAAATAGTACTAACATATTTAAATCTGTAAATATTTGCAAAAATTATATAATATTGTACACATTTTGTTATACACATTTATTTAATCTATAATATAAATCTTACATTAATAGTAATACTACTATAATATAAAGTATAAACTAAAAAATGTAAATATTAAATTACAAGAATGATATAAACTAATTTTTTTTTCCTTAAAAAAAAAAATGAATATGGACTTCTATCAATTTCATTAAGATTCCCATAAGAATTGTCATTTTAGAGCAGCCAAAGGACTGGCGTAAAGTGAAGCAACAATGAATAGTTTTTTTTGTCCTTTCACACAGGGTGTTTAGATAGTGTGTTTTAATAAAAGTAATTCATGTTTTTAGTTTATTAAAACAAATATGTGTGTAAAAGCAAAACAAATGAAAGAGTTCTTACCCTTTTTCTAACTGTGAATTGCAGATTGAGAGACTATATGAACATATATAGTCCTCACTGCGTGTTAAAAGTTGTAGTTTAAGGTTACAACCAATTTTCTGTGTTAAAAAACTTTTTCATGTGTTTATTTTTATGCATTATAGAAGTGAAATCCTTACTAAACTTTTATGCATATTAAAGGTTGTACCCTAAGATTACAGTTAATTTTGTAACTAAGTTTTATCCCATTAATAATTCATTTTTTGAAGCATTCTATGCACACTTTAAAAAGTTATTAAAAAAATAAATAAAATTTTCGTTCTTTCATAAAATATTTTTTAAAATAATTTAATAATATTTGTCTATTATTAATATTTGCATGGCCTTAGCATGTATAACTCTCCCTAGTGGAGCTCTCTCTCTCGTGAGTCTGCGAGTCCTCTCTCCTTTGGCTTCGCGCGAAGGGTAATTCTTTCTTTCTTTCTTTGAACACCATGGATGATGATGTTGCTGATAGATTGGAGAAGATGAAGCTAACGATTGAGGAGGAAGAAATTATCCCCATCTCGGATGAGGGAAGGTTGGATGCTATCGAGAGTTGCAATCTGAGTTTGATGGGGAAGTTTCTGACTTGTAAGCCATTCAATAGAATGGCGGCGAAGAATACGATACGTCGAGCATGGGGTTGAATGAATCATTACAGATTTCTGAAGTAGGACCGAATCTCTTTCAATTCAAATTTCAATCAGAGTTTGATATGGATCGAATCATGAGAGGAGGTCCTTGGTCCTTTAATAATCAATTATTATTCTTGAAGAGGTGGAAGAAGGGTATGACCGTGGGTAACATTCAATTGGACTCTACCTCACTTTGGGTCCAAATTTGGGATGCACCGTTCGATATGATCTCTTCTCAAGTAGCAAGGGAAGTGGGGAGTAGGCTAGGTACGGTTGAGGAGGTGGAACAGCGGCATAGGAAGGATGACATAAATATGTTTATGAGAGTTCGGGTGGCTCTACCAATAGAAAAACCTCTACGTCGAGGTGGATTCATTGCTGGGTCGGATGGTGTAAAGACATGGGTGTCATTCAAATATGAAAGATTGCCGATGTTTTGTCACTTCTGTGGAATTTTAGGTCATGACTTAAAGAATCGTGCAGCCCACTTTGCGGCGGAGAAACAGGGGAGAAAGGTAGAATATCAATATGGGGAGTTCTTGAAAGCTTCAGGGATCCGTCCAAGGGCTTCAACAACTAAGGCGGCGTCCTCTACGTCCAGTACAGAGGACGGCAATGGCAGCAATGTGAAGCAAACTTCCGGTCGAGGCAAAGACAAGAGGAGGTTCAGGAGCAAACGACAAGTGAAGGGATAATAGGATGAAAAACCCTAGTAACGTGTATAAGGGATCTTCCATGAATCAAGGGATGAATGCTGAAAATGTGCATGGGAATAAAGTTAGTCTTGAATGCAATACTAACGTGCAGGAGTTAATTGCTGAAACGGGGGAGTTAAATGCTGATATGAGTCCGGAAATCATGGCTGTTGGAGAGTCAAACATGGAATTAAATGAGAAGGCTGATAAGAATGGGATTCGGATTGAAGATACTGAGGGGCAGCCAAGAGTGCTTCCCGTGGAAAGCGATCAAGCATGTGGACTCTAATAGTCACACTCCTTTAGACAAAATTGGGCCAAATAACCTTAGGCCCAAAGGAATGTGGACCCGGATCAATAGAATGGAACTTGGATTGGGTGAGCCAACTAAAGCAAGTAATATACATGCATTGGGGAAAAGAAACTCACGTGAAGTGCGGGAGGGGCAAGTGGATATTCAAGATGCTAAAAGAGGTAAAATGGGTAGTGATGATGGAAGTACTAATTATATATCGGCGAGGGTGGAAGGCCACCCTTGCCGGGAGCCATGAGGTTGTTAGCTGGGGCGCCAAGGGCTTGGGAACCCTTGGACAGGTCGAAGCCTTCGCAAGATTGTGAGGGAGCAAGTTCCCACGGTTTGTTTTCTTATGGAGACAAGACTGGACAAGGAGGGGTTTGAGAATTTGTATGGTAATTTGCCGTTTCAGAATAAGATTATTGTAAAACACCCTGATTCGGGTGGAGGTTTAGCTTTTTTGTGGAAAAATAATATTTTGTTGGAGATAATAAATTTCTTTGTCAATCATGTTTTGGCCAAAATCACAGAAGAGGATGGATTTATCTGGTACTTGACTGGATTTTATGGATGGCCGATGATCTTGCGTGAAGGAAAATTCATGGAAATTATTGAAGCACTTACGGACTTTTGTAGAGGGGCCGTGGGTGGTTATAGGAGATTTTAATGCACACTTACATGCATGGGAAAAGAAGAGCGAAGACAAGAACAAAATCCACAAGTTGAAGCTTTTAGGGAGGCGTTGGAGTGTTGTCACCTTCAAGATCTTGGTTTTTCGGGCTACCCTTATACTTGGAGTAACAAGAGACCTGGGGAAGCAAATACCAAAATCCGGCTGGATAGAGGAGTGGCGAACAATGAATGGCTGGAGAAATTTCGGATGAGCAAACTTATACATTTGTCTACACATGCTTTGGACCACTTACCCATTATGCTTCATGTTCGGACTTATGTTCAAAGGAGGCAGAAAAAAAAAAGGAGCTTTAAGTTTGAAGAATCTTGGCTGCTTAGTAGTGAATGTGAAATGGTAGTGCATGATGCTTGGGGAAGTGCAGGCGAGGAAGGGCATGGGTTAGCATCTGTCCAGGAAAAGATTAAATTATGTGGTCTTGAGCTATTGGCTTGGGGTTCTTCATCCATTAATCCAGATACTAGAGCTATTAAAGACCTCCAAAAGAAGTTGGATTTTTTAAATGAAGTTGAACATACAGAGGCTACCAAAGCTAAATACTTGGAATTGAGCAAGAAGATGGATGAGTTGCTACAGAAACAGGAAATATTTTGGGCCCAAAGATCTAGAATAAATTGGTTGAAACATGGAGACAAAAACACAAAGTTTTTTCATGCTAAAGCCACCCAAAGGAGAAATAAAAATCATATTAGGGGCATCCAAAATGCAGATGGACAGTGGGTGGAGAATTTGGAGGAGGTAGTGGAAGTTGCTTCTGCTTACTTTGATAATCTCTTTCAAGCTGGGGTGGGAGATCAGATGGAGGAGTGCTTGAATGCAGTTCAGAACAAAATAAGCGATGAGATGCGGGAGACTCTATCCGGTGAATATCTTCTTTGAAGAAGTCAAGGTGGCGCTATTCCAAATGGGACCAACAAAAGCTCCTGGCCCCGATGGTATGAATGCTTTATTTTACCAAAAATTTTGGCATGTAGTGGGTGATACTGTAGTCCTAGCCGTGTTGGATTTTTTAAATAATGGGAACATGTTACCTGAAATTAATCATACTAATATTGTGCTTATCCCTAAAATTAGGAATCCTGTGAAAATGTCTGATTTTAGGCCGATAAGTCTATGCAATGTGATTTATAAAATTATTTCCAAAGTATTGGCAAATAGATTGAAGCAGGTACTCCCTCAAATTATCTCACCCACTCAGAGTGCATTTGTACCGGGAAGGTTGATTACAGACAATGTATTGGTGGCCTTTGAGACACTCCATATCATGCATTCAAGACAAAAGGGGAAGAAAGGATCCTTAGCATTGAAGTTAGACATCAGCAAGGCATATGACGGGGTTGAGTGGCATTTTTTGCAGAGTATTATGGGAAAAATGGGCTTCCACGATACTTGGATAGAAAGGGTGATGAGTTGTGTCTCGACACCATCCTTTTCTATTTTAGTGAATGGGAAAGCTTATGGCATGATCCACCCATCCGGAGGAATAAGGCAAGGGGATCCTTTGTCGCCATATTTATTTCTGTTGTGTGTTGAGGGATTCACTACATTCTTTGGACCAAGCAGAATCGGAGGGAAGGATCAAAGGAGTATCCATTTGTAGAGGGGCACCGAAAGTCACTAATCTCATGTTTGCAGATGATTCCTTGCTTTTTTGCCAGGCAACTCAGATCGAGGGTGAGACTATAGCACAAATCCATCAAACTTATGAAAGAGCTTGTAAGGAGCATAAATTTAGACAAGTCTTGATTTACTTCAAAGTAGCAATACTTGAGATAGCCAAAAACAACAGATTATGAGGATTTTGGGAGTTAAGGAGGTGAATAGAATTGAAACTTATCTTGGTTTACCAACCTTGGTTGGGCGGGCCAAGTACCATACATTTTCTTATTTGAAGGACAGAATATGGAAGAAGCTTCAAGGGTGGAAGGGTTTGCTTTTGTCAAAAGCTGGCAAAAAAATTCTAATCAAGGCTATGGCACAATCCATACCCACATATACGATGAGTGTGTTTCAACTCCCATTGAAATTATGTGATGAACTGGATGCTCTGTGTGCAAAGTATTGGTGGGGTCAAGTGGGGTGTGAACGAAAGATCCATTGGCAGAGTTGGAATAAACTAACAGTTTCAAAGAAGGGGAGGAATGGGCTTTCGAGATCTAAGAGCCTTTAACCTTGCCATGTTAGCTAAGCGGGGTTGGAGACTGATTCAATGTAATGATTCTTTGCTTTATCAATGCTTTAAAGCAAGGTATTTTCCTCAATCTTCTTTTCTTGAAGCTAAAATTTCGCCAAACTGCTCATATGTTTGGAGAAGTTTGATGGCTACACAACCCATTCTATTATTTGGACATTGTTGGCGGGTAGGAAATGGCCTTTCAATTAATGTTCTCAAAGATAGGTGGATTTCGTATCCATCTAATGGCATATTACATCCGGTTCATGAAGATGTGGACGGTATGAGGGTGGCTAATTTGATTAATCCGGATATGCATGCTTGGAGGACTCAAGAAATCATGGCTAAGTTTCACGGGGAGGAGGCAGAAGCTATTTGCCAAATTCCATTGAGCCGTAGAAATGTTAATGATACTATCATCCGGCTACACAATTCTAAGGGCGAGTTCAGCGTCAAATCTGCATATCATGTGGCTAGGAACCTAGGAAACCGGACGGGGAACTTCAAGAGGTCATGCGGAATGGAAGGTATGGGCTGCAATTTGGAAACTAAAACTTCCAAACAAAATTAAAATCTTTGGATGGCGGGCATGTAATGAAATATTACCGACAGTTGGGAATTTATTCAGGAGGAAAGTTATTCAGGAAAATAAATGCCATTTATGTACAAGGGAGGTGGAAACAACAGTCCATGCCTTATGGGGATCGTGTGTAGCGGTGTGAGGATATTTGGTATAGCAACATCCGAAAGTTGCAGAAGACCGGACATGGGCAGCATGACATTAAGCAACCGATGGTGGATTTATTGGAGCGATTAACGCCGGATGAAATGGACTTGTTCTAGGCACAGGCATGGTTTATCCGGAATCAAAGGAATTGTATAGTTCATGGAGGTAGAATGAAGGATCCAAGTAGCTTGAACAAAAGAGTCGAGGAGTATGTTGCTGAATTCAAACAGGTCCGAAATAATCTCTCTGTTTTGATTCGGCAGAACAGAGTGGAGATGCTTGGTGACCTCCCTCACATTTGGAGTACAAACTAAACTTTGATGCAGCGGTTTTTTTCGAGGTTTGGACAGAACAGGTTTTGGTGCTATAATTAGGAATGACAAGGGTGAAGTGATGGCAGCTATGTCCGTGAGTGGTCCAAGGGTAAGTACAAGTGATGAGGCTAAATTACTTGCTTGCCGAAGAGCTATTGAGTTTGCTGTGGATGCTCGGTTCTCTAGGTTGACTATTGAGGGAGATAATAGTAATGTAATCCAATCTATCTCTTCTTCATCAAAAAACTCTTCACCGCTTGGGAATGTTGTTGGTGATATCGGACATTTATTAAGGGGACTACAGTGGGCTAGAGTTTGTTTTATTAGGAGAGAAGCAAATAAGGTAGCTCATGCTTTAGCTCAATATGCTAGGAATTCTCTAGAGGAAGATTTGTATTGGATGGAGGATTCCCCCACCAGCCTTAGAAGCTTTGTATCATGACTCTTTATCATTATAATTGAATGAATATTTCCCTTTCAAAAAAAAAAAAAAAATATTTGCATGACATTGGCCGAAATGACCCAGAGGGCATTACTAATTTGAGTTTTTTCTCACGCATCCAACCACGAAATTCCATGGTGGAATGAATTCATGCATCTAAAATCTAAATCACTTTTCTCAATTGTTTGAGGATCCGTGAAAACACGTAAGGCAGTCCCATTAAGTCTAGTCTAGTAAGTAGTGACACCATCGTCAACCTTTTCTCTTTTTTCTTTATTCAACAAAGCATCTTTGATAATAGACGGATTCTACTTTTATATGCTAACAGCTGCCCGGATTTGACCCTTTATTACTAAGCGGAACCTTCGAAGTTTAGAAAAATGTTACTACTATAAAAATAAAAAATAAAAAAAATTTACAAGTTTTAATATAAATTGTTATGTAATGAGTTGTAATTAGTGCAGGTGTGAATCCACCCTTCTATCTCCACCAATCAAAACACACCGCGTAGCCACTTTTTCCAAAAATTGTAAACTTTTATGTAATCATAACAATATTCCGAAATCTAATAGAAAATCGATCAAGAAATGAGTGGATGGCGACTAATTTGAAATAGAATGGTAGTTTCCTTTCATAAAAAAAATGATATTAATGTGATCATGTCAGATCATGTCAACGTCATTTGTTCTTTTCGGACACGTTTTTTCTAAATTAATGATTTTTTTCACCTCTAAATTCAATGTCACACATTTTATTTATTAAAAATTGAATGATGTTAGGTATGTTACAAATTGATGTGTGTTCAATCATAGAAAAAAGTAATTCAAAATTTTGTTTATTTAGATTTAAAATCCACCAATCAAATTAATTATGTCTAAGATTATGTAGTAAAATTTGTAATATATCTAACATTTAGTTTTAAAACATTCTAAACTAGCTTTATAAAATATGCTCATATAATGTATTGTTCTTTTTTATAGGATGCAATTTAAAGTATGATCGATTGATGAAGATAGAAGAAAATTTATTTCAACGAGACACTTTAATGATTTTTTATAGATTATTTTTTTTAATACAATATAAGAAGTTTATGGACTAAATTAGAATATTTAAATTATTATGGGTCATTTTAAAACATGAGACAAATGTTAGAGACTCAAATAGTATTAAAGATATATAATTTTTTATAATTTATTTTATAAGTAATTTAACCTATCTAATCCACAACTCAAAAAAAAAATATATATATATATATATATATAGAGAGAGAGAGAGAGAGAGAGAGAGGGAGAGAGAGAGAAGTTTAGCATCCTTTGGTGCAATACCTTGTGGGGGCCTTTTTATGTTATTGGGCTAAGCTCATTTTGCTATGCTAAGACCTATTCTAATGTGGGTCAGAAAGTTGGGTCCGACTCACTATTCTAGCAGGACCATGCTAAAGGGCCCGTCTTCGCACAAACTCAGCATCCCAAAAATAAAGACAACAATCATTAACAAATACATGTATATTAATTCACAAATGTTAGTGCGTATTTATAGATTTGAGAGCAAATATCTTGTAGCAGAAAGATAAATAACATCGGGAAAAATTAACCAGGGAAGCAATTAACATAACCAATATGGCAGAATGTTAAATAGTAAAGCATAATGTAAAATAACATAGCAAAAATGTAAGAATGATAAGTCCTTCTGCAAGAAGTGAACCAAAAAGAACCCAAACCCTAACTTGGATAACCTTGCTATTGGGTTGAGCCATCAAAGTAGTGCATTGTAGGGAATGGGCCTAGATGATTACTTATTCTTTGCTTCGAATTTTTAATAGTGGGTTTCTTGTAAGATAGCCTATTGATGCATGCATTTTCTGCCGTGTTTTCTCTCTCTTCTTTTAATTCACTCTTTCTCTTTTCTCTGTTATTTCTCTTTGAGTTCTCTCCATTTTCTTGCTTTAGTCACTATCCTCCTTCCCTTTATAGCTATTGTTCCTATTTATACTGGGTTGATCGTATAGAATTTCTTTCTTTTACCCTTATAGCTCACCAAACATTTTTATCTGCTGTGAGCACCTCTTTAGACTACCCATTAACCTATTGGTTACTCGCCCCCACTACATCCGGGCATGCCCATTACCTTCTCTCTCTTATACTACCCATTCCACAATAAATTCGAGTTCGTTTGGTTCTGTCGTGAGCCTTTCCTTCTTGCTTGAAAGGATAAGAATTTGGATCTCTCTCTACTTATCTCTCTAGAATGCATCAAATGGTCCCAATTGTCTTCCACCTATTTTGGGCAAAGATGCCATCCCAACAAAGCATCTCCCAAAAGAGGCCATGACTAGATACCAGAAATAGGCTATTTTCCTTTTTCCACCAAACCACACCCTCAGTAAATCCCTTATTTGTGAGCCCACTTCCCTTGCATTGGCTGGGTATAGGTTGATGGTGCTCCGACCATAGTGTTGCTGTTCTACTACTCTTTGTTTTTGTTTTCTTTCTTTCCCTTGACTTTTCGCTATTGCTACTCATCTTTGTCTCGTTTTGCTCTTGCTTCTTTTTCTACCCGTGCTTATCCTTTATGTCGGGTGGAAATGGGCTTATTAGGCTTACCTCACTTTTGCCTCTTCTTGGGCCTGTGGGCCTACTTCTTGTTATTTTCTACCAAGTTGGCCCATTGTACCTTTTTTCTTTCCCTCTTCCCTTTCGGACTTTTATGGCCCTTTGTTTTTGCCATTGCTTACTAATCTCTTTTCTCCATCTCTCTTTTCTGGTTATTGGGCTTTTATGCTATTGGGCACTTTTTTATCAAAAAAACGGGTATCAACAAACCCTAAATTTCTACAATGAAACTCATAACATTCTTATCATTAGCAGTTTTTGTTACCTTAGAACAATACCAGAATTACGGTCACTTAGTTTACTTTGTTTATTCTAAAAATATTATTACTTAATTTTAATAACTTTTTTAATGTAAGAAATTAAAAAAGAAAAGAAAAATAAATCATTTTTGGCACTTAATGGCAAATCATCTAACTTTTATGGTGATTAGGGGTGTGCATCAAAACCATACCCGATGAAATTGACCCAACCCAACTCAACCTAATGCGTCAAGTTGGTTTTCATGGGTTGTGTTAGGTTGGAATTTTATTTGAGCCTTGGGATGGATCGAGTCTAAGTTGATAGTTTTTTCAACCCATATGACCCAACATGACCCATCATTTATACGAGTCTATTTTATTATCGTTATTTCAATTCTTTAATTTAATTGATTTTGGATTTTGGTATTTTGATACTTAGTTAGGATGAATTTGAAATATTATATAAATTTTAATAATTTATACAACTTTATTTTATTATTGTTATTTCAATTTTTTAATTTAATTGATTTTGGATTTTGGTATTTTGATAACTAGTTAGGATGAATTTGAAATATTATATAAATTGTAATAATTTATTAAAAAATTGTTTAAATAATTGATGAAAAGCTCCATTTTTTCCAAAGTTATGCTTCCATAAACCACCGACCCGGATGTCAGGTTGAGTTGAGTTGAGTTGATAATTTATCAACTTGACAAGGTTAGATTGGGTTGAATAAATTAACCTTTCAACTCAACTCAACCTATACACACCTCAAGTAATGTTAATATTATTAGTGAACTCTGATGTTTGGAAAACTAAAAATCTTATATTACTATTTAACTTTTATTTTTGAAATTTAGTGTTTTTTGTTCATTATTATCATTGTTATGCGAACAAATATAGGTCAATTTGTAACCCGATTAACTAAACCCATATATACTTAATCGACCTGACCTATTCATACCCCATTTAAGATGATCCATTTTTTTAACTCGAACCCAATCAACGGCCGATTTTGACCCGACCAATTTTCCAAGTTTAATATTCACAAGTTTTACTAGACATGGCAAAACAGGTCAAAATTTTTTGACTTGACCCAACCCAAACCCAATTTTTTTTACTCGAAGCAAAAATGGGTTGACCGTGATTTCGACCCGTGTTTTTTTGTGGGTCAACTCGACCTAACCCGATACCCAACTCGAACCCGAACCATTTTTTTAATCTTTTTTTTTTTTTGGTAAAAAAAAATAGTAAAATTAAGACAATATTAGTTTAATTGTTTATTGTGAGCTTTAAGGAAACAATTGATACATCTACATAATCGCATGCAAATTAATTGAAAGATAAATGCATGTGGTTGAGAGCCCAAATTTGTGCTCACTGTTGAAACATAAGTGGATGTGAGCTTAAGAGAAGTGTGGACCTAAAAGGATTTTAAAAGAATGTGCTTAGTTCACAAGTTGGACAAAGTCAAATTTGATCCAACGTTATTTTAATTAAAATCCCTCCCCACCAATCCTACCACATCAATCATGTACAACCTATTTAAATTTACATGTGAATATATGGCATGTAAGCAATTTATTTAGGAGAGCAAAATTAAAAGTCATAGCTAAACATGTGATTTCATGGCACTGACTTGTAGGTAAATGACTTGATAAATTTAATGAGGCTTACCTCATTGCGTAGCATAGCATACCAAGTGCAATTCTTTTTCCCAAAGTATTTCACCTCATGCAAAGGATACTAACAAATAACAAGGAATACAAATGAGTAAATTCCTAAAGAATGTGAAAACATTTTCATTTGACAATTTTATTATTTTTTGTGATTTACCTGAATTTCGACCCACGCTCAATCTTATTCCCCTAGTCATGAAGGTTTCACTCAGCGACATGTATTTGGTGCAATATGCGAATAATTATTTTATCTTAAGATCACATGTGAACAATTTCTTTTAGATAAATTAAAAAAAAAAATCAAAAATCAAAAGACATGGTTAAACATGTGATTGCATGGCATTGGCTAAAAAGATAAATCGCATGGTAAATTTAATGAAACTAATCTCAATGCATAGCATAGCCTAACAAATGCAAATTTGGAAATTCCTTTTCCTAAAGTATTTATTCCATGTAAAATGATACATAATTAACAAGAAAATGTTAAATTCCAATCAAGTGTGAAAACAAAGGCATTTTACAAATTTATTATTTTCAAGGAAAACATTTTATTTTGGCACAAAATGAGATTGAAAATGCATTTTTGTGGCATAGAGGACCTTTGTGGTATTTTTTGAATTTGTAGGGGTAAAAAATATAATTTTGAAGAGTTTTAGGGTCAAAAATTTTAATTAAAAGGGGTCAAATTTTGTTTTTTTGAAGTGTTTAGGATTGAAAATGCGATTTGTAAAAGGTGGGCTGGTAGACAATTTCGGATTGGCCTAAAACCTTTGTTGGTAGCCTAGCTAAAATGGAGACCTAAGTAGTTGATGGGCCTCAAGGTACTGGGTTGATTTAAGGGAGTGGGCTAGGGTTCTAAAATGGGTTAGACTAAGCTTAAAGCTGGGCTTGGATAATTAAATGTCTCTAATTTTTAAAGTTGTATGTTACATAGAAAATTAAATTACACAGAATTTCATAGTTTCAAATTTAACATCAAAATTCATCCTCCAAAAAAAAAAAAATTAACATCAAAATTAATTTAATCACATTATTAAATTTAAACTAAAACTATGAAATCCTTTAATTTTGGGGTTCAAAATGTTATTTCAGTAAAATTGTGCTGTCAAATTATAATTTTGGATTGGGGTCAATGTTCAATTTTGCAAACTTATGTCTTTTCCCCCCGCCTCTCTTTCTTCCCTTAAACATATAGATATGGTACAATTCTTTCTTTCTGTTTTTTTTTTTACCTTGGATGATCTGATGTTGGAGACTCGTTCTTAGGCTGCAGGATAGTTCGAATTTGGGCTTAGAGGATTTGAGTTTGGAGGATTTGGGCCCATTGCAAAACATAAAAGTGGGTGTGATGTTAATAGAGGTGTGGGCATATACTTGTTTTAAATGATTGGGCTTTGTTTACGAATTGGACCAAGTCTGATCTAATCCAACCTTATCTTAATTCTCAATCTGTATCTAACCCATGTCGGTGGTTCTTCCTTTTCTTTCTCTGGTGGATCCATTCTCTAACTCGCACCCTCACTCTCTCAACCTCCTGCAATGGCATAACCCCGTCGCCAAAGCTCTAAGCCGTAGCGCTCTCTCTCTCAAAACCAAAAATTACAACCACCACAAGACACCACCAGTGGCTCTCTTGGGTTCCCTCTCTATTTTCTATTTTCTATTTCCTCTTTTCTTTTCTCTTTTTTTCTTTTTATTTTTCCGTTGCTCTTTGATTTATGAAAGTTCCCCATTTTATTGCTTGCCTATTTGTGGGTTTAGGGATCTAATTTTCTTTTTTGGGTTTTAGGATTTGGAAAAAAAAAAAATTTTTGATTTGGGTTTGGGTTTGGGGGTTTGAAAAGGGGATTTGGACTTTACTGTGGTTGTTGGTGCGTCTGAGTTGTGGGTGCAGTTTGATTTGAGGTGATGGGGTTATGGGTTTTGTTGTGGTTGTTTGTATGTGTGATTGAAAATGTGTTTGTGCAAGCATGCTCTATTTGTATGGAATCGGTGTTCACTGTGTGTGAGAACAGGAATAGGTGTTGCCATGTGTCTGCGTTCATGTGTACACTCGAGCTACTATAAACATGTGAGCATGTATTCTAAAAATAAAAGCATAGCATGAAAATGGACTAGGAAGTAGATGGTACCCATTTTGACACTGCTTGCTTTTCCTTTTGACACTATGTCCTCCTTTCTCTCTTTGTCTCTCTGTTTCTTTGATTCTTGTTGGCTGCTATTGTATGTGCTTGTTGTGGTTGTTCTTATCACTGCTGCTGTTGTGGGTTGTAGTTGTTGGGAAATGGCCAAAAGGAGGGACCTTTGCTGGGTTTTTTGGCCTGATGGTATAAAGCAAGGAGCTTTCTATGTTTTGGCTCTGTTTTTGGGGTTTTGGAGGTTGGGGAGCTTGTTGTGTTTGTAGTTTCAGTTTGATGTAAAAAGGATGGATTTTCTGTGAGTTTGAGTTTTTGAAAGAAATGAGGGTGCTTTTGGTGACAATGAATTTCTGCTAGGTTTTTGGGCTATTGTGGGTGAACTGAAATAGTTGCTATTTGTGTTCGAGGAAGGATTTTTTTTTTTTTTTTTTTTTTTTTTGTGTTATTACGTAGGGAAGGTGTTCTTCATTTCTTTTGGCGCCAAAAAGCTTGGGTTTTGCGCCAAAATTCTGACATGAAGGTGCCCCTTATAATCAAGAGAAGTTTATACATATTGATGAGGCTTGCTGAAATTCAAATTCTTCATTTTGATGTCATTTTGAATTGGAATGTATGAAACATGTGTCTTCCTTTTTCAAAAGTGTATATTACCCCTATAATGAAATGAATTTGTTTTCCATATCTATCTATATATGAAAAGAGTGAATGACCATAGCTACAGTACTTTGTTTTAGTCCGTTAGGACATATGTGAATCATGTTAAGGACATATGTGAATCATGTTAGGAACATGTGTCAATATTTTATGTAATTGATTAATCTTTTGACAAAACGCACTTTACTTATTGATGATGCTCGAAGAATCAATAGACTGGATATTCCGGACTTGAATGATTTGGAGGGCCTAAAAAAGAAGAAAAACAAATATCAGAGGAGACTGGGTTGACTAGCCACAAATCCTCCAATGATGAAGTTAGTTCCTCTCTTCCGAAAATAATGAATTTCAAACTTCTGGGAGTTGTCTTTTTAGGAAGTCAGAACATACCTTTCATTGTCGGAGATAAGTGTTTATATAGGTTTAGGGAAACGGTTATTTAATTTTAGGGATGGAGGAATCAGGCACAATTTAAGCAACCTTAATTAGAACCAGATTTCAAATGTCCCAAACCTCCCCAAGGCCCACTAGAACCATTAAGTTTAATTAGAGACCCAAAAAAATTGCATATCATAATTGACCCAGGAGAAAAAAATACATAAGCTTAGTGGATTGAACCTAACTCAAAATTACTTACTAAGGGCATTAGCATCTGGATTTGCATAAAAGTTACTATTTTACCATCAAAAAAAGTTACCATACCACTTTACAATATACCCAACATCGCGAATTTTACTTTAACATACATCACATTAAAATAATATAAAACTATCTTTCTTCTCTCCCATCTCTCTTCTCTCTCTCTCAACCACCCACCCCCACAACATTTAACCACAACAACCACCACAATCCTTCACAAACCCCTGACCTATCGTGTGCCTCTCTCTTCGTCACGCTGAACCCACGAAAAAACCCATAGCCAAACCCACAAATTGGAATAGAAACCCACCACCACCATCGACCGCCATGACCACCACAAACCACTAAATCAACCAAGAAAAATTAACAAAAATCCAGTGAAAGCCACCGCCACATAGCACCACCACAACCACTATATAGCCTCCCAAAACATCAATTTGCCAAATGTCACCACCGAAATGTCACCCAAACAACCTAACCAACCACCAAACCACCACCATCACTAAAACACCCACCAACCCAAATGACCCAAACACCACTCAAATGCAAGGTTTTGAATCCCAAACCGGACCATACGATCCGGCCAGGAAAAACCTCGAACCTCTCGGTTTGCGGTTTTTCTAGCTTCAAGAACCGCTCTATGGGAAAAAAGTAGGGACCTATGGGAACTATGGTCGGACCATACGATTCGAGAACCATGATCGGTTTTTGAGGTTTGGACGGTTCCTCTCTTTTTTAAGATCTAGAACCATTGACTTGTAAGGATAAAAAAAAATTAAAAAAAAAAAAAGACACAAAGAAGAAGAAGACAACGAAGAAAAGAAAGCACAAATTCAGGTCTTTGTGGACGAAGCTAAAGTTTGGCCGCCAATTGAAACTCTTTTCTTCAAGGCTTGTGTCTCTGGAACTTCTAGAGCTGATTTGAAGATAGATGATTTTAGTACCTTGTCGTTGCTTTGGAGGCTGAAATTGATTTGGAAATGGAGAAAAAACGTGTGTTGATTCTTGCAAGTGGATGAAGAAACTACATCCGTGTGCTAATTCTTGCAAATGTTAGATTTGCTTTTTCTAGTTTCTGTTCCATTTTGATTTTGGTCAATTAGATAATTTGGTGGTTTTGAAATATGTGGTGGAGAGTGATGTTTTGTTTGTCAAATTTGTGGTGGTGTTAATGAGTCTGTCAGAATGATAATGCAACCTAGGGAGTAGGTAAGAGTAGGACACGCAAAGTATCTTTAGGATAATTAATTATATATACAGGACTTCAATCCAACTCGATTTTTCTAATGCCTAATTACAGTGTCAAGTCGGTTCCATTTGTCCAAAATTTTTAGTTGAATTCGGAAAT
Organism: Quercus dentata; assembly: GCA_028216015.1. Classification (NCBI taxonomy): domain Eukaryota; kingdom Viridiplantae; phylum Streptophyta; class Magnoliopsida; order Fagales; family Fagaceae; genus Quercus; species Quercus dentata. The sequence goes on from CP116448.1 coordinate 44,667, forward strand.
AGGAATGTGGAATTACTTCTAAATTTGATCTTTATTTTGCCAAATTAACTCTCTCTCCTCATTTCTATCAATAACTTACCACATACTAATATATTACATAATGTCGCATAAACTCATATTTTAACAATATTCACCCTAAACACTCTACTTTTCAACAACCAAACACGACAGGACTTTTTTGAATTGATTCTTACCATCACAAATTATTGTTCATTTGTTACTACTACTATTATTATGATTATTGAATTGATATTTGGGCTTAGAGATTGAAATATGAACTTAAAATTTTAAGACTATATATATATTTATATATATAAAACAAGAATCGAAATTGTGAGTCAAAATAAGAATATAGTTATTTATATTTTAGTTAATTTTTTATTTTTACTAATTTAATATATTTATTTATATTTAAATAATTATTAAATTAATTATGATGTCATCACGGTTTGACCCCGGTTCAACCTTGGTTCAACCTTGGTTCGACCTTACATAGCACCACCACAACCACCAACCCAAACGCCAACCACAACCACGACACGACCACCTACCCAAACCCCCACCCAAAATCACAAGAAATAGAGATTTGTTGAGTCGGAGGGATTGAGGGAGAAGATAGAAGGGAGAAGAGAAAAGAACGAGAGACAAGGAGTCCGAAAGTGGAGAGAGAAGGAGGAGAGAGTGAATGTGAGTTAGAGAAGAGAGTGAATGTGAGTTAGAGAAGAGAGAGAAGTGAGAATAAAAAAGATTAAAGTAAATACAACCTTGCTACAAGCGTAGCTTGATGCTAAAAAGTTTTAGCAATAGCCACCCATTAATGATAGTTTTGAGTGTGTGGTTGTAAAATAGCAATTTAGGGGGTTATATACCCTCAATGCTAATGCTCTAAGTGGGCCAAAATGGCAAATTCCCAATCCAAACCCCTCCAAACGCTATCAAGGAGCTTTGCTGTTGCCGGGTTGTCCTGTTGTGGATGAACCGATGATGGAGAGAGTTCAAAATGGAGGGTTGAGGACTTTCTGATCGTGGAAGATGCCAACTGCTCCAATAACTCGTGCTGGGACATGGAGAATATAGTAGATTTGCTATTATGGGTGGATCCGATTGTCGACGAAGGTAACAAGATGGACAAGACTGTAGAAGGCATAGATTTGCTGTTAGATATTTTGTCTATGCTTTGTTGTGGTGGGTTTAGGGTTAGGAAAGAAGAAGAATTAGAGAGATAAGGGATGTTCAGGGGCTGTATGAATAGTATCCATGAATAGTAACTTTAGAAAAAGAAGATGAAGAAAAGAAAGAGGAGAGAAAGAGAAAGAACCAACAAATTCCAACATGCCTATTGCTCAAAAAACTCAATTTTATTTATTAGTTTATTCTACTTCCTTTGAATACATTGAGCACAATATATTTAAAGACTCTTGTTTGAACTAGTAGTAATAGGACTCCTAGTTGTAATAGGACTACTAGTTTGACTAGTAAAATAAAACCTAATAAATACTAACTTGCACCCAAAGAAAATAAACCTAAGACACTTAGAAGATCCTAGACTGAACTAAATTACCAAAATACCCTTAATTTGCAAGAATTGCAGAAATTACAAATTTGACTCTAAATATAAAATTAACCAAAACTAATAAAATAAAAACCCAAATTAAAAATTGTTTTAACCCTAAAAAACTCACACTTAGATCATTAGAGTCATCTCCCACCTCAAACTAAAGATACATGGAAAGCGTTTTCCATTTGTGTTTAATAAAGTTCCATAAACTTTGTAATAAGGGGTCTTTATTGAGGATGCTATGCACTTTCCTAACCAAAGGTGTCACTAGGGTCTTCAATTTTTTCGAGATGCCAAAGATTGGGAATTGGAACATTTTAATACTTTTTTGGATCTTATCAATTCCATGACTCTTAATGGTGAAGGTCAAAACAAACTTTGTTGGAAACCAGCAAGGAATAAAAGTTTTAAAATGAGTGAGCACTATTTCTCCGTTTCCTCTACTCTTGACACTCTTTTACCTTAGAAACTGGTGTGGCGTTCAAAGATACTTCCTAGGGTTGCTTTCTTCTCATGGACCGCCACATTAGGTAATATTTTGACTCTTGAGAACTTATGGTACAAGGGTGTCACAGTTGTAGATTGGTGCTATATGTGTAAAAAGAGTGGGGAATCATGAATCATCTTCTTCTTCATTTTCCTATTGCTTATGAGTTATGGTCTATGGTGTGGATTTAGGGTTTACAGTTTAGGATTTTTCTCTTAACAATTATGAACTATAGTCCTATAATAATAAGCCCCCCCCCCCAAAAAAAAAAAAAAAAAAAAGTCCTAAAATGTGGTTAAAACTTAAAAGATTAAACAAAATTGATCTTTAATTTTAACCATATTTCTCTCTTATCGTTTTTCTGGTACAAGTTAAACAAAAATATTTATTCAAATATTGACTTACCTAATTTAAAAAATGTAAAATGGAAAGTGATTTAAAACATCTCAAATTCTTACATTACCACCACATTTTAAAATTCAAACTCAAAAAAGACTTAAAATTAAAAAAATCTATAAAAAATAAAAAGAATAACACTCCCACCCCCACCCACTTCTAAGTAAACATTTGTAAAGAGACTAATGTATTATTATTTGTTCACATATAAAAGTGTACAATCACGCCACTGGCAGCCAGTGGGGGGCCATGGCCCCCCTGAGTTTTTAAATTTCCCATTACAGGTTTGGGCAAAATTACAAGTTAAGATAAAAATTTCCATATCGGCCCCCTCCAGATTTTAGAATTTGATCTCCTAAAAATGAAAATTTTGAACCTTCAAGTTTTTCAACTAGTCCAGAAAACCCCAAAATAATTAAAATGACACAACAAACACAAGCCCAAACCCAATATTAACCATATCTTCTAATGAAAAAAAATTCATTCCCTGTATCTGGCCCATTCCTCCAACTGAGGCCCTTCCAGAGTTTAAATACAAAACATCTCTCTCCTTAAACAAATCCTAAATTACAAATAAATAAACCCAAATCTGTCTTTTTAACCAATTCCTAATCATCAATTACAAAGAAATTAATCCCAACTTTGTCTTACGGTTTCCCATTGTGCCGCCATCTCCTTGTTGCCTACCTTACTCGAGGAATCGCTTGCAAGGCATCTCACCGAATGGTCCACACTCACCAGCAGCTAACCACTAGTACTTCTCCGTTTCTCTCTCTGTACACTACAATAATGTTGATAATATTTGTATAGCTTTTATATAATATAATTTTTATTTTCTTACAATAAGTGGAGGTGGGTTGATTCTGAATCAATTTCCTCGTGTAAGAATTTTGAAATCTTGAATGGTTGTTTGGTCGTCTGGTCAATATAAACAAGATTCTTTCGTCTATTTCCCTTTTTTTTTGGATTTGGAAACACGATTTTTGCTTTTTTTAGGGCTTAAACCGACATTTTAGCACACATACCAAGACTAGACAAAATACGATATGAACATATAGTAACTGAAAGTAGATATTCAAATCTCACTTTTGTAGACCGTAATAGAATATATGGTTATCAAATTTCACATCATTATCAAAACTCACCCTAGCAAACTAACAACTCTAGTTTATACCCTAAATGTTTGGAATCATTGCAACTATGATAGAAATCCATTTGCTTCTTTTCAAATCCTTTCATCCTACATATTGTTCATGGAGCGAAAGACCCTTACATGACATAGTTTACAAAGTTGAAACTAGTAGAGCGGCGTACATGTTTCTTAACGAAATCTTACTAGTTTTGCAATGCTAATGTCTACAAACCATGATCGAGATTACTCTTCACAAGCGTCGGAATGGATTTTAAACTAGATCAACCTAAGCAGTTCAGCTCCTGTCTCAGTTGATAGGAAGAGGTTGTCGAAGTACTGCACAATGGCTTTTGCCGCAGTAACGTACTTCTGAATAGGATCCTTCACTGACTCCTCTGATAAAAGTAAAGAAAATTGAGAAGAGCAAAATCAAAACCATATAATTAAATTTTCTGTAACGGTGATTATCATATGTCAAACAATAGCATGATCAGAACTCAGAAATAAAAAATAAACTATTATTATTGTGTGTCAGTAGTCGTATAGGAATTGCCTTTACCGAGGCCCTTAACCTGGTCAAGGTTAGTACAAATATACAAATAAACACAAGAATAGCACGGCTAATTTGGGCCAAACATGAAGAGTAGCATGGCCGATTCTAACTTTCTATGTAAGACCCTAGGGGGATATCAAGACCAATTTGCGTTTGGATACTCGAACTTGAAACGGTGGGTGAGATTGTGTGAAAATATTAGCTAGCTGACCATAAGAGGCAATGAAATAGAGCTATAAATTTTCTTAAAAGAGATGATAACGAATGAAATGAAATGATAATCAAACTTTATATGTTTGATGTATTTGTGAAACAACACATCATTGTTTGGGCCTATACTAGTGGTCCTCAATCCCAATGACAATAATCAAGTCTAGCCCAAAATCCATATCTAGCCCAATTTCCAAAAGGTTTCCCAAACAGGCGTACGCTAGGAATTGGTGGCATACACACCAACTTTTTGGCGTATGCTAATCGGGGATAACAAGCCTTAATTCATTCCATATCCATTTGGTGAGATTTTTGGTAAATCAGCATGATCAACTTGTTGACCAGATGAACAGCTAGCTGACACCGTTGGGTTTATCTTCAACAGCTATCACTAGAACACATGAACAATAATTATGAAACTTAAAAGTTATGTAGGTGTTAATTGAATTGCATCAATGATTCAATGTACAAGAAGAATATATGAATGATTCAATCTGTGTTTATAATCAATACGTGAGGCAAGTGTATCAACTCGTTATTTCAACCATACATGGGTGTAGCCAGGATATTTTGCTTGGGGGCCAAATTATATATTCTTATGTTAAATTTATAAATATATGGTATACAAAATGGTCAAATTTAAAATATAATAATATTATTTCTAAACTTGAATCAATGCATCTAAAACTAAAATTGAAAGATAAAATTAGCTAGGGAAAATATGAAATGATGCTGTAAAGATCAAATTTATGAAGAAAAAAAACTCATAAGTTCAAGCAATGTTGCCAATGCACAAAATATACAAAGGAACACAATGCATTGCACTTTTGTATGCTTATAAAAAAGAAAGGACACATGGCGTATTTGTTAAGCTTTGGTAAAAGTTTTAAGTTTTAATTGGGTGGGATCTAGTTGATAAACTAATAGTGGGGCAAACTAACTAGAGGGGCCATCGTTTGATTTTAAAGGAAAGAATAGGCAAACTCACGTAGATTGTGATTTATGAAATTTTTGTCTGAGCCAATCATTACAATTGTAAGAACCCAGCCTATTTTAATAAACTATTATAAAGGGATTTCAAAGTTTTGGCCCCCCCCCCCCCAACATTACATGTGCCTCCGCCCCTAACCATACACTGTCAAGATTCCAAATGTAAGAAACAAGCAATGTAACATGGAATACTTACCATCTTCATTTAATAACCTCAATAAGAGGTCCCGAGAAGGAAGTTCTTCCAATGCAGCAATCATAGCATCCTTAGACAAACCAATGGACAAAATGAAACCGTCACTAGATGTCCATCCATGGTACGAAGCAAAAACTTGATCATAAGCTATTGCAAATGTCTCAGCCAGTGATTTTCCCCTGTCATGGTGGAAGTCATCATATATGTTCAAATAAAAATGATCTACGAAAGAATAGTAAGCATAAAATGGGTCTGAATGTCTTTTGTTCTTTTAGGAGAAGTCACGTTTATCCCTTTTTCTGTGAAGAAAAATGGTAAAACATTTAACCTTGAATATCAATATCAATTTATCATGTAGATGCAGTACCTAATTATATTCCACAAAGAGACAAGATACTTAGAACATCCGCCCAGTCCTTAATTAGGAAATTTAAATAGAGAAAGCTACTAGTTCATGAAAATTTAAACATAGAAGAGTTAAAATTCCTATAGTTAACAGTATTCTTGAGGATGTGTTTAAAATTTAAATTCACTAGTTATAACCCTACGCAATGCATGAGAATATGTGATTATTTTCTAATGAAATATAATATATGATGATGCACAAAATAAATCACTGAGCTAATTGTCCTCGATCACTCCAATGGATACCTGAAGAGCAAGAAAATAAGAACCTAACAAAGAGCGCCGGTGTGGTGCCGGCCAAAGACCCTCCGAAGGTTAAGTCGAGTGATCGAGAAATCACTAAGAACTCTATGGTGAGAGCTAGGGATTTTCTGCATACTTGAGAGAAGGGGAGCTCTGGTGCTTATATAGTGGTGAGAAGCGAACCAAGATCTCTTGGAGGTAGGGATTTTTCCTTGTAGGGAAGATCCGGTATTAGGGTTTCCGAGATTTTAGGGCGTCTTTCCATATGAGGAAGATATGGGCATGTAGTAGGGTCTTTGGGACATGATTCACAAGATATTTCCATATGGGGACTTGTGCGTGGAGATAATGCATAGGATTGTGAGTCCCATCCTTTTTGTCTATCAGCACTACCATCTGTCCGTTGATTTAATACCCATCATGCGCTTCGCCTACCCAACGCAATATCCCGACGGATCCTAGGGATGGCAGGAGGACAGTCTTGTAGCTCGTTTGCTGAGATGACATGGATGGGATCATTCATTCTTGTAAGCACTCAGCTAGACAGATAAGAAGGAGGGTTATTCGTTAGGGTCCCTTTACGACAGACGGATAACAAAATCTCAAGTTAGACGAAAATACCCTCATCAGCTGCCCCCTACTCCGTGACCCGACGGAGTAGCCAAAGGATTGCGGAGTACAAAAAATATTCCTAGCATTTAATGCCCCCTGTCCCCATAACCAATGTCATAAATGGGGGGTGATAAGGTCTTTGTAGCCTATGGAGTGACATGTGGCGTCCCATGATTGGTGGGGATGAAACATCGCGTCACTTCGTTCTTTGTGCCTTTCCATCCTATAAATATGTGTATATTCTTTCAAAAGTTTACTTTCTTGAAAATTTCACTTAGAGCTCCTTCTTCAACTACAAATCGTTTTTGTCGATTATCGTCATCTCATCAACTTTTCTGTTTCATCTGTGTTAAGCTCTCCTGTCGTCATTTTGTTTTAGGTAAACTTTCACATATTTGCTTACTTCCCTTTCTTTTGTACTCATCCTCCCTAGGTCATCGGTCTAGTATCTAGTTTGTGTGAGTGACTTGCTTACTCGTCACTTGTAGGTGAGAGAATTTCAGGAGGTAGTAAAGTGACAAGCGGTCACGTCCCATCCCTCTATTTGGATGATAAAGATGCTCATCCATTGGGAAATGTTCCTTTAACAGAGGAGCCGATGGTTTCCCTGGAAAGGGAGCCGTCAGCTCATCTTTTAGAGGATGTGATGGAAGGAGAGGTGGATGGGGAGATAGATAAGGAAGGAGAATATGAGTATGATGAGGAGGACGGGGAGGAAGAAGAGGATGGAAAGGAGGAAGAGGATGAAGAGGAAGTAGATGGGGAGGTTGTGGCCCCTAGCTCGTTAGGTGATAACTATAGGCCATTCATCCTTCCCAATATTTGGTCAGTAAATGACTTCCTCTCAAAGATGTCAGATAGGGTTTTAACAATTTGTGCCCCTGTTACCGGATACTAGGTGATGTTCCTATTAGGATGGCGGGCTAGACAAAGAAGTGCTACTTTGGCCAAACCGCAAACATTGGTTTTTATAAGGCCGTCTTTATGGTGGGTCCGAAGTTACCCCTCATAGAATTGCACCCATAGTTGGCGGATCGTTTAGAAGTGTCCATCTGTCAAATTTACCCCAATGCCTAGAGAATTTTCCTTGGGGCAGAGGTGTTGTGGGGTCAAATGATTGGAGGTTGTCATCACCTCACTCTAGACGAGTTCTTTTTTTGTTACAAACCCTAACAAATCGCGGGTTCAAAAGGGTTTTTACAACTTCGTCGTTCGTAAGGCAACTTTGAAGTTGGTGTCGAACGTTTCTGACTCCAACCATAATTGAAAGAGCTAATATTTTTTTTGTTTAAGGCTCAAATTGGGTTTGTAGACTAGACGAATGGGATAGTATAGGAGTCAAGTATGATAATACATGGGGTATCTTGAATAAGTTTGGTGAGTTGTCGGTTATAACCTGACCCATCCATATTTTATTTACCTTTACTAACCCGTTGTATTTTCCTTTTTCAGCTCGGGTATGTCAGTAGATTAGCGAGGAAGAGGTTGATTTTCTTCAAAGAATCCTTGCTATTCCCCTTATGCGGAGGAGCTGGAAGAAGCTGGTCACTCTAGATAGTTTGCACGCTTTTTGTGGTGGACCAATCTCGACTAACGAAACAAGAAGGCTAGATGCTCAATCTCGACAACGTAAATGTCTTCTTTTATTTTTAATTGTGCATCACTCCCTAATAGATTCGTCATCTTCAATTCATTTGTTTGTTTTTCAAAGATAGATATGGGTACAAAGAGAGCTTTGGAGGTGAAAAGGGTTGCAGCCCTTTATATCAAGGCAGGTAACTCGATGACCCCTACTGCCAAGACGAGCTAAAAAAGGAAGACTCGGGGTGAGTTTATTCTAAGTCATATTTTTGTTCCGTCATGTATTGTGCTGCTATAAGGATGAGAGCACTTCAAATCCGATGTGTTGCTAAAAAAGCCATTGTCAAATGCTTGTGGACCCATCCGGAGGAGGAATTGGACCAATTGAAGAAGTACAAAGAGGGGGCGTGCACTCTCAACGACGAAGTCAAAGCCCTAATGGAGCAGGTGAAAAAGCTTGATGGTGCTTCCCCTTTGGCCAAGGAGTTTACGGAGGCTAATGCCATCCCGACGGCCGAGGTGACTTCTCTCTATGAATCCACGGACAAGGCCAAAGCTGCCGCCATCGAGGAGTACAAGGATTCAAAGCCATTCTTCAACTTGCTTGGGTCTTAGTAAAGTGAAGGCTTTGAGGACTTTAGAAAGTAAGCTGTCGATCTCTTCCCCAACGTGGACTTTTCTTCCGTCCAGATTAATCTTATTGTTCCTCCAACCCCAAGGCTGGATGATGAGGTGGTCGATATTAAGGATAGGAATAGGGATGCGCCTAAGCATGCCATTACCCCTTAAGTGGTCCAAGGTGACGGTCTGCCTCAAGCTCAAGAGGCGATAGTAGAGATAGAGAATGTTGCTCCCACTACCTAAAATAGAAAGTTTCTATATTTGTTTTTCTTTTTTTTTTTTTTTTTTTTTTTTGAAATTTTAATCTTAATTTGAGAAGAATATGGGTGCCTTGTTTTGGCATGAGTGACATTTCATTTTTATTTTGAAACAATCGTTGTTTTTATTTTACATGTGGTTGCGTAAAATCTCAATTTCAATCATCCGTCTATCTTGCATAGGAATAGCCATCGGTATTCTTGACGATCCGTCCACCATGTGGATGGGACTTAGTAAATTTTGAGATCTTGATACCCGTCAGTGTCCTTAATGGTTCGTCCACCCCATAGACGTGACTTGATGAATTTTAAGACCAAGGCACCCATCGGTGTCCTTGGTGATCCACCCACCCCATAGGTAGGATTTGATAGATTTTAAGACCAAGGTACCTGTTAGTGTCCTTGTTGATCCATTCACCCCGTATGTAGGACTTGATATATTTTTAGACCAAGGCACCCGTCGGTATCCTTGGTGATCCATCCACCACATAGGTAGACTTAATAGATTTTAAGACCAAGGCACCTATCGGTGTCCTTGGTGATCCATCCACCCCGTAGGTAGACTTAATAGATTTTAAGACGAAGGCACCTATCGGTGTCCTTAGTGATCCATCCACCCCATAGGTAGGACGGGTGCCTTGGTACCTATCGGTGTCCTTGGTGATCCACCCACCCCTTAGGCAGGACTTGATAGATTTTAAGACCAAGGCACCCGTCGGTATCCTTAGTGATTCGTCCACCCCGTAGGTAGGACTTAGAATTTTTTGTAGACAATTTCTTAAAAGGTAGTTTTTTAAAAAATGTACGAAACAAAATAGAAGAATGTAGATAATGTGTCCGATAATCCTTAAGAGTCATATTTCAATAATTGAAAAATTAATATCCTACTTCAACAATAGAAAAGAAAAAGCAATAACATAGTTTGTAGTTGTCCAAGACTAGTAGTATTTCTGCAGGTGCTCGATGTTCCACAGGTGATGAAGTCTTTACTCATCAAGGGTCTCTAGGTGGTAGGTCCCCTCTTCTATGGTAGTCAACAATCCTATAGGGCCCTTCCCAATTGGGGCCTAATTTGCCCTGCGTGGGGTCTTTGGTTGTTGTTGTCACCTCCTTTAGGACCAGGTCTTCGATTTAGAAATGTCGAGGCTTGAAGTTGGCATTGTAATGCTTAGGTCCTCAATCTAGAAATTTCGAGGCTTGAATTTGGCATTGCAATGCTTTGCCATCAAGTCTTGATAGTGGGCGATTCTTTGTTCATCCGTCACCCTAACCTCATCTAGAAGGTCTAGCTGTAGGCATACTTCCTCTACGTTTCTTCTTTCATCATGGTGGGATACCCAGTAGCTGGTTAGCACAACTTCTTTTGGGATGACGGGTTCACTTCCAAATGCGTGGTGGAAAGGTATCTCACTTGTAAGCATGCGATTTGTTGTTTGATATGCCCATAGCACACTGGGTAGTTCATCTAGCCATTTACCCTTTGCCCCCTCAAGCCGAGTCTTGATCATCTTGAGCAAGGATCGATTTGTAACCTCAACTTATTCGTTGGACTGAGGGTGGGCGGGAGAGGAATAGTGGTTCTTGATCCCCAACTGTTGACAAAAATCTCTGAATGCATCATTATTGAATTACTTTCCATTATTAGAGATGAAGACTCTAGGGATGCTGAAGTGGCAAATAATGCTTTTCTAGATGAAGCCTTTGACATTCTTCTCTATGATAGTGGCTAAAGGTTCTGCCTCTACCCATTTGGTGAAGTAGTCAATTCCTATGATGAGAAACTTAAGTTACCGCATTGCCATAAGGAAGAGTCCCATTATGTCAAGCCCCCATTGAGTGAATGGCTAAGAAGTGGTCAATAGGGTAAGTTGTTTCGATGGCTATCGTATGATGTTGCTGAATCGTTAGCATTTTTTGCATGCCTTTACGAAGGACTGGGTGTCCTTTTGCATAGTGTGACAATAGTACCCTACTCGCATGAGTTTGTGAACCAGGGATCAAGCTCCTGAATTGTTTCCACATACTCCCTCATGAATTTCCCTCATGACATAATCTGCTTCGACTGGGACTAAGCACCTTAGGTATCGTCGATAGAAACCCCTTTTGTAAAGGGTATCCCTGATTAGTACGAAATGTGACGATCGCACTTTCAGCCTTCGAGAAGTGTTGTGATCTTTCAAAAGCGTCCCTTTTTTAGGTAGGAGATGTTCGGTGTTATCCAGTTGGTCCCAATAGGGATTACTTGTACATCTATTTTGTTAATGCTAGGTGAGTATTGAATGAAGGACAGTACCTAATTGGGGACGTCCATGTGCTCCGCAGATGCCACTTTAGCCAGACAATTGGTCTTCTCATTTTTCTCCCTCGGGATTGTCACGAATTTAGCCAAGAACTTCTTGCTCACTCTTTCTTTGACCATGCTTAGGTACCCCTTCATCCGTTCTCCCTTGGCCTCGTAGTCTTTGTTGATGTGTTCGATGATAACCTGCGAATCACTATGTATTACTACCGATGAAGCTCCTATCGCATTGGCCAGGTTGAGGCCCGTCTGTCCACACCATCCATGTTACCGGTCCTTTGCCGTCATCTTCCTTTATTGTGAACTCGGCAACGAAGTCCGCCAAAGCCTAGGCTTGATCGCAGTTCTCGATCGGCAGACAAAGATGTCGAACTCGCTGAGCTCTATTGCCTATAAAACCAATCGTTTAGTTGCCTCCAGATTGTTCATTGCCCTTCGTAATGGTTTGTCTGTCTAGACCACTATGATGTGTACTTGGAAGTATAGCCTGAGCTTTCTAACGGCTATGACCAAGGCGAAAGCTAGCTTCTCCATAGGGGGGGTATCTTCCCTTTGCCCCCGAAGCACTCTACTAGTGTAGTAGACGAGCAATCAGACACGGTTTTCTTCCCAAACGAGAGTTAAACTAACGGTCGTTGGGGATATGGCCAAGTAGAAAGAGAGAGCTCTTCACCGAGCTTAGATAGACTTAGTAGGGGAGGGGACGTAAGGTACATCTTTAGCTCTTTGAAGGCCCTTTGACCCTCGTCAGTCCATTCGAAGGCTTTCTTTAGTGTTTTAAAGAATGGTTGGCATTTGTTCGTCGCTCTGGAGATGAACTTGTTAAGAGCTGCAATTCTACCATTCAAGCTTTGCACTTCCTTGATGTTCCTTAGGGGTGCCATCTCCAGTATGGCCTGGATTTTGTCGAGGTTGGCCTCTATGCCTCGTTGTGATACCATAAAACCTAGAAACTTTCTTGACGATACTCCAAACACACATTTGCTGGGGTTGAGCTTTATATCGTAGTGGCGTAGGATATCAAATATTTCCCAAAGATCGTCCAGGTGACAATTCTCCTTCGCACTTTTCATGAACATGTCATCTATGTATACTTCGACATTTTGCCTAATCTGCTGGACGAACATCCTATTCACAAGCCTCTGATATGTTGCTCCCGCATTCTTTAATCCAAATGGCATGACCTTATAACAGAAGAGCCCTTGGCTTGTGATGAATAAAGTCTTCTCTTGGTCAGCTTCATCCAACTTGATCTGGTTGTAACCGGAGAATGCATCCATAAAGCTCAATAAGCGGTGCCCAGTTGCCGAGTCGACGAGGAGGTCGATACGTGGGAGTGGGTAATTGTCGTTTGGGCAAGCTTTGTTCAATTCGGAGAAGTCTACGCACATCCTCCATTTTCCATTCGCCCTTTTCACCATTACTACATTGGCTAGCCATTCTGGGTAATACATTTCCCTGATAAGGTCTACTTCTAGCAATTTGCGAACTTCTTCTGCTATGACTTTGTCTCTTTCTTTGGCAAAAACTCTCTTCTTCTGTCGGACGGGAAGGTGGGATCGAGATACATTAAGCTTGTGAACCATGATGCTTGGATTGATTCCCAGCATGTCCTCATGACTCCAAGCAAAGAAATCTTGATTATTCCTTAGTAAGAGGTCAAGTACCAATACGGGTGACTCGACCAGGGAAGTTATCGTCTAGGGAGATTTCTTCCAGGTCTTGAGTCGGTTCCACCGTAACCCATTGCTCCTCAATGGTCAACGCTTGTTGATGATCATCCATTTCTAGCATAGCCATATAGCATTTGTGAGCCGCCATCTAATCTCCGCATGCTTCTCCTATCCCATACTCCGTTGGGAATTTCATTAGTAAGTGGTACGTAGATGTGGCTGCTTTCCATGTGTTGAGCATAGGTTGCCAAATGATGGCATTATAGTTCGAAGAGCAATTGACAACTAGGAAAACAACCTCCCTAGTAAGTCTTTGTGGGTACCTCTCGATGGTCACTAGTAAGGTGATGGTTTTGACAAGGAAGACCTTGGTACCGTTGAATTCGACTAGCGATGTGTCTAAAGGTAGGAGATACTCTTTGTCGATCCTCATCCGCTAGAATGCAGGATAATAGAGGATGTCCGCCGAGCTCCCATTGTCGCCGAGCACCCGTCAAGTGTTAAAGTCCACTATCTACAGGTTGATAAATAGGGTGTTGTCATGAGGATGGTGGAGTCGTCGAGCATCTTCCTCTATGAAGTCGATGGCTAGGTTTTCGACCCTAGTCATTTTAGGTGGTTGACTTGAAATCTGGACACTTTGTACTATCCGCAAATATGTCTTCCACGCCTTCTTAGAAGAGCCAGCCAATGTACTTCCTCCTACTATCACCCTTATCTCTCTAAGCAAAGCCCTCGGTCTTTCTTTGACCCTTGATTAGGTTCGAGTCTCTTGGTGGGTCTACCCTTAACGAATCATTGTAGCTTTCCTTGCTTGATAAGGGCCTCAATCTGTTGTTTTAGGTTGTAACACTCGGAAGTGTCATGTCCATGGTCCGGATGAAAGTGGCAAGACTTAATCTTGGGCCTTTTGTTTGGGTCGCCCTTTAGTTTATCCGGTTAAGTCAGCGCCTAGTCCCTTATCTATATGAGAACCTGGTCAAGTGGGGTGTTTAGTGGCATGAAATTCACCGTCTTGTCAAATGGAGGTCTTGTCCTCTTATCATCCCTCTGATCATTCGTCTGTGGTGACTTCCTTCCCCTGTCCTAACGGTGATCTTCTTGTCTTTTCCTCTTCTTTGGCTTGCCCCCTCAAGCAATCATGGCATCCTTCGCATTCATTTGCTTAGTAGCTTTGTATAACATGTCGGCCATTGTCTTTGGGTCATTCTTATAGATAGAGAAGAGGAATTCTCCTAATTGGAGCTCATTGGTGAATGCGGTGACCAAGACTTTGTCGTCATCCTCATCGATTAAGAGAGCCTTTTTGTTGAAACAAGTCACATATGATCTCAAACTTTCATCGTCTCGCTACTTGATGTTTAGCAAGCTCATTGAGGACCTCTTGTACCTCTGGCCTCCAATGAAATGGGTGACGAAAAGTCCGCTTAGTTTCTTGAAGGTAGGATGGTGTTGGGGGCTAGCTTGCTGAACCACACCCATCGGTCCTTTAAGCATAACGGAAAATGCCCCGCACATAATCTCATCTAGAACTCCTTGCAGGTGCATAAGAGTCTTGAAAGACTCTAGATGATCGAGCGGGTCTCGAGAATTGTCATATGCTTCCACCTACAGCATTCGGAACTTGGTTGGAAGGGGAAAAGAAGTCACCTACGCTATGAAGGGTGAGTCGGTCTACTGGACTAGTTCTTCTAGGTTGGTGGATACCGGTCCCCTCATAACGTTCATTATCATGTCCATTTTTCTTTCATCATCTACATGTCTTGCGCCATGCGCATCGCATTGCTCTCTATTTTCGACGAATGGTCAATGTCATTTTGCCCATCTTGCCCGCTTGGGATATTGCTTTCTTCTTGATCTTCCCTCTCTCACCAGTCTTTTGTCGGGAGATGACTGCGATTCAGTTCTTCATTGTCCCGCTCGTCATGTTGATCCTCAGGGCCTCATTTGTTCCTCTGGTTTAGCTGTTGTTCTAACTCCTGGTTACGTTGGGTGAGTTGCTCAACTATCGCTACCCGGGTTTGCACTTGTCTTTCCGGTGCGTTAGAGGGGTTTCCAGTCTCCTGGTTAATGGTGGCCATTGATCGTGTCTATACCATGCAACTCTTTGTCTTAGAAGTAGTGATATGGCCAATCACTCGATTCCTATGGACGACACCAATTGATGATGCACAAAATCATCGGTGAGCTGATTGTCCATGATCACTCCAATGGATAATTAAAGAGCAAGAAAATAAGAACCTAACAGAGAGCACCGGTGGGGTGTCGGCTAAAGACGCTTTGAAGGTTAAGTCGGTGAATAAGAAATCTCTAAGAACTCTATAGTGAGTGAGCTAGGGATTTTCTGCGTACCTGAGAGATACTGAGGTTTAGTTCTTATATAGTGATGAGTAGCGAACCCAAATCCCTTAAAGGTAGGGATTTTTCCTTGTAAGGAAGATCTAGTATTAGGGTTTTTGAGATTTTAGGGTGTCTTTCCATATGAGGAAGATATGGGTGTGTAATAGGGTGCGCTTCGCCTACCCGACGCAATATCTTGATGGATCCTAGGGATGGCAGGTGGATGTTCCTATAGCCCATTTGCCAAGGTGACGTGAATGGGATCGTCCATTCTTATAAGCGCCCAGCTTGACGGATAAGAAGGAGGGGGTATCTGTCAAGGTCCCTTTAGGACAAACGGATAACAATATATAATTTATTTTCGAAAGTATTCGTAAAATCATAGATTATGATTATTCATCTGTAACAAAGTGTTTTTTTTCATATAAGAGAATTTCATTTGAGATGTATTAAACTATTAATTAAGAAATGTTATATATATAACCCTTTACCAAACCAACCAAGGGCAATGATTTTTTTTTTTTTCGTTAAAATAAACAAGGTTATGTTGCTTTCATTTTTAAGTAATGACATTTTTTATTCTATATATAAATATATATATATATATTTATATATATTTCACTTTCTTTTTATATTAAAATTTTCACATACTCATATTATGAGCCAATTGGCTAATGATAGAATATGGTGGGTGTGGGGGTCAAAAAACCAGTTTAGCTAGTGACGTCACAATTAATTTGGTTGAGGAGGGTTAGGTTCCATAATGGGAGAATTGAACAAGAACAAAACAACACTTAGATAAAGATGGAAAAACATATAGTATTGATGTAAAAAATCCCCAGAACAAGATTACAAACACCCCCTAGCTTTTGTTTTCTCTCTAATTTTCTGTCTCCCTCTTCTTTCTTGTGTTTCGTCTTCTATTATACTTCCTCCGCCCTCTTGCTTTGGAATGTGCTGTCTTTACATTGTTGGCAAGTTCATTGTCCCATCAGGCACTTGCTTCACTATTCCTCAATAAGCATTGTTCAAGCTAGTCATTCATCAATAAATGCGATTGTGACAAGCAGGATAATCTAATTAAGGTGGAGGTGATTGTTAATTTATCAAGAAGCTTTAGCATGTATCCTCAGACAACTCTGCATTTCTCCATGCTCTTCCTCGAAAGCTTGGAAAGGATCATGTCTTGAGCTAATAGATCTCCAATCCAACTAGGTAGCAGGCATCCGATCATATTTTGTGGTCCGAGGTTAAGTCCTTTCAAAGGGGCTTGTCATTAGACTTGGGCTAACAAGAAATGGGCCTATCCCTTTTGGGGCCCTATGTTTTTTGAGCTTAACACCACTTCCCTATATAGACACATCATTTTGTGCACCTTACGATCCAAAGCCCTGTTCTCCAATGACGACATCACTCAGAGGCCCAAGGTTGATTTTGGGCCCAATCTCGGAAAATCTTGACTTGAGAAGCTATTTTTGGAAAGGAAGAGTGTAGGAAAACCCTAAGTGTGTGTACGCATACACGAGTTTGTGCACGCACACTTAATGTATGCGTATGCATACTCGGGGTATGCATGAAAGGAAAGTTTTTGAACATAAATTTGTGTAGAGCGAATCCCACATCGTCTGGGAGCCACCCTACACCTCTCTATGACCACTATAAAAAGCCCTAAAAGGAACTTTTACAAAGGAGGATGGAAATATAGAGAATTCACTAGAAAGTAATGAATCAAAGAGGGAGTTTTATATTAAAACATCCTCAAGTAAGTTTTATTTGGTTGACACTTGTTTCGGTCTTGGCATTCAAGTTCTAAACTTTACTAACCTTCATGTTTCGTTTTTGATAGGATTGATTGAGGGGAACGATCAAATTAAAGCTCTAGAGAGTTCTTGCATTGAGGTAAAGGTTCAACTTTGTCTCTTTGCTTTTTTTGCTTGTTTGTGTGTTTCTTTCATGTTTTATTGCTTTAATATCTTGCTCTTTCGTTTAGGTTGTTTAGTTTTCATATTAAAAGCATTATTGGTTGCTAGATTTACCGCTTTGATTATATGTTCTATGATTTCTAGGTTTGTGTTTTTGGGCTTGTATGCGTGTGCATGCTTCATGCATGTATGTTCATACTCGTGGGATGCATACGCACTCCCTATGTATACGCACGCACTCCCTATGTATGCGCAAGCATATCTGTGCCCAAAAAACCAGATATAGGTTTCTTTATGTATTTGTTTGTTTTCTTTTATATGTTAGCTTCTCTTTAATTTGGTTTCACATGTTTAGGAAATAAGGTCAGTAGGATAACATATTTCGTTTTGTTTACTTATAGATGAATGATTAGGGTTTATGTCTTACACACTATACTATATACCATGTTTGCACCAAGTAGATCAGAACTACAAATCACAGAATTAATAGGTTTGGTTGTGTGGCTAATTAATTAAATATTAAGATGGTTAATTGCTCTAATGAAACTCTATAACAGTTTCAAATAACTTACTAATTATTAAAATAGTTTTGATGATATTAGTAAGATATATATATATATATATATTGTTTATATATAAATTTTAATTAATCCTCGAACAAGCATACTATTAGTTAAATAAAAAATAAAAAAATTGTTTTATGGAAAACACAAACGTACCGTCTAGCAGGAATTTGCTCCATCACTTCCCTCACCAAGTTGAGTACACGCTTAGATCGCACCAGGTTTCTGCAATTACTATTATTATTCATTGCAAAACCATTAATAATTTCTGTCTCCACTATAGCCTGTATTGTGTCGTATTTCTTTGAGGCTTCCACAAAATTATCCACCTTTGTTTAGAGGTAGACAGTGAGCAAAAGGAAAAATAAAAGAGATAAAAGGAATACAGACCAGAAAACATTTTTGTAGTAGATATATTGTAAGTCATAGTAATCAAAATATTCTATGGTTCACACCTTCATTTGGAGCTCCAGGTCCGTAAACCCAATAGAGGCGCCAAAGTAGAAGAGGAAACTATAATGGAGACGGCAACACTGAGCCACATCGCTGGCCTTCAGGTGTGGATTTGCCGAGTTTACAGTATCGGCAAGCACCTGCGTTGAATCTGCCAACTTCCTTATGAAATTGACTCGTGTCGCCATTGCAAGAGAGCTTGAATCTGCCAACTTCCTTATGAATAGCACAACTAGTCTGCAAAATGTTTTTGTGACATGATTTTTTAAGATTAGTTTTCAAAAACAGTGAGTCATATTTTTTTGGGTCTCACATGATTTTACTTTTGAGTTCTTAAAACACAATTTAAAAAGTCTTAACAGACAAGCCCGGGCTTCAAACATTTGAATTTATTGTTTAGTGATGCTACGTATTAAAGCATCACCAGCAGGCTGGCTATCTCTCAGTTTTGGAGAAAAAAGCCACTGTTCACCCCAAAAACACCTCCAACAGCCTCTTTAACTCCAATTTTTTTTTTTTTAAGATTTGCTACAGTAACTCTCTAGGCCTGGAGAGCACTATAGCATATCTAAAGAATATTTCCCCTTAAAATAATACCGGTTGAATTAAAAAAAAAATTTTTTTTCTCTTTCGTCCATTTATGTTTCTTCTGCACTCCCTCTCTCTCTCTCTCTTGCTTCTCTTTAGAAAAAACTCTCCCTTTGCTTCTCATCAGAAAACAACGGCGAACCACAAAATTGATGGAGCTCTTAATCAAAATACAAACTCAAATCATAATTTTAAAACTAATCAAATTAGAACCAAAAAAATATATATATAAAAGATAAAAAAAGAGCAAAGCTAACCCATTTAAGCCTCGGTGGGAGGAGGACATGTAGTGGTGCTTCTTGAATGCTCTGAAATAGACGTAGTGCTTGAGAAGAAA
Organism: Quercus dentata; assembly: GCA_028216015.1. Taxonomy (NCBI): domain Eukaryota; kingdom Viridiplantae; phylum Streptophyta; class Magnoliopsida; order Fagales; family Fagaceae; genus Quercus; species Quercus dentata. Next base: position 64,083 of record CP116448.1, read on the forward strand.
AGAAAAAAGAAAAGTGAAGATAGAACAAGGGAAAGGTGCAGAGGAGAAAGAAAGAGGAAAAAAGAAAAAGAAAAGAAACGTGTGGAGGAATAAAGTGAAGATAGAGATAGCCTGTATTGTGTTGTAATTCTTTGAGGCTTCCACAAAATTATCCACCTTTGATTAGAGGTAGACAGTGAGCAAAAGGAAAAATAATAGAGATAAAAGGATTGTAGTAGATATATTGTAAGTCATAATAATCAAAATATTCTATGGTTCACACCTTCATTAGGAGCTCCAGGTCCGTAAACCCAATAGCGGCGCCAAAGTAGAAGAGGAAACTATAATGGAGACGGCAACACCGAGCCACATCGCTGACCTTCGGTGTGGATTTGCCGAGTTCTGATCGTCGGCAAGCACCTGCATTGAAATCGCCAACTTCCTTATGGAATTGTCTCGTGTCGCCATTGCAAGAGAGCTTGATCACCGTTCACACAGAAGGTGAGATTCTTTTAATAAAATTAGCGACTTGTAGAGAAGTATGAATTGAAAGTTCAAAAACGTGTACAAAACACCTTTGAACGTTTAGACCCCCAAATTTCAACTTAACCAATACAAGCAATATGTCAAACAACTAGTGTGCGGAAACTTAACATATGCTATATAACGAAATTGGTTAAATACTATCTAAGCCATAACAAAATAAAACCAAAGCAGATAATGTAAAGGCAAAGATAGAGAGGAAGGAAGATGCAAACACAAAGACAACACGCGATGTGTTATCAAAGAGGAAACCGAAGTCCTAGGCGAAAAACCTCTCTGCCGCCCTCCAAGCGGTAATCAATCCACTAGAAAATACGGTTGGGATACAAGGACAAAGAATAGACCCTCCAAGCCTAATCTATCCAAAGTGCACCTAAGCCCTCCAAGCTTCTTCCTCCAACGAGGTTGCGCCGAACCTTTTTCTTTTCTAGCTTCCCGGATTCCGCTACTAGACCGTAGCATCAACCAATGAAGATTGGCTCCTTCCTAATCGCTTCCCTTAACTCCAAACAGCTGTCTCACGGTGATGATGATGGTGAGAACCAGGTTTGGTATAATGCCTCTCAAGGATTTGACAATGGAGAGGAAGAGAATTGAGGAATTTGAAGAGATTCTAAGGTAGAGATTGTGGGTGAAACAATCTGGTTTTTCTTTAGGGTTTCTCTCTCAAAATTCTCTCTGGAAGCTCTCTTTCAATCGTGGGTAAAAGGGGTATTTATCTTTGGAGTGGGAGAGGAATGTGAAACGTCGGGTTTTACAAAACAGGGGTGGCTCGCGGCTTGACCTCGCGGCTTGACTAAGTCGCGAGATCCGATCGCGAGTTAACCGTATGGCCGATTGTCCTGTTTTGTCTGTAGTGCTCCAGCTAGCATGACTGTTCATCTTCCAAAGATGCTTGGCACGTGTGTGCAGCTTCGCGGCTTGCGACCGATGAAGTCCACCCGCGAGTCCCCGGCCGCGACTCTGCTGTTTTCTTGCACACTCTTGAGCAATCTTCACTCTATCTCACTCACTACCCTTACAACAAACCCACCTAAATACGGGGTTACTAAATCTTTGAATTACAAGCAAATTTGGCACGGAATAAAGCCAATTAGATGGTTGAATAAATTCAACCTTACAATCTCCCCTTTGGCTATTCCGTGACAAAACCCTAAAACAGACTCTAGACTTAACATGTGAGTTGGGAACAGTTGAACAAAAACTCACTCACACCTAACTCTAGAAGTCTGTGAAGCACTTGAATCATATGAACATAATACTCCCGAAACACAACAATACACCATGATCATTGTAAAGAGAAAATTATAAATGCATATGAAACAGGCAGAATGTGATCAAGCAAAGATGGAGTTAAGATACAAACCATGGCTTGATCAATCAAATGAACACCACAAGGTAGTGATCACAGTGCTCATTCACACTTGGAATGAACACAAGGACATACAAGTTAACAAACACAAGGCAAGACACTTGTATGCTCAACACTCAACCAATGCATACCACACAAGGCATATGCATCTAGGAGCAATCCTACAAGGGCACAAGAGTGACAATACATAAACCAAAATGCAGAACATTTAGATTAAAGTACTGATTTCAACAAAAGCATAAAGGTCGCATACAAAGAAGGTACATACCATAAAGCCTACAAACTATGCATAAAACAATAACCCTAAAAGCTTACAAAAGCAAGTGGGTACAAACATAGAACATCCTGAATAACATCATCAAATTATATTAAAGTTTAAACCAAGAGTATAAGTAAAGAGTTAGAAACAACTATACACCAAATACCCTAAAACATAAGCATATAAAAACAAAGTTTTGATTTTGATAACTTTGACAACTCCCCCTCAACACATTACTCCCCCTTAAGATTTGCTTTTCTGCTTTTCATCATCATGACATATTCTCCCCCTTTTTGACCGGAATGGCCAAAGGGTCACTTTGGTTATCTTTGAGTGGTGAAGCTGTCAAGTTTTGCAGACAATACATCGATCCGGTCCTGCATGGCTCTCATCCGCTCAGAGTGCTCGGTCTGAACCTCCCCGATCCCATCAAGTCTTTCCAGAATGATTTGGAAAGCATCCGGAGGTGTATCTGAAGAAGTTGAAGCTCTAGACCTTTTGCCACTCCTCCCGGGTGTTGAGGTGGATGCATGCCCTGTTGCCTCTGCATCAGTCTCCATTGGGACACCCTCTCCTTCATCACCTTCATCTTCTTCTCCTGGAAGCCTAACACCGATCCTTTTGCGGGTAAGCTTGTTAATTGCAGAGGGTGTGGACATGTGGCTGATGTCTTGAGGGATTGGAACACCCTTCCTTCTAAATATCCTCATTAGCAAACCGGGAAAGATCGGTTTTGGCCTAGATGTTGTTCTTGTCTCATCCACAATGGTGTCAAATATGTGGGAACTTATATCTATGAAGTTCTTTTCTTTGAGATCCATCAGAAAAATTGCTCTAGCACAATTGATTGTAGTCAATTTCTTAATGGGATAGAGATTAAACATCATGATTATGGTTAGACACCTCATGTCCACTGGAAAGGTAGTGGTATTCAAACATTTCCCTTCTCTTTGCCCACCTATCCTTTGTTGAACTATTTCAATAAAAATACTCCTATCCTTGAAATTGATAAATTCCTCATCATCTAAACCTTCAAGCCCTAGTACATCATCTATGACATGTGCATCCAAAATGAATTCTTTACCTCTAACCTTGACAATTTAACTCATTCTCCTTTATCACAAACATTTGAGTAAAATTCCCTAATCAGGGGTTCACACACCAAAGGGAAATCACTCAAAAGCTTTTCCCATCCTCTTCCTTCAAAACAATTTGGGAATAAAGGTTTGTCTTAAGTCCTCCAAATCTACAAACCTTTCTTGGATAATTCCTGCATGCAAGAAGTTATCCTTGTATCTCTCAAAGTGATGAACTGACCTAAACAGTTTAGAATCCATTTTTAATCTCTTGTCAGCCTTCTTTGCAGTAGATTTCTTCTTCTGAGGTGAGGGAGCCATCCGTGAACAATCAGAAAAGGCCACAACAAAGATAGAACAATATATGTGCGAACTAGTCAGTACCATGATTAACAAAGAGATATCATCCACACAAATGAACTATGAACACTTAAACAATAGGCTACTTAGATCAATCACATGGATAAACCAAGCCTAAGATAGGAAACACATGAACAACAAGGAGAAACTATCATAAAGGCGGATATATGTTATTGAGACATATAGTGGAAAAATGGATATGACACACAATCAGATTCGAGAGACTAATGTAAGCTCCCAACAGAGTAACACAATAGAACATGCATATTTAGCACAGTGAAACTCACAGTATCCAACGGAACATTTTGAAACAACACAACAGCTCAAAGTTCGGATAACATAAAATAATCACTTAGCTAAGCACGGGATGAAGAGCAATAAGGAATCAACTAAGATCACATCAAAATCTAGCAGCAGTATTCGCAAGCTAAGCATGAACAAGGAGCAAAAATCGAAACCCAAACCCATTTCAAAATCACAAACATATGCAAAAAATCAAAGAGAAAAGCACAAAATTAAGTAGAAAAGAGTGCAAAAACGAAAACCCATACCTGTGATTTAAAGATTTTGAGCTACAAAAATGCAACAATGGAGATTGGAGATGGGAGCACGGAGTGTTTGGGAGGGAGATAGTTTAGAGAGAAGATGAACAGTCACAAAAGTTTAAGGGAAAAACTGAAAAAAAAAAAGGTTTAAAAACTGCTCCTGTTTCTGCCAAACACGCAATTTTCGCGACTAGATTGAGTCGCCACACAGTCGCTTGACTCAAGCCACCAAAGCACACAAGAACAAAAATTTGAAAAATTTTTCTAAGTGTTTTTCGCGACTGGAAGGTCTACCCGCGAGTGAGTCGCGAGCTGAGCCACGAAAATCTCTGAGTGAACCTCGCGACTGGACCTTCCACTCGCGAACAAGTCGCCAAAAATGACCAGCGAAGATGCGATCGAGGCTCGCGACTTGACACACCCGCGACTGAACCGCCAAAACAGGGCAAAACAGGATTTTTTAAATATCATATTTTTCAAACAAAATACTTTCCAAAAACACCTAAAACACTCAAAAATCTTTTTGTGCTTGAATTAACAAAGATTGAGCATGTGAAAAACACATTTCATCAAGTACAATCACACAAATGAATAAGGCATTTATTGAACATAAACTTGTGTGTTGTGTGTGGATATCAACAATGAGATAGTCCTTCGTCTAATGTGAAGCTTCAATGATCAATTCAACCAAGGCATACACAAGTAGCACTAGATCATGTGACCCATCTCAATTATAGAAATATGTATATATGACCTCCCACACAACTTGATAACATAACTTGGAGCTTATCATTTTACTCCACTTTTCAACAAAACATCTGATCTTTTTGATCTTTTGAAGCAATCACCTCTCATTGTGAGAGTGATATTTTACATTTCAACTGAATGAATAAGCCTTTGGCTTTTTGAAGAAATATTCTCTTTAATATAAGGTCGCTTACCCTTTTTCCTAATCGAATACTAGAATGTGCGACAGGCTTTTGCAGCTCAATATCTCTTTTCATTTGGAGATTTACATTTGGTGAGCTCTTTTTAGCAAAACAAAAATAAAGAGTGGGAAGATATATAGACACAAGTCTATGCATGTCTCAAGATCAACATAACCATTCACTAATCATTCATGACAAGTTTGAAGATCTATTTACAACAATAACATAGATTTTAAGATTTTTCCCACAGTGATATAGGTGCATGAAAACAAGCAATGCTCGAAAATGCACAAAGCCATTAGCACAAAGGTACAAGGCAAAACAAGTTTTGAGACAAAACTCAACAAAGTCAATCAAGCTTTTTGATTTTCTAATTTTTATGTGATTTTTGGATTTTTGACACAAGAAACAAAAAGATTGATAAAACAAAAAAATATTCACAAGAAGATAAGCAAACAACCAACATCAAAAACAGCAAGCAAACCAAACAAACATTGTCACAAAGCATAGGAAGTATTAGTGCATGGACATGTTGTAATGCTTATGCATGAGTACCCTTTTTCACCCACACGTCACTTGCGTTTGGGGTGATTTCCTTATAGGATTGGGTACGGGAGTTAGGGCTTTCAAACTTTCGTGAGAAGCTTTCCAAGCAGTTGGTGAATGCACCAATCATCTTCATCACGTTCATCATTCGGGATCTCCATTTTGATCTCTCGATTGATCACCCGCCCAAGTTCTCCTATCATTTCGGGTCCTCCCGACCTTTGAGGAGTTGCACTGTTCTTTGCTCTCACTTTTGGCAATTTGGTCGAGTATGCCCTTGAAGTCCGCAATAATGGCACACATAAGTTCCTCTAGGACCTCTTTGTGGTCGTGGACGTGACTTGGCACGAGATTCGAGACCTGCCCACAGACCGATTACGGGGATTCAGCATCCGTTGGTTTAGCACATTCTTCTTCTCCTCCACCTCGAGCTTCTCACTAGTAAGTTCAGCTACAACTGGATCTTTGGCCTTTACAAACTTCACTTCTTTAGTGACATTTCCAGATGAACTACTTCCTCCGGTATATCCCAATCCGGATTTGTCCGAAAAGCTCTTTTGAGATGATATAACATCATCTAGCTTCTTGGTGGTGACCCTCTCTATTTTAGCATTTGCTTGCACAACCTCATTCTCAAGAAATCTCACTTTTGTGTAAGCTTTGGACAGCTCACCATTCAGTGTTTCAATCTCACATTTGGCCTCCCTATATCGGATTAGGAGACTTTTGTAGTCCTCCTCGGCCTTCTTCATTTTTTTCTCACAGTAGCCTTGGCCACCCTTGTGTACTCACCCGACTTCTCCAAGAGTGAGTTATAATTCTCTTGAAGATTTCTTTGTGCTTTCATCTTCTTCAAAGATCGATTCTTCAACAATTCCTAGTGATTCATCATTACTATGTTCTCCAAGGTCTCGTACAAGCAGATTTAACTCATCCGAAGACTCAACATGTGCAATAGTCATAAAAGCTGAATAGTTCCCCTCTCCATCACAGCTCTCTTGATTCGAGTCGACGAATCCGAGTCACTCAAGGTCGTGGCATAAACTTTACCTTTCGATTTCAAATAATTTGGACATTCCTTCTTAAAGTGTCCATGCCCGTTACATTCGAAACAAGTGACACCTTGTGTGGGTTGGGATTCTTTTCCATCTTTCTTTTTGAAATCCCTCTTCTCCCTTCCAGAACTTTGGAATTTTCTCTTATCATCAAATTTGCCATTATTTTTGAATTTCAAAAACTTTCTGAAATTTTTGACAAGGTAAGCTACATCTTTGTCAACCACATCTTCTCCCGATGAGTCTTGATCTTCCACCTTCTCATTAATGGTCTTTAGAGCAAGAGATTTACTCTTCCGTTGATTGGGCGGCGCCATCTCATAAGTCTGCAGAGAACCAACCAGCTCCTGTACTTTGATGTCATCAAGGTCCTTGCTCTCTTCAATGGCTGTCACTTTTGTACGAAAACTTTCCGGCAATGATCGAAGGATCTTCCGTACAATCTTTGAGTCCTCCGTTTTCTCCCCCAAGTTGAACTTATCGACCACCACCTCATTTAGTTTCCCATAGAAAGAGTCAAAAGACTCATCCTCACTCATTTTGAGCTCCTCAAACCGAGTGGTTAGCAATTGCAACTTAGTGTCTTTCACTTTCTTCGTACCTTCATAGGTGGTTTCCAAAATCTCCCATGCTTCTTTGGCAATGGTAATATGAGAAATCTGTGAAATTCATCCGAGAGACACACCACGAGAAAATAGCATTGAGTGCTTTATGTTAGCATTAGATGCAGCAAGTGCTTTGCCTTATCCCATGTGGATTTGGCTGCCTCGGGTTTGGTCCAACCAATCTCAACAAAGAACCCAAACGGATTCATCAATAGAACACAGAAAAGCTCTCATGCGAACCTTCCAAAAAGCATAATTACTACCATCAAAATATGGAGGTGCATTAAGGGATTGAGACCTATCCATCTCAAAAGGGAGTCAAGGATCACACAATGGTAATGAAACCAATAGCAGTGTTCCCGCCTCGATACCAATTGAAAGTTCAAAAACGTGTACAAAACACCTTTGAACGTTTAGACCCCAAATTTCAACTTAACCAATACAAGCAATATGTCAAACAACTAGTGTGCGGAAACTTAACATATGCTATATAACGAAATTGGTTAAATACTATCTAAGCCATAACAAAATAAAACCACAACAAATAATGTAAAGGCAAAGATAGAGAGGAAGGAAGATGCAAACACAAAGACAACACGTGATGTGTTATCGAAGAGGAAACCGAAGTCCTCGGCGAAAAATCTCTCCGCCGCCCTCCAAGCGGTAATCAATCCACTAGAAAATACGGTTGGGATACAAGGACAAAGCAATAAACCCTCCAAGCCTAATCTACCCCGAGCACACCTAAGCCCTCCAAGCTTCTTGCTCCAACGAGGTTGCGCCGAACCTTTTTCTTTTCTAGCTTCCCGGATTCCGCTACTAGACCGTAGCATCAACCAATGAAGATTGGCTCCTTCCTAATCGCTTTCTGAGAACTCCAAGCAGCTGTCTCACGGTGATGATGATGGTGAGAACCAGGTTTGGTATAATGCCTCTCAAGGATTTGACAATGGAGAGGAAGAGAGTTGAGGAATTTGAAGAGACTTTAAGGTAGAGATTGTGGGTGAAACAATCTGGTTTTTCTTTAGGGTTTCTCTCTCAAAATTCTCTCTGGAAGCTCTCTTTCAATCGTGGGTAAAAGGGGTATTTATCTTTGGAGTGGGAGAGGAATGTGAAACGTCGGGTTTTACAAAACAGGGTGGCTCGCGGCTTGACCTCGCGGCTTGACTAAGTCGCGAGATCCAGTCCATGAGTTAACCGTATGGCCGATTGTCTGTTTTGTCCTGTAGTGCTCCAGCTAGCATGACTGTTCATCTTCCAAAGCATGCTTGGCACGTGTGTAGCTTCCGCGGCTTGCAGCCGCGAGTCCACCCGCGAGTCCCAGCCGCGACTCTGCTTTTTCTTGCACATTCTTGAGCAATCTTCACTCTATCTCACTCACTACCCTTACAACAAACCCACCTAAATACGGGGTTACTAAATGCTGAATTACAAGCAAATTTGGCACGGAATAAAGCCAATTAGATGGTTGAATAAATTCAACCTTACATGAATAGCACAACTAGTCCGCACAATGTTTTTGTGACATGATTTTTTAAGATTAGTTTTCAATAACAGTGAGTCATATATTTTTGGGTCTCACATGATTTTACTTTTAAGTTCTTAAAACACAATTTAAAAAGTCTTAATGAGACAAGCCGGGCTTGACACGTTCGAATTTATTGTTTAGTGATGCTACGGTATTAACTCTATTATCAATATCATATTATATATTATATATATATATAATAAAAGTTGGGTTTCAACACTATGGTTACGCCAAGTGGCTTCACCAATAAGTGTTCTAATGAACTTCTCCTTTTTCTTTTCAATTTTTTTTTTTAAATGTTATAAAGTAACAATTTTACTAACTTATGTTGGTATTTTTTTTTTTTTTTTTTTTTTTTTGCGATAAACATTTATCCTACATCATTTATTTCCTAATAATAAAGTAACAAATTTAAAAGTATTATTTTTAAATTATTACTTGATTATTTTATTTATTTTCTTACATTCTTTGATAGGTGTGTGATGTTATTTGAAATCGTTGGATTTCTTAAAATTGTTTGCATTTGGATTTGGGCTAGATCCAATAGTTAATATATAGTAAATAGAAATTGAAATTCGCACCATACAATCAAATCAAAATTGAAATCAAATTTAACAATTACCAAGTTAAAAAAAAAATTTAAAATAGAAAGATAAATATTGAAAAATTAAAAAGAGATTGTCTATCATTCAAATTCTAATACATCCAAGAAGATAAATATTGAAAAATAAAAAAGAGTTTGTCCATCATTCAATTTCTAATACATCCAGGAAAGATAAATATTGAAAAATTAAAAAGTGATTGTCTATCATTCAAAGTCTAATACATCCAAGAGTTAACCATAAATACTACTAATTTTCGGCCCAGGAAGAGCACAGCACACCCAACTCCACAACACAACAGTTTTATGATTTATCTACCAATTTCCTTTCATTCTCACTCTCATGCTTTTGCACACAAAAGAAATCAAGAAACCCAGAATCCGGTCTCCAATTCAGCCTAGACTACAATTGCAAGAATGGGCAGTAAGTTTGAAAAATGGTCATAATTGATGGCAATGTATATGAATATATAGTAAAGCGTGAAATGACCGATGAAGAAATCAAGCGTTATTATGATCGGGTTAAAAAGAGCGGGGTAAGTCTCTCTTTCTTTTCTCTCTTAAGAACAATCCATATACATATACATTTTTTGTAAACATCATGACTCCGTTTATACATATTTTTTGGATAAATATGACAAATCAAGTAATGAAATAAAGTAGTATTTCATTTACAATTATAACAGTTGTGTCTATCTAAAATGTTATCAACAAAGCCTAAAATCCATAGAATAGAATTACCTAAGGACAAAATTTAAATAAAAAAGAGAGATAAAAAAACTTAAAAGAAAAAAAGATTGAATTTGCATTTTTTTTCATACGTTTCTTTAAAAAATGTAAAAGGAAAAAAAGATAGAACTTGCATTTTTTTTCCTACTTTTTTTTTTTTTGGTGGATAAATTTGCATCTTGTGTCATCTTTTTCCAAATAATAAAGTTAAAAAAAAAAAAAAAAGTATTTGAGTTTCACTTAAACTGCTTCTTTTTGTTCATATCATCTTCTTCACAACTTAAAATTCCCACTATATATACACAGAGTTTTTTGATGTTTCATTATTTCTATTACATACTTTACAATTATTTGCTATATTCTTCCTTTCTCCTCTTTGCCCTATTTTTTGTTTCTTTCATCAAATTGAATAGATTTTGTGTATTTGTTGCCTTTTTATTATATCTAATATGTTTTTTATCAACAAGTTTTATAGATATGTTGAAATTCTATGTTTGACCATACATTTTAGTGTTTTTTAAAGAAGTCAATATAGCAAGCAATATATTTGTATTTTTTAATTTCTTATTACATGATTATTTGTTGTTCACATCAATATTTTATAATGGATTTTATTTGTTATGGCTTTTGTTAGGTGCTTTGTTCCATGTAATCTATATTATTTAATTAAAAGCAAAATTTGGTGTCAAACAAGAAATCGAATACGAGAGAATCCATTTATCCAAATTTCTATGTAAGTCTATCTTTACTTAACTCCGTTTTTTTTAAGCTCAAAAATTTGGATATTTTTTCATTAATGAATTGAGGTTTTAGCTTAATTTTGTTTTCAACCGTTTCAATTATTAAATTCATTATTTTTTCATGTGTAATATTAATATCTGTGTTTTTTTATTTTTTATTTTTTTTATGATAAAAAAATAATATATGTGCTCTTAAAGGCTAAAACACAATACAATTACAAACATTACTTTAAGTTAGGGTGTTATATTTATTTATTAGTAAGTTAGAATGTTACATTAAGTTAGAGTATGGATTTATTTTGGGTGATCTGTTGGCTAATTTGGTTGCAGAGGCACAGTTTTGCATGGGGGTGTTTTCCAACATCCATCACGGTCTCACCAATGTGCCTCGGATTATTTGAGAGAGTTTGTTGATGCACAAGACCATCTGAGTGTACTTGTCACCATCCATGTCCCAGCAAATCAAGCATGGCAACCACCGCAAGGAGAGTTCTTCAAGCTGAATTTTGATGGAGCTTGTTTTGATAATGGTGCGACTTCGGGCTATGGGGCTGTTATTCGTAATGGGAATGGTGAAGTTATGGCTGCTATATCCGCCAAGGGGGGTGTTGTGAGGGATAGTGAAGAGTTGGAGGTGATGGCTTGTCGCAAAGCTCTTGAATTTGCTATGGACGCCGATTTTATGGAGGTGATAATGCTCTAGTGATGAAGACAGTTTCACAATCCCAAATTAAACTTCTCTTGGCTTGGATTAATCTATGAAGATATATGGTGCTTGGCTGCAGTTTTTAGATCCATCTCGATTAGTTTGTGTTAGGCATAGTACCAATATTGTTACTCATGCTTTGGCAAGATTTGCTAGGTTATCTGATAATGAAATTGTATGGATGGAGGAGGATCCTCCCCAGCGATGGATGCTTTGTATTTGGATTCTAGTCTTTTGATTTAATGAAAGTCACTTGGTTCCGGTTTCAAAAAAATTCCAAGGCAGATCCTATCCATCACCAAATGGAAAACTAGCATATATTAGCGTATGTGACATTTTTTGCTCCGGATGACAAGCTTTATTAAGATTATTTTTCAAGAACAGTGAGTCATATTTTTTTGGGTCTCACATGATTTTACTTTTAAGTTCTTAAAACACAATTTAAAAAGACTTAACAGACAAGCCCGGGCTTCACACGTTTGAATTTATTGTTTAGTGATGCTACGGTATGAACTTTTTATTTTTATTATTATTATTATTATAAAAAATAGAAGACTCTGAAGCTCCCACAGTTTTCCACATCAGCATTATTTTAAAAAAATAAATAAAAATTCTAATTTTCTTTCTTCTAAAACCCAATAATACAAAAGCCTTATTCTCATTAAATGCGGACCTCCTTTCTTTCTCCTCAGTTGTTTGACAAATCTTCTTCTTTCCCTAGAACTCTTCCCTATGCAAGTTGAAAGTTCAAAAACGTGTACAAAAACACTTTTGAACGTTTAGACCCCCAAAAACCAACTTAACCAACACAAGCAATATGTCAAACAATTAATGTGCGGAAACTTAACATATGCTATAATATGGAATTGGTTAAACAACTATCTAAGCCATAACAAATTAAACCATAGCAGATAATGTAAAGGCAGAGATAGAGAGGAAGGAAGATGAAAAACACAGCGATAACACCAGATATGTTATCGAAGAGGAAACCGAAGACCTCGGCGAAAAACCTCTCTGCCGCCCTCCAAGCGGTAATCAATCCACTAGAAAATATAGTTGGGATACAAGGACAAGCAATAGACCCTCCAAGCCTAATCTACCCAATGCACCTAAGCCCTCCAAGCTTCTTGCTCCAACGAGGTTGCGCCGAACCTTTTTCTTCTCTCGCTTATCGGATTCCGCTACTACACCGTAGCATCAACCAATAAAGATTGGCTCCTTCCTAATCGCTTCCCAGGAACTCCAAACGTCTGTCTCACAGAGATGATAATGGTGAGAACCAGGTTTGGTTATAAGGCCTCTCAAGGATTTGACAATGGAGAGGAAGAGAGTGAGGGAATTTGATGAGACTCAAAGGTAGAGATTGTGGGTGAGGCAATCTGGTTTTTCTTTAGGGTTTCTCTCTCAAAATTCTCTCCGGAAGCTCTCTTTCAATCGTGGGTTAAAAGGGTATTTATCTTTGGAGTGAAGGGGAATGTGAAACGTCAGGTTTTTCCAAAACAGGGGTGGCTCGCGGCTTGACCTCGCGGCTTGACTAAGTCGCGAGTTCGATCCGCGAGATAACCGTATGGCGATTGTCTGTTTTGTCCTGTAGTGCTCCAGCTAGCATTCTTGTTCATCTTCCAAAGATGCTTGGCACGTGTGCGATTCTGGCGGGTTGAAGCCGCGAGTCCAGCCGCGAGTCCCAGCCGCGACACTCTGTTTTCTTGCACACTCTTGAGCAATTCTTCACTCTATCTCACTCACTACCCTTACAACAATCCCACCTAAATACGGGGTTACTAAATGCTGAATTACAAGCAAATTTGGTACGGAATAAAGCCAATTAGATGGTTGAATAAATTCAACCTTACAATCTCCCCCTTTGGCTATTCCGTGACAAAACCCTAAAACAGACTCTAGACTTAAACTGTGAGTTGGGAACAGTTGAACAAAACTCACTCACACCTAACTCTAGAAGCTGTGAAGCACTTGAATCATATGAACAATATACTCCTGAAACACAACAATACACTTTGATTATTGTAAGCAGAAAACTTATGAATGCATATGAAACAAGCTGAAATGTGATCAAGCAAAGATAGAGTAATATACAACCCATGGCTTGATCAACCAAGTGAACACCACAAGGTAGTGATCACAGTGTTCATTCACACTTGGAATGAACACAAGGACATACAAGTTAACAAGCACAAGGCAAGTCACTTGTATGCTCAACACTCAACCAATGCATAGCACACAAGGCATATGCATCTAGGAACAATCCTACACGGGCACAAGAGTGACAGTACAATAAACCACAATGCAGAACATTTGGAACAAAGTACTGATTTCAATAAGCATAAAGACTGCACTTAAGCATGGTACAAACCACAAGGCCTACAAATTATGCTTAAAAACATAACCCTAACAGCTTACAAAAGCAAATGGGTACAAACCAGAAATTCTGAATAACATCATCAACATATATTAAAGTTTAAACCAAGAGTATATGAATAGAGTTAGAAACAGTTATACACCAAAACACAGTGTATCAAAAACATAAAACAGTAAATAATACCCAACAAAGCATAATCCTAAAAACATAAGTTTAGAAGGTAAGACTAAGAACAAAGATATAACAGAAGTATGTGTGTGTGTACTCCCCCTATCACTATGCACACTTCCCTTTGAGCTTCTCTCCCCCTTCTTGTATGCTCTCCCCCTTTTTGTCACGAATAGCTAAAGACTCTCGTCCAACTTTCGTTGAATCTCATCTAGCTGATTCTCCATAGTCTCGAGACGCATTTGAACACGGTTGTGTGTGGAGTAGAGAAGAGTCACTAGCTCATCAACGCGTCTCTGAATGTGCTCAAGTACACTGCTGACTCGATCAGTAGGAGGTGCAGCCTGTGCTTGCGGAGTACTACCCGGTGAAGTTTCGGGAACAAAGACGTGATGTGGTATGTGCAGGTGGCTCTGAGGCAGAAGTAGGGACCGGAGAGATGTGAGCACTTCTTGGGGATTTGGAGGAGTGACTTCGGCTCGCTTGAAGAGTGAACATAGAAATGGGTCGTTGACGAGTCAACATTTTACCATCTGCGCAGGAGGAATAATGCCGGCACGAAGAATGAGCTTCATGACGAGACTGCAAAATGGAATGATTCCTCGAGTTTGTAGATCTACATGCAGTCTTCCTCAAGTTATAGTAGATGTGAGCACAAATATCAATGGGGGCTCCGGTAATGAGATCACACAGAAATATAGCTCTCCCTAGATTGATGAATGTGGTGTTGGATAGTGGGTAGAGATTGGTGAACATGATCAACTTCGGTGTGGTCGGCTCAGGTGCAAACTTGGCGGTCTTGATGGAAGTTCCTTTGGATACCTCATGATCGTGTCCTAGGATTTGTAAGATTTCTCCAACCTCTGGATTTCGTTCATCATAGGGAGTTAAATTCACATTTCGAGGTCTGGTGATGCCGAGAAGATCTGCTATGGAATCTGGGGTAACAATAAACTCAGTTCCTCGACCCTTAAAGCTAGTTCAGGTCCAAGATCAGTTGCATTGGAGAAGCATTCTTTGATTAGCTCATAAAAAAAAACAGATTGGAATAGAATAAACACTTAGCTAATCACAAGATGAAGAGCAATAAGCATATAACAATCATTAAACACAAACTATAGCAACAGCATCCACAAGCTAAGCAAGAACAATGAGCAGAGACCAAAACACAAACCCATTTCAAAAACACAATCATAAGCGAAAAATCAAGGGTAAAAACACAGAAACAAGTAGAAAAGAGTGTAAAACAGAAAACCCATACCTGTAACTTGACGATTTTGAGCTACAGGAGTGCAACACAAGAGATTTGAAAAGGGAGCACGGAGTGTTTGGGAGGGAGAGAGTTTAGAGAGGAGATGAACAGTCACAAAAATTCGAGGGAAAAACTGAAAAAGTTTAAAATCTGCTCCTGTTTTTGCAAAACACGCGATTTTCGCGATCGGAGTAAGTCGCCACACAGTCGCCAACTCAAGCCGCCAGAATACACAAGAACAAAATTTTGAAAAAATTTTTCTAAGTGTTTTTCGCGATTGGAAGGTCTACCCGCGAGTGAGTCGCGAGTGAGCCGCGAAAATCTCTCGAGTGAACTCGCGATGGACCTTCTACTCGCGAACAAGTCGCCAAAAATGACCAGCGAAGCTGCGATCGAGGCCCGCGACTTGACACACCCGCGATCGAGCCGCCAAAACAGGCAAAACTGTATTTTTGAAATTTTCAGATTTTTCAACCAAAGTACTTTCCAAAAACACCTAAAACACTCAAAAATCTTTTTGTGCTTGAAATAACAAAGATTGAGCATGTGAAAACACATTTTATCAAGTACAATCACACAAATGAATAAGGCATTTATTGAACATAAACTTGTGTGTTGTGTGTGGATATCAACAATGAGATAGTCCTTTGTCTAATGTGAAGCTTCAATGATCAATTCAACCAAGGCATACACAATTAGCACTAGATCATGTGACCAATCTCAATTATAGAAATATGAATATATGACTTCCCACACAACTTGATAACATAACTTGGAGCTTTTCATTTGACTCCACTTTCAATCATAATCTTTGATCCTTTTAGGCACTCATCTCTCATTGTGAGAGGGATAAATAACATTTCTCTTTGAAGAACAGGCCTTTGGCCTTTTTGAAAGAAATTTCACTTTTAATATAAGGTCGCTTACCCTTTTTCCTAGTCAAATACTAGAATGTGCAACAGGCTTTTGCAGCTCAATATCTCTTTTCATTTGGAGATTTACATTTGGTGAGCTCTTTTTAGCAAAATATAAAATAAAAAATGGGAAGAGATATAGACACAAGTCTATGCATGTCTCAAGATCAACATAACCATTCACTAATCATTCATGACAAGTTTGAAGATCTATTTACAACAATCACATAGATTTCAAGATTTTTCCCATAGTGATATGAGTGCATGAAAACAAGCAATGCTCGAAAATGCACAAAGCCATTAGCACAAAGGTACAAGGCAAAACGAGTTTTAAGACAAAACTCAACAAAGTCAATCAAGCCTTTTTGATTTTCAAATTTTTATGTAATTTTTTGGATTATTGACTCAAGAAACAAAAGATTGATAAAACACGATAAAGAAATATTCACAAGAAGACAAACAAGCAACCAAACTCAAAAACCACAAGCATACCAAACAAACATAGTCACAAAGCATAGGAAGTATTAATGCATGGACATGTTGTAATGCTTATGCATGAGTACCCCTTTTCACCCACACGTCACTTGCGTTTGGGGTGATTTCCTTAAAGGATTGGGTACGGGAGTTAGGGCTTTCAAACCTTCGTGAGAAGCTTTCCAAGCAGTTGGTGAATGCACCAATCATCTTCATCATGTTCACCATTCCGGGATCTCCATGTTGCTCTCTAGATTGATCACCCGCCCAAGTTCTCCTATCAATTCTTGGTCCTCCCGACCTTTGAGGAGTTGCACTATTCTTTGCTCTCAACTTTTGGCAATTTGGTCGAGTGTGCCCTTGAAGTCCGCAATAATGGCACACATACATTCCTCTAGGACCTCTTTGTGGTCGTGGACGTGACTTGGCACGAGATTCAGACCGCCCACAGATCGATTACGATGATTCAGCATCCGTTGGTCCACCACATTTTTCTTCTCCTCCACATTGAGCTTCACACCAGTAGGGTCAGCTACAACCGGGTCTTTTGCCTTTACAAACTTCACTTCTTTGGTGATATTTACGGATGAACTACTTCCTCCGGTATACCCCAGATCTGATTTGTCCGAGAAGCTCTTTTGAGATGATATAACATCATCTAGCTTCTTGGTGGTGACCCTCTCTATTTTGGCATTCGCTTGCACAATCTCATTCTCAAGAAATCTTACTTTTGTGTAAGCTTCGGATAACTCACCATTTAGAGTTTCAATCTCACATTTGGCCTCCCTATAACGGATTAGGAGTCTCTTGTAGTCCTCCTCGGCCTTCTTCATCTTTCAGCTGACCTTGGCAACCCTTGTGTACTCACCCGACTTCTCCAAGAGTGAGTTATAGTTTTCTTGGAGAGTTCTTTGTGCTTTCTTCTTCTTGACTTCCGATTCTTCAACAATTCCTAGTGATTCATCATCACTATGTTCTCCAAGGTCTTGTACAAGCGAACTCAACTCATCCGAAGACTCAACATGAGCAATAGTCATGAAAGCCGAATAGTTCCCTTCTCCATCACAGACTTTCTTGATTTCGAGTCGGACGAGTCCGAATCACTCAAGGTCGTGGCATACACCTTGCCTTTCGATTTCAAATAATTTGGACATTCCTTCTTGAAGTGTCCATGCCCGTTGCATTCAAAACAAGTGACACCTTGTGTGGATTGGGATTCTTTTCCATCTTTCCTTTTGAAATCCCTCTTCTCCTTCCAGAATTTTGGAAATTTCTCTTATCATCAAATTTTCCATTGTTTTTGAATTTCAAAAACTTCTTGAAATTTTTAACAAGATAGGCTACATCCTTGTCCACCATATCTTCTCCCGATGAGCCTTGATCTTCCACCTTCTCATTAGTGGTCTTTAGAGCAAGGGATTTACCCTTCCGTTGATTTGGCAAATGACATCTCATAGGTCAGTAGAGAACCAACCAGCTCCTGTACCTTGATGTCGTCAAGATCCTTGCTCTCTTCAATGGCTGTCACCTTTGCACGAAAACTTTCCGGCAATGATCGAAGGATCTTCCTCACAATCTTTGAGTCCTCCATTTTCTCCCCCAAGTTAAACTTTCTGACAACCACTTCATTTAGCTTCCCATAGAAGGAGTCGAAGGTCTCATCCTCACTCATCTTGAGCTCCTCAAACCGAGTGGTCAGCATTTGTAACTTGGTATCTTTCACTTTCTTCGTGCCTTCATAAGTTGTTTCCAGAATTTCCCATGCTTCTTTGGCAATGGTAATGTGAGAAATCCTGTGAAATTCATCCGGAGACACACCACAGAAAATAGCATTTAGTGCTTTTTTGTTAGCATTTGATGCAGCAAGTCTTGCCTTATCCCATGTGGATTTGGCTGCCTCGGGTTTGGTCCAACCAATCTCAACAAAGATCCCACACGGATTCATCAATAGAGCATAAAAAGGCTCTCATACGAACCTTCCAAAATGCATAATTACTTCCATCAAAATATGGAGGTGCATTAAGGGATTGAGACCTATCCATCTCAAAAGGGAGTCAAGGATCACACAATGGTAATGAAACCAAACAAACAGTGTGTACCCGCTCGATACCAATTGAAAGTTCAAAAACGTGTACAAAAACACTTTTGAACGTTTAGACCCCCAAAACCAACTTAACCAACACAAGCAATATGTCAAACAATTAATGTGCGGAAACTTAACATATGCTATAATATGGAATTGGTTAAACAACTATCTAAGCCATAACAAATTAAACCATAGCAGATAATGTAAAGGCAGAGATAGAGAGGAAGGAAGATGCAAACACAGCGATAACACCAGATATGTTATCGAAGAGGAAACCAAGACCTCGGCGAAAAACCTCTCCTCCGCCCCTCCAAGCGGTAATCAATCCACTAGAAAATATAGTTGGGATACAAGGACAAAGCAATAGACCCTCCAAGCCTAATCTACCCAATGCACCTAAGCCCTCCAAGCTTCTTGCTCCAACGAGGTTGCGCCGAACCTTTTTCTTCTCTAGCTTACGGATTCCGCTACTACACCGTAGCATCAACCAATAAAGATTGGCTCCTTCCTAATGCTTCCCTTAACTCCAAACGTCTGTCTCACAGAGATGATAATGGTGAGAACCAGGTTTGGTTATAAGGCCTCTCAAGGATTTGACAATGGAGAGGAAGAGAGTGAGGGAATTTGATGAGACTCAAAGGTAGAGATTGTGGGTGAGGCAATCTGGTTTTTCTTTAGGGTTTCTCTCTCAAAATTCTCTCTGGAAGCTCTCTTTCAATCGTGGGTTAAAAGGGTATTTATCTTTGGAGTGAAGGGGAATGTGAAACGTCAGGTTTTTTCAAAACGGGGTGGCTCGCGGCTTGACCTCGCGGCTTGACTAAGTCGCGAGTTCCATCGCGAGATAACCGTATGGCCGATTGTCCTGTTTTGTCCTGTAGTGCTCCAGCTAGCATGACTGTTCATCTTCCAAAGATGCTTGGCACGTGTGCGATTCTCAGCGGGTTGAAGCCGCGAGTCCAGCCGCGAGTCCCAGCCGCGACACTCTGTTTTCTTGCACACTCTTGAGCAATTCTTCACTCTATCTCACTCACTACCCTTACAACAATCCCACCTAAATACAGGGTTACTAAATGCTGAATTACAAGCAAATTTGGCACGGAATAAAGCCAATTAGATGGTTGAATAAATTCAACCTTACACAAGTCATCTTTGTTTTCCCATTCCCGGTCTGCAGGCTAACCTACACAAGTCATCTTTGTTTTCCTATTTGACTTTGAAGACCTTTGCTTTATTCCTCTAAGCTAAGGATGAGGAGCAAAAGAAGAAGATTAATGCCGAAGCATAACACCTAAATAAACGTACTTATTGCCCAAAAGACTTGATGGGAGACACAGGACAAACATCTGAAATTCCATTTAAACATGGTACCAAAGATTGTGTTTTACACAAGGAAGTGAAAATTGTACCCGTCTTGGCGGTATGGCGAAAAATACGTACCAGTCACCAAATTGGTACAAAAAACGTCTTAAAACGCACCAGTTTAAATACCGGATGTTTTGGTTGATACCGGATGGTTCAGTCTATACCGGCCATTTCGGATGGTATTTGTGCTTCCGACCGGTATAAGAAATGCTCTTCAAACCCAGTCGCAAGTGTCTTTAATTTCTTCTTAGTCGCTGCATTATTTTTCTCCTCTCCTTTTCGTCGGCATCGACAACTCTTTGTAATGGTGTCTTCATCGTTTCTTTCTTTTAGCTTCTCTTTCTATCTTTTGCTTTCTCTTTTTTACCCTACTCTTTTATTTCATTGCCTAGCTGTACCCCATGTTTCAAAAAGTAAGTGAAAGTATACAGTCTACCCACTAAAAAGTTTTGGACAAATCAATGAATTTATGTGGTTTGTCAACCTTCCACGTGGCAAATATTAAGTTACTAATTATTAGTTTTGATTTAATTTTTTTTTCATTCTCAAATTAGTAGTTAATATATATTTATATTGAGTTTTAACACTTGGCTGGAGCTGAACATATTAATTTGGGATGGACTTCTCATCAAAAATAAATTTGGGATGGACTTAATTAGAATTTTCAATATCTTTAATAGATTATATAAAATATTTATTAATTTAATAATAAAATAGCGGTAAACTCAAAATGGTACACCGATATTAACCGATACCGAAACATACCCTTTTTTTGCCAAACCGAAACGGCTTCCGGTACAAAATTGACTCTCTTGGTTTTACAACCACCGATCTTTGTACGTCCCTTTTTATTTTTTAATCTGGGTTTTCTAATTCTTTTGCTTTATAAATATATAACGATTAACTATTGTGTTGTACAACCATTGATCTTTATATGTCTCTTTTTATTTTTTATTTTATTCTAGATTTTCTAATTCTTTTGCTTTATAAATATATAATGATTAACCATAGATCTTGTACCTATGATTATTTATGATTATTTTTTGTTCATTGTTTAAAGTTTAGACCCATTAAAAAATTTTGTTAATGGTTTTCCATGGATTTCTTTTTTCCCTTTTCCTTTTGTTTTTGTAGGGTTGCTAGGAGCACAAACTAACTGGTGAGAAAAATATTTTATTTTATTTTATACAACTATGAATCACCAAACCCTATACCTATAATTGTTTATGATTCCATTTTTTTCATTATTTAAAGTTTAGACCCATTAAAACTTATTGCTTTTTATAGGAACATGTATTTCTCTTTTGAATAGTCATATTTATTTTTGAATTGTTTCAATAACTTCTAGGCTCTAAATCTTCTAATTCTTTATTTCTCTATTGCATAGTCATATATATTTTATTTTATTTCAGTAATCTATAGGAAGTGAATCTTATGATTCTTTGGCCTTTCAAAAGTTTAACATCTAGATTTTTTTTAGTTATTTTTTTGTAATATCTAAAATTATTTGATAAATTTCAACAACTATAGCCATGAATTATTCTTTTGAGGATAACACATCTTTCTCTTATATTTTCCTATTGTGTAGTCACATATATACTTTTTTTTGTCTATAATTTGTAAGCTCTGAATCTTTTGATTTTTTTCATAAAAAATTTATACCTTTTGGAATTTTTGAAAATCTATATTTTTTTAGATTCATTTTTTTTTTTTTGCAATATCTAAAACTATCAGGTAGATTTTAATAGTTATTGTCATGGATTATTCTTTTAAATTGAACCATTCTTTCTCTTATATTTCTTTATCGTGTAATCATATATATTTTGTTTTGTTTAAATAATTTCTAAGATATCATTTCGGAAGTTTTAATAGTTGAATTTTTGAGTTATTTTTTGTAAGCCATTAGACGTTCAAGCAATAACTTTTTCATCAAATTGTAATACAAATTGAAGTCAGATGAGTCTACCACACAAACAGGTAAGTTCTCGTATGTAGCACGGGTTTGCGACTAGTTATTATTTAAATGGAAATCCTATGATTCTCTACTAATCGCAATATAAATATATCACGCTTTCTTTTCTTTTATTTTTTCCGTTATAGCTTAAAATAAGAAGATGAAAAAAATAGATGTGGTGCAATGAATTCCAAAGCAGATCCTATCCATCACCAAATAGAAAACTAACATATATTAGCGTATGTGACATTTTTTGCTCCAGATCACATGCTTTATTAATGATTCATTTAGTTGGGGAGATGGAAAAGTAGGGGATGAAAAATGGGGAGAGAAGTGAGGATATAAGATGTAAGGTTAAATTTTATCAACCATCTTGTTGGCTTTATTCCGTGCCAAATTTGCTTGTATTTTAGCAATTAGTAACCCTGTATTTAGGTGGGAAACATGTAAGGGTAGTGAGTGAGAGAGTGTGAAGAAATGCTCAAGATTGTGCAAAGAAGCAGAGACTCGCAGGTGAGACTCGTGGTTGACTCGTGGATCGGCAAGCCGCCAAAGCCGGCACACGTGTGAAGCATGTAGGGGAGCTGAAGAGTCATGCTAGTTGTTGCACTACGGGACAAAAGTCCTAGGCTGGCCAGGCCGTTAGCTCGCGACTTGAACTTGCGACTCAGTCCAGTCACGAGACCAAGTCGCTGAGACCACCCCTGTTTAGGAAAAACTTACTTTTCACATTCCTTCTCACCCAATTATATATAGACCCTTATACCCACGAAATGTAGAGAGCTTTTAGAGAGAATTTTGAGAGAGAAACCCTAGAGAAAAACAAGATTGATTCATCCACAATCTTCACATAGAGACTCTTCAAATTTCTCTACTCTCTTCCTCTCCATTGTCAAATCCTTGAGAGGTACATTACCAAAACCTTTTCTCACCATACCCGTATATGTGTTAATGCCATTCGGTGTTTGAGAAGCGATTAAGAAGGGACCAATTTCATATTGGTTGATGCTATGGTCAAGTAGCGGAATCCGGTAAGCTAAAGAAGAAATAGGTTCGGCGTAACCTCATTGGAGTAGGAGCTTGGAGGGCTTAGGTACATTGGGTAGATTAGGCTTGGAGGGTTTTCTGCTGTTCATGTATCCTAACTACATTCTTTAGTAGATTTTTTACCGCTTGGAGGGCGGCGAAGAGGTTTTACACCGAGGGCTTCGGTTTCCTCTTCAATAACACATCGTGTGTTGTCCTTGTGTTTGCATCTCTCTTCCCTTAATCTTTTCCATTTAATTTCTGCTGTGGATGTGATTTTATTTGGTTTAAATTGTTTATCAATCCTGTTTTAAGCTTATGTTCATATTCCGCACATTAATTGTTCGACGTTAAGCTTGAATTAGTAATTTGTAAATTGGGGGTCTAAACGTTCATAGTGTTTTATACACTAATTGAACTACTTGAATGTTTGTTCACATGCTGAAATATTTTGAAAATGAGAATCACATATTACACAATAGTTTATGTGAGTCTAATTCTTTAATTAAAAAGTATAAAAGAAGAAATAGAATATTGTGTGATAAGGTTGATAATCTAAAAAAGAGAGTTCAATCTAACAAGAGATGGAAAATGAAGATAAGTTTCAGTTTGAAGGTCAAGAGTGCTTGTCCCATGCTTGCTTATCTGTGCACACTTTTTTGAAGGTTTTCAATTCATGTTTATGGTATTTTGATAGTGGATGTTCTCGTCACATGACAGGGGATAAATCATTGTTTAAGTCTCTCAAAGAGAATGTTGGTGACTATGTAACATTTGGTGATGGAAGTCATGCTTAATTTCTTGGCAAAGGAACTGTTGAGATCTTGGGATTACCTCTATTGAAGGATGTCTTATACATCAAAGGGCTGAAGGCGAATCTCTTAAGCATCACTCAAATATGTGATGAAGACTTCCTTGTTCAATTCTCAAAGAAAGGGTGCATAATCATTGTTGAAGAAGGGATTCATGTCTTGAAGGGAAATAGGACTACCGACAATTGCTACGGAGTAGTTCCTACGGCATCAATTTCCTGCAGAATTGCTCGTGTTGACATGTTGGAACTTTGGCATCAAAGATTCGGACATGCAAACTTCAAACAAGTGGCTAAAGTCTCTAAATTTGAAGCTGTTGAGGGACTTCCAAAATTTGGAAAGGTGGAGAAGACTTTTTGTGGTGCATGCCAAATAGGGAAGCAAACAAAGGCAAGTCACCATAAGGTGAATGTGATCGCCTCTTTAGGATGCTTAGAGCTTCTTCATGTTGATCTAATGGGGCCCACAAGAACTGAAAGTCTAGGAGGAAAAAGGTACATTATGGTCATTGTTGATGATTTCTCAAGATATACTTGGGTTGAATTTCTTAGAGAAAAATCAGAAGCGAGTGAGAAATTGAAAATTCTTTGCAAGAGACTACAAAATGAGAAAGGGGTTCCTATTGTCAAGATAAGGAGTGATCATGGCAAGGAGTTTGAAAATGCAAGATTTGAGTCGTTTTGTGAGAAGAATGGAATCAAAAAGGAATTTTCAGCTTCCAAAACGCCTCAACAAAATGGGGTGGGTGAGAGGAAGAATCGGGTGATTCAAGAAATGGCGAGAGTTATGCTATTCAACAAGCAAATTCCTCAAAAGTTTTGGGGAGAAGCTGTGAACACCTCATGTCACATTGGCAATAGAATATATTTTTCAGCTGGAACAAAGAAGACCGCATATGAAATTTGGAATGAAAAGAAGCCAGAAATGAAGTACTTTCGAGTATTCGAAAGCAAGTGTTACATTCTCAATGATCGTGAGAACCTTGGGAAGTTTGATGCGAAAAGTGATGAAGGCATCTTCCTTGGGTATTCTACTAATAGTCGGACATATAGAGTATTCAACAAGAGAACAAAGACAGTAATGGAGTCCATCAATGTGGAAGTTGATGATGCTATAACAAAGGTAGAGATGGTTGATGACGGAGAAGGGCCAAGCTCCAAAGAACTCACAGGCGAGGGTGAAGCCCAAGATATTGAAGTTAAAGAACCTACACCAGAAAAGGAATCAGCTCCTGTAAACTCAAAAATGGAAACAAGATCAATGTCTAGGACATCAAGTCCTCTCACTCCTCCGGAAGTTTATTCTTCCATCTCTTGGAATGATGAAGTGTCTACCTCAAAGAAGCCATCATCAAGAGTTATCAAAAACCATCCAGCAAGTAACATCATTGGATCTTTAGATGAAGGTCTCTGTCTTAGAAAGGGAAATTGCCCCGCACTCATGACCATTGCTCATGTTAAGTCTTCGGAGGACTTGAATTTGCTTGTGCAAGAGCTTGGGAAGCATAGTGATGAAGAATCAAAGGGAGTTTTTGAAGAATCAAATGCTGAAGAAGATGAAAGCACAACCTATCTTCAAGAGAACTACAACTCACTCCTTGAGAAGTCAGGAAAGTATGCAAGGGTGGCCATGACAGCCGTGAAGAAGATGAAGAAGGCGGAGGAGGACTATAAAAGTCTTCTAGTGTGTTATAAGGAGGCAAAGTGTGAGATAGAGACGCTGAATGGTGAGCTGACTGAAGCTTACATAAAGGTCAAATTTCTTGAGCTTGAAGTGGTTCAAGCAAATGTCAAGATAGAAAGGGTCTCCACTAAGAAGCTTGATGAAGTCCTTTCCTAACAAAAATCGTTCTCCGATAGAACCGAATTGGGATATCTTGGAGAAAGTAGTTCAGTTGTGAATATCTCCAAAGAAGTGAAGTTTGTGAATGCAAAAGAACTGATTGTAGTTGCCCCTACTGTGGAGAAGGAAAAGGTTGAAAAGAAGAAGATTGTGGCTGACCAAAGGGTGTTGAATAAGCCTCGGAACCAATCTGTGGTCAAGTCCGAAGCCGGAGGGACATCTCTTCCAAGATCACAAAGAGGTCCTAGAACGAACCATGTTTGCCATCACTGTGGACTTCAAGGACACACCCGACCTAATTGTCATAAGCTTAAAGCATTGAAGAATGCAATCGATCAAAGGTCAAGAGGACCAAGAAATGACAAGAGGACTTGGGTTGTTGAGTTATCAAGAGGTCGAAATGGTGATCCTGGAATGAGGGATGTGATGAGGATGATTGATGCATTCACCACTTGTTTGGCAAGCTTCAACAAAAGGTTTGGAAACCAAAACACTCGTACCCAATCCTCTAGGGATATCACCCCAAACGCATGTGCCGTGTGGGTGAAGAAAGGTACTCATGTATAAGCATTACAACATGTCCATGCATTAATACTTCCTATCCTTTGTGACTTTGATTGTTTGAGGGCTTTCTATTATTGTTCAAGCATGTGTTGAAAATTGTGCTTGTTTGCCTTTTCATTTAAAATGTTTTTATATTGTTTCTTTTGATCAATCTTTTCCTTCTTGTGTGTCAAAAATCCAAAAACCACATAAAAAGTAGAACATCCAAAAAGATTGATCGACATCATTGAGTTTTGTCTCATAATATGTTTTACCTTATACCTTTGTGCAAATGGCTTTGTGCATCTATGAGCATAGCTTGTTCCCTTTGCAGTTATATCATTATGGAAGAAATCTTGAAATCTATGTGACTATTGTAAATAGATCTTCAACCTTGTCATGAATGATTAGTGAATAGTTTTGTTGATCTTAAAACATGCATAGACTTGTGCCTATATATCTTTCCACTCTTTATTTTATTTTATTGTTTTTTTTTTTTGGCTAAAAAAGCTCACCAAATGTAAATCTCTAAATGAAAAGAGATAATGAGCTGCAAAAGCCTGTCGCACATACTAGTATTTGACTAGGAAAAAGGGAAAGAGACCAAAATTTAAAATTATATGATGCCTAAAAAGCCAAAGGCTAACTTATCAAAGTGAAAAATCCAAAATTGTAGGCATCAATCTCACAATGAGATGTGTTGATTCAAAAAGATCAAATGATATGTCAAACATTGAGCCAAATGAAAAGCTTCAAAGATATTGTACTCAAGTTTATGTGGGAGGTCATATATGCATATTTCTATAATTGAGATGGGTCACATTATCTAGTGCTAGTTGTGTATGTCTTGATTGAATTGATCATTGAATCTTCACATTAGACTAAGGACTATCTCATTTTCGATATCCACACACAACACACATGTCTATATTCAATGAATGCCATATTCATTCGTGTGATTGTACTTGTTTAAATGTGTTTTCACATACTCAATCTTTTTTGATCAATCACAAAAAGATTTTTGAGTGTTTTAGTTGTTTTTGAAAAGTATTTTGTTTTTACAAAAATTGTCAAAAATTCAAAAACTATGTTGCCCTTTTCTGGTGACTCAATCGTGGGTAAAACCAGTCGCATGCCCTAGTCGCGAGTCCATACAGAGATTTTTCATGACCCTTTGGCGACTCATTGGTGGGTAAATACTTCAGTCATGAAAAAGAATTAGAATATTTTTCAAAAATCTGGTTTTTCATGCTTTTCACGGCTCGGGTTGGCGACTTGGTCGCGGGTGGAAGGTTCAGTTGCAAGGGGTATATAGAGATTTTCACGGCTTAGTTCGCGACTCTCTCATGAGTGGAACTTCCAGTTGCGAAAAACACTTAGAAAATTTTTCAAAAGTTTTCCTTTCAAGTGTTTTGGCGGCTGGACCTGGCGACTTATGCGCGACTTGACTCGATCGCAAAAATCGCGTGTTTTGCATATTGAGGGTTATTTTCAAGGTCATTTTCAAACACTTTTCATTTTTCCCTCATGCATCATTATCACTATTCATACCTTCATCTCTTGCCTTCTTTTCTCATTGACCCCTTTGTCTATTCATGTCAAAAAGGGGGAGAGTATACTATTTCTTGTGCACATTTGTAGGGGGAGAAATTCTATTCCTTATGCACATTTATAGAGGGAGAAATTCATTATACTTGTCCCTTTATTACTGGCTATACCTTGAGGGTCAAATGTGTTTTATGCAAGTGTTTCAGGTTACAGGTATAAATGTTCCAAGTTCATCACAGCTCCTATGATTCATGATAGGGGGAGTGATATGATAGGGGGAGAAAGAGTGAAAGAGTTTTGTGTTATATTAACTATGCTTTTGCTTTGCTCATAGTTCATGATTATGCTTAGCTATTTAAAATGTTTTATTTTGTGCCCATGTTGCTTTTGTATGCTTTTAGGGTTTGTTTCCATGTGTTTTGTAGGCTTTTATGGTTTGTACCATGCTTATGCAGCCTTCTTGTTTTGTTGCCTAGTACTTCTAGCTAAATGTTATGCATTTTCTTTATGTACTCTCACTCTTGTGCCTTAGTAGGATTTTGTTTCTAGATGCATATACTTTATGTATTTTGCATTGGTTGAGTGTTGGGCATGCAAGTGATTGCATTGTGCTTATTGGCTTGTATGTCCGGATGTTCATTCCAAGTGTGAATGAGTATTGTGGTCACTATTTTATAGTGATTGCTTGTATGGTCAAGCCATGATTTATTTCTCATTCCATTTTGCTTGATCGCATTGTGCTTGCCTCATATGCATTACAAGTTTTTCTATATACA
The DNA here is from genome assembly GCA_028216015.1 of Quercus dentata. Lineage (NCBI taxonomy): Eukaryota > Viridiplantae > Streptophyta > Magnoliopsida > Fagales > Fagaceae > Quercus > Quercus dentata. Next base: position 92,790 of record CP116448.1, read on the forward strand.
ATGATCATATTATGTTATTGTGTTTTAGGAGATTCTTGTTCATATGATTCAAGAGCTTATCAGATTCTAGAGTTAGTTGTGAGTGAGTTTTGTTCAATTGTTCCCAACTCAAATGTTAAGTCTAGAGTTTGTTTTAGAGTTTTGTCACGGAATAGCCAAAGGGGGAGATTGTATGGTTGAATTTTATCAACCATCTTGTTGGCTTTATTTCGTGCCAAATTTGCTTGTATTTTAGCAATTAGTAACCCTGTATTTAGGTGGGAAACATGTAAGGGTAGTGAGTGAGAGAGTGTGAAGAAATGCTCAAGATTGTGCAAAGATGCAAAGACTTGCGACTGGGACTCACGATTGACTCGCGATCGGCAAGCCGCCAAAGCTAGCATATGTGTGAAGCTAGCAAGGAGTCAAGAGTCATGCCATTTGTTGTAATCTTTGTAGGACAAAAGTCCCAGGCTAGCCAAACCGTTACCTCGCAACTTGAACTCACGACTTAGTCCAGTCGTGAGGCCAAGTCACGAGACCACCCTGTTTCGGAAAAACTGACTTTTCACATTCCTTCTCACCCTATTATATATAGACCCTTATACCCACGAAATGTAGAGAGCTTCTAGGGAGAATTTTGAGAGAGAAACCCTAGAGAAAAACAAGATTGATTCATCCACAATCTTCACATAGAGACTCTTCAAATTCCTCTACTCTCTTCCTCTCCATTGTCAAATCCTTGAGAGGTACATTACCAAAACCTTTTCTCACCATACCTATATCTATGAGAAGGTCATTTGGTGTTTAGGAAGCAGTTAAGAAGGGACCAATTTCATATTGGTTGATGCTATGGTCAAGTAGCGAAATCCGGTAAACTAAAGAAGAAATAGGTTCGACATAACCTTGTTGGAGTAGGAGCTTAGAGGGCTTAGGTACATTGGGTAGATTAGGCTTGGAGGGTCTTCTGCTATTCATGTATCCCAACTACATTTTTTAGTGGATTGTTTACCGCTTGGAGGGCAGCGGAGAGGTTTTACGCCAAGGGCTTCGGTTTCCTCTTCGATAACACATCGTGTGTTGTCCTTGTGTTTGCATCTCTCTTCCCTTAATCTTTTCCATTTGATTTCTGCCATGGATGTGATTTTATTTGATTTAGATTGTTTATCAATTCTGTTTTAAGATGTTCATATTCCGTACATTAATTGTTTGACATTAAGCTTGAATTGGTAATTTGTAAACTAGGGGTCTAAATGTTCATAGTGTTTTATACACTAATTGAACTTTCATAAGAGATTTCAATTTTCCCTCAATAAGTTTAGTTGGGGAATAAAAAACTTCTTTCTTTCTTTCTTTCTTTATTTATTTATTTTTAGAAGAAATTTTTTTATTTAATTGGAAAAAAAAATAAAAAGATAGAAAATATAATTTGTATAAATTTATTATTATCTTTTTATTAAATAAAAAAAAAAGGTAACACATTATATTTCCACCCACAAACCAAAAGATAAGCACAAAAAGAAACCAATAGGGATGAAAAAAAAATGAGAACATAAGAAAAAGAGAAAAAGGCAAAGAAGAAAAAGATGAAAAAGAAAATAAGAAAAAGACAAAAAGGAAGGAAAAAAATGACCATTGGGGAAGTATTTTTTTTTTTGTTCAAACATACCCAGAAGAGCTTTTGGTGCTCTTTTCTCTTGCATTTTCTCTCCAATCTGAAGAGATTGCATTTTGGTGGGTATGGGAAAAAATACCCGAGTCTCACCAAAATCACTTACATTTTCTCCATGGAAAAGTAGGGGATGAAAAATAGGGAGAGAATAGAAAACTAGGGGATATAAGAGACTTTAACTTTCCCTTAATAAGTTTAGTTGAGGAATCAAAAAGTTTTTCGTTTATTTGAGAAAAAAAATGAAAAAATGAAAAATGTAATTTGCATAAATTTAGTACTATGTCTTTATTAAATAAAATAGAAGGCAACAAATTATATTTCCACCCACAAACCAAAAGATACGTGAAAAAAGAACCTAAAAGGGATGAAAGTAAAAGTTGAATGAAAACAAAAGAAAAAGAAAAAAATGCAAAGAAGAAAAAGATAAAAAAGAAAGTAAGAAAAAGACAAAAAGGAAGGAAAAAATGACCATTGGGGAAGGATTTCTTTTGTCCAAACACACCCAGGAGAGATTTTGGTCCTATTTTCTCTTGCATTTTCTCTCCAATTTGAAGAGATTGCATTTTGGTGAGACTAGGGAGAAAACTCTTGGGTCCCACCAAAATCCCTCACATTTTCTCCATGGAAAAGTATGGGATGAAAAATAGGAAGAAAATAGAAAAGTGGAGGATATAAGAGATTTTAATTTTCCCTCAATAAGTTTAGTTGAGGAATGGAAAAGTTTTTTATTTAGTTGAGGAAAAAAAATGAAAAGATGGAAACTGTAATTTGTATAAATTTAGTATTATGTCTTTATTAAACAAAACGAAAGGTAACACATTATATTTACACCCACAAACCCAAAGATAAGCACAAAAAGAACTTGATAGGGGCATTTTTGACATTTGAGCTCTCGGATCCATCAGGTATCCCCTTGAGGGGGGATGGCGAGATTAGTGAGCTCTCTTTTATCCTTCTATAGTCGTCGTCCTTCCCTTTTGACCAACAGCATATCTAGACTCGTCGGGCAACTTGTGGAGATGAAATACCAACAGTTTTTGACCAAGCCTCGATGGGTCAAGGATGGACTAATGAATCAAAGGCATACCGATGGGTGAATGAATGAGGTGATGGGTGGACACGATGTGTCCTACAGGCTTTTGTGTGTTCCCCACTCATACATCCCTATATGGAAATAGCTTACACACCATGCCCAAAGACTCCTCTCCATACGTATATCTTCCCAATATGGGAAGGAAAGCCTTAGGATCTCGGAGTAATGATTCCATGCCTTCTCTACAAGGAAACCTCCCAAAATCAAGGGATTTGGGTAGGCTCTCTGCAACTATATAAACATCAAACCCTAGCTTTCTCAAGGTATGTGTAGTTTCCTAGCTCTTACACTTTTAAGTTATTGGAGATTCTTCTATCACCGACTTAACCTTCGAAGAGTTTTTTGGAATGACTAGGCACCCATTGGTGTCCTTAGTCATTGGTCCACCCCGTAGGTAGAACTTAGCCTTTTAGCGTGACTAAGCACCCATCGGTGTCCTTAGTCGTCGATCTACCCCATAAGTAGGACTTTAGGATTTTCCTTGTTGTAAACAGACAATTTATTTTTTTGTAAGAATAATTCCTCTTCGAAAGTTTATAAAAAATGTACCCATCAAGCCCTTGAAGTTTAGTTAGTGAAATTTTGAGCAACTAAAAAAAAAAAAAAAAAAAAACTCAACAGTCTACTTAAAGAAAAAGCAAAAACATAGTTCGTAATTGGTGCACTATTATTAGATGTTCGGCGTTCCAAGGGTGATGTAGCCTCTATCCATTGAGCGTTTCTAGGTGGTAGGTACCCTTTCTATAGCAATTGACAATCCTGTAGGGTTCGTCCCAATTGGGGCTTAGCTTGCCTTGTGCGGGGTCTTTAGTAGCTGTCATCACCTTCCTCAAGACAAGGTCCCCAAACTTGAAGTGTCGAGGCCTGACCTTGGTGTTGTAATGTTTGGCCATGAGATCTTGGTATCATGCCATTCGTTGTTTAGCCGTTTTCCTAACTTCATCCTCCGGATCCACGTGTAGGCGCATCCCTTCTTCGTTCATTCCTTTATCATAATGAGTTATCCTATAACTTACTAGTCCACTTCTGTTGGAATGATAGCCTCACTCCCGAATGCAAGGCGGAAAGGTGTCTCACCTATGGGCGTCCGCGCTGTCGTTTTGTATGCCTATAAGACACATGGTAGTTCGTTTGGCCATAACCCCTTTGCCCACTTAAGCCAAGTCTTGATGATCTTTTGTAAGGATCGGTTTGTAACCTCAACCAATCCATTGGTTTGTGAGAAGGTGGGCGAAGAGTAATGGTTCTTAATCCCCAATTGTTGGCAGAAGTCTCTAAACACGTCATTGTCGAACTTCTTTCCATTGTCCGAGACGAAGACTCCAAGGATCCCGAACCAGAAAATAATGCTTCTCTAGATGAAACTTCGAACATTCTTTTCTATGATGGTGGTTAGTGCCTCTGCTTCTACTCACTTAGTGAAGTAGTCAACTCCTACAATAAGGAACTTGAGTTGTCGCATCGTCGTAGGGAAAGGTCCCATGATGTCGAGTTTCCATTGAGCAAAGGGCCACAAAGTGTTCATCAAAGTGAGTTGTTCCGACAATTGTCATATGATGTTCTTGAAGCGTTGGCATTTGTCATACACCTTCACATAGGTTTGGATGTGCTTCTACATGGTAGGCCAATAGTATCCCGCCCGTGTGAATTTGTTAACTAATGACCATGCCCTTAAGTGTTTTAAACACACTCCTTCATAGACTTCTCTCATGAAGTAGTTTGCTTTGTCGGGAACTAAACAACACCTTAGGTATGGTCGGGAGAAACCTCTTTTGTAAAGTACATCTCCCATCAGCTTAAAGCACGATGCTCTAACCTCCAATCTTTGGGAAGCTTGGTAGTCTTTTGGAACTACTTTGTTCTTGAGATAGGAGACGATTGGAGCCATCCAATCCACTCCTGTTGGGATTACCTACACTTCTGTTTCCTTAATGGTAGGGGAATATTGAGTGAAGGATAGTACCTAACTATCGATGGTCATATGTTCTATAGATGCTATATTGGCCAAATGGTCAGCGTGCAAATTTTTCCATGAAATTATGATCTATCTGTCCTTTGATAAGACCAAGGTATTTATGCATCCATTCTCCTTTGGCTTCGTAGCCCCCATTAACATGCTCGACAATGTCCTAGGTGTCACTATGTATAACTACCGATGAGGCTCTTGCCGCTTTGGCCAAGTCAATACTTGTCGGCAATGCTTCATACTCGACTTCATTGTTGGTTATCGGGAATTAGAGGCAGACCACACATTCTATCATGTCCCCTTCTAGAGATTATAGGATTACATCGATTCCCCCAACACGTCAGTTGAAGGACCCGTTTGTCCGAATCACCCATAGGACTACCCCCTAGCCTTCGTCCTCCTTTGTCGTGTACTCGGCAATTAAGTTAGCCAATGTCCGGGCTTTGATTTCGGTTCTTGGGTAGTATTGTATATCAAACTCACTCAACTCTATTGCCCACAAAATCAATTGTCCAATTGCCTCTGGATTGTTCATTGTCTTTCGTAGAGGTTTGTCCATCTAGAAAACTATGGTGTGTGCTTGAAAGTATGGTCTAAGCTTACGCAGAATCGTGATAAGAGGAAATGCAAACTTTTCCATAAGGGGATACCTCTTTTCAACTCCTCTGAGTGCTTGGCTAGTGTAGTACACAGGTAGCTGCATGTGATTCTCTTCTGGTGGAGACACAAGGTATGCTTTCAGTTCCTCAAACGCCATTTGGAATTCATTAGTTCACTCAAAGGCCTTCTTTCTTGTCCTAAAAATGACAAACACTTGTCTATCGCTTGATAGAGAATCTATTGAAGGTTGCAACCCTTCCACTCAAACTTTGCACTTCTTTGATATTCCTCGGAGGTGTCATCTCTAGAATGGCTTGAATCCTGTCGGGGTTGGCTTCAACACCGCATTGGAACACCATGAAACCAAGGAATTTTCCCAATGATACCCCGTACACGCATTTGTTGGGACTGTGATTCATGTTATAGAGACAAAGGGTTTCAACTGTCTCAAGAAGATCGCTTAGGTGATGGTCTTCCCTTTTTCTTTACACTAGCATGTCATCCACATATACTTCAACGTTTTGTCCAACCTCTTGGACAAACATCTTGTTCATGAGTCTCTGATACATTGCTCCCACATTCTTGAGTCCAAACAACATGACTTTATATCAAAAGAGCCTTTGGTTTGTGACAAACAAGGATTTCTCTTGATCAGATTCATCTAGCTTTATTTGATTGTAGTCGGAGAAAGCGTCCATGAAGCTTAACAAAGGCTCTCCGTTAAGTCAATGAGGAGGTCGATCCGCAGGAGTGCATAATTGTCCTTTGAGTAGGCTTTGTTTAGGTTGGTGAAGTCTACACACATTCTCCACTTGCCATTTGCTTTCTTGACTAACCATTCAGGGTAGTAGACCTCTCTGATGAAGCCTACATCTAGTAGCTTGCAGACCTCTTGAGCTATGGCCTTATACCTTTCTTGGGCGAAGACTCTCTTCTTCTACCCGACGGGAAGGAAGGATGGAGAGACGTTGAGCTAATGAACCATAATTTTTGGGTCAATCCCTAGCATGTCCTCATGGCTCCAAGCAAAGATGTCTAGATTATTTTTAAGGAAAAGGGTGAGCTCCTAGCGAACCAAAGGGTTGGCTTGTGTGCCAATACGAGTGGTCCGATCCGAATGCCCATCATCTAGAGAGATGTCTTCCAAGTCTTCTGTTGGTTCCACCGTCACCCGTTGCTCTTCAATGTTCAAAGCTTGTAGCTGATCATCCATCACTAACATGGCTATATAGCACTCACAAGCCACCATCTAGTCCTCGAACACCTTTCCTATCCTGTACTCTGTTAGGAATTTTACTAACCGACAACCAAGAAGGTGATCTCCTTAGTGAGTTGTTGAGGATAGGTACCAATGTTTACTAATAGGGCAATGGACACGAAGAGGAAGACTTTGGTGTCGTTGAATCCTACGAGTGGCGCGACTGATGGTAGAAGTTTGTTAAGACTTTGTATGGTTTCCTCAAAGCAACCACCCATAATTCCCTATTCCATCATTAATTCTCACTTAGAACAGGCACTTGTGTGTTTCCTAGTCATACATCCCTATATGGAAATAGCTTACACACCATGCCTAAAGACTCCTCTCCACACATGTATCTTTCCAATATGGGAAGGAAAGCCCTAGGATCTTGGAGTAATGATTCCATGAATTCTCTACAGGGAAACCTCCCAAAATCAGGGGATTTGGGTTGGCTTTCCACAACTATATAAACATTAAACCCTAGCTTTCTCAAGGTACGTGCAATTTCCTAGATCTTACACTTTTGTGTTAATTGAGATTCTTCTATCACTAAGTTAACCTTCAGAGGGTCTTTGGCCTTCACCCATCGGTGCTTTACGTAGGTTTGTCATCTTCTTTGTTCTTCAGGTACCTCATTTGACGCGTGTGTGGTTGACCAACTCACTGACGATTTTATGCATTATCATAACCCAAAAGGGTTGAAAAAAGAAATTGAATGAAAACGGAAGAAAAAGACAAAAATGCAAAGAAAAAAAAAGGAGGGAAAAAAATGACCATTGCGGAAGGATTTCTTTTGTCCAAACACACCTAAGAGAGATTTTGGTCCTCTTTTCTCTTGAATTTTTTTCTCCAATTTGAAGAAATTGCATTTTGGTGGGCCCGAGGAGAAAATACCTAGGTCCCACCAAAATCCCTCACATGTTCTCCATGGAAAAGTAAGGGATGGAAAATGAAGAGATAATAGAAAAGTGGATGATATAAGAGATTTTAATTTTCCCTCAATATGTTTAGCTAAGGAATTGGAAATTTTTTTATTTAGTTGAGAAAAAAAATGAAAATATGGAAAATGTAATTTGTGTAAATTAACTATTATGTCTCTATTAAATAAAACAAAAGGTAATACATTATATTTCCACCCACAAACCAAAAGATAAGCACAAAAAGAACCCAAAGGGATGAAAGAAAAATGAATGAGAACTGAAGAAAAAGACAAAAATGCAAATAAGAATAAGATAAAAAGGAAAATAAGAAAAAGACAAAAAGGAAGGAAAAAAATGACCATTGGGGAAGGATTTTTTTTGTCCATACACACCCAGGAGCTTTTGGTCCTCTTTTCTCCTTCGTTTTCTCTCTAATTTCAAGAGATTGCATTTTGATGGGCTCAAGGAGAAAACACTTAGACCCCACCAAAATCCCTCACTTTTTCTCCTCCATCTAAACACTCGAAAATATCATTTTCTCTCCCCTCTTTTTCATCCCCAAAATCACCCCAACCAAACGAGTCTTAAGAGATGGAAAGGGTCACTACTAATATATGTCTATAATAAGTAATTATTCAATATTTTGAGAGTACAAAAAATTGGTACATTTCACATAATAATGAGTCACATTAATTACCCTTCTAGCCTCTACCCCCTAATTTACATTGCTTTTTTTTCTTTTTTTCTTTTTCAAACAATATTAATTTCAGGTTTTTTTCCCTAAACTTTAGTTTTTTTTTTTTTTCCGCTTATAATTTTTTTTTTTTTTGGTAGTACTAAGGGTTTAGGAGTCAATTTATACAATTTACACCTTATATCCTCTCATTTTTCTTCTCAACCAAATAAAGAGTTTTTTATTCCTCTACTTTTCCACCTCTCACCAAACAACATGAGAGAAAACTAAAATCTCATTTATTCCTCTAGTTTTCCATCCCTCCCTATTTTCTATCCCCTCACTTTTCCATCCCCAACCAAACAACGCTTGGAAATACCTAGTAATTTTGTCTATTTGAGGATGATTTTTGCAAGTGAGAGGAACCAAGAGCACAGTGAGCTACAAACTTTCATAAATCCAATCTTTAGAAATGAAAGTAGAAAAAAAAATCAAATGACTTAATAAATTTCATTTGCTTCTCACCGACATTGATGTTATAGGTTATGATTGGTTGATAATACAAGTGACATAAGTAATAGCACCATATAAAAATGATATTATATCAACTATAATTTTTCATCTCAACTAGCTTGTTCTTTAATAAACAAGTCCTTCAAGTTCAAAACCTAAGGAAGCAATATTTAAAGAAAAATTAAAAGATAAGAAAAAAAATCAACAACAATAGCAACCTGTGGGCACAAATGCCTGTGACAATTTGGGCATCGTTGTTGGTGAGAGTATGCCTTAAATAAAGTCGCTACCTAGATTAGGTTTAGGAACCATATATATAGTGCCCTTCATGGAAGGACAGATCTTACCAGAGCACGTGTCCGGAGTTTAGGTATAGAGAAGAGAAGCTATCAGGCACCCAACCCCATTCAACCCGTGGGTCGGCCTCTACTCATTGTGTTCCACATCCGAATTCTATAATTTTTTTTTTTTTAAACTCCTAATAGCATCCTACACACACACACACACACACACACACACACACACACACTCTCTCTCTCTCTAGATCTATCCTAACATGCATCCAGCATCCAACCTAGCATTCATCTATCATGGCATAACATACATCCATCACATGGTATCTTTATAAACATCATCAACTCATCACATCACATCGACATATGCATCTCATCATGGCCTAACATACATCTAGATAGGCATATCACATTTATCTCATCATTGTATCAAGTGCATACAACTCATGTAACATAGCACTTCTCATCAAAGCAATACACATCACATAGTAGTAAGCACATCACTATCCAAGGGCAGCAAACATACATGGCATCTACAATCATGCTCATCATCCAAACATTGCATCTTCACATGTTCAAGTAAGCATATGTTAACCATTAGAAAAGTATGCATGTCCATGTGGTTATGCATGACTTACCTTCACTTACCTCACTGCATCTTAGCACCATAGCACCTATGCATCAATGCATGATCATATTCAATCCATGTTCATATTGTTCATCCAAGACATAAAACCTAATCATGTGATTTAAACTACAAAGCAAAAACATGTACTTAAAGTAATAAAACAGAAAGAAAGTGGAAGAACAAAGAATTCTGGGTTTCTAGGTTCAACATGCGTGCAAATGCTTAGGCATGCGCACACATATTCATGGAGATGCGTACATATAAGCATGGGTATGCATCCCTAGCCGGAAACATGGAGCAGACAACACTCCGGAAGCTACATCTATTCTACTCTTAGCATGCTTCTAATTCGGAAGAAATAAACCTAAGCTATGCAAAATAGTATCAATGCAACAAGACAAGACAAAAACTAAAGAAATGAGAGAGCCATGGTAGAACCCTTACCTCAAACAAAAGAGCTCTTGGAGCTTTGATTTTGACCGTTCCCCTCGACCAATCTACAAAATAGAAACACCTAAGAACTTTATCAAGTTTAACTAGAGGGTTTTGGATATAAGTAGGTCCTAGCCAAGAAAATTTAGTTTTAGGATGCTTTTTAAATTAAAAAAGCTTCATTTGAATCACCTTTTTAGAGTAGATTCGGTGTGTTTTAGAAAGAGGCAAACCATTTTGTTTTGACGTATGGCTCAAGTCCACCCACACACATAGCAAACAACATGCATACATAGGGTGGGTGTGACTCTGAAGAGTCGCATGGGATTCGTATGTCCAAATTCCCACTTTGGTCTTTGCTCGGGGAAACGAGTAGCAACATGCTCACTATCCAAGAGCCTGATTGCCAATTTTCGTAGCAAAAGGAAAGTAGCTCTCTATCCTAGAGTCACTAAAAAGAAAACAAACTTCCCGAACGTCCTCAAGATGGGGAGATCACTCCACCACCTAAAAACATCACATAAATCAAACAAAGGTGCTCTTACAAGCTAAAAAGGGAACTTATTTGGGGTATCAGCCTATGGCTCTTGCCTCTATCTTAATCTCATTTGTGTTCTGGGTGGCTCTTGCCTTTATCTCAATCATATATGTGTTCTGGGTGTCTCTTGCCTCTATCTCAATCATATGTGTGTTCTTTCGAGGTACTCAAAAGCCCTTTGAGGATTTTTATGAACATGATTAATTTTGGAAAGGATATATGCACAAAATTCGATGTATTTCTGTAATTATGGTGAAAAACTCACTCTTGAAGGGCTTTCTTAGTGTTCCAAGGTTTATCTGAAAATTCCAATCATGGAAAGGGTGAAGCTAGGATGAATGATCCACTCTAAAGAGATCAAACAAATACTTTTGAGGAAAAGGTGCTTTGCTGGGAGTTGAACTTGTGAATTCTAAGTATTGTTCATTTTGGAGGGACCAAACTGCAAATCTTGATAAAACATTAGTTGGGGAAGTTAAATCTGAGAAAAATATGCTCCGGTGAGGATTAAACATGAGAAGTGTCCATTCTAAAGGGACCATACTACAAAAAGCGGAGAGTTGTACCATAAGTATTTTTGAACTATGAAATGTTCATTTCAAGGACTAAACTGTAAAGGTGAGATTTATCCACTTTAAAAGGACTACTCTTGGCAAAACTGTATTGGTGGGAGTGTTCTTGTAATTTTCATTTTTCAAGGAGCTTCTACGTAAAAACCGACCCTTCTAGGGCTTTTCTATGTTTTTTAATTTTTCGAGGGACCTATATGCAAATTCTGACTTTTTTTTGACCTGCTGGGGATATTTTTTGCAATTTCCAACTCTTTGAGGGATTTGTATCCAAATTCTAACATTTTTTGATCCACTAGGGACCTTTTTGAAAATCCAAACTCTTCAAGGGACTTCTATGCAAATTCTGACATCTCTTGACTTATTGGGGATAATTTTTCAAATTCAAACTTTTCTTGACTCACTGGAGATATTCTTGTAAATTTCAAGACTTGGAGGATTTTTTTTTTCTTTGAACTAAACTACATGTATTTTAATGGGAGGGCCTAAACTACATATGGTTTAGCCACGAACTATCCTTCTTGCCTCTTCAATTTTTCCCAATGGTTACAATAGTATCTTCTTCTTATTCTCTTTATCTTTTCCCACCTCTTCACATTCTCTCTATATCTTCAACTTCTTTTCTCTTAATTTTCTTATAAAAAAATTATGACCACTTTTCTTATTTCATCACAGAATTTCAAATCTTCATCTCTGTCTCACATGTTGGACGGGTGCCAAACGGTTGAGGGGGTCTCTTATGCTCCTCTATAAGCCTCAACAACATCTCTCTTATGGTGCTTAGGCTAGAAAATGAGTTTCTCAAACTTTTTCTCTTTTCAAGTTTTTCATTGATCTTGTAATTTAATCTATTTTTAGCATTGAAAATGCTTGGGCATTGCTCTAAGGGAGGGTCTAGATGAAAAACTTGTGCCTTAGGATGAGTAGAAACATGTTTAGGATTGATTTTGATCCAAGGGGGCCAAAGAACAGTGATGAACGCATTCTAGGTTCACCATGCATACATAGGTTCCAACATACATACCCATACTAAGAGTATATGTAAGCATGTCCGGGACTACGGACACGATTTTAAGCCATCATGCACTCAACGCTTTCCTTTCACTTATCTTTACCCAAATATGACTCTTATGTATCTTTTTTTGCTATTTTCAAGTTATCCCGTCCTTTATTGGTACGGGTACTATCTTTACCATCAAAAATTGGTATGAGAAGCTCACACTTGAGACTAGGGCTCTGATCCGAGTGGCTGGCTTTGAGGCCTTTGTCATTCACCTTCTAGAGGCTTCAACTAGTGGGGTATTGGTGCAGGCTCTAGCCGAAAGGTGTTGGGATACTACCTATACCTTTCACATTACGGGTAGGGAGATGACCATGACTTCCTACGACTTCCATAGGATGACTGGGCTAAGGTCTCACGGTGCTGCTATAGATCTCGAGAGCACATCTTGGAAGGCACTTAGGGTGGCGCTATTGGGGTGCAGTGGCGACGCCACGTTGGTCCCAGTGGTGTTCCAGAACACCACGAACTGAAAAAAAAAATTTATATATAATAATTAAAATTTTTTTATTTGTTTATCCTTCAAAAAAAAAAAAATTAGGAACACCCTAAAAAAAACATTTTTTATTTGTTCTACTTTCAAGCAAAAAAAAAAAAAAAAGCCCACAAAAAAAATATTTTAACTAAAATCTAAAAAAAAAAAAAAATTGTAATGTGAGCAAGCGAAGCCCACGGATTCTCAAAAAAAAAAAAAAAAAGGACGGCAAGCCCAACATCAAGCCCAATAGATGGTAGCAAACCCAGTAACCCACAGATTCAAAAAAAAAATATAAAAAAATAAAAATAATAAAAAAAATCTAACCTAATACACTGAAATCAGATCGAGCCTCAAACACTTCACGGATGCAAGTCACACAACAACCAATGGAACGGACGGAGGAGATCGCCCACCAGATCGGACCTCAAACTCGATCTCCCATTTAAACGAACGGAACCTGTGCCCGACGGCGCCGCCCATCAACCTCAGGCCTCCCTGCTCCCTCAACCTCAAGGTATTTCATCTCTGACTCTTAGTCTCAGTCTCTCCCTCTTCATCTCAGTCTCTCGGTCTCTCTCTCTTCATCTCGGTCTCTCTTTATGCGTAATATTTTCCCTATTTTTGGCTTTATGCCTTTAGCCGGTGTTGGTGTTTTTTTATTTATTTTTTATTTTTTATTTTGAGAATATCCGGTGTTAGTGTTGGTGTTGGTGTAACTCAAGAATCGTAAGGTCTTCATAAGTAATATTTACCCTGTTTTTGGCTTTATGCCTTTATCCGGTGTGGGTGTTTTTTATTTTTTTTTTTTTTGAGGATATCCGGTGTTGGTTAGGTGTAACTCATTAATTGTGTAAGGGTTTGTTGTTGGTAAGACTATTAATTGTCTTTTAGTGTTGGTGTTGATGTCTTTTGGTGAGATACAACAAATTGACTTTATCTAATTGGTTCTAGTCTTGTGATTGGGGGCATGGGGCATTAGGCTTTTTTTGTTGAATTGGAGGGTAGATGGGGGCATGGGGCCGAGGTAGTGCAAGTGTGCTGTGTGTTAGTGCTAGTGCAATTAATAATTAATAAATATGATTGTGTGCTGTGTGTTTGTTGATTAGTTCAACTAATGGTCATAAAATATGTAATAAATCACTCTTTTTTAGACTAGGATTTAAGCTATATGGCCTATATATTTTTGTGCTGCAAAATTTATTGACTTTTTTTTTTTTTTGGTTAAGTAATAGTGTGATATTCCAAGTAGGGAAGTATCAAACAACCATAGTAATTAGTTGAACTAATTAATTTTGTTTGTTTACGATATTAATTAACCAATAATTAATTGGAGAAAGCAACTAATAAATAATAATTAATAATTTAATTAATCAATACTTTATATAAGACAAACAAATTAAATTATGTTAGGTTAAACAACAATTAATAATTTTATAATTAATAAAACAACAATATAACAAATTATAGTTTATAAAAGACAAACAAATTAATGAAACAACTAAACAATAATACATTTGGGAAAAATTCATGGAGCCGCCTTTGGGAAAAATTATGCTTCTTAAGGAACACCCCGAGAAAAATTCCTGGAGTCGCCACCGCTGGGGTGTGCTTTCAAAAATAAAATTGTCCGATACTATACTCTTGTTCGGGACTTTAACTCCTATTCTCAAGCGACTTCGGAGGACAGAGCTAGGATGGCTAGGGCATTCTTGCTCCATATGATGGGGGCCACACTCTTTGCCAACGCTAGTCAAGTCGTTTCCCTTTGGCGATTGGTGATCTTATAGGATTTTGAGATTGCCAAGGAGGTCAACTGGGGAGGTGCTTGCTTATTCAGTTGTGGACGCCATGAGTAGAAAAGCGTACCAACAACTTGTAGGCCATTGAAGGCTATAGGAGGTATGATTGCTCGCTCACCTTGTCTTTTCTTCATTATGTTTTGTACCTTGCAAACTGTATCATACTTCTTGCAAACTATTCTTAACTTGTAAATTGTGCTTATGCTTGTCTTGAAAGCCATATCTCTTGCAAATTGTATCCCAACTTGCATTTGTTCTTTTCTTGCAAACTGTATTTGTTCTTCTCTTTGTATCTTTTGCAAACTACTCCTAACTTTCATCTTTGGCTTACTCCTATGGGCTTATCTACCCGGGGGTATCAGTAGTTCTAAGGAACCTCGATTCTGTGTGGGCTTGTGGCTAACCAGGTACTCTATTCTTTCTATTTTATTCATTTTGCATTATCTTATGCTCTGTTCATTAAACTATGTCATGAAATTTCAAATTGTGTGGATACCTTGGAGGAACCTCCATTTTGTGTGGGCTCTATTGTGAGTGCAAGTGCCCATGAACGAGTGGTTCACCTAGACGAGAAGTACGCCCCATCCTAGAGTGGACCGAACGGAGGGTATAAATGGAGCCACCACGTAGATTAGGTCTAGAAACCATATGTATAGCTCCCTTATGTGAAGGACTGATCTTACTAGAGCATGTGTTCAAAGTTTAGGTATGGAAATGGGAAGATATTAGGTACCCAACCCCACCTGACCCATAGGTGTAGAAACCGCATTTTATACCTGTTAATAAATTTTGGTCCCCAACCCCAATGATGAGCTTGACATATGTCAACCAAGGATAATTAAAGAGTTCACAATAGTTTGGAAGTAATCAAAACTCAAAATTGCTCAAATCATTTGAAATCAATACTGAAAAAATAACCTTTACTCACTGTTTTAACCATAACTTTTGATCCACAAAGAAGTTTTGAGTGAGGTTTGTTTCATTGAAAAGTAGACATTCTGGCTTCAATTTGAACAAAAAGTTTACCTAATTTGGACCTATATTTGGTAAGTTATGACCATTTTAATTTGGGCTAACTAGAAAGTCCGATTTTATGGATTTTAAAACTTCATTTTAAGGGCCCATAACATCATGCTTTAATGTGAGCTGGCTCATAGACCCTTGAAACGTCCAAAGAAAATTAAAAGGCCCTAAAAACCCTAATTTTAACATATAAATACTCATCTTATGCCTCCAATCAAAATGCTAGCTAGAGAGAGTGATTTTTTAGCCTCCATCTTCTCTAAAACCCTAATTCTTTTTTCCAAAAATCACACATAGCCCTTTAGCACATTTTTTACAAATTAAAAACCTCTCTAGTTAGTTCTTAGGTAGAAACTATTTTCCAAAATTGATTTCTCAAAAACTTTTTCAAATCTCTTGTTCTTGAGTTGTGATTACTAACTATGGTTGTTTTCTTTTGATTATTCTTGTTCTCAATCTAATCTTTGTGTTGTAGGCTTTGAGGGGTCAGTTAAACAACTTCAAATCTATGATTCTAAAGCAAGTTGAGCTTCTTTTCCATGGTTTCCCAATTTGCCTAACATGATTCACATGATTTTCTTAATATATTTTCATATGTTACATTTGATTTGTTTGATATTTTTAATTATGTTTGACATGTTTTAATATGATTTTAGGTGGTTTATAATCTATCCTTTTTGTTCTTTTGTTCTTATTTCAATTCCTAGGTTGGTTTGATATGATTTTATGTAGTTTAGTTTAATTATTTGTTTTGTTTCATACTTATTTGTTTATGTTGATGTTTTGTATTTTTTGTTTTATGTTAGTTTAGTTTTAAGGATTTCTAACATGCTTGTTTGATCTCACATATTATATCTTTGTTTGATTAAATCTCTAAAAATTTAATTTTTCAAATCTGTATTAAAGGATGCGTGCACGTCATCGAGTATGCGCACACACTCCGAATCCAAATTAGAGTTGTTAGGACATAAGTGATTCACTTGTTAGGAACCTATGTCACTATTTTATGTAATTGGCTAATCCTTTGACAAAACGCACTTTACTTGTATTTAGGTAGATCTAGGATGTGTTTAATACTTGAAGAAACTGTGTTTCAAGATCAAGTGTTAAAGCCATGCAAGTCTGTCTAAGATTTAAGCTGAAAAGTACAAGTTCATTAAAGCTTGACAGCTAGCTCAACAACTAGACATCTATTGAGCTTGAAGAGCTGTTCGAGTCTCGTGGCTCGACAATGACTCGGCACTGACTCGGCAGATAGGCATCTATCAAGGTTTATGAAAAATAGAATTTCAGTTTTGTTTTGACTCTAATCTGTGATTATGTGTTTGGGCCTTCTTTTCTCACAACCCTAGACATATAAAAGGATTATTTTAAGGGATGTCAAAGGTGACACAAGTTGCACAAGTGTTGAGAAAAGTTTGTTCAAACAAATTGTGAATGGAGACAGAATTTTCCCTAGTTCATCGTTCTTGTGTAGAAGTTGCTGTGTTTGTGCATTGTAGGGTTTTGTGACCAAGCATCTTACGGATCTTCATCGTGGATGAACTGAAGAACTTTGCAACCAACAACCTTCTCTAGTTGGTGATTTAAGTCACGTCTTGGGATCTGCGCAATTGGTTAGTCACTTTTTTGGAGTGGATTCTTTGTCTATTTTGAAAGATTTGTGAGGACAACTTATAGTGTTCAAAGAAAAGGGGTGGAGGCAATTCCAAGCGATGTGGGATTGCCTTTATTAAGATTTTGTGAAAATACTTGCCTAACATAGAATCTGGAAACCCTAGTTACATATGCGGGCTCATGGTCGTGTACGCAAGGGTTAATGATGTGTATGCACCCTTAAGGTTTTGGAAGGATTTTTCTTCCTAAAAAAAAAAAAAAAAAAAAATTCAACTAACATTTCTATAGCTAGGTCTTAGATCAGCCCTAGACCTCCTAGTGTTATCGTCATTGGGGAATAGGGGTTCAAGTCGTAAGGGGTACAAAATGAGGTGTCTACATCTGTCATTATCACCTTTGCATGCATGTCTCAACTCTTGGGGGGGTGCTAGCTTGAGAGCCATTTACTTGGCGAAATGGGGGCTCTACTATTCGAGCCTATGGACTAGCCTCGGGTCCTTGAGGATCCTTTTATGTTCATGTTGTCTCCTTAGAGTATGACAACTAAGTAGTTGGAGATGTCTTCAATGAGAGCCGACTTATGCCCACCTTCGAGGCGGCCTATGTGGTATGCAACTTAAACCTAGTGGCTTTCATTTTCACACATTCCAATCATTCATATCTGTCTCTCAATACTGATTTTTCAATTTGAGGAGAAGCCTACTTTTCCTCCTACTAGAACTGGCCCCGGTGCTAAGGACCTTAAGGATCCAGTGTTTCCCTCCTACTGAGTCTATGTTTATGGACCTAAGGGAATTGCTATGGAGCACACCCTTGTGCATAATCCTAATGTTTTATGTTATCCCTTCCCTCTAGGAGTCCGAGATGTAAGTTTCTCAATCCCCTTATCTTTTCCTTTTGTACCTCCTTTCTTCTCTTGTGTTCTCTTGATATGTCTTTCTATCCTTAACACATTTTCTTGTCCAAAATTACAGCCTAGTCGAGCTAAGTGTGATGAGTTGGTCTAGATGGAGGAAAACTTCAAGCTAGAGGTGGATGAGTACTCACAAAGAATCTATGGCCCCGATGGCTATTTACGGAGGACTAGTGGTAGTGGTCATTGACGCCCAATTTTGCAACCCGCATTTAACCTCACATGGAGTAAAAGGGTAATTTCACCTTCGAAATATGTATCTTAATTCTGGCCATTAGATCCTTAATCTCATTTTACCAAAATGATCTTGATGTTGTAACGACCAAATTGACTAGTCATAAGCCTTAATCGGACCATCAGATTGAAAGTTATCATCAAATCAAGTTTTAATGGCCGAGATGCACTATCACAAATTGAGTCCAACTATATGTGATTATGAACAATTGAGATTAACGATGCGTCATAATTTGATTGGATAGGATCATGGTAAGGTTGCACACACTTGACTAATTAGATTTGGAATTGATTAAATCTGAAACGGAAGTAATTGGAGCCTATTAATGTTAATTGGAAACTAATTTGGGGCCTATTAATGCTAATTGTGCTGAAATTACTTTCCATCAAATGACCTTTGCTAACCATTTCATTGATATCTCTTAGAATATTTCGAATTTGTGAGTGAAGTTAATTTTTCCAGAAACTAGATATCTGGGGCTTCAATTTGAGCATAAGAACAAGACCATTACAATCAGAATTGACTAAGATATGATTTTTTAAATTTGTCTCTTCGGGCTGTTACAATAGTTACGGGAAAATTGAATTTTGCTTGCTCATCACTCCCTCGAAGTTTGAAATAAGGTTTAGGTTCATAATTCTTTTTGATCCTTTGTCAACCCTCATTAAATGACCTTTCATTCATATTTTTTTCACTACTACTCTATAAACCTCCCCCCCCCCTTCTCCTCCATTTCAAGACACAAAAATCCCCTCTCTTCTCCTCTCTTGAGTTCTAGTGAAGTAGAGTAGTCTTGTCATATCTTGGTCTTCCTTGAAAGCTCAAAAATGTGTTAAAAAATACAAGAGTTGTTTAGACCCCCAAATTAAAGCTACGGCTCGATAGATTTTACATTAACTTAGTTCTAAGTGCGGAATAATGTAAATGCGAGCGGATAAACAAACAAGCTACTCTAATCCATAATCAAGACAACATAGCAATAAAATGGAATGTAAAAGAGTAGGGAAGAAAGATGCAAACACAAGATAACACGTCGATGTGTTATTGAAGAGGAAATCGAAGAACTCGACGAAAAACCTCTCCGCCACCCTCCAAGCAGGAATCGATCCACTAGACAATCGGTTGGGATACATGGGTTAGCAAGAGACCCTCCAAGCCTAATCTACCCACTGTACCTAAGCCCTCCAAGCTCCTACTCCAACAAGGCTTCTCGGAATCGTGTCTTGTCTAGCTCTCTAGATCCCGCAATAAGCTCTATGTTGCATTTGCCATCTTTGGCTTCTTCCAATGCTTCCCAACAGCACCAAACTATCACTCAACACTCTGAAAGGGTGTGGTAAGTGTTTGGGCTATCAACCTCTCAATGGTATGAAAATGGAGAGGTAGGAGTTGAGGAAATCCACAAGCATATGTGTAGAGATATATGGGTATGATAATCTCTAACTCTCAAGGTTTGAGGTTAAGGTTTTCTCTCAGAAGCACTCCTTATCATTTGTGGGTAATGTGGGTATATATAGTGTGGGTATAGAAAGTGTGTATCAGATAGTACAGTCTGGCAGAATAGAATGTTTTGTGGGTGTCTCACGGGAAGGCCTTACCCGCGAGATACTCACGAAAAACAACTGTCTCTATCTCAGTCTCGACTCTTCGCATTCCAGTCATATGCAAGACACATGCTTCACTTTGTAGGATGCTTAGTCGTGAGATACCCACGAGAACTCTTCTGGCTTCAATTGCTTGAGTCTTCACAATCTCTCTCTCTCTAACACACAACCCTTACAATTAAATCCCACAATAAATACAGGGTCCAAAAGATTGAATATAATTACAATCAAATTTGGCACGGAATAAAAGCCAATAAAATACATATTTGTAAATCACAACTTTACATTCCTAAGACTCACTCTCCTTCTCTTAGTTCTTCTTTTCTACTCCACCCTTAGGACCTCCATCAAAAGTCTCCTCCTTCACCATGTGGATCTTGCATATACGTATAATCTCTTCCCCTAACTTGTTTTTTACATTATTATGATGAGATTAAGATTAGAGCATGTTAATGTTTATTTAATTTCCTTGAATATGTTTGAATGTTCTTAAATGTTCATATGCGTTCTTCACATGCTCTTGGTTCACATGTTCATGCATAACACTAGCTTTAATCTTAAATCCATATCAAAAATATGTTTGTTTCATAACTCTCTCAAATCCTTGAATCTAGGATATCACCATCCACACACATTTACTAGATTTTATTTTTCAATCCAAATGCAATGCTTAATAAATTGAATTAGTGTTTATCACATGCACACACATTAAATTCAACATGCAAATTGATTGACATATTGGATAATACGATATGAATATTGGCCACCATAGTTTAGAAGTACGGTTTCACTAGGCAAGATGGATGCCTAACACCTTCCCTTCTTGTAACACAACCTCCGATCTTAGATCAATTTCTAGATTGTAACTAGGAAACTAAGTCATGTACTTTATCTTTGGCTGTATTTGTTAGGATTAATGCCCTTAAATCCTATTGTATAATGCTATGTATGATATTATGTATGACTTAATGTTGTTATTAATAAAGTTGTTTTATTATTATCTAAAATAATGGTAACATGAATATTTGGACATTATCATATAGCCCATGAGATGCATAGTATGTGATTTATGTAAAAAGTCACAGAAGATAAAAATCACAAGTTCTTTGTAAACTCATAATTTTAGTTCGTAGTTGGTGATGAAATTAGGCATTTCATCTACAAAGACTATAACATATCAACTAAGATGATTTGTCTTGATCATAGAAGTGGAGACTTCTAGTTGATATGTTAATATGTTTTAAGAGTTAAGACATATTGAATTGGACCATTTGTGAGATTTATTATTCTCTGTAAGGTTGAATTTTATCAACCATTTTATTGGCTTTATTCGGTGCCAAATTTGCTTGTATTTTAGCAATTACTAACCTTGTATTTAGGTGGGAATCATGTAAGGGTAGTGTGTGAGAGAGTGTGAAGAAATGCTCAAGATTGTGCAAAGAAGTAGGGACTCATGTTTGGATCTCGCAAGTGGCTCACGGCTTGCAAGCCGCCAGAAGTTGAACACGTGCCAAGCATGCCAAAAGCTGAAGAGTCACACCACCTGTTGCATTACAAGACAAAAGTCCCAAGCTAGCCAGGCTGTTAGCTCGCGGCTTGAACTCGTGACTCAACCCGGTCGCGAGGCCAAGTCACCAGAACACCCTATTTGGAAAAAACTGACTTTTCACATTCCTTCTCACCCTACTATATATATACCCTTATACCCACGATATTCAGAGAGCTTCCAAAGAGAATTTTAAGAGAAAAACCCTAGAGAAAAACAAGATTGATTCATCCATAATCTTCACATAGAGACTCTTCAAATTCCTCTACTCTCTTCCTCTCCATTGTCTAATCCTTGAGAGGTACATTACCAAAACCTTTTCTCACCATACCCATATCTGTGAGGAGGTCATTTGGTGTTTGGGAAGCAATTAAGATGGGACCAATTTCATTCGGTTTCCTCTTCGATAACACATCGAGTGTTGTCCTTATGTTTGCATCTCACTTCCCTTAATCTTTTCCATTTAATTTTTGCTGTGGATGTGACTTTATTTGATTTAGATTGTTTATTAATTCTGTATTAAGCTTATGTTCATATTCCACACATTAATTGTTTGATATTAAGCTTGAATTGGTAATTTGTAAATTGGGGGTCTAAACGTTCAAGGTGTTTTATATACTTATTGAACTTTCAATTGGTATCGAAGCAGGTACACTTATTGTGATTTAAATACCTAAGTGTGATCCTTGACCCCTTGTGTTTATTTGCTATGGATAGTGCTTTGTATGCCTCTTTGTATGATTTGGTTGGTGATGAATGTAACATGCCATGTGTTTGTGAAAATGCCTCTATGAGTGATAATTCTCATGATTGTGATGCTATGTTACATGAATCTTTGGATGTTAATATTCCTAACATCAAACTCTTGAAGAAAAAGTTGATTAGACTCTCTTCATCAAAAGGGAAGACAGGGAGTTGATAGTTGCTCAAGTTTATGTTAATGATATCATCTTTGGGTCAACTAAGGATGAACTTGCTCATAGCTTCTCAAAACTCATGCAAGCCGAGTTCGAGATGAGCATAATTGGAGAGCCGACTCACTTCCTTGGATTGCAGATTCGTCAACAAGATTCAGGTATATTCCTATTTCAATCTAAATATGCTAAAAATCTTATGAAAAAGTTTGGTTTGGAATCTGCTAGTTCTATTATAACCCCTATGAGCCCAAATGTTAAACTTATTGTTGACTTGTTAGGTAAAAGTGTAGATTTATCTCTATATAGAAGCATGATAGGTAGTCTTCTTTACCTTATTGCTAGTAGACCTAACATTAGTTACAGTGTAGGAGTGTGTGCTAGATATCAGGCTAATCCCAAAGAATCCTATATGATTGCTTTGAAAAGAATCATAAAGTATGTCAAAACCACTGCCGACTTTGGTGTGTGGTACAACAAGGACACAAATGATATCTTAGCCGGGTATTTCGACACCGATTGGGCTGGGAATGCTAATGATAGAAAGAGTACATCGGGGGGTTGTTTCTATGTGGGTAATAATCTTATCTCCTAGATGAGCAAAAAGTAGAATTCCATCTCATTATCCACTACAGAAGCCGAGTACATTTCTTTAGGTAGCTGTTGCACCCAACTTCTATGGATGCAAAAACTCCACCATGATTATGGTATTTCTCAAGAGCATCTTACCATCTACTATGACAATACCAGTGCCAACAACATCTCTAAGAATCTAGTTCAACATTCTCAAACTAAACATATAGAGATTTGACATCACTTCATTAGGGAGCTTGTCAAAGATTGTACTCTTACTCTTGAGTTTATTCACACCGATGATCAGAAGGCTGATTTATTTACCAAACCTCTTGATAACAAATGGTTTGAATTCCTTTGTTAAAACATTGGTGTCATCTCCATGGATTGATCTCTCCTTCTCCTCCTTCTTTCTCATGCATTTGCATTTAGTCTTACGCTTTGCATTGTTTAACATGTTTTTGTTTGTTTGTTTTCAATTTTGTTTATTTTGTTTTTCATAAAAATAAAAAAAATTGAAAAATTAGAAAAATACAAAAACAGTGTGTGTTTTGTGTACATTGGTACTTGTGTACCTTGGATGGCCATTGAAACAAAGTTTTCTAAACTTTGTATCGTTGTAGCTTAGATGAGCATCTCTATCCACAAGTGAGTTTTGTGGCTCGTGTTTGTAATGAGTAAGGTTAAGTCATCTCTTGTACTTAACACTCGTATCACTCTTTTTGACAGAAAGGACTAGAAAATCCTAAGAGAAAGGCATAAATAACCATCTCACCATTGTTGCCCGCCAATCATGAAATGACGTTTGTATGCTTCGGCATAGTAAAAGTGGAATGTCAAATTCTTAACATAATTGGATATTTCTTTTCTATCTCTTATATGTTTATGCATGGTTTTCTTAAAAGAAAAATATGCAAAGAAAAATAAAATAAAAAGAATCAAAATGCTTTATATATGATTGCAAGCGTGTCTTCTAGGACATGTGAGAGTTATAGGATGTAAATCAAAGGTGATTGTTCCCATCAAACAGTTATAATTGTGTGTGAGTTAAAGTGATTTTCTCATATCTCAAATCGTCATAACATGTAGACACTTAAGCAATCTTGTGATGTTTTTCACACACAACACACAATATTCTTTGCTACTTTTGATACATGTGCAGGTACAATGTGATTTGGCCATCACAAGGAACACATGTGTTAATGTATGCTCACTAAACTGTTTTAACTTATTTTTGAAATATAAAATTGGTTAGACTTGTTTAGTGTGTGTGTGTGTTTTGGATCTAATTACTTGACATTTTTCTTGATTAAGAGATGATTTTGAGAGCTTAAAATGTTGTTTGGATCTTTGGTTGAGTAGCTTGCTTGATTGCATTCATATCTGTGTTTTTCTCTTCTTTGAAAAACTATGTTTAAGCAATCTCGATAGTTTCTCGATACCTCTCAATGACTAGGCTATCTATCGAGACCCTTGAGCTTCTTTTTATCGCATCGAGAAACTTTCTGACCTCTCGATACCTGCTCGATAGCTGCTTTGATCCATCGAGAAACTTTCTGACCTCTCGATACCTGGGATTCACGCATCTTTTGGTTAATCATGTACTGCAAGTCGTGCATTGAAAAGAGAGATTGTCACTACAAAACAAGTCCAATTGGGTATTGGGGTAAGGGTTCGATTGTAAGTTGGTATAAGTTCTTGGGATTCCTTTTCTTGTAACCGCTTGTTGTGATAATAGTGGATTCTCAAGAGTGGTGACCTTAAAATCACCCGATGAGGTTTTTGTCGTGTAGATTTTCCCCATTCGAAAACAAATCACAGTGTCAACTTTATTTTCCGCTGCATATTAACTTAGTTGGTGATTTGTTTGTGCTACCACGCGTCTTGCATGTTAATTGAATTAATTAATTAACTTGGCTAAATCAATTGATTAATTTATCACAAGGGGTCAATACATTCTTGGCCTATCAAATAGTATCAAAGTAGACACACTACGATTAGGTTTTATCTTTGCTGTGTGATCCATTGATTTTGTTTTTCGTGGATAGAGGACAATCTCTTATTATTCTACTTTATTTGATGTCACTAACTATGCATACTGGAAAGTACGCATGAGAGCTTTCTTGTAGTCATTAGATGAAAATATGTGGCAAGAAATGGAGATAGGCTAGACCAAGCCTACGGAAGCATCGGCCGACCGGGATAAGGTCAAGGCACCAAACTTCAATAGCGGGGCATTGAATGCTCTATTGAGTGCGATCACGAATGAGGAGTTCAATAAGATATCCTCTACTAAAAGCGCTAAGGAAGCATAGACTATTCTCTAGACAACCTATGAAGGAACCAAGATTGTTAAAGATTCAAAGCTTTAGAGACTTACCACGAGCTTTGAAGAGATTAAGATAGAGGAGGATGAGTCATTGGATGAGTTCTATGCCAAGCTCAAGGACATAGTGAACTTAACCTTCAATCTTGGGCAAACTATTCCCGAACCCAAGATTGTGAGAAAGGTGCTCAGATCTCTACCCAAGAGATTTCATGCCAAGATCACCGCAATTGAGGAATCAAAGGATATTGACAAAATTCCTTTGATAGAATTGGTTGGCAATCTGCAGACCTATGAGTTGGGTTTGATAAGGATCGGGAAATCAAGTAAGAGCAAAAGCATGGCATTGAAGGCCAAGAGCAGTGACATTGATCAATCTTTAGACAATGGAGATTCTAAGATGAAGTCCTACATCACAAGGCAATTCAAGAAGTTCATGAAGAATGCCAATGGGAAAGGCTTCGACAAGGATCGTAGACAATCTAGTTCTTCTTAGTTTAAAAGTCAAGACAAAGGGAAGAAGGATGCTAGGGATGGTGGTCAGTACACTGTTCCCTCGGGACCAAAGTGCTTTGGGTGTTAGGGCTTCGGTCACATGAAACAAGAGTGCCCTACGTATCTTAAGACCATTAGGAAGAGCAAGGCACTTGGTACTACATTGAGCGACACCGAGCTTGAGGATGATGGAATCCTGAATGCCTTCACCGCCACCATAAATCCTACCGAGGGGATTGTTGAAGATGTGGATGAAGAAGAGGAATTGATGGAGTCTAAGTTTGAAAAGATGGATGAGCAAGATGACATCCACACAGCCTATGCAAAGTTATACAAAGTATCGGAAAAACATGACAAATTGTATAGGTTGGCCACCATGAAGCTCAGTGATGTGGAGATTGAATGGGAAGAAATCTCCACGAAGTTTAATGAAGCAAATCAGACCATTGGAGCACTAAGATTTGAGAATAATTTCGTAGTTGAGAAGACCGAGAAGCTTGAGGTAGAACTGTTCCAAGTCAGAGCTTAGTTGGAAAGGACTTCAAGTGCTAAGCTCGATGAGATGCTCGGTCTTGAGAAATCTACTTCCGATCAAACCGATTTAGGGTATGATTTCTCTTCTCCTAATATTGCTACTTCTAGTACTACTATTTTTGTTCCTCTTGCTAATAATGTTGAAACCGAGAACAATGATGTTAAAAATGAATTAGCTAGTGAGAACATAGACAAAGGTAAACCAATCTTAAGAGGACCCCCTAAACTTGATAAGAAAGAGATTAAGAACCCTAGGGCTAGGAAGGGAAACTATCAAAAGCCTAAACAAAAGAAGCAACATCTCTGTCACTACTGTGGGGCAATTTGGACATACTCGACCTAATTGCACAAGTACCATGGGGGCTAGCCACTCATCAGGAAACCAGAATCAGTTTCCATCCTCCTTTGCTTGTCTTGGAGATCTTCTTAAGGACCTCATGTTCCTTTCGAACTTGAACGGTTTCAACTCTTCCCCCTCACCACCGGATCAAGGGTTTGCTAAACGGAAAGGTTCTTCCAAGGTGTGGAAGGAAAATGACTCCAAGTGAATAAAGCCAACAAATGATTGAATAAATTCAACCTTACAATATCTATGAGCTAAGGGAAGAAAATTTTCATTAGTATTGCCATTACGTTGTAAGAGGTTGAGAAAATATGCTTCTGGTTGAGGAATGAGGATGTGAAAATATGATCCAAAATCTGGTTATCTTCAACAAATGGGAATTCGCTTTGATATTTTTTATTAGCCTCCATCCTGAATAAACAATCAATCTAAACATAATTTAGAAATCTTTTGCCTTTTAAATAAAACAAATTTAGCGACAAGATACTTCCATAGACTACTACAATTAAACAATGCTCATAATTTTCATGCTTAGAAACTAAATTCAAACCTATTTTGATCTAGAATTCTATTCCTCTGTATCATGTAAACTATTTGGAGGGAGGGGAGGAATGCAGCTTAAGTCTATATTTCGGAGAACTTTGTATGAGTGGATGCTAGTATTCAGCTGCATCCAGTTTTGTTCTCTTTTCACAGATCAGTTGATATTTGCATGTTCTCTTGGTGCACCAATTGTTAGATATTAAGTACCAAAGGTTTTACTTCTATCTAATAAATTCTATTGATTACTTGTCAAAACTTTGCTTCTTTGCAATATGCTCTTCCAATGGCTTGTACGTAATTAAATCCACTGTTTTGTTTTTTTTCCTATCGTTGGTCAATCTTATGACCATAGCTTTAGGTCAATGGACTTGTTACAAAGGAGAGCAGGTCCGCTTACTATCCATGGTTTATTTTATGCATATGAGAGTTAAATGACCAAAAACTATGTTGGTTCCTATATAGCTTCCGACTAAGGCACACAACGGCCATTCTTGCACCCTTGATGCTAACCGCTCAAATTGGATTTGATATTCTTGAACTGATCCCGTTTGCCATAGTTTTGCTAAGAGCATTCACATCCAGTCTTCTATATGCCATATGTTGGTATATTTTACGTTCAAGGCATAAAAATAGAGCATTACCCGGACTTGCAAAATCTTACAATTGCAAAAATATTTGCAATTGTGTTGTAGTGCCATCCTAAATGTATGATTGCACTGTAGCACAATTGTAAACGAAAATACTATATTTTATTGATTTCCCTTTTGTTTTCTCTCATTCTGACCCTCGCTTCCTCTCTCCTTGTCTCTCATAGCTCCTCCCTCCTTACTCCCTCTCTCACATCCCTCTCATTCAAAGCTTGCACCGATGTTGGGTTTTGGATTTTGGATCGGTGTGGATTGGCAGGGTGGGTTTGGATCGGTGGGTTGGGATCGGTTGATGGTGGGTTTGGATCAGTTGATCGGTGGGCTTGAATCGGTGGATCCATTGATCGGTGGGTGGATCGGTAAACACAACAATGGTGGCTCCAATGGATCGTTGGGTTGATCGTCAATAGCTTCAATGGTGGCTCCAATTGTGATTTTTTAAAAATGGTTTCTTTGGGATATGTGGGGTTTTGGTTTCGTTTGAATTGGTGGTTTGATGGTTTTTTTTTTTTTTTTTTTTTTTTAATGAAGTTTTGGTTTTGGTTTGATGGTGGTGGCGTTGCTTTAGGGTGGTGGCATTGTTTAATGGTGGTTTAATGGTGGTGGCATTGTTTTTTTTTTTTCTTATCTGTTATGGCCAGTGCTAGAGGTTGAGGGAGAGAGAGGAAGAGGAAAAGAGAGAAATAGTAAAAAAAAAATAATAAAAAGGAATATTTAAATAAACTAGGAAAAAAAATAGAGTTTGAGATGTTAGGTGTGTTGTAAAATGATATGGTATAAATGATAAAGTAACTTTTAAGATGGTAAAATAGAATTTTTTTTACATACGAGATGTGAATGCTCTAATGCCTCATCAAAATGCTCATAATTAGAAGGTCCAAATAGAACACATAAAGCCCGTGTAAAATCTTCCCATGAAACATCAGTTTGTTTTTTCTCAAACCACTAGTACCATTGAAAAGCATCGTCTTGTAGATTGAAAGAAGCAAGCAACACATTTTCATTAGCCGCAGATACGATCACGGAAAAAATTTCTCTGCCTTGTAAATCCAACCTATTGGATCTTCCCCTTTGAACCGAGGAAATACTACCCAAGAAAACAAGTTTGTATTCCTCCTATAGTTCCTCTATTGGATCACTCTGTTCTGTTATTACTACTAGCCGAACCTATTTACGGTTTGTGATTTACGCTAGTTGAACCATCATTATGGTTGTCACTATCCTTGCCATCAAGTCTACGTCCCATTTGACCTATAGCATTAGAAAGGGCCTCCACGCTCTCTTTTATGTTAGTAAACTCCTTAGCAAATTCCTCTCTTTGGGTATTGAATTTTCTACGTAGAGAATGGTTGCTAACTTCCAAAGCCAACAAACAGTCTTCATTGGTTGTTGAACTTGTGGGTGTTGGGTTGTTTGTAACTGGCTCACGATACCAAATGTTATGAATCGGGAAAATGAAATGATAATTTGGTTGTGTTCAAGACAACCAATCTCCTAAATGGGGGTGAGAAAAGGGAAATTTTGGATTAAACTTTGCTTACCTTTTTTTTTTTTTTTTTTTGATAGCTAATAAGAATAATATTTGATAGGCCAAAAATGGATTGACCCCTTGTGATTGAAATAAGTTATTAATTAATCAATTTATCATGCAAAGCGCATGGTAGCACAAACAAATCACCAAACAACTAAATATGCAGCGGAAAATAAATGACATGGTGATTTGTTGACTAATGGGGAAAACCTACACAAACAAAATCCCCCCGGGTGATTTTCAAGTCACCACTCCCGAAACTCCACTATTATCACAACAAGCGGTTACAAGTAAAGGAATCCCAAGTACCTTACCAACCTACAGTTGAACCCTTACCCCAATACCCAATTGGACTTGTTTTGTAGTGACAGTTCCCCTTTCGATGCACGGCTCCCAAGTACATGACTAACCAATTGCGCGGATCCTAGTACGCGACTTCAATCACCAACTAAGAAGGTTGTTGGCTGCAAAGTTCTTGAGTTCATCCACACGATGTAGATCAAGAAGATGCTTGGTCACAAAACCCTATGGTGCACATACACAGCAACTTCTTCAAGAGAAAGAGATGAACTAGGGCAAGAACTTCATTTCTGGTCACAATTTGCTTGAACAGAGTTTGCTCAATGATTGTGCAACTTGTGAACTGTTTGACGACCCTCAAAACAATCCTTTTATATGTCTAGGGTTAGGAGAAAAGAAAGCCCAAAGACACATTCACGAATCCTAAGAAAATCATATCAGAATTCTGAAATTCTTAAACCTCAACAAATAGGAGGTATTGAGCAGCTGTTGAGCAAGTGTGGAGCACACGGGTCAGCTTGACTTTCTTAAGCTCGATAGATGCGGTGTTGTCGAGCTTTAATGAATTTGCACTTCTCAGCTTGTTTCTTGGATAGACTTGATGACTTCAACACTTGATCTTGAAACCTAGTTCCTTTGAAGTATTAAAAACATCCTAGATCTACCCAATTACAAGTAAAGTGCGTTTTGTCAAAGGATAAGCCAATTACATAAAATCATGACATATGTTCTTAACATGTGAAACACATGTCCTAACAATATTAATCAAGATGGAGAAATGAAGAAAGCAAAAACAAGGTGTTCATGATGGTGAACACAAGAAAAAGCAACAAACAACAACAGGGGAAAAAGAAAAAATTAATTAAGGTGCAATACTAAGAGAAGAAAGAAAGTCAATGATAGAAGAACAATTCGAGGAGCCCTAATACCTAGACCAATCAAACAGAGTCTTCTGGCATAGAGCTTGTAACTGAACCAATGATTTCTCAGTATCTTCAAAAGAGTGTCGATTTCTATCTGTCCAAACAATGCACATCAAACAGTCTTGAACCAAATTGTAAATGTTAGAATTAAATTTTCCCAATCAATAGCTCCAATAAAACACCAAGCTTTCCACAAAGCTTGGCATGACCCATTGGATTCCAAAAAACTTAAGCATATACACCCACAACGAGTGAGCTATAAGACAATGGAGGAGGAGATGATCCACTGATTTCTCATTACAATAGTATAGACAACACCGATTTGCCAAAGATCACCCCCTAAACATAAGATTATCCAAGGTAAGGATCCACCCATAAACAAGTGTCAACAAAAAAAAATGCCACCCTCTTAGGAATCTTAACTTTCCAAACATTTTATGTACAGGCAAGGCCCCAGGCCCAATTGTACAAGCAAGACCCCTAGCCCATTAGGCCTTGAGCGCTAGCCCAATAGTAAAGTACGTGTCCCCGTCCTCGTTGAATTTATAACCTCCATCCGAACACACTTAAAGGATCGATCTAATCCAAAAAACCATAATGAGTCTGTCTTGGTCGGGAGTGCGATTGCTCGGGTGGTACAGGTTCTCCATGATCTGGTATTGCCTTGGGGAATATCGCCGCCGAACAATCTTTTGGGCGGTGGGAACCAGTTCAAGTGTCATTACCATCATTCCCAATGGAGCATCCATTTAGAAATGATAGAATTAGAAACCTCATCGACACGAGTGATGTCGGGAGGTAATCATAACACCTCCACTCATCCTATGCTATAAATAGGAGAATGGAGTAAGAGTTGGGGGTTGGCAATTCTGGAGAGAAAATAGAGAAGAAGGAGAATAGCCATATCAAGAGTAAAGGGAGTGTCTTAGTAAGGGAGAGAGAGAGAGGGAGAGAGAGGCATGTAAAGACAAGAGTAAGTGCAACTGGGTCTTTGAGCAAAGGACTACCCATAGTAGGAAACCCAAAGCCCACAACATAAATAGGTTGTGAGCCTAAGTATAGGTTAAGCCCGTTAACCATATTTTGGGCGCCCATAATTGGTGCCGTCTATGGGAATCTCCTGTGTAGTTGTGGTTCTGTCGAGACGCGTACGAGGAAAATGTCCGGAAGTTAAGCGGGGAGTTATGCTGAAAGTAGTTCTAAGAGACCTTCTCGGGGATCTACTTGGCGGGAGAGGAGACAGAAGAAGTGTGAAGATAGGGAGTATGAGCAGGAGGAAGGGCAGTCCGGCCTTGGAGAAGGGTCGTTTCAAACGTCTTGGACAATGTCCAAGACTTCGGAGAACAATCATTCTAATAGGAGGGATAAGGAACTTGAACGTTTACGTAGGTTGGTCGGGGATTTGGAGTTAGAAGCTAGAGGTACGTGTCGGAGAAGAGATCACGAAGAACATGAAGAAAGGTCGACAAGTATGGGAGGTCGCTATGGAGTAGGGTCCCATCAATCCGGATCTCATCGGCACCAAGATCATTCACGGGAATACGCAGACCAAGACTCGATTTCCCTAGAGGAACGATGACCCTGGAATGCTGTTATGGATGCTATGAGCTGCGCATTACGCAGAGCTATCCAGTCACTTTGTCCTCGAGGGACAATGAACGGGCCCCAATGCTGAGCAGATTTACGTGGCTGTCGTTCAACTCTTATGATGGAAAGACGAATCCGGTAGAACATGTAAGCCATTATATTCAAATGAAGTCTTTGCACACTCATAAAGATACACCGATGTGTAAGGTATTTCCTTCGAGTCTTGGGCCCACCACTTTAAGGTGGTTCAATGGATTAAGGAAAGGCTTAATTCACGATTTTGCCAAGCTAATTCAAGAGTTTGGTGTCCAGTTCATGACCTGTAATTGAGTTCCACAGCTCGTGGATGCATTACTATCAATGAAAATGGGGCTAGGGAAACCCTCTGCAGCTACGCTAACCGGTATTGGGAGCTATACAATGAGATTGGTGAAGGCAACGAAAAAATTGCAACGAGTACTTTTCGGTTGGGATTGCCCGAGGATTCCGAGCTGCGAGACTCATTGACGAGGAGACCACCCGAAGATATGAGGCAGTTAATGAGGCGTATTAAAGAATACAAAAGGTTAGAGGATGATCGGCAGTAGAACAAAGGCAAGGCTCTGATTATAAGCCATCCATGGCAAAGGGGTATTCATTCAAGGCCCCGAAAGGATTTGAGGATTCAAGAGCCAGGCACATAGGTGGAGGAATTGAATGTGACATTCAAGAAGCCGGTGCACTAGATCGTGTGTCGAATCAAGAATGAGCCCTACTTTTGGTGGCTAAAGAAGATGGGGGGTGACCCATGGAGGAGAAATCAAAACCTGATCTTGTACTTACCATAGAGACAAGGGGCTTACCATTGAACAATGCAGAGTGTTAAAGGATCATTTAGAGAAGTTGGTGAAGGTGGGGTACTTGAAAGAGTTCGTGATGGATCCAAGGAATCGGGAAGCCGGGTAGAGTCCTCGGCCAAGAGGGAATCCTCTCCCACCCCTATTAGGAGTGATAGAAATCATTCACGTAGCTTCAAGGGGTGCTTGGGTGTCCAAGAGGAGAGGGGTGCTAGTCGTGGTGCCAGTAGAAAGTTGCACGGGCGAGCAACCCTCCAAGAAGAAGTTGAGGTTCACTTGGGAGCCCATTGCCTTCAATGACAATAATCTAGAGGGAACGATTCAACCACACGATGATGCTTTGGTGGTTACTGCTAGGATAAATGGCTTTATAGTGAAAAGGGTATTGATAGATCAAGGGAGTGGTGCTGAGGTAATGTATCCCGACCTGTTTAGGGAGCTTGGTCCGAAGAATGAAGATCTCTCCAAGTACGATATGCCCTTGGTGGGGTTTAATGGTTGGTTGGTGATCCTAAAGGGGCAAATTTTGCTTCCAATGAATATGGAAGGCAAGGAGGTGACGGTAACGTTCATAGTGGTCGCTTCATTTTCCTCGTATATGACGATCCTAGGAAGGTTGTGAATTCATGCGATGGGGGTAGTGCCGTCCACTCTGCATGTGAAGGTCAAATTTTGCACCGAGCAAGGTATTGCTATAGTAAGAGGGAATCAACAAGTGGCTAGGTAGTGCTTGGTAGTCGCAGTTAATCGGGAAATCAAACAAAAGGAACCAACCGAGGAGGTTCCCTTATAGCAATTATAGGATCCCTAAGAGGGAATTGAGGGCCTTAGTAAAAGTAAGGATATTGCTAGTGGTCACTTCATTTTCCTCGTATACAACGATCCTAGGAAGGTTGTGAATTCATGCAATGGGGGCAGTGCCGTCCACCCCGCATGTGAAGGTCAAATTTTGCATCGAGCAATGTATTGCTATAGTAAGGGAGAATCAACAAGTGGCTAGGTAGTGCTTGGTAGCCGCAATTAATCGGGAAATCAAACAAAAGGAGCCAATCGAGGAGGTTCCTTATAGCAATTACAGGAACCCTAAGAGGGAATGGGGGCTAGTTGTGCCAAAGACTTAGTAAAAGTAAGGGTGCTGCTGGATGATGACTGAAGTTTTCAGATAGGAGTAAGTATGAAGGATAAATATTGGGTGGAGATGTTGCTATTCCTTATATAGAATGTGAACGTGTTTGCTTGGAGCCCGTATGAGGTGCTCGGGGTGGACCCCGAGTTCATAGTTCATAAGCTTAATGTGGATCTGTTGTTTCCTCCCAAGATGTAGAAGCCAAGGAGATTAGCTAAGGAGCATGTCGAAGTTGTTAGGTAAGAGGTCAAGAGATTGAAGGAGGATGGGGCAATAAAGGAGATTTTTTTTCCTGACTGGCTTGCAAATAACGTGATGGTAAAAAAGAAGAACGGCAAATGGAGAGTTTATGTTAACTTTATTGTCTTGAACTAAGCATGCCCAAAGGACCCATTCCCCATGCGGAAGATCGATCAACTAGTAGATGCCACGTATGGGCACCCGAGGATGAGCTTTCTAGACACTTTCCAGGGTTATCATCAGATTGCCCTAGCCCACGAGGATCAGGAGAAGACAGCATTCACTTATCAATGGATGATGACGAGAATGTTCAGAGACAAGATTAGGCATACAGTTGAGGTGTACATCGATGATATGGTGGTGAAGAGCAAACAGGAGACGCAACATATTGACGATCTCAAAGGGGTGTTTGAAGTACTCTGCCTCAATGCCGACAAGTGTGCTTTCAGAGTGGGGGCTGGCAAATTCCTAGGGTATTTGATCACTAACCGAGGAATAGAAGTCAACCCCGAGTAGATTGAAGCTGTGAAGCACCTCAAGCCACCAAGTAATCCATAGGAAGTCCAAATCTTGACCAGCATGTTAGCTGCCTTTAATGAGTTTATTTCAAGTTTGTCGACCATTGCCGTCCATTTTACCAGCTTTTGAAAAAGTGGAAGGGATTCCAATGGAATGAGGAGTGTGTAAAGGCTTTTCAGGATTTGAGGGAATATTTGGTGTAAGCACCTATGTTGACAGCCCTTAACCCGAGGAGGATTTATTCATGTATCTCTCGGTGTCAGAACAGGCCATAAGTGTCGTGCTTCTAAAGGATCAAGGAGTGCAATGGCCCAGTGTATTATGTCAGCAAAACCTTGGTTGATGCCGAGACAAGGTACTTGCCCCTAAAGAAGCTGGTGTTAGCATTAGTGCATGCTACAAGGAAGCTACCCCACTATTTTCGAGCTCACACCTTCTATATGCTAACTGAATATCCTTTGCAGTCATTGTTGAAGAGATCTGACTTCACGGGCTGCATAGCTAAATGGAGGACCCAGCTTGGCTCCTTTGACATTAGGTACAGGCCAAGAACTTCGGTGAAGGGCCAGGTTTTTGCTAATTTTGTTGTAGAATTTTCCCTGAGGAGGGAGATGGAAGTGGTTTGTCATGTGGGTGCTCACCCTTGGTAGGTATTTGTGGACGGCGCGTCTAGTGCAATGGGAGCTAGAGCCGAAATTATTATCATCACTCCGGAAGGGATAAGATTAGAACATTCTTCCAGGTTGGGTTTTAGGGCTTCCAACAATGAGGTCGAGTATGAAGCCTTGCTTGCCAAATTGAGAGCTATTCTGGATATGGGTGCACGGGAAGTTGAGATTTACTCAGATTCCTGGTTGGTGGTTAGTCGTGCAGGCGGTTTTGAAGCTCGGAATCTCCGAATGAAGGAGTACTTGCGAGTGGTAAGGCGGGTTATGAGCCAGTTTCTTAAAGCAAATGGGATCCAAGTGGCACGGGGGCAAAATCGACATGTGGACTCTCCGGCCACTTTAGCGTCATCAATGACCGAGGAGGTACTTCGGTTAATCAAAGTGGAGCTTGTGGTGGAACCAAGTATTAACACAACGGTAGGTGTTTTTACAGTAGCTATGTCCGAGCCCGTCTTTGGATGGACCCAATCATTGACTTTTTAGCCGAGGACCGAGTCCCAAATGATGAAAAGGAAGGGGTGGTACGCGGGTAGCCGTTCGATGATTGGTTGTCAACAGACCATAAGCTATACGAGAGGTCTTTTAGGGGGCCATATCTTTTATACTTGCGCCCCGAGAAAGTTAATGAACTCTTGGTTGAACTCCATGAGGGCGTGTGTGGCAGTCATGTTAGGGGACGCTCATTGGCACACCGAGCGATGACCCGTGGGTTTTGGTGGTTGCAGCTGCAAAAAGATGTTGTCGAATAGGTGCGGAAGTGTGAACAATGTCGAAAGCACACCTCGTTGATCCACCAGGCAGCAGGAAGTCCGAATCCCATCAGCTGCCCTTAGCCCTTCGCATAGTGGGGGCTAGACATTGTTAATCTGTTTCCCTGGGCCACAGGCAATCAGAGGTTTGTTTTAGTAGCCGTGGACTACTTCACTAAATGGGTGGAGGCCGAGGCATTAGCCAATATACGAGATGTAGATGTTAAGGAATTTGTGTGGAGAAATATAGTTACAAGATTTGGAGTCTTTCAAGTCCCCGGTATATCGACAACGGGTTGCGATTCGATAGTAAAGTCTTTCACAAGTTCCGCAATGATCTCGGTATCAAGAACAGATATTCCACCCCGGCCTACCCGCAGAGCAACAGCCAAGCCGAGGCCACCAACAAACCAACAGCCAAACCGAGGCCACTAACAAAGCAATTGTAAACGGGTTAAAGAAAAGATTGAAGGGTGCAAAGGGAAGGTGCACCGAGGAGCAGCCCAACATTTTGTGGGCATATCATAGAACCCCTAGAAGGTCCACGGGAGAAATTCCATTTTCCTTAACAAACGAGGCGGAGGGAGTTATACCAGTTGAGGTAAACCTATGTAGTGCACGAGTTACGGGATTTGCCCCTGCCTAGAATGACGAATTAATAGTAAAGCATTTGGATTTGTTAGAGAAGTGTCGAGAATTAGCGACTATACAACTAGCCAAGTTAGATTATGGCTTTCAATGGGTAGTGTAATTGTAGTCTCTTGAGTTTTTCATGAAGAGTGTATACCTTGGTTCCATTGCCTTTTATAGTTTGCTTTTCGGTGACTCATTTATGCTTGTTAATGCTCCTCTAGGCGTTTTTCTCTTGAATGAAATGCGGCATGTAATGGCAATGAAGTTTCTGTTTAATGTGTAACGGGTGGTCGTTGGCTCATTATTGCTTTCGTAACCATTCCAGGGCATTTACCCGTTATCAACTAGCCTTTGATGGAATTAACTTATGGTTTTAATACACATAGGCTTGTCTTGTTCATACAGACAGCCTTTCACCATTTGTCTCGTCCTCGACTTAGATGTGGTTGTGGTCATCCTTACACTAGACAACCTTTAACCGGTACTCATCATATATGAATGATGAATCCTAAGATAATGATAATTTGTTTTACAAAACATTTTAAAATGTACAATACATTGCGCAAGACATTAATTAATTTAATAATAATTTTCGCACGCATGCTTGACTTCAAGCACTTATAGTTATTAACCAAGGGTTTTGACTTCTTTTAATAAATATTTTTTTGACTGATAGGGGCATTATTAGTAGTAGTGTGTTTATAGTTATTAACCAAGGGTCTTGTCAAATGCTCATCAAGAAATGAGTAAAGTGATCAATGGTAGGTGGGAAATCTTTAAAGGAAAAAGAATCAGCATTCAAGCTTTCTGCTTTATTTATATGGTGGATGGTTTCGTCCTTTGAAATGTTCGGATTGTGTTGAAAGAATTTATTCTTATTCGGCATTTTGATTAGTTGATGATGGTGGGAAAACTAATACAAAAAAACATTTTCCTCAATATTTACCGACTGCTAACCTTTCGGCATTCAACCTTTCCTTTAATTGGACCAATTTAGTCTGATTCTTTTGTTGTGTCTGAATACTAGATTGTTAAAAAAATAAATAAATAAATAAAGAACAATTAAAGCAGTGAGAATTTCATATTTATTCGACCCCACTTTGTTTAACTGTTTAAAGTGAGGAGGAGCATAACTTTCAGTGCTTTAATTTGTCCATTGAATTCCAGACTATTGGAAAGCAACTCAATGGACCCAAAGAATCTCATTTACTTATATCTGTGCTTTGCACTTGATAGGTCATTGGGTGCTTCATAGTTAGCAAGTCATCTGCCTCTAAATTAGCTTCTCCATAACAAAAGTTGATCCGGATTTGTTAAGGATAATAGCTAGTTCATATCTAATACAGTTGTATTACGGTTGTGCTATCTAAAATACAGATGTATTACGGCTGTGCTGGATAAAGTTGGTTTCATTTCAAATACCTTTGTATTTCAAATTCTGTATCTGTAACAATTCTACTATAAATGAAATGCCTTGAACCGTGTAAAGTCGGATTGGAAATCAATTCAACTAGTCGCTAACCCATGCGATGCACGGGATAGTTAAACAAAATATATACACATTCACTTTTTTGGTACAATCATTTGAGAATGATTTTAACTAATACCCAAATGTAAGAAACGCATTGACTTACTATTTAAAGTAGCCTTCTAAAAAACATGATTGACTATACAAATCTCATTGTTGTCATGCAAAGGATTTATAAACTATTAATCCCAAAAATATGGGCTTATGCTGTCATTAGAATTTACACATATTATGCAAATTTTTTCCTAGATTAATTGAATCAAATCACAAATGAAAACCCTAGAAACCAATATCATACTTTCTTTTTTGCTTAAAATAAACAAATAAGCAAATAAATTTTTTGACCAAATAGAAAAACTATAACCTTGATCCTCCAATCAACCGCCCCTCCCCCTATTTTGCAGAATCCATGGCTTTATTTTCTAGTTAGATTTATTTGTTTAGATTCACAAATTTGATCAATGTCAATATTTCAAAATTTGGGAGGATTGGACAATAACTTTCAAATTTTGAGGACCTTTTATCTTAAAACATGCATCAATTGTGATAGTTTATTTCTACAACAGAGCATTGTGTTATTGCTTATGTCCACAAAACCAAATAATTGAAGTGTAATACTCAAAACTCAAATTATTATCAATAAACATAATGGTTCTAAAATATAAATATTTTTAAAAAGCTGCAAGCCACTATCAATGAATATAGCAATAACGTAGTTACTGCATAGTTGAAGTGTACCTGCTAACATAATGGTTCTAAAATATAATATTTTTAAAAAGCTGCAAGACACTATCATTGAACATAGCAATAACGTAGTTACTACATAGTTGAAGTGTACCTGCTAGCTTTCAAACACGCATCAAACATGCAATTCACAAATAGTGAGAGGCCTAATCTGATTTGTTTGCTAGTTTCCACTGGCTAGTCAATGAAGGCTAGAGCGGTTCGAGGGAATCTAGTCGGAAATCCAAGGCATGGCAGTTCGACGACAACACAATGACTTTGTGACTGACCTTGAATCACAACGGTGGCATGGAGGGAGTCTATTGGGAGTGTCAGGGTTTAGGGAATGGCTTGGTTTTTGTTTTGGACTGTAATTAGCGATAGTAGCGTGAGAGGAGTAGCTTTTGAGAGAGGGGTAAGGTTGCTAGGGTTTTGAGGTGGGAAGAGAGGAGTTATAACATGAGTCTTTCTCTCTTCTTTTTGAATCCTTACGTGAGTCCTTTTTGTATTTTAATTTTAATGTGAATCTCTCTAATATTTTAGTCAAAAGAGTTTTTAATTTTTTAATTTTATTTATTGTGTTGATGTGGAAAATTGTGAGAGTTTCAAAAGTTTCGGTTTTATATATATATATATATAGATTACTCTGCATTTACAGGATTTTAGGAATGTTGGTTGCAAGCGAGAGGAATAGAGGATATCAAAGTAGCACCTCTAGAATTTCGACCGAGATGCTCCACTTGTGGAAAGCATGAACCAGAAATTGGGATATAGATTCAATAATCAAATTAGAAAAATTATATGTATGTGATGTCTCAAAAAGTGGTTCCTAGAAATTTAGATAATATCCAAGAGATCCTGAATTTTAAATACGTAGACGTGTGATCCTAGATAATATTTGATTAGTTAAAAATTTATGGTCGTCACTACATGAAGATCATCATTTACCTAGAGAAGACATTACGCATTTATTACGCTTATTGATAACGAAACATAACGGATGGAGCAATGGTCACAGAATGAGTTGTGAACTTTAGACAAAGATTCTGTAATGCACTAGCCATTGAGCATAAATACGGTGATTCATTGCCCATTGA
Source organism: Quercus dentata (assembly GCA_028216015.1). Taxonomy (NCBI): domain Eukaryota; kingdom Viridiplantae; phylum Streptophyta; class Magnoliopsida; order Fagales; family Fagaceae; genus Quercus; species Quercus dentata. Next base: position 133,016 of record CP116448.1, read on the forward strand.
TTAGGCATTCAACTATAAAAGATAAAGGACCAAAAACCCAAGGAACGACAAATCATACACACAAATACCCTACGAAAATCACTCTCTAGTCTGTTTCTCTCTAAGAATCTTTCTCCCTTACTAATTAAGCATTGAAGGTGGTTTGGCTAACGCCACACGGGCATGTTATTCTTCCACCCAGTTCATTTTGTAGGTTTTCCATCTATAGAGACGACCCCATTCACAGCATCATCCATCCGCTATGACAAGGAGCTCAACTGCTGATTTTTTGCATCAACAGTTTGGTGCCATCTATGGGAACGCTAATCATTCAAGCCATCTTTTCTAGTGACAAAAGTGTTCCTCGGAGTATGAGATGGAAGCAGAGACCACACTTCAGCCGGATCTTTGTGCAACAACAACAAATCCAAGCCCTTTTGGCCAATGTGGAAGAACCGACTCACCAGAATGAAGAACTGAAAAAGACAATGGAATACAAAAACGCAGAACGTCGGCGAATAGGTTAAAACCAAAATGAAGAAAAGTCTAACTCTCAAGCCAACAAGCGAGATAGGACTTCAAGTGAAGACTCCACCAGGGTGGAGAATGGACTTCGTAACATGAGGAAGGAGATGGATGAACTAAAGAGTGCTATGAAGGACAAAGGCAGAGAGAATCTGGATGGGATGATTCGAAGGATGGACTCACTCACTAATGAAGTGCTAAACCATCCTCTCCCACCAAAGTTTCCTCTCCCACGCTTGGAGTCGTATGATGGTTCCAAGGATCCCTTGGATCACATCGAATCATTCAAGATGTTAATGCTATTGCAAATGACCCCTGACGAGTTAATGTGTAGGACATTCCCAACAACATTGAAATAAGCGGCTAGGGTATGGTTCAGCAAGATACCCCCGGGAACTATTGCAGATTTTAAACAACTTAACAAGGGTTTTGTTCGTCATTTTATTGGGGGGTAAAGACACAAAAAGCCAACTGACCATTTTCTCAACATTCAATAGGTAGAAGGAGAATCACTAAGATAGTACGTCACCCAATTCAATAAGGAGCTGCTGCAGGTAGATTAAACTCAAGATCAAGTCATCTTAACAACCTTCCAAGTAGGGTTATTGCCAAGAGATTTCTTCTTCTCAATCACTAAAGGTCCACTAAAAACAGTCACGGAGTTGCTTTGTAAAGCTCCGAAGTACATGAATGCAGAAGAAGTGGTGCTCGCAAAAGAAATGGAAGGAAAAAGGAAGAGAGACGAAGGAACAAGCATCAATCACTATAAGAAGAAGGAGACATGAAATGTTAGGCGGACTACAGGAAAAAAGAAGGAATTTCCGGATAGGAAACCGAGGTTCACTAACTTCACTCCTCTAACAATGCCAATTGAGCGGGTCCTTATGCGGATAAGAGACGATCCCACCCTACAATGGCCAAAGCCAATTAGCACTCCTATAGAAAGGAAAGGCAAAACCCAGGATCACGAGCATCACATCAATGAGTGTAGGCATTTAAAAGACCAAGTGGAAACTTTAATTTGACAAGGAAAGTTACGTATACGTCGAGAAAAGACGGAGCCCCACAGATACCAATGGAAAGACAACTAGGACAAAGCTCCGGAGGTAAGAGATAGCAAAACCCCTACGGGAGAAATAAAGACGATCTCGGGAGGACTAACGGTAGGTGGAACATTGAAGTCCCCGAAAAATGCACAGGAGAGATAAATAAATAGTGTCCATTTGCAACTCCCTCAAATGAAGACCAAAGAATGACAAGCCCGATATTGTCTTCTTAAAGAGAGACGATCGCGGTATTAGGCAACCCCATGACAACCCTCCGGTAATCATGCTCAGAGTAGAAGAATTCAACACCCATCAGGTGCTTATTAACAACGGAAGTTCAGTAGATATCATCTACTTGCCCGTGTTTCAGCAGATGAAATTGGATAAGAAAAGGATCAAGCCTTTTACCTCGCCTCCGGTAAGCTTCACAGGGGATAGAATCATCCTTAGAGGCATTATCACCCTAATCGTGATCGCAAGAACTTACCTGGCAAATGTCACCAAGGAAATTGATTTCCTCATAGTTGATTGCCCTTCAACATAGAATATCATCTTGGGAAGACCTGTACTCAATAGACTAAAAGCGAGAACGTCAACATATCACTTGAAGGTGAAGTTTCCAACAGCCCATGGAGTAGGAAAAATCAGAGGAGACTAAGTTCTGGCAAGAGAGTGTTATCAAGTTGCCCTAACATCCGGAGAGAATCACACATGGGTGATCAATTCAAAAACACCATAAGAAGTTGAGATCATCCCAAGAGATTTGATGAAGGTATTGAAGATCGGAACAACAATTCCAACTTCAGAGAAAGAGAAGATGATCTCCTTCTTAAGGGCAAACCTAGATGTTTTTGCCTAGAAACACGAAGATATGCTCGAGATTGATAGGAAAATCATACAACATCATCTCAACATCAACCCGGAATGTAAAACCCACATGCAGTAAGTGAAGAATATTTGCACCAAATTACGCAAGTAAAGTTGTGACTTAAGAAGTAGAGAAGTTGTTAGAAGCCGATTTCATCGTAAAGGTCTTCTATCCAAATTGGCTAGCAAACATGGTCATGGTAAAGAAAAGTAATGGCAAGTGGAGAATGTGCGTTGATTTTACAGACTTGAACAAAGCCTGCCCAAATGATAGCTTCCCTTTGTCGAGGATTGATTAGCTGGTAGACTCAACTGCTAGACACGAGCTTTTAAGTTTCATGGATGCGTTTTTTGGATACAACCAGATTCTTATGAATGAAGACGATCAAGAGAAGACCTCATTCGTTACCAGCCAAGGGTTGTACTACTACAAAGTTATGCCTTTTGGACTAACGAACACAGGAGCCACCTACCAAAGATTGGTGAATCGCATGTTCTCTCACCAGATTGGAAGGAATGTGGAGGTGTATGTAGATGACATGCTGGTGAAAAGCAAGGATGAAGCCAACCACTTGGACGATCTCAAAGAAACCTTCAACACACTACGTAAGTACAATATTAAATTAAACCCTGGAAAGTGTGTTTTTGTTGTTGTTTTAGGAAAATTCTTGGGATTCATGGTGTCCTAACGAGGAATAGAGGCAAATCTAGACAAAGTAAAAGCAATAATCAAGGTCAAATCACAAAAACAGTGAAGGAGTTGCAGAGTTTGACAGGAAAAGTTGCAGCCCTAAATAGATTTTTCTCTAAGGCAATAGACAATTGCATGCCATTCTTCAAGGCATTGAAAAAAGCCTTTCAATGGAATGATGAATGCGAGGAAGACCTTGCCAAGTTAAAAGAGTACTTGACGAAACCACCTCTAATAAGCCCTTTAGTGATGGGAGAGAAGCTATTCCTCTACTTAGTAGTATCCAATACTATAGTAAGTTTGGCATTGATTAGAGAAGAAGGGAACGTCCATAAGCCAATTTATTATACCATCCAAGGAGCAGAGGCAAGTTATCCAAGGATGGAAAAGATAGCTTTTGATGTCAAGTTATTTCCAAGCACACCCCATTGACGTCAAGGAGTAGAGGCGAGTTATTTCCAAGCACACCCTATCGACGTCATGACGGACCAACCCATAAGAAAGACGATGAACAAGATAGGTGCAACAGGATGACTCATTCAATGGGCGATTGAATCAGGCCAATTTGACATCGAATATCGACCCTGAGCAGCAATCAAAGCCCAAGTGCTAATAGATTTTATTGCAGAGTTTACTTACCCCTATAAGGAAGAAGACCATCCTATGGAAACACGGATGGTTTAAACAAATGGGCCTGCCACGAAGAAAGGAGGAGAAGCAGGAGTAGTGCTCATATCTCTAAAAAAAGAAACATTGAAGTATGCGGTCAAATTGCGGTTCCCACCAATAAATAACGAGGTAGAATATGAAGCGTTGCTAATAGGGCTAAGTCTAGTGAAGGCTCTAGAAGCAAAGAACCTTATCATCCAAGTTGATTCTCGGCTAATAATCGGACAAGTGAAGGGAGATTATGAAGCCAAAGAAGAAAGGATGCAGAAGTACTTGAAAATCGTCAAAAGACTCTCAAAGCACTTTGACAACCTAGACTTTGTGCAAATCCCAAGAACCAAAAACGCAGGTTTTGACTTCCTAGCAATATTGGCCTCATCAAACGACTACAATGCAACTTCCGAACTATGTATAGAGATAAGGGGGTAGCCAAGCACAGAAGGTGAGTAAGTTTTGAAAACCAAAGAATAAGATGAGTGGATGACTCCTATCATCCGTTACTTGAAAGAAGGATAGCTCCTAAAGATAAGGTGGAAGCAAGGAAGATATAGATCGGAGAAACTCGCTTCATCATTATTGACAACGTGCTATACAAACAAGGATACTCACTCCCATATCTAAGATGTGCTAACTCAGAAGAAGCGGACTATGTGCTCTGCAAGATACACGAAGGAGTCTGCAGAAACCACGTTGGGGCAAGATCCTTAGTAGGAAAGGCGCTCAGAGCAAGATATTCTTGGTTAACCCTATAGAAAGACGCATACGACATCGTCAGAGCATGCAACAAGTGTCAACACTTTGCAAATGTCCAAACGAGACTAAGAGAGACAATGACACCCATATCCTCACCATGGCCCTTTGCCCAATGGGAAATTGATATTATGAGTCCATTCCCTCTAGAGAAAAAAAAAAAAAAAAACTCAGATTCTTGATCATGACAATTGATTACTTCACAAAATGGGTAGAAGCAGAGCCGGTGACAACGATAACTGAAGCTAAAGTCACAAGCTTTGTGTGGAAAAACATCATTTGCAAGTTTGGAGTCCCATGTGACATAATATCGGACAATGGAAAATAGTTTGACAACCCCAAGTTTCAAAAATTTTGCCAAGACTTAGGAGCAAAAAATCACTACTCTTCTCCAAGACACCCTTAGTACAACGGCCGGACAAAAGTGACGAATAGAAGCTTGCTCAAAATTATCAAAACTAGGCTTAAGGGGGCAAAGGGGGCATGGCACGAAAAACTACAAAATTTCCTTTGGGCATATAGGACGACCACAAGAGTTCCAACAAGAGAAACACCGTTCAGGCTAACATTTTGCACCGAGGCCGTCATACCGGTGGAAGTGGAACCGACGAGCTTCCGAGTCAAAACTTATGAAGATCGGAAAAACCAGCAAGAGCTTAAAAGCAACTTGGACCTAATTGATGAAGTCAGAGAAGAAACTATAAAGCGAATGGCCAAGTACAAGGAAGCAATGGCCGGATACTACAATGTAAAGGTCAAGGTAAGAAGGTTCAACACGGGAGACCTCGTCCTTCGAAAGGTATCATAGGCAACAAAGGACCCATCCCAAGGAAAGTTGGGACTAGCTTGGGAAGGCCCCTACAAAGTAATCCATCATTCTAGAGAAGGCTCCTACTACCTAAAGTCTCTAGACGGCCAAGAATTGCCTCGACCATGGAACATAGAACACTTGAAGAAATACTACCAATAAGGAATGCTTTACATTTCAAGTTGCCTAATCTTCGTATTAGTATGTATGATGATTATTACTTTAGTCGTTCATAGATCAATAATACATGAAAGCAATATCCATGTGTATTTATCAATGATCATTCATGAGTTATTTGTCAATGAAAATATGTGCAACACTTAGGAGTCATCCTTGGGAGACGTCTCAAGGACCTCTCTCATTAAAATTCTAAATCAAAAGTTGTTCACACATAGCCACCAAAGTCAACTAAATCGGAGTGGTTTAAACATAACCAATATGATCGTCATTCCAGCACGAATAGACAAAATATAAAAAATGGTTAACCTAAAGACGCTCCAATACCACGACTTTAAGTCATGAGTACAATGCAACATTGTCATTCAAACATGACTCAATATAAAGCTATTCAAACACAACTAAAAAAAATACTAAGTAGTTCAAACAGAACTAATATCGTCATTCAAACATGACTCAATAAAAAAATATTCAAACGCAGCTAAAATATACTAAGTTGTTCAAACACAACTAATATCGTCATTCAAACATGACTCAATAAAAAGCTGTTCAAACGTAGCGAAAAAATACTAAGTTGTTCAAACACAACTCATACCGTCATTCAAACATGACTTAATAAAAAACCGTTCAAACACAGCTAAAAAATACTAAGTTGTTCAAACACAACTAATATCGTCATTCTAACATGACTTTAACAAAAAGCTGTTCAAGCACGGCTAAAATATACTAAGTTGTTCAAACACAACTAAGGTCATCGTTCACGACTCACCGAAAACTGTTCAAACATGGCTAAGGAGTACTAAGCTCATCATCTAGACATGGCTCAATATAAATTTGGTTAAAATGTAGCTTAAGTGCTAAGGTGTTCAAACATGATCAAAATTGTCATTCACACATGATAGTTCCAACATAGCCAAAAACAGAGAGCTATTCAAACGTGAGCTAAGTATAGAAAGTTGCTTCAGCACATCGTCATAAAAGGTCGTCCAAGCATAACCAAACATAAAAAAAGTTGTTTGTTGTAACTAACCTACCTATCATTGTCAAAGTGATTATTTAATTGCCCAAAACAACGGGCCCAAAGAAAAATATTGTTCTTGCCTTGCAATAAACAAAAAAGGGGAAAGAAAAAAAGGAAAGGAAAAAATATAAAGATTCTTGTTCGTCAATGATAGGGTCTACATGGGTTGTAATTACGGCCTCCTCCATTACTTCAGCAACGTCTGTGGCTTCCTTCGTCATATTCTCTACTATAGCCTCAAATGGACGATCGGACATAAGTTCCTTCTTAACGTTATCGACGGCCAAATCCAGAGAGATCCAAACTAGGGTGATGTTTTTCCATCCATTTCATGAGAAGATCAAAGCCCTCCACGTAGTACTTGCACAACTCATCGGAATACTCGTCAGAGTCTTTGAAGTCCTGTACCGCCGTTGGCCCAACTATCACGTAGTTTCAACTCCAGGTCACCAATTTGCTTGTCCTTTAACTTGTAGAAGTCTTTTTCCACCTGCAGGCTTTTCTCCAAGGTTGCCACACGCTCCTTGTCATTTTCAATTTCGATAGTGAGAATAGCAACCTTGTTCTTAAGCATCTCATTCTTAGTAGACAAAGACTTGACCAAAGGCTTAGACATGGCCATCTTCTTTTCTAAGTCCAAGAGCCTTCCCAAGATGAGCAGAGACTCCCCCAAAGCCTGCAAAAACTTTTTTTTCCCTTAGCAAAAGTAAAGCAAAGAGAAGAAGGAGTAAAAAAATAGCTTGCAACGCTTACCTGCACAAGCTTACGAATATGGGACGACATCACCTCACCGGACGACTTCGCCATCAAAGGGCTTAGGTCATCCACAGAGAGTGCCTCATGAGCCTTCAAAGCTGCCACATCAGCATCATCTTAAAAGGTGGGAAGAAAAGGCTTACCACCAGCCTTCTTCTTCTTCCTAACCTCCTCTCCTCCACGAGAGGCAATCACCTCCAATGACAAGGTAGGAGAGGCGGGGGGTGCTAGCGAGCAAGTGGGCGGGAGGAAGTGTTGTCATAGGATCTTTCTTGGAGACGTCGTCCATCTTTTTCTTTGACAAGAGACCATTGACGATGCCACCCTTTGCCTTCTTCTCTTGGGCCTTAGCCGATTTCTACTTGCTAAACCTAGTCGTCATTCCTGAAAGGATGAAAAAATAATATAAAAAAAGAGAGAGAAGAAAGAAGAAGACAAAAAGAAAGAAGCACTTACTCTTCTTTATAACTTCCAAATTCTTTCGAACCTTAGTAGACGATTCTGGACCTAAAAAGTGAAGAAATAGAGATTGAGGAGAAAGGAGCTCGTCAAAATCTTTGATAGACTCTAAGTACTCCTTCACTCTTTTAGCTTGACGCTAATACCTTTTCTTTAGACGAGGACGCTGGGGAAATTGCAAACAGAAATGCATGTCATCTATCATCGTCACTCATAAAGGAAGGGAAAAGCAACTGAATGACGAGAAAGATGCATTAGACAGGGGAACTCCCCAACTACAAAAAACACTTGGGGATTTCGTCCAGGTCCTCACTAGGGACGAACTAAACTTTAACAATATATAATTGATTAGAATTTCACATAAGATAGGTGTGTTTGTTTTTTTTTTTTTTTTTTGGTAATAAGGATAGGTTTTTCTTTAATTCTAAACCATCTAATAATTTCTCTTATAATTTAACTTCAATATAATTTGAAATTCTATATCTAATAGAACTCTCCAAGTCCTAACTTCCAAGTTTTTTGGATAAACATGCATCATAAGTGATGAGTTTTACGTGTTTTTTTTTTTTTTTCTCTAAACGTTAATTGTGACAACTTTTTTAATATATATATTTTTCCTAATAATTCTATTTTTAGTGTATTCTTATATATTTATATGCACAATTTCATCATTTATGGCTTCTATCTTTCACTTTTTCTTTTTCTTTTTGTTTTTTTTTGGAGATAGAAACACTACTTATTGTTCTAATCAATTTTTTCTCTACCCATTATTAATAATAAGTTTGTATCTCTCTTTTTGTTTGTGATAGAATAGTTTATTGTTCTATTCTTTGTTTTTGTTTCTATGGTTTTGTATGTTATTTAAATTTGTTTGAAACTAAGCGATTCCAAATTTTTATTTCTTTTTTGGAATTGAATTTAAAATGTTTCTCTTATTAAATCGGGTTTTTATAGTTACTCAATAATTATAAAATATTTTTCTAAAATTCTTAATTCTTATTCAATCAGAATCCTATGTTTTATATTCAATTAGATATTGTGATCTTCCATATGTTCTTGTGCTAGACTCTGTGCTTGTATAGTTTTATTGGCAAACACGTGAACACAAATTTGTCTAGATATATTTCATAAAGTTTATAGGAATGATTAGACAAAGCTCAAGGTCTTGCTTCAAGTGTGATAGAACAGGAAAACATCTAATTCGGAAGATCTAGATTTTTAATAGTTTCAACCAATAGAAACCTAAGTTCGAACGATTGAATGTCGTATTTCAAAATTAGGGTTTTAGCCCATCAACTCATTAGATGACTAGGGTTTCAAACCTACTTCACTAACTGTTTAAGGGAAATCTTAGGGCACATTTTTAAAGACTTTGCAATAGCTCAATTTGAGATCTAAAGGTTTATACCTACTGCTCTTTCAAAGTCTCTACTAGTAATTGCTCACACGCTCTTTAAACTGGTGGCTTCAAGTTGCTAATCTCTAGATATCAAGTGTACTAGTTTCAAATCTTAAATGGGACATTCAAGTACATGGGGTGGAGGTTCACATTGCAATAGATCATTATCAGAAATGTTTATGGGATTCATAGCTCGTTTCAATGATTGTAGTTAGATTTACAACAAATAGGGTTATTGTGACTATTAATCTATATCTTATAGTGAAACTATTTATCTTGGACTTGATAAGGTCAAGTCCCCCCTTATTTTTCCTTTGAAACAATTTGTTTCATGAGGTTTCCTAGGTCATCATACCATGTCTTATTTAAATTTTCTCACTTGAATAATCTAATAATCAACTTTGTTATGGTAAAGCGCTATGGAAGATTTAGGTTAAACACATAATCATCAATATCATGCAAGTGTAGAAATTTAAAAATGACACGATATGATGAACAAGGACACTAATGAAACAAAATAGTTTCACAGGAAAAACTTGGGGGGACTTGACCTTAACTATCCCGAAGTGAACAAATTTACTATAAGATAGAGATTTACGGTTAGAATAACACTATTAGTTGTAAATCTAACTACAATTATGGAATTGAGTTTTAAATCCCACAAAAATATAATAGTAATTTGCTACAACATGAACCTACAATCCACAAATTCAAGACCACCCTTCAAGGTTTAGATTGAGTATTTTTGGTGACTAGTATTTAGAAACTTGATGTAGGATAGAATATACTACTTAATTTTTGTAATTATTTAATTTTCGTATTTTTACGTAATTTTCATTATTTTAGGTTTAGGGTATTTATTTCCTTATTTTTAGGTGCTTTTAGTAATTTTTAGGTCAAATTTGGTCCCTATTATAATTAGGTATTGACCTGTTCAAGAATTCACCGGCGCCAACAAAATCGCCCGAAACCATGCCGATCCGACAGCTGAAAGCTCCACCGAAGGTTCTCGGTGCGATGATCGGTAGGCTTTTTCCGTTATCGAAGTCGGCCGGCGCAGTGGCTGGCAGCAAGATCCGCAAACCGAAGAGAAACCGCACCGAACCGATAGATATATATATATATATATATATATATATATTTAACTTATACATATATAATATATAATCATTCATCAGTTTTAAAATAAAAGAAATTGAGAGGGAGAGAGAGAGAGAGAGTACCAGTTTGGCGTGGCGAGAGAGGCGTGAAACTGAAAGAAGCAAAGGAAGAAGAAGGAAAAATAGGGTTTAGGTTAATTGACTATAGACTGCTATAGGGTCATTTTTTTTTTTTTTTTTTTTTTTTTTTTTTTTTTCCTTCTTCACTTACTCCAGTGCAACTCTTGAGTGGTTCTTCTTTCTTTTCTTCTTCTTCTTCTCTTTTTTTTTCTTTGTTTCTTTGGAGCTGTTGCTTCTTTTTTTTTTTTTTTTTTCTTTCTTTCTTTTTTTCTTCTTTTTTTGCTCCTTTCTTTTGCAAGTCACGCCTGGTTCTTCTTTCTTCTTTCTTTCATGGGTTTGTGTTCTTATATTTTGGAGCATGTTGTGTTTGTATTGTGAGTATGTTGTGTTTGATTTTTAATTTTCAAGGTTTGTGTTTGATTTTGAATTTTTCGGGTTTGTGTTTGATTTTGAATTTTTTGGGTTTGTGTTTAATTTTAAAATTTTTTTGGTTTGAATTTTGAATTTTTTGGGGGAAAAAAAAAACCCAGAATAAAAATAAAATTAAAAAAAAAAACCTATAGCCGTTTTTCAATGCAGCTATAGGAGGCTTTAGTTACGTTTTTAAAATGCAGCCAAAACTATACCTATAGTCACGTTTTAAACGTAGCCCAAAGCAGGTCTATAGCTGCGTTTTTTTACAAAATGCAGCTATAAGTCTGAACCTATAGGGGGTGGAAAAACATAGCTATAGGGAGACCTGTAGCCACGTTTAAAAAAATGTGGCTATAGACCTTGCAAAGGGCTATTGTTGCGTGATAAAAGCCGCGTTTGTAAACGCAGCTATAGCCTATAGCTGTGTTATTAGGGTCTATAGTTGTGTTTTTGAAACACGGCTAAAGCTCGCGTTTTTTGTAGTGTACATCTCACAACCATTAATAATTGAATTAATAACATATATAAATATGCATGATATTACATGAGGAGTTGTCAATAGTCTTATAGCTTAATTGACACTTTTTAGTGTTTTTAATGTAGACGTTTAATATTCAAATTTGTCGATATATATATACATATATATAGTAAAGGGATGCTTTTTTAAAATATTTTTTGAGAATTAGGCTAGTAAGCTTTATTTATGGTAATATAGAGAAAGCATATGTACTACATCTGGTGGGACTACATTAACATAACTAAAAATCCTTCCTTGTCCTTGGTCCTTCTTGTAATGCATGAGTTATAACTTATAACATTCCCTTGGTATCAAGTATGAATAAAACGAAACAATTCTAGTTCTTGAGCTCCATACTTTGCGTCATCTATGATTTTTCCACAGTTTGTGAGGCATCCAGCATCTTCGTTCAAAGCTTTCATGTCTTCGACTCACCTTCGAATGTGGCCTTCTTAATGCTAGTCTCCCTCACAAGATTCACCGGTCTAGCTACCATGGTTTTAGCTTCAACAACGATGGGAGGTAGCGAAATAAAATGGTTAAAGGCTGAGATTGGCTTACCAGTATGATCTCTGACAACCACTCCAATACCAGGATTTTTTTTTTCTTCAGTTGTGGTAAACATGGCAACATCATAATTCGCCTTGAAAGTTCATTCTTCTGGTGGTATCCAACAACTTTACACAGTAGGCTTCGCCATTGTTGGCTTCGTAGCTTGCTATCATGAATACTCCTATAGGTATTAAGTAGTCTGATGCATACCTTACCTTACACTCTCATTGTAGGGGTGTGAGTCACTTCTCTCAGTGTTTGAAGGTGAACTTTCTTCACCTTATCAACTCCCATTAGAGAGCTTTGAAGAATCTCCGATGCTGGCTTGGATGAAGTTAAATTTGCAATTTTCTCAAACATGGTTTCATCCAAACTTTGATAGATTAAGGTAAGGGGCTTAAGTGCATATTAATCTTTCATCATTCTTAGCCTTTTGCAAGGCTTCTTTTGATTTGGAGTCATAGAGATTTCATCTTGTGACTCTTCATAACCTTTTTCTACTATGACCTATGCACATTGGGATCTGAGCAATGGCAGAGCCATGAATTTAGGTTAAGAGGGGCAAGATTAAACATATAATTTGATTATTCAAAATAAATAAATAAAATAAATCAATGTAAAAGTATTAAAAGAGTATGACAATATACCTGTGAATATTTACAGGTGACTCAATGGCTTAAATGGTTTTATAAACTTAACAGAAACTCTAGGTTTCAAACTGAAAGAGGCTAATACCAAAAGAAAAGGGAAAAAAAAAATTTGATTGGAGGTGTGCTTAAAAGTAGTGGTAGAGAGGATTAGGATCCAGTGCAAGGTGTAATTAACCTCTCTCCCTCTTACAACATTTTTTTACTAGTTTTACTTTTTAATTTTAATTTTTTTATTCAATGATTGAAATTTAAAATTGTTTTTTACAATTTTAAATCTTAGTAATTCATCACAACTGCATTAGGTGCAATTTCTCAATCCTAGTAGAGAAGTGAGTTATTTTACAAGTTGTTTTATTTTTGTCATTACTAGGTGGGACCCATTATTTTAATATAAGAGTTTATGTAAGAGTGTAGGTGGTGTAAGAAAAGTTGCCAGGGGGAATTGGAAAAAAGAGAAAAGAGTAAAGTAGAATTTGCTTTATGTGTAAGAAGCTATTACATGTAGTCATGTACAATATAATAAATAGAAAGTTCTTTGTCATTTGTGTTAGGAGGGGCAAATAAGACCTTTTAGCAGTATTACTTTAGATCTTTTTGAGTGATTGGGAGGCACTTGCCCCTCTTCCCCCCCCCGCGGATCCAAGTAACGTCTTCATACAAAAACTCTAATCATCATAATTTTGTTTAATAAGTTGAGGAAATTGGAAAGACGTCATCCATTGGTAATAACCATTCTAACCACAAACCAATTGGTTCTCATACTACTTTGTTGAAAAATGTTGGTTGTCCTCTCTTGAGATAAACTGACTCACACTCACAAAGCACACAAAAAGGGAGAGGAAAGAGTGAGTGAGGGTAGAGTAAGAGATTTCTTTAATACTTCTATATCTTACTAAAAAGTTGGCCAACAAAAAGTTGTGAAAATATCACACAGTCTAGAACAGTCATGAGGGGTAAAATGGGCAAAGAAAAAAAATATCCTCAAACAAGACATGAGTTAATAAAAAAATGCTATCCGTTGATAGTCAAAGGTTTGACCATTTGAACTGTTTTGAGTAGATAGCCTGATCTAGGATCAAAGAAAGATTGTTTGAACAAAGAGTAGAGGGCCAAAATGGCCATATACCACCTTTTTTGGAAATTTTTAGCAACAAAATACTGTTTTGGAAATAAATAGCAAAGTACCACTTTTTCCAGAACTCAAGTTTCAGAAACTTGAGTTCCTCATCAATTTTGCCACCATGGCTTTCTTTGAGTTGGATTTGTGCGATTAAAAAAAATTATGTGGTACTCGAGCTTGGTAAACTCGAGTACCATTTACATAATACTTGAGTATACCAAACTCGAGTACATTTTATAAATACCAAACTCGAGTACTGTGTAATTTTTTTTTTTTTTTTAATTGGGGATAAACAACAAATAAACATAAAGATAAAAATAAGTATTTTTTTATGTTTTTATTTATTTAAATAGAAGTATTGTAAAATATAGAGATTTTAATTTCGAAATATGAATTTAATTTCTACATTAATTAAAATTGTTTATTGTTTTCTCATAAAAATTGTTCATTGTTTTCCGTATAAAAAATTATGTGGTACTCGAGCTTGATAAACTCGAGTACCATTTACACGATACTCGAGTTTACCAAACTCGAGTACTTCATCTAGATTTGAACTAAAAACTAGTTTGACAAAAGAGAAGCTTGTATTAAAGAGGTTTGTGTTTAGTTCTACTTCAATAGAGGCTCTTAAAGCAAAATATGTAGAAAGTTCTAGCTTAGAATATCCAATATACCCTAGCCGTATCGAGGCTTCGTCAGCTTTTATATGGAGTTGATATGTATCTGCTACTGATTAAGTTAAGTTTGAGTTTGAAAGGCTCCACATAATTCTTCATACAGTGAATTTGAATGAGGATGTATCCCCCACTACCTAACTATTCTTTTGGAAATTTATTCCGAGTCAAAACAGCCATAGTGTCTAAAGAAACCAGTCGAGAAGAGTGGAATAGCATTGTGGGCAAGTTAAGAGATGCAAAAAGAAAAATTGTCAAGGATTACGTGAAAAAACTACAACAAAGTGTAGTGAGCACTTGAATTTTCTCAAAGAGCTGGGTGGAAATGTCATGAAACAAGATACAGTTATCTTAAATTTCACAGGATTGTCCGGTTTTCCTATATATATATATTGACCTTGTGTGGGGAGAGACTTTGTGGGTTGGTCGAGTTAGCTTGCCTTTCAAGAATCTAGTTACATTTACAGACACCAAATTTGGGGATGGAATAGAGGGGTGGATAAACTTGAAAGTGGGAGAAATGGCCAAGTTTGAAAGAGACAGGGAGCTCCTTTCATGTGTTTCCACGACCTTCAATGTCTAGAACATGATTTCACAGTTTCTTCATTGGGCGGCACCATTAGCTAAAATAAAGGATTTTTAAGTACAAAAATGGTAAGAAGGGAGAGCAATTGTCACAACCTTGTCTATGACAACAATAATGTCAACTTTTGCTTTAAAGCAAGTGATTAGTTAATGTTTATGTTTGTATGGCATGTAATGTGTTAAGTATTGTCAGCTCTTGATTCCTTTGTATGTTGATGGTTCTCCAGCTTCTTCAATAAAATTTCCCCCTGCATTAAAATAAAAAAGGAAAAAAATTCTTACATATCTTTTTTATAGTTTATTTCTTGTTAAATTCAACGTGTGTTAATTTGACTTAGGAAAAACAGAGCAAAAATACTTGGAAAACCATAAAACTTTCTCTTGAGAATTTTCTCTATCTCTTAGACGTAATTAGTTCTTACCCTTCTATCAATTCGTTTACTTCTTAAATATAAATTGAAGAAGGGGTTGTTGGTACTTGAGGTTCTGAAGAGGGGCAAAAATACGAATGATAAAGAAGAAAGGGACTGCCATTGAATGTTATGAAAGGGAATTGTAGGGGCCTGGATTAATTTGGACGGATAGAAATCATCGCAAGTTGCGATTGAGATAGAGGAATGCTTTGAGGCCATTCTAGCTTGTGTTCCTACCGCTTTGCCTTCAAAAGAAGAAACAATCAAAGAAATGTCATTGGGAGTCACTGTTTGGCCATTGAGTTCCTTGGTTTGCCTCTTGATTTCATGTCCTGCATGGTTTTCCAAGCACTTGGCTGGTGCTTTTGTTCAAATTATTCATTTATTTGGTTTGCTAGAATTTGTTTTCGTTGGGTAGACTCATTTAATATAACATATAGAGACATCACTTAACCTAAAAGATTTAAGCCCACTTAGTGTAAGTCAACTATGTTATATTAACCACTCACTCTTCTCATTAATATTTAATATGAGATTTCACTACTTAACCAATCATACTACTCATACATGAATATTCCAACAAATCTCCCCCTTTATGTGTGAGCCTTCTACCAAATCACTTATGGCACTTAACAATCCAAGTGTCATGTTTCACCAACACCAATAGTGTGCCTTTTTCTTCCTCGTCCTACTTGGTGGAATCCACTAATTAACAAACACAAGTCTGACTTTGATCTCGCTTATTGGGGAGACTTCTTGAGTAATTAATATAACATATAGAAATACCACTTAATCCAAAAGGTAAGAGCTCCACTATGTTACAATGAATACAAGCTTAACTATGTTATATTAATTACTTACTTTTCTCATCAGTATCCAATGTGAGACTTCACTACTTAACCAACTAACACTACAAAACATGCAGGTCTTAGGCTGCGTTTTTTTATGCCGTGTTTTCAAAAACGTGGCTACAAACGGGATAAAGCCGTGTTTTTAAAAACGTGGCTTAAGTTATTCTTATGAAGCCACGTTTTATACAAGTAGCTATAGCCCATGTCTAGAGTCGCGTTTTTAGTGTGTATAGCCACATTTTTGGGGGTGGAGCTATTGTCATGTTTAAAAAACGCAGCTATAGGACCTTCCGATTTTTTTTTTTAATCATAACCGTGGCCACATTCAAAAACTCCCAGCTCCAACTTGCCTAAAGCCGCATTTTATAGACATGGCTTTAAATTTAGTCCGAAGTCACGTGTTTAAACGCGGCTTTAATTTGGGATAGGGCTACATTTCTTAACCGCGGCTTCAGATTTTGCCTATAGCCATAAGTAAAAAACACGACTTTAGGCTTTGTATAAATTGTATAGTAAAAACTTTCCAACCCTCTCCCATCGCACATCATCAGCCTCCATCTCTCAGGCCCTCACCCTCACCCTATCAACCTCTATCTCCGATCTCAACTCTCACCCTCCATCTCTCTGATCTCAAGCCCTCACCCTCCATCTCTCACACTTTTTCAGCGCACACACACACACACACACACAGAATTCAACAATGGCGATTAGGGTTTCGATTTGCATTTTTCTATTTACTTTGACGATCTTTGCTTCGAAGTCGTTTACTAGAATCAACGCTAAAGAAGCGGAATCGAAGGAGATTGTTCTCACCTTGGACCGCACCAACATCTCCGACATTGTTAGCAAGCAAGACTTCATCATTGTTGAGTTCTACGCCCTATGGTATAATTACAATTCTCGTTTTTTCATAGATCCGTATTTGTAGTTCTAATCTGTTCTAATTGTTTTCATTTTTTATTCGAATTCTCAAATGTGATTGGAACATTTTTGAATCAATTTTTCAATTTGTTTTGCGTATGAATTTAAGACTTGGTTTTTGTGAATTCAAGCTCAAGTTGACTACTATTTTTGTTTGGGGGAGGGGGGTGTTATGGGAACATATAAATAAATAAATGATATTGCTCTCTATCAGCTTAAGCTTTTAGCTAGTTAATACATTTGTGTCCTTTTAATTACTATTTTATTTGTATATTTAGCTACTATAGTTTCTTTTCTTTTCTTTTTTTCTTTTTTGGGTTTCTTTGTTGCATGTTATATAATATATTTGTAGTTTGATATTAGAATTCATGTTTGTTTTATAAAATTTCAACTTTATATTAGAATTTATATATTTATTTTCGGAGCCTAATTGATTTAGTTTTGCATATAATTCTAAACATAAAAGCCAATTAGGATTAGATGTAGTTTATAATTGAACATAAGGGTAGGATTTAGAGGTCTAGCTTGGTGCAATAATAAGTACCTTCCACAAAACAAGTCACTATGGTAGTTGGAAATACTATAGTATGGCTCATATTGTTTTGGTTTCAAGCAGTCACAAATCATATAAACCCCAAAATATTTTGGATTCCATTTTTTTTTTTTTTTTGGCAAAATATTTGTTGTTGAGAACAATATACTCCTATGATACTGAAGCTCCAGTTGTTTCCAATTTTTCTTCATTGGGATAAGTATTCGCTTCTCTTTTGAAAATTTAAACTGCTAAGTTTTTTGTTAGAAAGGTTATTTTAGATGGAGGCAAATAAACCCGAGTTTGAAAGAATTCAAACTAAAAGTCTTTTTCAGATTTGTTATTGGCTTCTCACAAGAGTTTGATAGAATTCCTAAATAGTGTTCATATGGCATGATTTGTTTTCCCACATAAATTAGTTCCTAAATCATCAATAGCTGGATATAGAGAAGAAACAAAAGAAAGTAAGAACGAAGTGGGGAAATGTTATTGATTCATCTCTGCTTCTTTCTCTTTTCTTTTCTTTGCCCTACTTTTTGTTCATATCCCCTTTTCTAGTTTTGCTCCCATGCCTTGCTGCTTGCTTTGTTGTATATGTTCTTGCTATTTTGTTCTGTTGGTTTTTGAGAGTGAATGGGAAAAGGAGCTGCCTTTGCTGAGTTTTTTGGTTCAATAAGAAAAAGGAGGAAGCTTTATATGTTTTTGGTCATGCTTTCTTCGGTTTTCTTTGAGAGGTTTGTCGACTCTTGTGGAGAGTTGTTGGTGGTCTTAGCCCTCTTGGACTTGTGGGAAAGGAGGGAAATTTTTGTATTTTTGGGCTAGGAAAGGGTTTTGTGTATGGAGTTTTGGAGGGCTGGAATAGTGGTACTTTTTGTATTTGTTATGTTACTTTTTTTTTTCTTTTCTATCTCATTTTTCTGTATTGAATTGTGCTTAAGAACAGCCAATGCTATTGCCCATTGTACCTAGATAGATAAATCACTTTGTTGTATGCTGCAAAATATGAGCAGCAAGATAGAGTTACAAAGAATTGCCTCCTTTTGTAAAATATGTTACTATCTAATTTTATAAAGAACATTTTTCTACCATTGAGTTGGCTTATCGGACTTGGAATAGATGTAGTTTGTTTTAAATCTAACCCACATATGTAAAGGGTTTGTGATGTTTCCTTCATTAGAGGTATAGAGCATGTGTGTGTACACTTTACATGAAACTGTAATTTTTGTATACACAAATTTTACTATTGATAGAAAATTTTCTGCAGTGATTGTTTAAATATGAGCCATGAAAACAAGTTTGAGTAAAAAGTGAAGAAGAAGGTTAATTTTTTTTTTAATAATTTGATAATTCAAGAAGAGGGTGTTTGAACCTAACCAATATAGCTATAATGTTATATAGATTTTGTAGATATTCTTAGTTTAGTATGAGATTTTAGTAGCATAATAGTGTTAAATACATAAAATTAAATTAATTGCTTTTCATATGTTCAACTTTTCACAGCATAATTAAGCATAATCCTCACATGAAGCTTTTTTTTTTTTTTTTTTTTTTTTTGTGTGTGTGTGGATATTGTTAATTTTTAATTGTCTTGGATGTTTGTAGTTCTTTTGCACACTAATATATATTTTACCTTGAATAATACTTTGATATGCATTTTCTTTCATTCTTTTTTTTTTTTTTTTTTATAGGTTTGGGAAGATTTTAGGCTTGCGTTTTCTTTTTTTCTTTTTCTT
This sequence comes from Quercus dentata, assembly GCA_028216015.1. Lineage (NCBI taxonomy): Eukaryota > Viridiplantae > Streptophyta > Magnoliopsida > Fagales > Fagaceae > Quercus > Quercus dentata. Next base: position 152,345 of record CP116448.1, read on the forward strand.
TTTTTCTTTTTTCAGCTAAAAGTAATTGCCTCTTTGCAGTAAAAAAATTTCAGCTGAGGTTTTGGTTTTTCTTTCATCAAGTTAGTGAGTTAGGCTGCTTAGATTTTGTGCAAAAAGTGACTTTTACTTGAAACCACCAACTGACAAATTTCATTCTTAAAATTTTTTGACACACATGAGATTGAATATAGAAGAAGGATGCTTGAGTTATGACCATCAATGGAATGCTCTTCTGGCATTGAGCAATCGTGGTAACTCTTACAACTACTATTGGCTTGCAAGAAGGAATGGGAGGACATGAATTGTTATAGTAGTGATTATAAAGAGTTTAGTTTGATTTGCATTACGCTTCTTTGAAATGCTCCCTTAAACATCACTATGTTGGCTTTTGTAGTTACTATTGCCATATACTTTTTTTTTTCTTTATTGAAATGCTCCCTTAAACATTAAGTATTAGTACTGAGATAGTTTAATTGTTGAAGTTTTAAAATTACTTATAAAAAAAAAAAAATGTTTGTTCAAGTCTTACAATTGACTCAGTGTTCCCATCATAAGTGTCAAATGCATTTTGATTTTTTATTGCAACACAAACAAGTGAACAACACATGCACAGATACACGTTGCTATTAACCAATGTCACTTATCTTATGTTGGCATAGGTCTCAATGTTCAATAAGAACTATATTTTGGCAATTACAAAGACGCAACTCATGGTAACCCAAATTACTTTTTGACCTATGGAAATGGGAAATCAGCTGCTTGGATTCAAGATCATCTTCGTCCCAATGGTGCACACAGATGGCACAACTACATGAAGTCCCCAAAGTATGTTAATTTTGTCTTCTTCTTTTTTTTTTTTTTTTTTTTTTTTTGGTTGCTCTTTTGGGGAGAGGAGAGGAGAGATGGGTCAAACTTGTGACATGGGGACTAGGGATGGGGGTAGGTGCCAATTGAGTTACAAGCCCATTGGCATTGATTTTGTCATGTTTCAGAAATTTAATGTGCAAGTATTTCACCATCAATGTTTCAAAGGTTTGTGCATGTGTGCACTAAGACTTACTATTGATATGCTAGTTCCTGTGAAGGTTCAATATAACATGTAATATATTATCATACATGAACTCCTTGGAATCTTGGTAATTATATTTACCTAGTACCTACATGATACTGGTTTTTTTCTTTCCCTCAAATTCTTTCTTTTTAAGTGTTGAAATTCCAACTTGCAACAAATAACAAGCTGGAATTTAGTGTGTGTTATAGCCAAATTCAAAAAAAAAAAATTTAATAATAAATAAATAAAATCAAATCAAATCAAAAGGGTTATAGCCACGTTTTTAAGATGTGGTTGTAATCATTTCCTATAGCCGCGTTTGAAAAATGCGGCTAGAGTATGTCTTATAGTTGTGTTTATAGAAATGCGGTCATTGGTCCTGGCCTATAGCCGCATTTTTAAGATATGGCAATAGCTGTTCCCTATAGCCGTGTTCGAAAAATGTGGCTAGAGTATATCCTATAGCCATGTTTATAAAAACACGGCCATTGGTTTGGGCCTATAGCTACGTTTATAAAAATGTAGCCATTGGTCCTGGCCTATAATCACGGGTTTTAGGTCACGTTTGGAAATGTGGCCTAAAAAAACATGGCTATAGGCCAAATTGTCCTATAGCCACGTTTTTAGGAGCTATAGCCGCATTTTTATAGGACTTTTTTTTTGTAGTGTAAACTACTTACACGTGAATATTTCAACAGTTTAGTCTAGTTTGAGTCCCTCTAAGAAAAATTATATCAATAATCAAGATCATAGCAAGTCTAAGGAAATTAAAGCTTCTAGCAAGAATCGAGGACCTAATGATGATAGCAAGGTTCATATAGTTAAGGAGTCAGTTACATAATCAGCAAGGTCATGTAACTGTGGAGCTAGTTAGATAATCACAATTAATTGTATATTTTGAATTTAAATATTTGTTTTTGCATATTTTTTGTATATAAACACATACATTGTGAAGCTATTTAATTGCTTGAAACCCCATTTTAAAATCTTGTGCTAGTTTATTCTTTCATTGTATCACCTCAGAGTCGTATTAAGTCTTGTGACAGTGGCCTCTCCCTCATTTCATTATGTCTCTCACCTTGTGTTAATCAAGCTTCATCAAGTTTCTCAAAAAAGAAAAAAAAAGTAGTTAGAGGAGATTTTTTTTTATTAAAAAAAATGTAATATTCCTTTTTATGTGAAGGCTTTGGTATAGCCATATAGCGGACCTAAAATTAAATGAACATACCTTTGTCTATAGTCTTATAACCTTTAGAATTAGACTAATAAGCACAAAAGGAAAAAAGAAAAGAAGAAGAAGAAGAGGAGAGAAATCTCTATAATTCAATTTTGGATCTATTTTGAGTTATGGATTGTGCTAAAGATTCAAAAACCCTTTTTTTTTTCCTAAAGTTTTTTTCTAACTAATAAAAAAAGAGATGAAATCCACTGGATTTAAAATTTATACAAAATCCTTTTCTATTTCAAGAATGTCCAACATATGTTTTATGTCTTCTTTGCAAAAATGTTTCATTTTCATAAAGTCATTTTAACTGTCATTTAAAAGCAAGGGAGTCAATACTACATCAAGGGCTGTACCAGTTTGGCCAATGGTACAATATATTTTGGATACCGGTCAATACTAATTTACCGTTTCGGGTTTACCGCTATTTTTTATATTTATAAATATATATATATATACATATATGTGTGTGTGTGTGTGTGTGTGTATTATAATAAATATAAAAGTTTACCATAAAACATTTCCTCAATTCAGAACTAATTATTCATGGTTTTAGACTTTAATATCAATTAAAACACACACACACACACACACACACACACACACAATATAAAAAATAGAAAGCTTAAAAGTTACCATTGCATACTAAAAAAACAAATAATACTAATAAGTTAATGCAAATAAGTTACCATTCTGCCCTAACAAAAATTCAAAAATTACAAAACTTAAAAAAAAAAAAAAAAAAAATTTCTATACCTGCTAGTATTGCCTGAAATTGGTCGGTATGGCTGGTATTTAAACTAGTACGAAACGTTGATGTTTCGGTGCACCGGTATACATACCGGCCGGTACCAATACAATATTGACTACCTTGTTTAAAAGGTCCAAGAGGGTATGTATTCAATGGATTGATCAAAAGAAATCATGATAATCTTTCCTAACCATAATTTTGTAAATAAATTAAATAGAAATATAAGAAACATGAAGTTTGAAAAGTAATTTTATATCCTCGCGGTACATTATTTTTTCTTTACTTGAAAAACATATGGTTGTAGGTTCCAATTTGCTTAATTGATAAACTTTTTTGTCGTCAAATATGTTTGGGGTTTGAATCTCACCTACACAAAAAACCAATTGGTGTCTTAGTAAGATAAAAGCAATTATCATAGAGTGAATGTCATAGGTTGAAATCCCTTCATATCTATAATGAGTAAGATTATGAGTTTAAAATCCATAGTACATGCATAACTATTGTGGAAATCAAAAAAGTAATTGAACCAAGTTCCTCCCAAAAGGGTTTTGGATAGCCAAATATCGTATGATAAGTAGAAATTTGTGAAATTGTGAAGGAGGGGAAAAGAAACCAGAAAAGAGAAGAGATGATCAATGTTATAGCCTGCATCATGCGAAAAGAGCCCAAATAGATGCATTTTTCGGTCACATAATAATACATTACAATGGAATATGTGTTTCCATGGGGATTACACATGAAATTACTTAGTTAGTATATATGCGTATCTTATGCGTATTGCGTGCGTACGTACGTAAACATTGATAAAGTGTGCGTCTTCCATTTTGTTATCAAAGGTACCGAATTCTATGCTTTACTTTAGGACTAAAAGTATACTATACGTTTAGGTTGAAAAACATTAAAAAGGGATTGTTAAAACCTAAAAGACAAAGTTTAACTGTAAAATTAGTTGTAGTTTCAGGTTACAACCTTATTCAATATCTTTTTATTGGAGGTGAATTTTGACAAATTCACCATTAGATTACATCTTCTTTTTATATCCTCCATACTTTCAAAATTTCTAGAAAAATATTAAACATACAACCAATTTGTATCTAAACTAAATCCTATGTTAAACACAAACATATATAAAACATACAAAAATATACCTCAAACCTATTGACGTCAAAGAGTCAATGTGAGAAACTACACATATAAAAGATTAAAGTAATGTAAATGAAACTTTTGCGCTCAAAGTCAAACACAAAGAGTCAATTTCAACTTTTATATATATATATATATATATATATATATATATATATATATATATATATATATATATATATATATATATAAATATATATTAAAATAGTACTATCACAAACAATATTTTCACAACAATTTTACAATAAAACCTAGGTAGTAAATTATTACTAATTTTCATTAATTTTTATTTGAGTTCATCATTGATATCACTTTTTTATTATTATCTATTATTAACAGTTTAATACCTAATTTTTATTGTAAAGTTATTGTTAGGGATGGCAATGGGGTGGGGCGGGTCCGAAGGATGGTGTTTTCTCCCTTGCCTCGCATGGTTTTTTCTTACTACATCCCTACCCCGCCCCACATGATGGGGAAAATTTCTTGCCCCATCCCGCCCTTTGGGGCCTCACGAAGCCCTACCCCGTAAAACTCTACTTTTTGTTAATTTGCTCACAATTATTACAATTGTTTTTAATAAAACCTATTTTGTTAGTAAAAATATACTTGAAATTACAAATAAATTTATTTTATCAAATCAAACTAATTTTTAGCAAAAATTGAGTAATATTATTAAAGTGTTTATATCACCAAAAAAAAAAAAAAAAAAATCTCATAATGCAAAATCAATGGTTCAATAGTATATAAATAATGTTTATAATAAAGGCAAAATAAAATGTTAAAATTGGTACCTTATTTCCAACTTTACTAAAGAAAAAAAGAGAGGCTAAAAGCCTTATTGAGTAGAATAAAATAAGTTAATGAAATTTTTGTTTAAATAATAAGGTTTTAGGGTATGAAAAATTTACAATTTAACCTTTATCAATGCGGGGTGGGGCGGAGATAGGGCGGGTTGGGGTAGGTTGGGTCTAAAAAGTCTAAACCCATCCTCGCCATGGTGCAAGGATAAAATCTTGCCCCATCCCCGCCCCACTATCTTTATGGGGTGGGAAAACTCGAGTGGGGCAAAGCAGGGAAGGGCGGGTCAAGTGGGGCGGGGCAAAATTGCCATCCCTAGTTATTGTGTATTTGCTTTATTCTTTATTTTATTAAATTGTGAAACTCACAAAATGTTAAACACAGAAGCTGCATGCAACCTATTGTCATGCTTCATCCTTTCGCTAGTCGGATGCAACAATAATAAATGTAAGTAAGTATATATATATATATATATATATATATATATATATACACACATTGCATTTATATCCAAAATTTTTCCATATTTTTTACACAAATTAATAAAAAAAACTTTTAATACCCATACAACACATGTACCGTAAAATACGCGTAGCCAGGCACGGTGTTAGGAGTATTATGTGTTGCTAATGATGGCATGAGAAATGAGGGTGCTTGGACAGTATTAAGTCAATCATTTGGCTTTATGTTTTCTCAACACACTCACGGCTCCTTATGCCTAACTAGTAATACTCATAAGGGCTCTTTGAGGAAGACCAGCCCAATCTCTCTACTTGAGTTGGATCAATGAGCAGTGATGAGGGATAGCATTTGGAGCCACCTTGCTCCACATGTTGCCCCAAAGCCATAGTAGAGGAAGGCCATGGTGGGCAGAGATGGTTTTAATGATGGGCGATGAGCGGTGGTGATGACTCTACATGGTGGTGCATGGCATTGGTGGCTTGGTTGTTAGTTCCTTGTGTGTGGGCTTGGTGGCTGGAGTGCAAGGCAAGGTTGGGCTGCTATGATAATTGAATGTTGTGTGCAAGGCATTGGGCTAGTGTTGGCTGGTTGAATTTATGGACAAGTGCTAGTGGGTTGATGGCGATTACTTTGTGTGTTGCATATGGGCATGTTGTGTGGGCTGTAGTGCTGATGAGAGACCTTTAGCATGGGCCAAGCCTCTCTAAAACATGTGGGAACTAGTTGTGTAGGTCTGGAGGGACGGGCAGAGGCCCCATGGTTTGTTGAGACATGGGTTGTACATGTACAACATGTGCGATGGCGATTACTAAGCGATTACCAAGCAATTCCTAGATTTCTTGATGATTAGACTTGCTATGTAGGGGCTGGAAACATGGAGAGAAAGCCAAGACAGTATCGGTTGAAGGTGTCCTAAGTCGGACCACAAGTGGCAGATTGTCCAAGACCCGGACAATTACTAGGTAGTAACCGCCATAGCGATTAATTACGTATATTTAACCCTAAGGCTGTTGGGGGTGTCAACAGCAGAGTGTATTTGCCCTTGGGAAAATTCTGTGTAATTCTCTAGGCTTGTAAAAGGGTTTCCTTTATACTTGAGATTAAGTAATAAAGGTTGGGGGTGGGTTCCCTGTAAATATTATATGTGCTGTGTGTTTAAACGTCCCTATATAATATGTTCTAAGTGTTATTGCAATGAGTGTGTGGTGTTGGTTGAGACTAAGTCAGGGATTTAGGGCCATCATAGGCAAAAAATTTGAGTGAAAATTTGACCTTGTGACACACGAACACCCCCCACCCCCCACACACAAAAAAAAAAAAAAAAAAAAAAAGAAGAAAAAAGAGTAGATAAATTGGGTACTAAAATTATGTTTGGGGCCTTTGGGCCCCTCCCCGCCAAGAACATAGCAGCCTGTGCCCCCTGACCCAACAAGGAAAGATTAGTCATTCTAATTTCTAATTCCAAATTTAAAAAGGAAAAGAAAAAAAAATTAAAAACAAAAAGACAGACAACTAATGACTTGGAGACCGCAAACCATCAAGCATCAACCACCGGCCCACCGCCCACCCACCTCCAACCCAATGTACCAAATTTCTATTATTTATTCTCTCATTCAAAACCTAATACTAATATGATTTTTCTCTGATTCTCTTTCTCCACCCCATACGTTTACAATTTGTGTGAATATGTGATTGTGGTGTTTTTTATTTTTATTTATTTATTTTTTTCGCTATTGATGGTTATGAATTGAATATATGCATAATTGATCTGTGAGTCTATAATTGTGAATCTGGTTTGTGTTTGTGAGTCTGTCTCAAAGGCTGAAAATTATTTTTCTTGTGAGTTGTATGAGTGAAGCTATATTATATATAGAGAGAGAGTAGGGGCGGTAAAGAGTATCAAATACTGTTTATTTGTTTGACTGTTTGTTTGGTAGTGGGGAAACAATATAGAACATGCACAGATATTCTAACAAAGGAAAGTGATTCACGAAAAAAAAAATGGTAAAGTAAGGAAAAGTGTGTTAGTAGTGCATTATAATAGTGTTTTTGGGGCCGTGGGTGAGTAACAAAGATAAAAAGACAATAAAAATGTCACACAAATTTTTTTTTTTGTTATACTCCATAACTAGTTTAAAATCATGGGTCTGTCTTATATTTTACTAATTATGTGAAATTCAATGATAATTTGAATTTAATTATATATGAAAAAAAGTTTGGTTATAAACTCATTTGAATCTATCTTGCTTCAAACTTAGGATGTGGAAATTAAGAGACCATTCATATGACATGTGACTTTGTTGTTAAGGACAAAATTCTTGCATCTTGGACCAAGCGATGGTTCGGTGTTTCGATTGTGCTTAAAGATGCAAATGCGATAAAAAAGAAAATGCCACAGGATGGATTTAACTCGCTGGAGTTGCGATGTATCTCTGCAGTTACTTACTCTGTTCGGATAAATGGGAAACCATATGGACATATTGTCCCTTCAAGGGGATTACGTCGGGGGGATCCCTTATCCCCATACTTTTTCTTTTATGTGCTAAAGGTCTTTCTGCTATGATTAAGAAAGGGGTATGTGATGGTATGATGGAGGGTATTTTTGTTTGTAGGGGTGGACCCAAATTATCTCACTTATTTGTTGTAGATGATAGCCTTATTTTTTGTAGAGCATCTTTGGAAGAATGTGATTCTTTACAAAGAATTCTATAGATTTATGAGAGAGCTTCAGGCCGGTAATTAAGTAGAGCTAAGACTTCTCTTTTCTTTAGCTCTAATACTGATCCATCGATTCAGGAGGAAATTAAACAAAGATTTGGTGCTCAAGTCATCGGGCAACATGAGAAATATCTTGGTCTCCCTTCGTTGGTAGGAAGAAATAAGCGAAATACTTTCAATGACATTAAGGAGAAACTTGCAAAGAAGCTAGCTGGATGGAAGGAAAAATTGCTTTCAAAGGCAGGTAAGGAAGTTCTGATTAAGACGGTAGCACAAGCAATCCCAACTTATACTATAAGTTGTTTCAAACTCCTTGGTACCCTCTGTGAGGGATTGACGAGTATGATTCATAATTTTTGGTGGGGTCAAAAACAAGGTGAGAAGAAAATGGCTTGGATGAGTTGGGATAAACTTTGCATGCTTAAGGCATGTGGTGGTATGGGTTTTAAGCAGCTGAAACCTTTCAATTTGGCATTGTTAGCTAAACAAGGTTGGAGATTGCAAATGGGATAAAATTCTCTTGTATATCATGTCTTTAAAGCAAAATATTTCTTTGACTATAATTTTGTGCGAGCTTCACTTGGCAATAATCCGTCATATGTGTGGAGAAGTCTCATGGCAGCCCAAAAGATTGTGCAGCAAGGTCTGAGATGGCAGATAGGTAATGGCTTAAGTGTTCAAGTGTGGAAGGATAAATGGTTGCCAAATTCATCTACTTATAAAGTGGTTTCTCCAAGGTTGGATTCCTCATTGGCACTCCGTGTTTCTGATTTAATTGACTCGGATTATAGGTGCTAGAAGGAGATTTATTGCAGCAAATGTTCTTGCCGTTTGAAGTGGAGGAAATAAGGAGCATCCCACTAAGTAATACTCTTCCTCTTGATAAACTAATCTGGACAGGGACCTCTAATGGACTATTTATTGTTCGTAGTGCATATAAAATTGCTATGGAGCTTTCTTGTAGTTCAGTTATTGCATCTACTTCAGATGACAGCAAGCAGCGATGTTTTTGGAAGACAATTTGGCGATTACCTGCTCCTCATAAAGTAAGACATTTCTTATGGCGTGCTTGCCGTAATATACTTCCAACAAAAGTTAATCTACGGCGACAACAGGTGCTATCAAAAGATCTTTGTGAGGAATGCAAGCTAGAACCGGAAACTTCAGGCCATTTGTTTTGGTCATGTCTGAGAGCTAAAAGAATTTGGGGCTATTCTGGGATTTTTAAATCTGATTACGATGGTCAGTTCAATAGTTTCCTAGAGTTAGTATGGAAGATGATGATGGCTGATCATTGCGATGAAGGTGTCATGGCTTTGGTGGGGACGATTGCTTGGAGGTTGTGGGGTAACCAAAACGAAATTCGAAATGGAGGAAAAAGGATTGGTGAGTTGGAGTTACTTCATGGAGCTTCATTGTGGTTGCTAGAATATCAGGAAGCTACTGCCGATGTACCAATGCAATTTGATTCCTTGGTGCAATGCTGGCTTCCTCCCTCAAGTCATTTGTATAAAGCAAATGTGGATGGAGCTGTTTTTAAAGCACAAAGAGAATCTAGGGTGGGGGTAATAATTCGTGATGCTAATGGTCTGGTTGTGGCTGCATTGAGCAAGAAATTTCATGCTCCTTTGGGTCCTTTGGAGGTGGAGGCCAAAGCTTTTGAGGCTGGTCTGCAATTTGCCAAAGATATGGGATTACAGGAGTTCATTTTGGAAGGCGATTCTCTGAATGTTGTTCATGCTCTTGAAGGTCTGTCTCCTCTAGTTTTTGTGATGCCTATAATTTATGGGATTCAAAGTTCATGTCATGATGTTAGGAATGAGTTGTTTTCTCATGTATGTATATGGGGAAATAAACCTGCCCATCTCTTAGCAAAACATGTTATCAGTATTGTTGATTTTTCTATTTGGATGGAAGAGAATTCTTGTTTCATGGAACAAGCTCTTTATCAGGATGTGATGTTTTCTTCAGTCTAATGAAAGTTTCAAGATTCCTATAAATAAAATAAATTAAATAAAAAAGAAGAAAGAAAACCCCACAAAAATCTTGAACAATGGAAGGAAAAAAAAAAAAGGAAATAGAAAAAGAAAACGTTCTAACGGGCACATGCTGTTCATGTTCTTGAATCCAGTGTAAGCAATACGATACAAATTAAAAACACTGACATCTACATTTTCCTTGGGTATATAAGAGTCGAAAAGCCTTCTTAGAGTTTAAATATCAATATATATGGTACAGGTTACAATTTTCTAAAAGGGAAATTCCATCTCACTGAATATTGAAAATTCCTCTGGCACCGGGATATTCAACTCTGAACAGACAAAATTAATGATGTTTCCAGTAACAGCCCTAAAAGTCATTTTGTTCAGGGTCACAGCAATAGCAAACCTGTTATTCATATCAGCAAACCCGGTTGATCCGCCCAGTCCTGAGTGCCCAAAGCCAACAAGGGACCCATCCTTAGAATTACACCTCTTAAACCCTAAGCCAAATTTCCCATTTGGCAAAGCGAGATTTCCATATTCACCAACACCCAAGAATGCATCATGAATTCTAGGATTGCTAAAAATCCTACTAACAGAATTGTTTCGAGGATTACTGTCTTCACTACTGTCAGTCATACTAATGCTATTGCTATTGCCACTATCATTGACAAGCCTGGTACAACTATAATTACTGGTATTTCTACTATGGCTAACATCGCCGTGATTTGGTTTCGGTTCATAATCATTAGTTCTGCTAATTGAAGCAGCAAATACCTCCTTGGTTTTGCTACCTTTCTGTGTCTTGCTGGTCTTTGGGGAAAGAAATTTCGGGATGTGTGGGTGGCTCCCAAGTGGCGGCTTGGAAGAAGAGGAATGGTCCGAATGGAGCCAAGGTACCATACCACCATCAGCCAGGGCTGCATAGTAACGTGCAAGTGCACGGGCTGAGCAATGTCCGTTAGCAGCAGGTATGATGGCACGACGAATGTTGAGACTGTTAAATAGAACAGGCAGGGTGGTTGCAAGTTGGGAAATATCACCCGGCTGGAATGAGGAGGGTATGTGTATGCCAAAACGACTGATGATGCGTGAGAGCTTTTGAAGATCATCTTTATCTAGTGTAGTCGTTGCAAGATGACTGCAGATCCCCGAGAGCTTCTGAAGATCATCTTTATCTATTGTAAGCGTTGCAAGTCGAGACTCCACACCTGGAGAGAAGAGGAGCCATTGTACATGGTGATAAGGAAGATGATAACCCAGCTACCACTAACACTATTTTTACAAAAAAATAATTACCATAAACAAAGTATTTTTTCCCTCAAATAAGTACCACAACCATAAATAAATTAACCAGGAGAAACAAAAACTAAACTGTGGTTCAGCATAAACGAGGGAAGAATGCAATACAATCGTGTGTACAAATATTTTACACAATGAAGCAAGAGAATTAACAAAGCATAAGTCCGACACTTGCCTGGAGGAATTCCAATATATAACTCGCCTTCAATTTGGAGGGGATGAATGAATGCTTCTTCAAGAATCTCCTTAAATTTTTTCCTAGATGCATGCTGTGACATCCAAACAGAATATTAGAATAGCAGAGAAGGTTTGGTTTAGAACATCAAGGAGGTTTGCAAGAATTAAAAAACCACAAGATTGTATGTTCAGAAGCACTATAGAAGTTGGGTCAGTTAAAGAGCCAGCGAGAATGTGTGAACTACATTAGGCATCGTGTTTGAGGAGGAAATGCCAACATTGACACTTATGATGAATTACTGAATGGTAAGGAGTACGGACGCAGATTAAACTCAGCTGAGTCTTTAACTTCCTCAACCTAAAATACCTATAGGGAACAGTTGATAATCAAATACCATATTTTATTTCACTAGTTTATTCAGAGATCCCAACTGGTCATAAAAATGTTCAGCAGAGAGTTTGAATAAATTTAAACACAATCAAAATATTCTGATATAATGTTAAGAAATTATACCTCAATAATGCCACCACATAGCCAGCCAAAAGATAGATGGTGATACAACTGCTCCTGGCCAGGTTCAGTCTCAGGTACTGACACAGCAATATGATTCAAACATTCATCCCAGTCAGACATTTGTGAAGGATTTTTTCTAGTGAAGTCTGCTAAAGCATTATGAAGACCAGATGTATGGTTAAGCACATGATGGACCTAAAGAGATAAAGAAAAAATAAAAAATGAAAAATAAAAAAGTTAATTAAGAATGTCAGTCGATACAGGGAGAGGTTTATCAGGAAGTGAGACAAAATTTAAACCTTGATGAGATCTTTCCTATTTGATCCAAATTCTGGCCAGATATTTGCCACATTTTCCTCGAGCTTCAGTTTTCTGGGCAATAAAATGTTCATAAATAAATATTGAATTTCAGAAAATATGCCCAGAACAATTATTATCTTCATTTGTGATTAAGTGGAAAATTAAAGGTTTAGGTTTTAAAGTTGTGTACCTTTGTCAGTGTTCAAGCAAGCATCAATACATGTGGAGTCCCCCCAGTCCCCAAAAAAAAAAAAAAAAAAAAATTTTGAAAAAGAAAGAACCATCCCAAGTTTGACATGGTTCATATAAATATTTAGAGTTGTGAATCGTCAACGGTGCAAAAAAAAAAAAAAAAAAAAAAAAAAAAAATTATGATGTGGGAAAACAAGGGTATATGATATGGTTTACAATTATTTCATTCTAGAATTACCGAATTTATGTCAAAGTTTATTAACTATTAAAATACATGAGTCATGTATGGATGAGAATAATTTATGTTCTGAAAGCAATTATTAGAGAGGCATTGTGTTGTCGAAGAATATATTAAGAAATTTTTCATCCCAAGTTTTTCTTCTCTTGGTAAAGAGGGCGATGCCAACAAGGGGTCGCCCTTCCTCCCCCAAAACAAAACATATATTATAACCACTAGGAACATCTTTTCAAAATAAAGAAAAAAACCACTCGGAACATATGAACTATAACATTACTACACTTACTTCATCATATTTCAATTTAAGATACACAGACGTTTGGGCACATATATTATATTTTTCAAATCATGCTAGTATTTTGATGTCATTGAGATTTACTACAACTCTCTGGAGTCCACCCAATTTTCAAGTGGATAGACAAATACAGCCAATCTGTACATTCACACATAAATACAAGTTGCTGAATCCACAAATCCAGCTATTAAGCCACATCCAAAACCCCGCATCAGAAAAACTGCAGCCTAAATGACTGCCTGCAGCTGCATATCTAGAAGAAAGCCCTACTTTTCAAGCCATGGTCAATTAATAAATTGAATTTTTTTGCAGCATAAATGGCGGAGAGATGCCATGATCATGCATGTAATGAGGTTCTGAAAGTCATAATACCATAATAAATTTACATAATGAAACCAATATAAACCCATTATTCAAAATCTCTGATTAGGATAGGCAGGTCAAACTTAATATAAGTCAAAGTTGTAATAAATTCCTTTGATGTGTGGAATGGCTTGGACTGTCAAAACCTGAAGGTATAAATAGAAAATGAATCTTTTTGAATTCTTTTTGTAGGGACAGGCATAACATTTCCTCGTGACCAGGGTATATATATTTGTAAGACCCAAAAACGGATTCCAGTTAATTGTTATATAAAAGTAAACAAAAATGATTTGTATCATTTGAAAGGATAAAACTTTGACAATCATATCATTTGAAAAGATAAAACTTTGACATTCATAAAATTCTATAACGCACCCATTGTCAACCAGCCAATGTAACATTCCTGCTGTGATAGCCTTTGTCACAGAGAAAACAGGAAAAAGGCTATCAGGCTGCACTGGACGAGGATCATAATTACCAAGCATTCCAGCAGCAGTGTCAATTATAACCTTTCCATCTTTGTAGGCACAGACCTTTAGAAAAAATTATTATAAACTTTATCAGAAAAGAAGAGAATAAAAAAGGCCAGGGTGTCAATCCATTAAACATAAAAATACCAACCTCGATAACATATTCAAACAAGATACAATCAACAATAACTGTAAACTGATCATAAAGTGTAATTGTTTAAAGAGACATCTAGATGTATTGATTGTACCACCCAGATTCATTTGTTACCAACGGTAATTCTCACGTTTCCAGATAACAAAAGGAATCACTTCTCTTGGTTCCATTTCTTTATTTTATAGATACATACGTTCTTTCTTTTCTTTTCTTTTCTTTTTTTTTTTTTTTTTTTTTTTTTTTTTTTTTTTTTTGAGATGCAGATACATAGATCTTAAACACATAGACCTCTTTTGATCTCAACTTTACTAGAAAATGTTTTAAAGAGAAGAACTTAAATGAGGAATCTTTTAATCTATATCTATATCTATTTATATATATTTAAAACTTAAAACATGGTATTTATTGTTGTTACTCTCTTATTGTGCTACATCATCCACCAATTTCCTTCTTCTTTCTTTTTTTTTTTTTAGGTAATAAAAGTATTATTGATAACATAAATGCAATGTGTTTACAATTTTAAACACACGGCAAAGAAAGAATACAAAAAATCAAATAGCAGATCTAATAGAAAAGGAAATCAGATGAGGAAATACAATGCGTGAGGCCACAAATACGAGACCACTCAAACAAAGTCCTAGCTAGCAATGTCTTCAATAGTTCAATAGGTCTCTTGATGTCCTCAAAAGTTCAGGCATTGAGTTCCTTTCATACTAACCACATATGACACGCCGGTACCATATTCCAAACATTTAAAGAATCAACCAATTCCTACAAGCAAAAAGAAGAGAGACAATTGTATACGGCATCACCCATTGAACCCCTTCATCCACCTCCCCCAATTCTCCCCAAAACCCATCCTCTCCATAAGGTAAAACAAAACATTCCAATTTACATGATTATATGCCTTCTCAATATCCAACTTGACAATCACACCTGGAATACCACTCTTCAATCTACTATCCAAGCATTCATTTTCTATGAGAACAGAGTCAAGAATCTGTCTTCCCCTAACAAAAGAGTTATGGGAGTTGGAAATAAGTTTATCCAACACTCATTGAAATCTATGAGCTAACACCTTAGACAAAAGTTTGTACAAACTACCGACAAAGAAAGCCAAAACACCCCTCTCAATCTCACACCAACACTTTAAAAAGAATGCCATGATAAAGCCATTAGGACTAGGAGCTTTATCACCCTCAGCCTCTTGAAAAGCTGTGATGATCTCCTCTCTTTCAAACTCCCTTTCAAGAGAAAACTGATCAAAATTGTCCAACCTCGCAAATTCTAATCCATCAACGGTGGGCCTTTAAGATTCAGGTTCCTAATATAAACTCTTATAAAAACACACCACCTAATCCCGAATATCCGACTCGTTCTCATACATAGTGCCCTCAACCTCCACACCTCTCGTAGTATTAGCTCGTCTATTTGATTTGGCAAGCCTATGAAAGAATCTAGTATTATTGTCCCCCTCTTTTAAGAACAGGACCTTTGACTTTTGCCTCCACGAAATCTCCTCCATGGCAGCTAGAATCTCAATATACGCCTTGATCTCGGATCTTCTAGTTTTGTCTACTAGAGACAATACTTGCAACCCTTTTCTCAAATCTAGCTGCGAGAGCTCAGCCAAATTTTTTTTTTTTTTTTTTTCGAAAAGACACATTACCAAAAACATGTTTATTCCAAAGTTTCAAATCTCCTTTAAGAGCCTTGAATTTACAAGCTAAAACATAACTAGGAGGTCCCCCAAAATAATAACCGTTCCACCAGCACCAAACTTGGTCCACAAAACCTCCGCTTTAAGCCACATATTTTCAAATTTAAAGGAACTCTTTCTCCTCGCCCGACCACCCGCCTTTACAATAAAAGGACAATGATCCGAAACCATGCAAGGGAGAGGCCTTTGGATCACTTCCAGGAAATGGTCCTCCTAATCAATTGAAACCAAAACTCTATCTATTTGAGACATAGAAAGATCTACTGATTCTCGAAACCACGTATACTCACCCCTCACCAAAGGTAAATCAACCAAAAAATTCCTCTCAATGAAATCTGAGAATTTGAACATGGCTGGACTAAATGCAGTACACCCAAGTTGCTCAACCAAATATCTAATAATATTGAAATCACCAAAGACACCAAGCCGAATTGCACCTTGCTCTCACACTATCAAGTTACGCCTATAAAGCATCTTTAAGCCTGACATCAGTTAGACTATACACCCCTGTACAATTCCAAACAAACCCGTCAGCCACACCTTTCAACATGTTAGAAACAGAGAAGGTAACAACCACACAATCAATTTTCTCAAGCACCCTTTTGTCCCAGGTCACAAGAGCCCCTCCTCTTGTGTGAACTGCATCCAACGCTACCTAATCTACAAATGGGCTGCCCTAAAGATTTTTCACAACCGAAGAATTGTTATAGTCCAATTTGATTTCTTGAAAACACACTACATCACACTTCCATTCCTTAAGTAAATTATTCACAATATCCCTCTTATGAGGATTATTAAATCCTCTCACATTCCAAGATAAGAGTTTCAAATTCATGGACAACCGACAAAGCCCAACCCACTAAACTTCACAATCCCCTTGGATCATCTACTAGATTGCCCATCATAATTAACGGTAAAAACTAAGTTCTGTAATTCCCTCATACTTTTTTTAGATGAGGATGCGGTGCGACACTAACTACCTACAGTAGCTTGTTTCTCCCATACTTTTTCAAGTTTTTGAAAGAAATCAACACACTGCCTCTCACAGGAGTCAATAGAAAAACCCACAAACTTACCAACACCTTTAGCCATCTTGCTCACCCAAACTGATGGTTCCAAGTCATCCTCTACAGAGATGTCATCTAGGTCTCCCTCCTTTTGTTATTAAATCCAAACCCCCATTAGGATCCCATGGAGCCAAAGGTGCAAAATCCAACGCACTCCGATCTTCCTCAACCTTGACAGAACTCGTGGGATTGACCTGGCTCATGTTTGTGATGAGTAAGATTAAGTAATCTATTGTACTTAATACTCGTATCACTCTTTTTGACGAGAAGGACTAGAAAATCCTAAAAGAAAAGCATAAATAATCATCACATCATTGTTGCCCGCTAATCATGAAATAACATCTATATGTTTTGGCATAGCAAAAGTACAATTTCAAAAGCTTAACATAATTGGGTATTTCTTCTCTCTCTCTTATATGTCCATGTATGGTTTGCTTAAAAAGAAAAATATGCAAAGAAAAAATAAAAAACAAAAAGAATGAAAATGCTTTATATATGATTGCAAGCATATCTTCTAGGAAATATGGGAGTTATAAGTTATACCTCGAAGGTGATAGTCTCCATCAAGCAGTTATGATTGTGTGTGAGTTAAAGTGATTGTCTCATATCTCAAATCGTCATAACATGTAGACACTTGTGCAATCTTGTGATGTTTTTCACACACAACACGCAATATTCTTTGCTACTCTTGATACATGTGCAGGTGCAGTGTGATTTAACCATCATAAGGAATTAATACATGTGTTAATGTAAACTCACTAAACTATCTTGTCTTGTTTTTGAAATATAAAATTGGTTAGACTTATTTTGTGGATCTAAATACTTGACATTTTTCTTATTGAGAGATGTTTTTGAGAGTTTCAAATGTTGTTTGGATCTTTGGTTGAGTAGCATGTTTGATTACATTCATGTTTGTGTTTTTTTCTTCTTTAAAAAACTATTGATAAGCAATCTTGTGACTTCTCGATACCACTCGACAATTAGGCTATCTATTGAGCATCTTGAGTTTCATTTCTTGATAGATGTTATCGCATTTTCGATCCATTGAGATTTTTGAGAATTAGGCTCAATAGTGCTCGATGACTTCTAGATCCATCGAGGAAGTTTCTGTATGCTCGATAGATACTCGATAGCTACTCGATCCATTGAGGTCACTTTGCTGTGGACAACTCTCGATAGCTCCATTTGGCCTTTTTAATTCTCGACACTTGCCGATCCATCGAGCTGCGTATGTTTCTATATATAGGGTCAAAGTGATGTTTTTCTTCATTTCTCCCCGATCTCTCTCAACAGTTTTTTTCTCTTAAACTCCCCAAACTCTCTCTCTAAACCTCAAACCCAAAAGTTTTTCGGCCTCATGATCATTTCTTCATCTGGTATGATCTTATTTTCTCTATTCTTATCATGCATTTCATAATTTTTGACCTAACTTTTGGGATTTTTTGAAAATTTTGGGGTTTTTCATAATTGATGAGTTTTTCACAAAATTTTTGGGTTGATTTTGTTTAAATGATTTTAAATCATCATGTATTGCATCACATTTTCATTTTAACAATGATTCTTGCATTTAGATGTGTGCTTAATATGTTGAAATGATGTGTGTTGGTAGGTTTGGATTGGGCTGAGCCCATGATGTTTTTTTTTTTTTTTTTTTTTTTGCATGTCATATGTTCATGCATTTTTCATACATACATACTTTCAATTTTTTATCTTATGATATTGATCTTGTTGGTGCTTTTCTACGTGTTTCTTTTTCTCTCTCTTTCTTTCGTTAGTTGCTTTATAGCACCTAAACGAAAATCTACTCCGTCCCGGAACCCTTTTCATTCCGAGGCATCTTCTTCTTCTTTTCCCACTAATTCTACTCCATCTCACGTCCAATTCCGTAATGATAAAGCCTGTAAGGACTTTTCGAAGAACTTCTCATGACGAGGCATTCATTCGGAACGCCAAGTCGTTCTATCGGACTTTTCCGATCTCGACCTTTCTAATGTCATCTACAATAGGGGTTGGGAGTCACTCTGTGGCATCCTGGTCACTTGTCCCTCTATGATCATACAAGAGTTTTACTCCAATATACACGAATTCGATTATATAGTACCTCATTTTATCACTCATGTTCGAGGTACGTGCATGGTAGTCACTCCCGATCTTATATCAGAGGTGCTACACGAACCGAGGGTAGAGTTTGCTGACTATCCCGGCTGTGAGAATGTTAGGAGTGTGTTCAAAGATGAGCTCTCATCTCGCTTCTGTGAGACACCTTCTTCTTAGGGTGACCGTCAAAACACCCCTTGTTCAGGCTTTGCAAAAGGTCCGAGGTTCCTTAACATGGTGATGACATTCATTTTCCATCCATTATCTCACTATTACTCTATCACAGAATCTCGTGCTCAGTTTTTGTTATCCCTTCTTGAGGGACTCTTTATCGATTTTTCCTCTCACTTCATTCTATCCCTCATAGATGTCTATAGGAATATGGCGACCCGTGATAAACTCATTTTCCCTTCGGTTATCACGCAGATTCTTCGCCATTTTTCTCTCTCCTATCCAAAGTCTACACACTTCTCTCCTATGTGTGCCATAGACGCTGCATCTTGTCAAACAGAGCGAGGCCCGGCTTCGGCCAAAGCGGCCACGAATAGAGACAGTGACTCCTCTGGCTTCCTCTACTCCTTCATCCGCTCTCACCCTGGTGGCTTCGTGGCATCTCCCTCTCCTTCTCCGGAGGCATTTGAGGACGAGGACGATGATGGTGACTCCGACGATGATGATGATGAGGATGAGGATGAGGATGAGGATGAGGATGAGGATGCTAGCTCTTTCGGTGACAACGAGATGACTGTTTGAGTTTCTTGCCCTTTGTCATTCGTGACAAAAAGGGGAAGTATTTTTGGGATAAGAATAGTCATGTATTTAGAGGGAGAGTTAGCATATGACATTTTTTTGTGATATGGGGAGTGTTTATATTTCTTGAGGCTGTAGTGATATTATTATGTATTTTCCTTTCTTTTTTTTACATTTGCCTCATGTATATCGGTCTTGTGACCATTTGACATACATTGTACTTATCTTTTGATATATATATATATATGTTGATGTATGTTATTCACCTATCTCTACATGTGTTGTTTCTTTTCTCTCTTTATGCACATGCTTCTTATTATTTGTATGCAATCTTTTATTTCTATTTCACACTAAGATGTCGTGATGAGTTTTATTTAAAGTGTTTCATAAATACAGACTGTCAAAGTCTTTCTTGCCATGAACTCTCTTCTTGCAAAATTTTTCAAGAGTTTGTGTTAGGATAGATTTTATTGTATTTAACAAGTGAGTATAAGTTGAGTAATTTATAACTTCTCTTATATGTTCATTTATTTGTTGTGGTTTTGTCACGGATTGCCAAATGGGAAGATTGTTAGGACATATGTGAATCATGTTAGGAACATATGTCAATATAGAATTGGTTAATCCTTTGACAAAACGCACTTTACTTGTATAGATACCCTATTTATCAAAATTTATGAAAATCAGATTTTTAGTTCTGATTTTCATCCAATTCGTGTATAGATGTTTGGACTTTCTTTTCTCACAACCCTAAACATATATAAGGGTTATTTTAAAAGCCGTCACAGATGATGTAAGTGAGTGCAACTTGATGCAAAGGTTTTTCACAAGCATATTGTGACCGGAGACAATTTACCCTAGTTCATCTTTCTCTTCAAGAAGTTGCTGCGTTTGTACGTCGTAGGGTTTTGTAACCAAGGAGTTTCGTGATCTTCATCGTGTTAATGAACTGATGAACTTTGCAGCTAACATCCTTCTCAAGTTGGTGGTTAGTCACATACTTGGATCCGTGCATTAATTAGTTAGTCACGTCGAAGTCGTGCATTGAAAATGAGAGATTGTTACTACAGAACAAGTCCAATTGGGTATTGAGATAAGGGTTTAACTGTAGGCTGGTATAATGTATTGGAATTCCTTTACTTGTAACCGCTTATTGTGATAATAGTGGATTCTCGGGAGTGGTGACCTTAAAATCACTCGATGGAGTTTTTTCCGTATAGGCTTTCCTTATTCGTAAACAAAAATAACTGTGCATATTAACTTGGTGATTTGTTTATGCTACTATGCTTGTTGCATATTAATTGGATTAATTAATTAACTTGGCTAATTAATTACAAGGGGTCAATACATTCTTGACCTATCAAACTATTTAGAGGAAGGAGAAACAACCTTGACAATAAGAAAACTATGCCTGGCATGACAAGATAGTATTCCATTTATACCTCTACCACACATAAGTAAAAACGATAAAAAATTTACCAAGGAATATAAAATTCATGTGTCTACAGTCTCATTTCCATCCAAATAACTGATTACTATAGAACCAGTTCTTTCATATGTTAAAAGACAGCACAAAGTAAACAGTCAAGGCAGATACAATTCCCATGGAAATGAAACTAAAAGCTGAAAAAGTTAAATATAGAGATAAGAGAAAATTTAAATCAAGCTACAGTAAATGCTATATAAACAAAAAGATAGTAATTAGATTATGATCTTATGATAGTGATAGTTAGATAGTGCAGCATACCTGTATTCCAAGTATTTTATCATTATTCCCCAGCTCAACTAGGAACTGCCTTAACTTGGCCTCCACATCAGAATGGACAGGTGTGTCATAGATCCACTGAACATTAACTCTTGGTCCCCTACTAATATTTCTGATAAGAGCGTGCTGGATTCAATCAGATATGATACAGATTACAGAAACAAGAATGATAATGAATAATAAACTACGACACACCAAGATTCAGAATAGACTCACCCTTGCAAAACAGATTCTGCAAATGGCCTCATGATATCTAGATATACTATGCGAACATTCATTGTGGAAGAAAGCCCTAAATCCATGTAACATACAAAATAATAAGGGACAACCATTGGAACCTATATTTAGCCATAGGTATTCCAGTTACATACCTCTTAGAAGACCAAGGACCCGTGAAAAGATTACAATGTCTCCAGGAATTGCGTCAACCTGGAAAGAAAGGTTGTCACTGAATTGAACATGGATAAACATACTCAATAAACGTGGATGAGAAAGAAGACACATTAACTTACAGGATTAAAGCGTTTAAATTCTTTCTGGTTGAGTTTCATCCTTTCTTGTATAGCCTTCATGTTTTTTTCTCTTTTCTCTGTCAATGATTTCACGGTTTCCTTAAAAAACCAACAATTAGTAAATAAAAAGTCGGGACTTACTGAAGATGGAAAAACAATGCCAGAAGTAAGAAACAAATACTCACACAAGCTTAGTGCATACTTACAAGAGATTCTTTTGCTGATGTTGAAGTACGAAAGAGTACAGTTGTTATCTCCATTGCCTGCTCCGGCATATCCAGGCTTAGCTTAAATCCCATTTCTGCAAAAGCAGACAAAAGAGCCACGTGGTCTTCCTGTGGCAAAAGCATCCAAAGTATTTCATCATTCAAAGAAAACAGTTTAAACTTCAAAGCAATCTTAAGAGCAAAAGGACAACACTAATGAATCAGTTGTAAACCAATTCAATCAATATCATATTGGTAAGTAATATTCTCAAATATATATGCACTGGAAAATTGGACATCACCATACTTTAGTAGTGAAGAGTGAAAATCCAGCACAGTATGATTAGTTAAATTAATTTTTAACACTCATCACAGCAACCTAGTGCTGCACGTTAAAATAATAGAAGAGAAGGAAAAAGAAAAGGAAAGTAAATATGTTGCCCTATAAGGAACAAGCAAAATGAAACACAATAATACTGTTTCATCTCTGTGAGCACTGACTGATTAAGGCTCACAAAATCAAAGTCAATATGTTACTCATCAGATATAGTTCTTTAGCCGGATTAAAAATCCAGCACAGTATCAATTTTAGCAAAGGCAGAAAAGCCACAAAAAAAGTATTTACAAACCTCAGCAGATGCCAGAAACATTTTAGCCAGTGCTTGCTTGATAGAAGTTGATAGTTTTTTTGTAAGCCCAAAGTCGAGCAAAATTGGACGATGAGGAGGTTCCTTGCTCACAAGAAAATTTCCTGCATAATGCTCCCAAAACAGCAGTGAATGCATTATTTCTTGAGCATGTAGACAATCAAAAATAGAGTCCAGCTAGTATATATGTGCTCTCATTACATTTTCATTATGGTTTCATTTTGCCATGCAAAATATTTATTACCACACATGCCACATCACATTTTCCTGGCCTTCTTCGTCTCTCAAGCAAAATATAAGCAAATTAATATCAAGATCCGATAATATGCTCTAGTCAAATGCTACACAGAAATATGATAAACTTAACAATAGAACATTTGAAATTATTAACTGAGCACATGATTCCATTATCAATGTTTTGGGCTAAATTCTTGACAAAAAAGGCCCATTTGAGGAGATCTATGTACCTGCATGGCACATGTATAAAGTATGCATAAAAATTTCAGATTATAGAGCTAGTTCATGACAAGTTCTTATTACAGCACATCCCTACAAAAAAAAAAAAAAAATTCTCACTGAAAGTATGATTTGATACAACCCCACACAAAACTCAGCTGAAGGAATGATAGTGAGATAGAGTACCTGGATGAGGATCACCATTAAAAAACCCATCAACATAAATTTGGTGGGCATATGCACGTGTAATTTCTTCAACAAGCTTTCTTTTGTTAACACCAAACGCTTCCAATGACTCCAAGTCATTCAAACGAATGCCGTCCATATACTCTAAAATAAGGACTTTCTCTGCTGACTACATTTGAACCAACAGGATGTAGGGTAAGGTACATGAAAATGAAAGGCAATATTTTCCACTGTAAAGGACAAAAAATCTAGAAGTATTTAACCAAGTCAATTATCTGTTCAACTCAAGTGAATTGTTATAAAAGGAAACACTTTTTTAACCCACTCAGAGATCTACTATGCTAAATGTTTTAACCTTACATCAGGATTCAGGACTCAAGATATATATATAGAATTTAGGGACAGTTGATCTGTGAGTAGATATCTTAACTACTGTGCTACTCTAGTCTAATTTCAAAAGTATTAGAGCAGTGAAGAACTAAAACCTTTTATTTTTACTTCTAACTTTCTTTACTTCTTAGTACACTACATGTAGAACGTATTATAACTTGATGCAAATTTAAATGGCAATAGTCTAAGTTTGACTCCCCACTGGACTTCTAATGATATGACCAGGGAATAGCACTAGCCACATATGTGCTTATACCCCAAAAAGACTAGTAAAGTTATAATTTGGGGTTTTTGTAATCACTTATATAATCCTGCTTAACATATTAAACACCTGATGTAGAACTCAGCGCACACCCTAACTATACACACTTATCCAATCAAACTCACATGATCAGGGTTATTATCTAGTTTCTTTGGGTCTTTTGAAGAGTTGATATTATGTTTGGGATCATGTTACTTATGAAAAACCATAAAAGGTCTCTAATACCTATATCCAAAATTCATAACACAGCCCAATGCAGTCCTTTGTGCAGACATATAGTATTAAATATTGGAGATATTATACCTGAATAACATCTGGAATCAGAACATCCACTCGATTGGCATTTGTGTTATCATCATGTCCAATATTTTTGCAGCATAGATTTCTAGAGACTGTTCTAGTATTCTCTACAGACAGAGCAACAAATGTTAATAAGAATCAAGTTTTGGAACTGGGGGATGTAGGCCATTTTCAATTTAAGAATAACTAATGCAAAGTGCCAAAAGTTAGAATAACAAGAAAACAGTTCATATAAACTACATATAGAGTAATCCAAATAGGAAATATAATGGTTATAACAAGGTAACAGATTGAAAGAGAATATCTATCTTTTTATGTATCTGATAATATAAAATACTCATCCCTTCAATGAAAATTTGATGTGTTTCATTCCCTTCATTCAAAAACCTCAAGTAAATCCTTAATCCTCATTCATACACATCCTAAATAATGCAAGTGATCAACAGAGAACAGTCATTTTCCTTTTAATTACAGACAACTAAATTCCAGGCAAGAGCTGGGCATACCAGCTTCGTGAATGAAGTCAACTTCTTTGGGAGCTTCTTTGCACCATTCATCTATGATAGGATTGAAGTCATTCTGTGGCTCTGCCCAAGCTATCCAGTCAACAATTTTCTTTGCATTCTTCAAATCCTGTTGGGGGGTGGGGGAGAGTATGCACAAAACTATAAAACAACTTCAACATAATCTTTTCATCCCAATATCTTAAAAGCCAAGCATGCTAAACCTCCAATATGATTGTCTTGATGCCCTCATGTTGAACCTTAACAACCACCTCCTGCCCATTAAGCAGAGTTGCACGATGGACTTGTGCTATCTGCATAGAATAGATAAGTAACGAACAAGATTGTCTCAGAATATACTTTAAGAAATTCCGTTATTGATATCCTTAGCTAAGTGCTCATATCTATTCCCAACTACCAACAACAGATATAGGATCTTACAGATGCTGTTGCCAAAGGAATTTTGACAAAATCTGAAAACAGATCATCCATTGATTGCCCCAATTCTGTCTCGATAGTCCGACAAACCTGCACAAGTCAGCCAATTAAGTATCTGGAGATTATCTTTATATATAATTTCTTATAAGTAATAAGATTCAATTGAAAAAATAAAAGGGCATAGCCCCAGTACACAAGAAGTATACAAAAGGTACACAAAATGAGAGAGAGAAAATAATCTAATTACAAACATCTAAAAAGAACAAACAGGAGGAAGAAATGGAACCCCCTAATGCTCTTGTCCAACCAAAAAGAGATGTCTGAGGCTGTGATTGTAGTATAAGAAATGAGACTTCAATTCCATCATAAGTCCTAGTATTCCTCTCCCTTCAAATACAGCACATCAAGAATAAAGGCATAGCATTCTTTTCATTACCATTATGATATCTTTGATGCCTCCCCAACATGCCAAAATCTCCCTCACTTGATTAGGCATCACCCAGGAAATCCCAAATAATGATTAAACTAACAACCAAAACTCCCGAGTAATAGAATTGTTGAAGGAAAGAAAACAATGATGAAAGAGAATGATATTTACAACCAAAAAATTAATAATAATAAAATAAAAGGAGGAGCTCAAAAATCTTGTGTAGGGAAGTTAGTTACAAAAGAGTAGGGACTATTATTTGAGAACGACAACTAGTGAGGACACCACAATAGGAATACCTCACCACTATAGTATCCTTGGAGATTGCATTTGGTTGTTGCAGCAGACAAGGCTAGCCACTTCAGGTCAACTTTGTGTTTTAGGCAAAAAAAAGGTAGAGTAGAAAAGTTGGGCCACAGTCACCCAGAGTATAAAAGCTGTTTAAGGATGGAAATTTTGGATACAAGACCTCCTCCACGAGACTAAGGTGCTACAGGTGTCCCTTGCCCACTTGGTAGCACGCATGAGCTGAGCTCATGCAAAAGGTCTGAAAGGAACCGACCCATACCCTTTAAACCACACTTTCGCAATTTCCCCCAATAAGTCGTATGGGCTTGAGTCACGCTTAAAAGAACAAAATAAAATATAATACATGAATTAGCCCACAAGAAAGTCGGGCTTGGTTGAATTGGGCTTATAAAAAAATGTGTCGTGAAAATGGGTATCAATAGTGAGCAAAAAGGTAATTTTAGTAATGAGTTTAAATTAAAATCAATAACAATTTACCACCTATGGTTTGTTGTAAGAGTGTTGTGAAAATATTGTAGACATAGCACTTCTCTTGAAAAAAATCCATTCATAGAGATTCTTCAAGAATAAAAACTTCACCACCGCACACTTTTGGTGCGATGGTCACTCTACAAATATAAGTAATTGTGGAATGAGGGGATCAAGGGTCAGAGTTCAAGTTTTCGGGAGAGTTTTACTTACATATACACTTAGATTAGATTAGAGTAGAATTTCTATCTTATTAAAATAAATAAATAAATAAATAAAACTTCAAATTTGCCAAGGCTTAGTTCCTTCCCGTCAAAGCAACGACCATTTTGTTCTCTCCAAAGACACCAAATACAACAATATTAAATATCTCTACACTTACTTTATACATACAACACCAATCACCAATGATTTAGGGTCTGTTTGGATATAGCTGAAAACTGAAAAATACTGTAGTAAAATAATTTTTAAATGTGTGAATAGAACCGTGAGACCCATTTTTAATGAAAAAGTTGCTAAAAAGTGAAATTTGTGGGTTCGTGAATAGTAAAATTTGTCCTGAAAAGTAGAAAAAGTCAAATTTTGCGGCTACTGTTTATGAACAGTGCATGAACAGGAGCCGTGTTGGTCTCTCAAACGTGTGCAAAAAAAAAAAAAAAAAAAAAAAACAAAAAACGCAAAACATGCGTTTGGGAAACATAAAACATGAGTGGGAAACGCAAACACGCTTCCCAAACACACACTTAATACTCAAAAAGAGAGGTCAAGGTAAGATATCCACCTATTAAAGATTTCATAAATCTATATTTACATGACAGGAGATGGGAATCTTATCTTTGGAAGAGAGAATCAACAGTCAAGAATTCTCAATTTAAACAGTTGCACAATGAACTGGAACCATTTTTATGATAAAAATTTCGAAAAAAAAAAAAAAAAAAAGAAGAAGAAGAAGAATCATTTTTGAAATGAAATTTTTAAGGAGCTTTCGATGCCGTTTCAGCCTCCCGCATATTTGTCAAAACTCTACCAAAATATTAGACATTTGTAGGTCCAAACCCAATAACATGTTATGCAATATGTTAACAATTTTATTCTGGAGCTTGCAGTTAACATCAAAGACAGATGTAAATAATAAACAAAAACAAGTAGAAAGAAGTGCAAAAAAAATCTAGTCTAGGGGAGAAAAATCAACAGAATCCATGCATCGATAATAAAAAAATGATCCAATTATGTGGAATAGAAAAAACCTCTTGCAAGGGACGAGGAGGAAGAGAGTCCTGTAATAGCTTGAGACGTGATATATATGCGTCAGGAAGCACATCTGCACGTGTTGACATATACTGTCCAAGTTTCACCCACAAACCTCCCAACTCTATTATCAAACTGAGCACACGCTTAGCATTGCGCTCATGAGCTTTTTCCCATAAAGTAGATCTTTTAGGATTGCTAGCCCATTTCTCCCTCTGCTGTAAAGCCTTCTCACATATCCAACCAAAAAACACCCACAAGGTAAAAAGGTGCTCTATTTATAAGAAGCAGTAAAAAAGGCCACATTCAAGACAAGACAAGAAAATTACCTTATAATCTAGGTATATTACTAAAGCCATTGTAAATACTCTCATACGTCTTCTGAATATGTTTCCCCATCCCATTGGCAAAATCTATTAACAGAAAAAGAAACAATATGAGTCCAAGCAAACCAGCAGCATGTATAGACAAGCTCAGTCAATGCAACGTAGAAAAAGCAACAAATAAACTAGAGATATATTGCTAACCCTTCCCTCCCTATCAAATCCTTCATTTCCTGAAAGAGAAACAAACCTGCTGGAAAATCTGGATGATTCTTCGGGGAAGATAACTGATGGCCATTCCGTGGTTGATTGTCGATTACAGAGAACGCTAATTATGTTATGCAATTTAGAGAGAGAAGGAATAATGAAAAATCTCAAAATTCCTTCTGATGTTACGCAATTTATAGCCACTCTCTCACACAAAAAGACAAAATCTACTGTGTGTGTCGCACTAATTAAAACACTAGTAAATGTTTTCTCTACTACCTGTAGAAACGTACCATTTCACTTGACTCGCTGTTCTTTTTACCCAAACGGACCCAAATGCTGAGTATTGACTCAACAAAATTAGATTTCGACAATCGCAATTCATTTAGCTCCTCACTCTTTTTATTATAGGTAATAGAAATAGTCTAATAGATACAAATTGCATCCAAATTCAAAATTTTTTTATTTATGCCATTGGGAATGGTGAATATTTTTTATTCTCCACTGACTATATAAACCATTACTTTTTATCGATAATTTATAATTACAAATCAATAAGTTCTTAAATTATATGTGAAAATTAGCGTGTCAGTAGACTGTGTACAAAATGTGTACGTAGGTTAGTCATTTCTCCTTTTTCTCTCATCCTTTTTTTATTGGTAATAAAATATAAACTTTGCTGGTCTTGGTCTTTGCTTTTGCAAGTCAAGTAACAAAAATAATACGAGACAAAAATAATAATTAATTAACAAGTAGACCAAATATGATATTGTAAATAGTGATTTTTCTTTTTGTCCATTATTGACAATATGATCCATTACATTTCATCATTCACCATTCATGATTGTACAAAGTGAATACTTTTTGTCCACTATTAACTATATGAACATTACTTTTTTTCAATCATTCTCGATCACACAAATCAATAAATTATTAAATCCCCTTCAATTTTTTTTTTTATTAAATCGAATGTAAGAAATGATGTGTTTGAAGGATATGTTTGTAGGCCGGTCTTTGTTTTTGGTATTTTAATGGTAAAATATAAGCTTTGTTGGTCTTGTTCTTTGCTTTTGCGAGTCAAGCAACAAAAATGATATGCGACTAGACCGAACTATGCAATTAAGAATAGTGAATATTTTTTGTCCACTACTGACTATATGAACCATTACATTTTACTCACCATTCATGATCACATAAATCAATAAGTTATTAAATTGAATATGGAAATGGTGTATCAGTAGTATGCTTCTGTAGGCTAGTCTTTATATATATATTTTAATTTTTCTTTTTTTTTAATGGTAAAATATAAGCTTTGTTGGTCTTGATCTTTGTTTTTGCAAGTCAAGCAACGAAAATGATACGAGACCAAGACCAAGCTATGCGATTGAAAATAGTGAATATTTTTTGTTTATATGAACCATTACTTTTCATCGACCATTCACAATTTTACAAAGTGAATACCTTTTGTCCACTATTAACTATATGAACCATTAATATTCATCAATTATCCAAGATCTTACAAATCAATAAACTATTAAATTGAATGTAGAAAATGGTGTGTTAGTAGTACGATGTGCTTGTAGGATGGTCTTTCCTTTTATTTTTATTTTTTATTTTTAATGGTAAAATATAAGCTTTGCTGATCTTGGTCTTTGCTTTTGCAAGTCAAGCAACAAAAATGATACGAAACTAAAAAATGGCAAGTAGACCAAACTATGCAATTGTGAATAGTGAATGTTTTTTTTGTGCCCTATTAATGGCTATATGAACCAGTACTTTCATTGATCATTTACAATTTTACAAAATGGATATTTTTGTCTACTACTGACTATATAAACCATTATTTTTCATCGACTATTCACCATCAAAAAAATCAATATCAAGTGTAGTTATGTTTTATGTGAGTTCTTTTATTTATACATGGAATTAACATGGGTCCAACGGTTTAACAAGTGTCCCAAACTCTCTTGTTAGACTTTGAGTGGACCCAGATGTGGAATGACTCCTTCTGCCCTCCAATCCACTACTCCTTTATATTTCTCTTTAACTGCTGGTTGCCTCCTCTTTTAGTGAGCTTGGTTCATAAAAATGGAGGTAAACATTTGAATCTGGTTTTGATATTACTCTAGCCATGGGTTATAGCTGGCCAATTTAATCTGATGAATTTTGGGCCCTTTTCTCACACATAGGTGGGCCTTAATGCTGAGCTTTCGTAGACTTCTTTCTTTCTTCCCTTCTTGTTCAGCCCAAGCACATGGGCTGCATAAATGCTTTCGGTGTTAACTGTCAGGGCTGGGCTAAGATGGGTTGTTGTCCAAAAATTGCCTCCAAAGAGCAGTAGACCTCCGTCTGCAAACCTGGCTCAGAGAGCAGTAGACCTCCTTCTTCATCATGTCAAAGACTCGTGGGAGATCTTACAGCAGCTTAGCAACCATATGCCATTAGATCACTGCCTTCTGTAATCACTGTTTTCTGGTTCAAGGCTGCACAGATATGCAAACTGAGCATCAGCCTCATATGGAGCTACCACATATTCAATGTTCTCAGGTCTAATAACCTGAAAGGTCACCTAGGACACATTTACTAGCAGTGAATTAGGTCCCAAAGTTTATTAACTCTAAGTAATACTCATAAAAAGAAATGGGAACTTCTGACAAATAAAAAGCTTCTACAAATAAAAACGCAATGCCTAGTGTATGCATATAGCTAATAGTGATATGATAATTGAATATATACCTGTATCACTTGATGCGACATGGATGGATTGATACTCACTGCCCTCTACAAGTTATTAACAGTAAATACTTATAAACAATAGTTCTGCAAAACATATATAGGAACAATAGCACGAGAATATTAGAGAAGAAGATTCATTCTTGCTAATGCAGTGTGCTGTTACGCTATACCTAAGAAAAGTATATGCTTTAAAACGTTTTACTGAGAAAACTACAGAATGCATTTTAATATGGTACATGATTGTTTTTCCGAACAATCAAAAATATTTGCTCAAGTTTCAATTTAGGGTAATTTTTTCTAGATCAAATCACATCAAATTGTTCATAAATTTTGTGAAAATTGTTGTGTGATTGTGTGTGATAATTGAATGATGAGCGGAAGTATGAAAAAAAGAGCACATACAAAAGTTTAACTAGTTTGGCCTAATGGCCTATGTCCACTTTGAGAAAGCTCTTGACCGCTAAATCTATACTATTTATAAGAGAATTTCTCTCTTTGGACTGGACTTTTATTTAGTTCAGAAATACTCTTAAACTTTACGTTTAATAGAGAAAAAACTTGAGAACAACCTGGTAAAAAAAAATTTTCACCTCCATTTAAAATGTCTACAAAATAGGACACTCTCTTACTAATCCATGTCTTCCGATAGGCCAAGAATATATTGACCCCTTGTAATGAATTAATTGATTAATTAGCCAAGTTTATTAATTAATCAAATTAACATACAAAATGCGTGGTAGCACAAACAAATCACCAATAAACTAAAGTGCAACGGAAAATAAGTTTGACACGGGTGATTTGTTTTTGAATAAGGAAAACCAATATGGCAAAAATCTCACCGGGTGAATTTAAGGTCATCACTCTCTAGAATTCACTATTATCAAAACAAGCGATCACAAGTAAAGGAATCTCAGTACCTTCTATTAGCCTATAGTTGAACCCTTACCCTAATACACAATTGGACTTGTTCTATAGTAACAATCTCTCCTTTTCAATGCACGGCTCCTAATATGTGACTAACCAATTGTGCGGATCCCAAGACGCAACTCAATCACCAACTAGAGAAGGTTGTTGGCTGCAAAGTTCTTCAATTCATTACACGATGAAGATTGAGAAGCTCCTTGGTCACAAAACCCTACAGTGTACAAACACAGCAGCTTCTTCACAAGAAAGATGAACTAGGGCAAATTCTATTTCTGATCATAATTTTCATGAACAAACTTTTCTCAGCACTTGTGCAACTTGTGTCACCTTTGACGACCTTTAAAATAATCTTTATATATGTTTAGGGTTGTGAGAAAAGAAAGCACAAACATACAATCACCGATTTGATGAAAAACAGACTCGAAAACCGAGTTTCATAAACCTCGACAAATACCCTATCTGTTGAGCATTTGTTAAGCATCAGGCTTAAAATGACCTTTTAAACCTCGATAGATGCTATCTATCAAGCTAGCTATCAAGATCTAAAATCCAGCACTTCTTCACTTGATTCTTGGACAGACTTTCATGACTTTAACACTTGGACTTGAAACCTTGTTCCTTGACACATTAAACACATCCTAGATCTACCAAATTACAAGTAAAATGCATTTTGTCAAAAGATTAGCCAATTCTATATTGACATATGTTCCTAACATGATTCACATGTCCTATTAATCTCCCCTTTTGGCAATCCGTACAAAACCACAACAAACAAATGAACATATGAGAGAAGTCATAAATCACTTAACTCATACTCACTTGTTGAATACAATAAAATCTATCCTAACACAAACTCTTGAAAAACTTTGCAAGAAGAAAGTTTATGGCAAGAAGACTTTGACAACTTGTGATAGTTTTTAGACCCCTTAAAAACAATTGATTTAACCTAAGTAATTAGCCAAATTGTTACTTAGTTCAATTTAACAAGTTTAGGTTATCACAATAACAAAGATCATATCATGCAAAGCAGCGGAAAAATAAATAACACAAGATATAATCACCCAGGAAACCAAATTAGTAAAAACCTGGAGAGGATTTGACCTAGCTATCCACAAGGTAAACTTGAATCCACTATATTGAAAGAATCGAAATTCATACAATAAGACTTACAAGTCCCACGCTCGACTTCTTATTGCTACCAACCAGTAGAACTTACCGACACGACCACGTGCAAGCTCCGAATCCACGGACTCCTTTTTTCTTGGATTCACCACCGGATACAAGCACACCCGCTTGTGTTTTCTTTAAGTTTCAATGGTAGCAACTGAGTTGATCATCAAGGTGTAGATAAATCTTCTCCTTGAAAACCTTAAGTTTGTGTAAAGGAAAGCTCCTCTAGCTCTTACAAGAGATTTACACAAACCGCAATATGAGCAACACTAAAACATGGCTAGGGTTTGCCTTTTATACTTAGGAAAAATTAGAAACCCTTAAAACGTTTTAAAACAACTAGGGCTGAGTTGGAAATTCTACGGAAAAAACATTCTGCCCGAGCTTCGATCTATTGAGCCTAAGCTCCGATTGATCGAGCTGACTGAACGGTCAAGACATGATCCAACGTACGTCGAATGTCTAAATCATCCGAAGCGATCGGTGGAGGAACATCGATACCAGCAGAAAGCACCACCGGACGTCTCAAAGATCATCGCCGATACCTATAGAAGAGGGAGGAGGGGGAACAGCACTAGATGACGCACCCCTAGGATGCGAAGGAACAACTCGCATGTGAGCAGCCTTTTGTCTAAGAAAGGTGGCACCTATAGGAGCAACGACATGAATAGGTTTACCAGACGGAAAACCATTTAGACCTAAAAAGAGCAAAATCCTATGAATGAAAATAGGATGAATAAGCGCATGCCTTACGGCAGAACTCCTATGAACCTCGTCCAAAAAACGAAGGAACAGATGAGGAAAACTGATCGAAGCACTAGAAACAAAAGCATACAAAAACACACATCACTCTAGGGGGATGGTGTGGAAATGAGAAATAGGCCACAACGAATGACACGCTATCCTAAAGAAGAGATAGACAGTCTTGGTAAGCTCGGCGGACATGATCCGAGGATCAAAACCCCATTGGATAAATGACCCAGTGATGTATGACATGACAACATCTAAGGAGGGCGACTTATCATAGGGATAGTCAGGCTCCTGAACAACGGGAACCCTAAAAGCCTCGGCCACTACCCGAGGGGTAATGGTGAACTCAACACCTCGTATCCAACTCCTAACAAGGGTGTTGGAATCATAGACGTGGCAAGAGAGGTTCGAGAAGAACTCTCTAATCGGGGTGGTTGGGGGTGGATGATCTATCTCTAAGAGAGACAACCAACCTCAAGACTCAAAGTTAGCCCTAATGGCTGGATTAAGCTCATCTAAAACCACAGCACGCTTAGCCCAAATCTTATGCTTACAGTTCAAAGTATCAAAGGCCTCTTTGCTCTTATCATTCCTAGACACCTCACTCCTAGAGGGAGACTCGGAAGAAGTGGAAGGGGTCCTATGGGCTCTAGTTTTCCTACGCATGGTGCTAGGATAAGGACCAAAACACAAAGCAAAGGAACCAAAAAAAAAAAAAAAAAAAAAACAAATACCAAGGGTAGACTGCAAGTTAGCACATAAAAAATATAGAACAAATTCTATATGATGCATGAACAGTTTAAATGGCATGATGCATGTCCTAATGCAGTGCAATTAAGTTCAAATAAGTTCAAATTCACAAAATTAGCTTGAACATAGAGGTATTAATACAAAAACCTCAAACTTTGGAAAACCACTTGATCAATTTGAAAGATATTGACTAATTGATCATCTTACAAGATAGATTTCAGAAAATAATTACCAATTACATCAATTGAACAAGCCAGTTTCATCAATTTAACCCAATTTGAACAAAATCCCCAATTCGGATCAATTACAAACCCTAGAATTTTCAATTTTTCAAAAAACCACAAAATTGATCAAATTAAACCACAAGGATCATGATTATAACATCCTAGAACAAAACCCAATGATCAATTTCACAAAATACGGTTTGTATCATCAAAAACCCCAAAATATGCTAAGTCCAAAAAATAACCAATGAAATGCATGAAAACATGAAATAAAATGCAAAAGGAAGGGTATAAAGGACTTACCGGCTTAGAGAGAGGAAAACCTTGCAAAAATTTCGAAGGAAAACGACAAAAAATCCTTAGTGGAGCCTAGCCAAATCGGAGAGAGAGAGAGAGGAAAGTTTGAAAAAAGGTTTGAAAAAGTGACTTTGAAAAAGTGACTTTGAAAAAGTCCAATCTGACTTTTAAAAAAACATGATTCATGAGTTTCGATCGATCGAAAAACAGCCTCGATCAATCGAAACAGATAGAGACTTTAACAAAACAATTTTAAAAAAGTTCAATTGATCGAAAATCAGTTTCGATCGATCGAAATGATCGAGGCTCTCTCAAACATATTTAAAAAATTTCGATTGATCGAAAAATAGAATGGATCAATCAAAATGGGCAGAGGCTCACTAAATTTGAGGAAAAACATAGTTTTTTGAAAAAAATTCAGAATCAACTCAAAGCATTGAAATTTAAGAACAAAATGCATGAGTATGTGATGATGTGATTTTCAAAAACAAGAATTTTAAGCCCAAATTTCCCAAAAAATAAAATTTCTTGCATTCTCCATAAATTTTCAAGTAACAAATTAATTTTGCACAAAATTCAAAAGTATTTGCAAAACTTGGTTGGTCGGACCATAAACACACACAATAACATATACAAAGTTTAGGAAAGAGTAACTCGTGTCATGTGTACAACTAGCAAAAACTTGAGATACATGTGAGGTAATATGTGAATAGCAATCAATCACAAAGTCTACAAAATTCATCACAAAAAATTTAAAAGAGACTATCACCTAAAGAGTTACATCATATAACTCTCACATCTCCTAGATCATAAACTTGCAATCATGTAAGTTTCTTGAATTTATACCTCATAATATGTACACCAATTTTAAGTCATGTGATTTTGGCATCAAGCCTAATAGTACACACCAATTTTAAGTATTAAGCAATTTAAACCGAGGCTTCACCTTATGTTCTTTTCGTGCATGTGCTACACTTTCTCGAGCACAAAATCTTATGATATGCACTAAGGTGTTCATGATTGGCTAATGAATAGTGGTGAGATGCTTATTTATGCCTTTCTCTAAAAGTTCAAGTCCGATAGTCAAAAACATGTGACTTCAAGATTAAGACAGAGTAATCAAAAACCATAAACATCTTTCCCACACAACATGCACTACAAAGCTTCAACTAGTAAAGTGCAATAAGTAAGCTCATCAAAGCTAAACAAGGTACAAACGACATGTTATATGAAAATAAATTGACCAACCTTGTTCTTCAAAAACCAAGAAGAATAGTACAAAACACAATTTGCTTCCTTTTTCTTCCTTTTTTTTTTAGTTTTTTTTTCCAAAAAAAAAAAAAACACCTAGAATGAAATGCATGAATATTATGCATTGCAAATCCTAGAAAAAAAAAAAAAAAAAAAAAAAAAAACAAAACCAAAGAACAATGGTCACAAAGGGTAGAGCAATGAAGCACAAGGACCATGTCAGAAAGACTCGATTAGTTCGAGTCTTTTGCATCCAAAACCTTTTAGATGCACCATGAGCATTGGAGTTCTTATTCACATGGGAATGATTACCAACTCCAAGATTGGAATAAAGATTTAAAACCTTTACCAATTCACCAATAAGTACCATAGGATCTTGTGCTTAAGGCACAGGTACTTTTGGTTTGTTTGCTCTCTTTCTGACTTGCGGTTTGTAACAGTTTGGACGTATGTGTCCATTCTTTCCACAAAAGTGACAAATCCATGCAGGTTTATCATGTGTCTTGTCCTTAGATAGGGTAGGCTTCTTAGGTTTAGGCTCTTTCAGATCAACCCTAATCTTCCTAGATGATGAAACTTCTATGGGTTTGACAACCTCACTCCAGGGGGATTTGACAGTTTCATTAACAATCTCACTCACAGAAGGTTGAGAAGAAGATGAAAGAATAAACTTTGTGGAATGGGGAGCAAACTCAAAGATACTTTCAACATAACCTAATCCAGTTTTGTCAGAAGAAGACCTTTGAACACTCAACATTTGATCAAGTTTAGAACTAGCAGATCTAGCAACCGATAAATCAAGTTCCAAAAATTTAACTTTATCAAGCAAAAGCATATTCTCAGTTTTCACATTGTTCAAAAGTTCAGTAGCATCAAACAGTTTAACAAGCAAATTCTTCTTATCAACTCAAGAGATTCAATTTTCTTTAGGCCAAGTTCAACATTCATAACATCCTTTGCAGCAACTTTACAAAGTTTATTATAGGCCTCTTGAAGATCTGCATCCTCAGAGAGTTCCCCATCAGAAGGGTTCTCTTCAACAGATATGCTCTCATCAACTACAGCAGGAGCGGTGAAAGCAATGAAGTTTCCATCCTCATCACAATCAGACTCATTATCGTAAACTTCACCATCACTAAAAGTTACAGCCATAGCCTTACCCTTAGACTTCAAATAGGTAGGACATTCAGATTTTATGTGACCATACCCTTGACATCCAAAACACCGAGAACCCAAAGAATTATTAGAAGATTGACCTACTTTTTTTCTAGGTTTATCATTATTGTTAACCCTAGTGAGATCATGCTTCCTAAAGTTTCTAGGTTCTGCAGTGTTCGTGCCTCTTGCCTTTCTGTTACTATTCCTGAGAAAGTTTCTAAAATTCTTGGTAAGGTAAGCAATCAGAAAGAGAGAACTCATCATCAAATCCACCACCTTCAACATCATCAACAAACTTAAGAGCCATTGATTTGGATTTGATAGTTTTAGGTAGATCCAACTCATAAGATTGAAGAGATCCTACAAGTTCATCAACAGGGATGGAGTCCACATCCTTGCTTTCAAGAATGGCAGTCACCTTGGGTCTAAAGTCTTGAGTTAAAGATCTAAGTATCTTCCTAACAATTTTAGGTTGATCATAGATTTCACCCAAGTTAAAAGAAGAATTAACAATGTCATTCAATTTAGCATAGAATTCATCAAAAGATTCATCATCTGAAATCTTAATGCTTTCAAATTTAGAAGTCAATTGCTGTAATTTATTTATTTTGACAACCTTTATGCCTTCATGCACGATCTGGAGGATATTCCAAGCAGTATGAGCAACCTTAATATTAGAGATTCTCTTAAATTCCTCCATAGAAACAGCGTTAAAAATAGCATTCATAGCCTTGCTATTAAACGCCGCCGCTTCTTTTTGAGAAGTTTCCCACTCACTAACAAGAGTAGTGGGCTTCTCCCATCCGTATTCAACGGA
This sequence comes from Quercus dentata, assembly GCA_028216015.1. Classification (NCBI taxonomy): domain Eukaryota; kingdom Viridiplantae; phylum Streptophyta; class Magnoliopsida; order Fagales; family Fagaceae; genus Quercus; species Quercus dentata. The sequence continues at coordinate 190,835 of CP116448.1, forward strand.
GTTCCACACTCTCTCATCAATAGATTTTAGGAATGCTTTCATCTTTACTTTCCAATAAGCATAATTATTCCCATCAAAGTGAGGAGGAATAACTAGAGAGTGTCCGTGTTCCATGACAACAGGGGTTAAGGATCAGCTCGGTGATCAAAAGATCAACAACAAAAGAGCAACTCGCTCCGATACCACTTGAGAGTTTTTAGACCCCTTAAAAATAATTGATTTAACCTAGGTAATTAGCCAAATTGTTATTTAGTCCAATTTAACAAGTCTAGGTTATCACAATAACAAAGATCATATCATGCAAAGCAGCGGAAAAATAAATAACACAAGATATGATAACCCAGGAAACCAAACCGGTAAAAACTTGGGGAGGATTTGACCTAGCTATCCTTAAGGTAAACTTGAATCCACTATCTTGAAAGAATCGAAGTTCAAACAATAAGACTTACAAGCCCCCATGCTCGACTTCTTATTGCTACCAACCAGTAGAACTTACCGACACGACCACGTGCAAACTCCGAATTCACGGACTCCTTCTTTCTTGGATTCACCACCGGATACAAGTACACCCGCTTGTGTTTTCTTTAAACTTCAATGGTAGCAACTGAGTTTATCATCAAGGTGTAGATAAATCTTCTCCTCTAAACCTCACAAGAGATTTACACAAACCGCAATATGAGCAACACTAAAACGTGGCTAGGGTTTGCCTTTTATACTTAGGACAAATTAGAAACCCTAAAAACATTTTAAAATAACTAGGGCTGAGTTGGAAATTCTGCAGAAAAAACATTCTGCCCGAGCTTCGATTGATCGAGCCAGGCCGAAATGCATTAATCTTTTTTGCATTAGCTCGATTCCAACTTTACATAAATGCACAACTTTGAGCAAGACTAAAACACTTCTAAACACATTGTTTTGATCGGGGTTTGCCAACAATACAAATTAGAATTCTAAATACATAAATACTAAGTCTTTAGAACCTAACAACTTGTATTTCTGAAATACTTTAAACAAAACTTATCACAACATCTTAGTGTGAAAGAGAAATAAAAGATTACATACAAATAATAAGAAGCATATACGTAAAGAGAGAAAAAAAATAATACATATAGAGATAGGTGAAAGAGCTGTAATAACAACCTCATCATATATATATAACATCATAAGTACAAGATTTGCTATCACAAACTAAGAACAATGTATCTAAAAAGTAAGAAAAGAAAAAAAATACATAAGTCCTCACTACATCCCTCAAAAAGAAAACACTCCCCCTAACAAAAATATCCTATGCTAACTCTCCCCTTAAATACTTGACTACTCTTATCCCAAAACTACTAAAAGAGCTAGCATCCTCATCGTCATCATCATCATTGTTGTCGAAGTCACCATCATCGTCCTAGTCCTTAGATGCCTCTAGAGAAGGAGAGGGAGACTCTATGAAGCCACCAAGGCAAGCCTACCGTCGAGCAATACGGTTGACATGGGTGTTCATTTGATACAACTCATTAGTAAGTGTATCAAAGCGAGCATTTATGTGCTTAAGCTACGCTATGACTGCCTTGAGGGTCACACCACCCGCCAATGAAGAAGGTGTAGATGTGGAAGGAGTGGAAGAAGCTAGAGGAGTCACTGTCTCTGTCATTGGCCGCTTCGGTTAAAAGTGGGCCTCGCTCTGTCTAATAGTAGCAGCATCTATGGCACACATAGGGGAAAAATGTGTAGACTCTGGATAGGAGATAGAAAATGGCGAAGAATCCACGTGATAACCGAAGGTAAAATGAGCTTATCACGAGTTGTCGTATCCCTCTAGACATTTATGAGGGATAGAATGAAGTGAGAGGGAAAATCAATAGTGAGTCCCTCAAGAAGAGATAACAAAAATCGAGTACGAGGCTTTGTGATAGAGTTATAGTGAGACAATGGAGGTACTCAAAAATCGAATCCGTGCATATTGGAGTAAAACTCTTGTATGATCACGGAGGGACAAGTGATTGGGATGCCATACGGTGACTCCCAACCCCTACTGTAGATGATAGTGGGAAGGTCGATGATCGGAAAAATCCGATAAAGCGACTTGGCATTTCAAATGAATGCCTCATTGTGAGAAGTTCTTTGAAAAGTCCTTATGGGCTTTATCATCACGGAACCAAACATGAGATGGAGTGGAATCGGAGGGGGAAGAAGAAATAGATGCCCCAAAACGAAGAGGGTTCTGGGATGGAGTAGATTTGCGTTTAGGTGCCATAGAGCAAACTAACGCAAGAAAGAGAGAGGGAGAGAAAGAGACATACAGATAAGCACCAAACAATTCAATGTAAGAATATATAGAAACGAAGGTACACATGCATGAAAAATGCATGAGCATGTGATATGCAATAGTAAAACATCATGGGCTTAACCCAATCCAAACCTACTAGCACACATCATTTCAACATAATAATCCCACATCTAAAATGCATGAATCATAGTTAAAATGCACATGTGATGCAATGCATGATGATTTAAAATCATTTAAACAAAAACCCATACCAAAAATTTCACAAAAACCTCAATAAATTTGAAAAACCCCAAAGTTTATCAAAAAATCCTAAAAGTTAGGTCAAAAGGATGAAATGCATGATAAAGTGTAAGAAAGGAGATCATACGAAAATAAGAAATAACCCTCGATGCCGAAGATTGAGTGAGGAAGAGGTTTTGAGTGAGAAAAGAGAGTTTGGGAAGGTAAGGGGTTAGAAAGGATTAAGACATATTGAGAAAAATGAAATGGAAATCGCGCCGACCCTTTATATAGAAATCCAAGTTTCTCGATCAATTGAGAGGTGTCAAGAATAAAAATTTTCAAAATGAGCTGTTGAAGAGCTATCGAGGAGCAAATGAGAGGTGTCCATAACAAGATGACCTCAATGGATTGAGAAGTTATCGAGCATCTATCGAGCATACAGAAACTTCCTCGATGGATTGAGTAGCTATCAAGCAGCTGTTGAGATTAAATCTCAAGAATCTCGATGGATCGAGATTACGATAACAACTATCGAGAAAGGAAGTTGAAGAGCTCGATAGATAGTCTAGTTGTCAAGAGGTACCCAGGTTTGTCAAGATTGCTTAAAAACAATTTTTCAAAGAAGAGAAAAACACAGACATGAATGCAATCAAACATGCTACTCAACCAAAGATCCAAACAACATTTTAAGCTCTCAAAAACATCTCTCATTAAGAAAAATGGCAAGCATTTAGATCCAAGACACACACACACACACACACACACACACACACATAACAAGTCTAACCAATTTTATATTTCAAAAACAAGTTAAAACAGTTTGGTGAGCATACATTAACACATGTATTTCTTGTGATGGCCAAATCACATTGTACCTGCACATGTATCAAGAGTAGCAAAGAATATTGTGTGCTGTGTGTGAAAAACATCGCAAGATTGCATAAGTGTCTACATGTTATGACGATTTAAGATAAGAGAAAATCACTTTAACTCACATACAATCATAATCGCTTGATGGGGACTATCACCTTCGAGGTACATCTTATAACTCCCACATCTCCTAGAAGACACACTTGCAATCATATATAAAACATTTTGATTCTTTTTGCTTTTATTTTTCTTTGCATATTTTTCTTTTAAGCAAACCATGCATGGGCATATAAAAAGAAAGAAAAGAAATACCCAATTATGTTAAGTTTTTGACATTGCACTTTGCTATGCCGAAACATACAGATGTCTTTTCATGATTGGCGGGCAACAATGGTGAGATGGTTATTTATGCCTTTCTCTTAAGATTTTCTACTCCTTCCTATCAAAAAGAGTGATAAGAGTGTTAAGTACAAGAGATTACTTAATCTTACTCATCACAAACACGAGCCACAAAGCTCACTTGCTTAGTTGTGCATAGAAATTCTTATTTAAGCTACAAAAGATACAAAGTTTAGAAAACTTTGTTTTAATGGCCATCCAAGGTACACAAATACCAATGTACACAAACACACATTGTTTTTGTATTTTTCTGATTTTTCAAAAAAAAATTTAATTTTTAAGAAAAAAAATAAAACAAAACTGAAATTAAACAAACAAAAACATGTTAAACAAAGCAAAGCATAAACTAGATGCAAATGCATGAGGAAGGAGGAAGGAGGAAGGAGGAAGGAGGAGGAGAAGAAGAGATCAATCCATGGAAATAACACCAATGTTTTGCCAAAGGAATTCAAACCGTTTGCTATCAAGAGGTTTGGTGAATAAATCGACTTTCGATCATCGGTATGAATGAACTTAAGAGTGAGAGCATCATCTTCGACAAGCTCCCGAATGAAGTGATGTCAAATCTCTATGTGTTTAGTTTGAGAATGTTAAACCAGATTCTTAGAGATGTTGATGGCATCGATATTGTCACGGTAGATGGTAAAATGCTCTTGACGAATACCGTAATCAAGGAGGAGTTTTTGCATCCATAGAAGGTAGGTGTAATAGCTACCGACAAGGATGTACTCAACCTCTACAGTAGATAAAGAGATGGAATTCTGCTTTTTGCTCATCCAAGAGATAAGATTATTACCCACATAAAAACAACCCCCCGATGTACTCTTTCTAGCATCAGCATTCCCAGCTTGATCTGTGTCGAGAATACCCGGCTAAGACATCATTTGTGTCCTTGCTGTACCACACATTAAAGTTGGCAGTGGTTTTGACATACTTTATGATTCTTTTCAAAGTAATCATATGAGACTCTTTGGGATTAGCCTGATATGTAGCACACACTCTCACATTGTAACTAATGTCAGGTCTACTAGCTGTAAGGTAAAGAAAACTACCTATCATGCTTCTATAAAGAGATGAATTAACATTTTTACCCAACAAATCAACAGTAAGTTTAACATTTGGACTCATAGGGGTTCTAATAGAACTAGCAGATTCCAATCCAAACTTTTTCATAAGATTTTTAGCACATTTAGATTGAGATAGGAATATCTTGACTCTTATTGACGGATTTGCAAACCAAGGAAGTGAGTTAACTCTCCAATCATGCTCATCTCGAACTCGACCTGTATGAGTTTTGAGAAACTATGAGCAAGTTGAGCAAAGATGATATCATCAACATCTCAAACTCGACCTAAAGATGATATCATCAACATAGACTTGAGCAACTATCAACTCATTTTGTCTTCCTTTTTGATGAAGAGAGTTTGATAAGTTTTTCTTCTTGTTAACCCATGTGACACTAAGTATTGTGTGAGTCGATCATACCAAGTTTTGGGGGCTTGCTTTAAACCATAAAGTGCCTTCTTGAGGTACAACACATGATCTAGAAAGTGTGGATCAATGAATCATTTTGGTTGAGTCACATAAACATCTTCCTTAAGGAACCCATTCAAAAAAGCAGTCTTTATATCCATTTGGTAAAGCTTGAACTTCAAGTGACATGCCAGAGCTAGGAGAATTTCGATGGACTCTATAAGGGCTACTGGAGCAAATGTCTCATCATTGTCTACTCCTTCCATTTGAGAGTATCCTTGAGCCATAAGACGAGCCTTGTTGCAGATCACATTACCCTCCTCATTAGTCTTATTGCGGAATATTCACTTTGTGCCAATGATGTTCTCACCTTCCGGTCTAGGTACTAGAGTCCAGATATCATTTCTTTGAAATTGAAGCAATTCATCATGCATAGCCTTAACCTAGCTTTCGTCCTAAAGAGCTTCTTCAACCTTTGTGGGTTCAACCTGCGACAAATAACAAGAATATGATACAAAGTTAGCAACACATTTATCAACTGTATGCTTCCTTAGTGTAAGTTCATTCATGTTTCCCACAATAACTTTAGGTGGATGATGGGATTCAGAATTAGGTGAAGTAGGTATGTCTGCTGAGCCTTCTACAACACTTAGAGTTCCCAGAGTTCTTGGAGATGCGGGCTCTTGATCAACAATTTCTTGAATGTCCTTGGGCTCAGGATGAAGGATTTCTTTGGGGATTTCCTCACTAAGTTTCTCGTAACCGGACGGACGAAGATTCATCGATAACAACATTCATAGTTTTCATTACCTTCTTGGTTCTTTTGTTGTATTCCCGATAAGCCTTGCTTATAGAGGAGTATCCCAGAAATATTCCTTCATCGCTTCAGGAGTCAAATTTTCCCACATTCTCTCTATCCTTTAGAATGAAACAAGTACTTCCAAATATTCTCAAATACTTAACATTTGGTTTCCTTCCCTTCCACAGCTCATAGGGAGTCTTTTTGGTACCGGGTTTGAAACACACCCTGTTAACCGTATGACATGCAGTGTTGACAACTTCTCCCCATAAGTTTCTAGTCACATCCTTGTTGTGCAGCATGGCTCTAGCCATCTCCTGAATAACCCTGTTCTTTCTTTCTACTACACCATTCTGCTGAGGAGTAATAGGAGTAGAGAATTCCTTAGATATACCCGATTCATTCTGCTAAGGAGTAATAGGAGTAGAGAATTCCTTAGATATACCTAATCTATTGTAAAAGGACTCCATGTAAGAGTTCTCAAATTCTTTACCATGATCACTTCAAATTTAATCAATCTTCAAGCTCTTCTCATTTTGCAATCTTGTGCACAAGGCTTCAATGTGCTCAAGAGTATCAAACTTGGATTGTAGAAGCATGACCCAAGTGTACCTAGTGAATTCATCTACCACAACCATGATGTATCTCTTCCCATTAAGAGACTCAGTTTTGGTTGGACCCATGAGATCCAGATGTAGTAGCTCTAATGGTCTAGATGTAGTGGATGTCCGAGTGCCCGGATGTTTAGTTTTCATCTGTTTCCCAAGCTAACATGGTTTACACACCACATTGTTCACTCTACTGAGCTTGGGCATCCCTAAAACCGATTCATGCTTAGATACAATTAAAAGATGTTTGTAACTAGCATGTCCCATCCTTTGATGCCATAGATCTTCGTTTGGCAACTGAATACTATTGTACACAATATCCGCATCAGGGACTAAACTATAACAATTGTCTAGAGTACAAACACCACTTATGAGTTTCTTTCCGGACTCATCTAACACAAGGCATTTTCCCTTTGAGAATAGCACCATAAAGTCTTGATCACATATCTAACTTATACTCAATAGGTTCACTTTTAGACCTTTTATATATATCACCAAAAGTGACATTACCACCTTTCTTATACTTAAAAACCTTAAAGAGAGAACAGTCTCCAGTCATGTGTCTTGAGCAGCCACTATCAAGGTACTATAAACACGTGTCCATAACCTTAAATGTAGACTTCATCATGAAGCACACTTTGTGCTTAGATGATGATCGAAGAGGAATGGTGTTTTCTCTTATCTGTCATTTATGAACAAAACTTTTAACTTTCACTCTTCTCAGACGAACTCCTCTGCACAATTTCATTCTGAGACAGTCTAATTTCTTCTTTGTCAAGCTAAGATCTTTTCCAATGATCATCATGATAGAATTCAAATAACTTTTAGACTTGCATGTTTCGATACACTCAAACAAATAGAGATTAGAAAAACAAGATGTATTTGAAGACAAAGATCTTTTCATGTTAGTTGCAGCCATGACAATAGGGGTTAATGGATCACACAGCAAAGATTAATCCTAATTAGAGTGTGTCCGCTCTAATACCACTTGATAGGCCAAGAATGTATTGAACCCTTCTGATGAATTAACCAATTATTTAGCCAAGTAAATTAATTAATTCAATTAGTATGAAATAAGCATGGTAGCACAAACAAATCACCAAGTTAATATGCAGCAGAAAATAAATTGACACGGTGATTTTTTTACGAATGGGGAAGACCTACATGGCAAAAACCCCACCGGGTGATTTTAAGGTCACCACTCCCGAGAATCCACTATTATCACAACAAGCATTTACAAGTAAAGGAATCTCAGTACCTTATACTAACCTACAGTTGAACCCTTACCCTAATACCCAAATGGACTTGTTTTGTAGTAACTATCTCTCATTTCAATGCACAGCTCCTAGTACATGACTAACCAATTCGATGCGCCGATCCCAATACGCGGCTTACACACCAACTTGAGAAGGATGTTGGTTGCAAAGTTCTTCAGCTCATCACATGATGAAGATTATGAAGCTCTTTGGTTACAAAACCCTACAACGTACAAACACAGCAGCTTTTTCAAGAGAAAGATGAACTAGGGCATATGTCTCCGGTTCACAATATGCTTGTGAAAAACTTTTGCATTGAAGTGCATCATTTGTGATGGCCCTTAAAGCAATCCTTATATATGTTTAGGGTTGTGAAAAAAGAAATCCCAAACATCTATACATGGATTGGAGTGAAATCAGATCTGAAAAACAAATTTTCTTAAATCTCGATAGATATCCTATCTATCGAGCAATTTATCAAGCATTGGGTTTAAACAACCTTTTAAACCTCGATAGATGCTATCTGTAGCTAGTGTCGAGATTTAAAATCCAGCACTTCTTCACTTGATTCTTGGATAGACTTGCATGGCTTTAACACTTGGACTTGAAACCTTGTTCCTTGAAGCATTAAAAATATCCTAGATCTACCCACCCAATTATAAGTAAAGTGCGTTTTGTCAAAGGATTAACCAATTCTATATTGACATATGTTCCTAACGTGATTCACATATGTCATAACAAGATCATATCTCTAGCAAATGCATATTCATGTGTATGCATGACTTACCTCACTACACCACAGCACCTATGCATCAATGCATGGTCATATCATATAGATGTTTATGGCATTGTAAAGAGAGAGAAGAAAAGATACCCTAATCTAACATGTGAAGGACAAACAACAAACAAACATGAAAGGTAGAGACTTATAGGCATGAAAACAAGGCAAAACAAAAGCATACAGTGTAAACAGAATAAAGAAACAGAAGCAAAAAGGTCAGATTAGGATTTACGGACATGAGTATACGTGTGCATATATAGGGCTTGCGTATGTAGCCCAACTTTATGCGTATGCATACTTCGATTATGCGTGCGCATGCAAAAAGTATGCATACGCATACACGCTCTAACCCTAACCCTAAAAACAAGAACAAAATAAAGCAGAAAACTTAAACTAACAATTTATCATACATAAAACGATAAAGCAAAGAAAACATAAACTTAGCAAGCATGTTAAACATCATATATAACAAACAGAACAAGGGAAGAGAAGATCAAAATAGAAAAAGAAAAAGAAAATAGGCTAGAACTTATACCTCAAAGCAACAAAGCTCTTTAGTTTGATTTTGATCATTCCCCTTAGGCAAATCTATTCATAATCAAACAAGGAAATGATTAGTAATCTTAAAACCCCAAAATCAAGGCCAGGAAAGGCCTCAATCAGAAAAATATTGACTTGAGAATATTTTGTGAAAAACTCCCTCTTTGACTTACTATTTCTAGTGAATTTTTTGTTTTCCCTTATGATAGACCAAAAACGTATTGACCCATTGTGATGAATTAATTGATTAATTAGCAAAGTTTATTAATTAATCAAGTTAACATGCAATGTATGTGGTAGCACAAACAAATCACCAATTAAATTAAGTATGCAACGGAAATTAAATTGACACGGTGATTTGTTTACGAATGGGGAAAACCTACACTAAAAAAACCCCATCGGGTGATTTTAAGGTCACCACTCCTTAGAATCCACTATTATCAAAACAAGCGGTTACAAGTAAAGGAATCACAGTACCTTATACCAACCTACAGTTGAACCCTTACCCCAATACCCAATTGGACTTGTTCTATAGTGAAAATCTCTCCTTTTTCAATACACAACTCCCTGTACGTGACCAACCAATTACACGGATCCCAATACGTGACTTGATCACCAACTTGAGAAGGAAGTTGGCTGCAAGTTCTTTTTTTCATCACATGATGAAGATCATGAAGTTGCTTGGTCAAAAAATCCTACGGTGTACAAACATAGCAGCTTCTTGAAGAGAATGAAGAACTAGGGCGAAACTAGGGTTTCGGTCACACTTCTTCACATTTGTAGAATTGTGCCCTTGTGCAACTATGTGTAACCTCTTAAGGCCCTTAAAATAATCCTTATATATGTTTAGGGTTGTGAGAAAAGAAAGTCCAAACATACATTCATGGATTGGATGAAAATCGGCTTGAAAAACTGAACTTCATAAACCTCGATAGATAGCCATCTATCGAGCTAGCTGTCAAGCCACGGGCTTAAGCAGTTTTTAAATCTCAATAGATGCTAGCGGTCGAGTTTTAAAATCCTGCACTTCATTGCTTGAATCTTAGACAGATTTGCATGGCTTTAACGCTTGAACTTGAAACCTTGTTTCTTGAAGCATTAAACACATTCTAGATCTACTCAATTACAAGTAAAGTGTGTTTTGTCAAAGGATTAGCCAATTATATAAAATGTTGACATATGTTCCTAACATCAAATCACATATGTCCTAACACCTTAGGATTTTCTGTGTTTCTTGAAAATGTACCATGTATGGCATTTTATAGCTCGAAAATGGGGGCTAGAACGGCTCCTAGACAATGTGGGGTTCGTTCCAAAACCCAAACTTAATGCATAAAACTTTCTTTTCATAGTTTCTGGAACCTTAACATGTGTACGCATGCCCATGTATGCGTATGCATGCATGAAGTATGTGTGCGTAAAGCTTGAGCATGCATGCACACATGCATGTATGTGTACACATGCCCTAGGGTTTCCGTGGTCTTTATTTTCTAAAAATAGCTTATTTTATTCATAAAAAGAGTTATATTTTCCAAAAATTCTTTCCTCAATTCAATTTCAATTTGATTGGGCCCTAAACCAACCTTGGGTTTTAGAATTTCAACATCATTAGGGAATAGAGACTCGAGTCGTAAAGGGTACAAAATGCAATGTCTAGAGTGGGGCAAATGTTTTTTGTATTTAATGCCCATCATAGGCAATGGCACAAATTATGAGTTGGTGGGATAAACTTCGGAAAGTCTTGGCCCCAATGGAGCCTCCACTTTCCCATTCATCTCCAACCATGGCAAAGGGACAAAGAACCAAGTGAAAGTGTGTGCAAATTCATATTAAAAAAGCTTTTGTTAGGTTTAGGAAATGGAACACACTGGAGTGCCCATGATGAGTGGTTTCCTCATGGGAAGTACGCATTGGCCTGGAGTAGATCGGGCGGAGGGTGTAAATGAAGTCGCCAACTAGATTAGGTATAGGAAACATATGTATAGCACCCTTAAGTGAAGGACTGATTTTACTAGAGCACATGTTCGAAGTTTAGGTATGGGGATAGGAAGGTGTTAGGCACCTAACCTTACCTGATCCGTAGGTCAGCCTCCACTCATAATGCTTCAAACCCTAATCTCATCAAATGGAATTTTAATAGATTATTCTATTACACACACACACACTAAGCCTATCCTAACATGCATCTAACACACAACATGGCATCTTATCACATTTAATCATGACACATGGTCCTATCATTCATCTAGCATGTATATACCCAAGGGCAGCAAACATATCACAAGGTAGTCACATCAACAAGGCATTTAATCAAGCATATTCAAACATATAGGCAGAGCATCATGGCACCAATCAATAATATTTATCATGTTCATCAACCATATCATGCTCGTTATCCAAATTAAATGTATGTTCATGTAATTATGTTGGTCGTTTTTCCTAATCTAAAATGGATGGTAAAAAGTCTTGATTCTTGAGTTTGGAAGTCTGGTTACATGTGGAGAAGGTGTTAGGCACCCTGCAATGCCTTTCTCAAGACATTCCTTTGTTTTGGTAAATTCTTAATTTTTCATCTTTGGCGATTAAAAACTAACTATTGGCATTAGCTTTCGAGGCTTTAAAAGAATTAGGCTTTGAGGTTTGATTTGGAAAAAGGGTGTGGCCTTTATCAATGCTTTGCTAGCACATTTGGAATTGTTGTCAAACTTCCACGACGAAAATCCAATGCATTTCGCCTTATTTTCGTGGTGGAAATCCTGTAGCATTTCAGGTTAGGTGTGTCATAGCACACAAAACACTATTCTTACCAAGATTTCATTTGTGAGAAGATGGCAAAAATATGCCTATTTTCATGGTGAAAACCTGGCAAAGTTTAGCGTTTGGTGTACTACCTGTGTATACGGCATGTGTTTGAATGTTCATACTAAGGCAAGTTGGGGCTCACCGAAGTATCAAAACATTGATGTGTGTCACATACATGTGGAAACCAATGTCACTAGCTGACATAGATAAGGGTAATCACACCGTAACATCCATGCATACAATGTAACATGAATATGCATTTACAGCATAAGCCTTGAATGCATACCCACACTCCAAGGTCAAAACACCCATGACCAAGAAAGGGTTGCCCTCCTAACCACGTGTGTCCATCATACAAAGTGTATGGCCCAAGCAAGGTATAGAAAAAGGAATTAGACATTGCCATACCCAAAGGATGTGGCCCAAGCAAGGTATAGAAATGGAACCCTAATTTAGAAAGCTATAGACATGGTTCTAAAAGAAAAGGCTAAGAGAGAGAGACAGGAGCCCACGGAGAGGTAAAACCTCCTAATCTACTAATCTTTGCCCTTTTGCTTGCGTTTAGAAGTTTGGCCCATGCTCCTTGCGTACATGCAACAAACAAAGGAAATACAAGTAGCAAACAAGCGGAGAAATAACAAACAATCATAGAAAGCACTGAGCAAACAAACAAGGCAAGCAAGCAAAGAAAAGGAAACAAGCTAACAAACAAGCAAAGAAAGAAAGCATGTGAATAGGCAAACAAGCATTTTATCAAAAAAGAAGACAAAGAAAGTGTGTCCTCAAAGGATATATGTGGGTTAGGAATTGGTGCCCACGGGTCCATTATATTGGAGCACAAACGACACATGCCATCAAGCAAAGTTCCTAAAAAAGGGCTTAGGATTTCATGTATAAAGATGGGTGTGAACCCGCATGAAATCATAGATATGAGCAATGCTTGATGACACAGACAAACAAGCAAAGACATGCATGAACATGTAAAAAAAGATGCAAACAAAAGCAAGGAGACCACACGAGGCGGCATAAAGCAAGCGGGAACAAAGGACAAGGCATGTAAAGCATGTTATCACACATACAAGGATAAATCTAATCACGTTATGAGGCACATACAAGGTTAACATGAGAAACCCTAACATGCAAAGCTAAACAAAGGAGAGAGAAAGGCAAGCGACAAGTATGCTCACATCACCAAGATGTGATCTCACCAACATGGTTACATCCAAACAAGCCATAAAAGGGAAGAATGCAACCAAACAAAACAAAGAGGCACCAAAGGTGCAAGCACACACTAAAAGGGAAACAAAACGCATGTGAGGCAAAGCACGAATCTAAAGATAAAAGCATGGTTCTAAGCATGAAACACCCCAAACATAGCACAAGATAAATCTAAGAAAAGGAACACATAAAAGCATGTCAAAAGGCAAACAAAGCACAAACTTGCAAATAGGAACTAATCCAAACCACTATATTGCACTTAGATGTATGGATGTAGGCCTAGACCCCACTAGATCTAGATGTACACCCTACCCAAAGGGAAAAAAAAAAAAAAAAAGAGGCATAAGCAAGACATTTGAAGCTATATAGCGCTAAGCATAGCACCCACACAAGGCATTTAAGCACATAAACATGGTAAAGAGCACAAATAATATTTAGACATCCTATCCCAAGAAGGCTAGGCCAACAACATTAAAGCAATAAAACATGCTAGGAAAGCAATAAAAAGCTAAGAATTAAATGGGTGTAGATTGTAAATAAAAAGCTACATCTACACCCCTAAACCTCAAGACCAAGGTATACGAACCAAGAAGAGGGAGATCAAAGAAAGAAAACTACCTCTTAATGTGTAGAAAAATGGAGAATCAAAGGTTTATTTGTGTGTGTTTAGGAGAGAATTTAGGATAAAAGAGAGAGAAATGCTCTAGAAAATAGTCCAACTACCAAAAATTTTCCTTTTGTCAATTCTAGGAGGTTCGGGGCTTAAATAATTTTTTTTTTTTTTTTGGTGACATTTCATTTGTCGTCTATACCTAGTGTGCACTTTGGTTACGTCATGCCGACGTTAGCAATTTTGTTATCTTCCTTTAGTTTTTCAGTTTCGACTTAGATTGATCATCTGGAGGTCTTCACATACTCTTATTGATTTGATCTTGGTACCACTAGAAAGATATGGATGTCTAGTTTCTAGAACACTTGACATTTTAAAAATCTAATGGTTGGATCAAAAGTTATGTCCTCGGGAAGCAATCTGATGTGTATAGCACGGTGGGTAATTCCCATGGGAAACAATAACAATAACCTCAAAGAGGAAACACTAGATCCAAAGAATGAATTATAACACTGGTTCTGAAGAGCAAATGGTAACACCGCACCACACCATAATAACACTACTTGGTCAAGACCAACACTTAACCCTGTGTTGGCAAAGGTTGCAAACTGTCTAGCTGGCCACTTGAAAACATTCTTACTTTATTACAATATTTTCAATACAAATCATATATCATATAATTAAAAACTTTCTTGAAATATAATTTTTGAGTCATTCTTTGAAAGAAACATACAAGAAATAATAAAATTTAGGTATGTATAAAGCATTGACAATGATAGAAGATTTTGAAACTTCACTTTTGCAAATATGTATATATATAACTATACACGTCTTGAGAAACATCATGTTTTGAAGTCTATTTACCTCTTGTCGCTAAACCAAAACTTCGCTTCAACTATCCGAATTAATGTCAACTAGAACCTAATAAGAACAAGATGACTCAATAAGAATGGATACACTAAGGCAGCAATGAAAATATAAATTTCACTCTTAAAATTTATATCTCACCACTTATTCTAAAACAACAACTAATATAGTACTTAATTGTTTTATCAAGTACTCCAAAAATCAATACCTAATAACAATTCTAATGATTCGAATATGTAGATGTCTATGTTATTTAATTCTCCCAATACAAGTTGGCTTCCAAATAATCATATGCTTGTAGATCATGTTAACCCAGAATACACACACACACACATTGAAAGGTTTAACACCTATTCATGAATTCATATGGGATATTCAAGCAAACCTATTAAAATACACTAGCATCGTGGTTATTTCCATGAATCTTTGAGAAAGAGATATACCTAACACACGACCACATGGATGTAGAACTTTATTTCTTGTAAACTCACAGTCTCTCTCTCTCTACCTTTTACGCAAGAAACCCTAAGACTACCCTTCAACTTTACACGTTATTCTATTCTTTTCAATGTAGAGAATACCTAATTCCCTACTCTTAAGCTTTAATATGCTAAGCACCGACTTCTTTTCTTCTTCTTCTTTTTTGATTCATCTGTATCATGAAGAGATCCAACAACTTAAATATGCTTCCAAGACTTTAACTCCCAATTAAACTCAAATTAAGGTTGTTTAGATAGGCTAGAACTCTAAAGGATTCCAATCAATCAATATCATATACTATATATAATAGCAGAAGCCTTTTCCCGCAATTAAGGTTGTGTTACCATGTAGGAAAAATGCCCACTTAAAATTCTACCATGTATAAGTTAAAAAGCGATAAATTAGATTGTTTGGTAATGCTATAGCACCATTTAAAAGCCTCTCATATATATATATATATATATATATATATATATATATATATAAAATCGAATCTTCTGAAACTCTCACAATTTTCCACATCAGCACAATATTTAAATAAAATTATTTTTGTTTACCTTTTCAGAGCTTTGCCACGTCATTATTATTATTTTTTAAAAATTATTTAACTTTTATTTACCCCATACGTTGCCTAAAGAGAGTTGGAAAACAAAAATTATTCCTGTACGTTGCCTAAAAATAGTTGGAAACCAATAGGTTAACCAAAGTAGAGTTGAAAAGTGATTACAACTCAATAAATTATCCACCACCGTACAACTATAAATAGATAAATATATATATATATATATATATATATATATATATATATATATATTTATATATAACAACAATGTACAAGCTAAAAAAGAATGAAGAGCCATGATAATTGAAAGAGCTATATTTAGGATTTTTATTTTTGGCTTTTGCTTTTGCCACTTTGCTAATAGAATTAGACATACAATGAAGTTGGTGTGGGTGGTGTTTTGCTAACATGCTCAAAGCTCAAGCATGGCTCCATGCAACCATATAGTACCTATGGTATTTTTTTTTTTTTTATAGTCTAATTTAGTTGTTTTAGATGCTATGGTATTGAGTTACTCTTTTCCTTATGCCACCCGTTTGGCTCCTGTTGTCTCTTTGCATCCGAGCACGCTTGTCTACATGTCTATGCATGAGTCCTTGTGTGTGTTTGTGTTGTCCATATTCCAATCTCATGGAACTATGGACACCTAATCCAAACCTACATTTTTTTCTCTTAGGACACCCCCTTTTGTTTGATAACATGCTTGTTTACCCTTTCATGTGCTTAACATGCTTGTCCGCCCCCATTTGGCTCTCTTTGTTAGTGTGTCCCTTTTCATGCTTTCTTTCTAGTTGTTTCTTTGCTTGTCTAGTGGCTTGTTTCCTTTGTCATTGCATGTACACACTTGGAGCAAGGATGCTTGGAGCGAGGGCGCGATTCCCAAGATGCAAGCTAAAAGGGCAAGGATGCAAGGAAGAAGATTCAAACCCAAAAAGGGAAATTTTTAGTAGATTAGGAGGCCTAGCCTCCCCGAGTGGTTTCTCTAGAACCATGTACTAGGGTTTCCTTTCCATGCACCTTGCTTAGGCTGCGTTCCTTGGGTATGGTAATGTTTGATTTATATTTCCTGTCAATCCTCGGGCGTCTCCTGAGGAAAAGGTCTATGGTCCATCTCAAGATCGAAGTAATGGACTGTCTCAATAGTGTGCCTTTGTCCCACCAGCTTTATGCCCAGCTGCACACCGACTCATCCTGTAGGTCAATGAGCAACTTGTCGCACCTAAGACTAGTCATCCGGTGGAAGTCATGAGGAGTCTTTGTCATCTCCCACTCAACAATGTGGAAGGTGTGGGTAGTGTCCTACCACCTCTCGGCCAAAGATCTCGTACTAGGATGGCACTGGTAGAGCTTTTCAAAAGCAAATAGAGTATGGGCTTGAAGCCGGCCACGCGCACCAAGGCCTTTGTGTCCACTGCCTAGGCCTTGTACCAAGAATAGACGTGACTGGTACTACCCCTAGTAGACACCGCATTTTGTACCCCTTATGACTCAGGCCTCCGTTCCCCAATGATGTTGAATTCTAAAGACCAAGGTTGGTTTAGTGCCCGATCAAATTGAAATTGACTTTAGGAAAGTGTTTTCAGAGATAACTCTTTTATAAACTAAATAAGCTATTTTTGGAAAAGATAGGCCATGGAAACCTTAGGGCATGCGTATGCATACACGGGCACATGTACACATACACAAGCATTTAAAACTTGGTTTGGAACGAATTCCACATCGACTTGGAGCTATTCCAAACCTTATTTTCTAATTATAAAAAGCCATACATGGTATCTTTTCAAAGCACATAGAAAATCCTAAGGGAAAACACAAGATAACTAGAAATAGTGAATCAAAGAGGGAGTTTTTCACAAAAGACCCTCAAGTCAATCTTTTCTCGATTGAGGTGGTCTTGATCTTCGAGTTTCTAGTTTACTAATAATTTTTTATTTAATTGTAAATAGATTGACTGAGGGGAATGGTCAAAATCAAGCTATGGAGGTTTGTGTTTTGAGGTATAATATTATAGTTCCTTTTCTTTTTCATTTTTTGGTTTTTGATCTTTATTTCCTTGTTTTCTTATGTTATAATATGCCCGCTTAGTTTAGGCTTTCTTTGTTTTATCATTTTTAGCATGCTAGGTTGTTAGTTTTAAGTTTCTGTTATGCTATGTTTTGGTTTTGGGTTAGGGTTTAGGGCGTATATGCGTACGCATGCTTTCTGCATGCGCATGCATACTTTAAGTATGCATTTGCATACAACTGGGTTGCGTACGTAGGCCTCATGTATGTGCATGCATACTCGTGCCTAAAAACCCTAATTTAAACCTTTTGACTTCTATTTCTTTATTTTATTTGTGTAGTATATCCCTGTTATGGTTTATTTATATATGTATATGTCTCTGCCTCCTCATTTTATTTATTGATTGTTCTTTACATGTTAGATTAGGGTTTATCTTCAATCTTGTTTTGTCATGAATAGTCATATAACATGTCCATTCATTGATGCATAGGTGCTTTGGTGTAGTAAGATAAGTGAGGTAAATCATGCATTCACATGGACATGCATATGGTGTTACCTTGATGATGACTATAAACATACTTGATTGGATGATGTGTTCTTGATGTCTAGATGCCTATAACATGTTGTTTGATTCCGTCATGTCCATGTTTCTACTTTAGATATGGTGGTAGTTCCATGTATGATAGATGTATGCTAGTGTTTATGATATGATGAGATGCATGATAGATGCATGTGAGGGTTTGGGATGAAAAATGCCATGTTTTCTAGATGTATGCTAGTGTGTGTCCGAGTATAGAACGCAAATGTTGAATGTGCCTTTAATGAGATTAAGACGTAGGCAATGAGTGGAAGTCGACCCACAGGTTGGGTGGGGTTGGGTGCTTAACACATTCCCATCCCCATACCTAAACTCCGAACATGTGCTCTGGTAGTAGATTAGTCATTCCATGACGGGTGCTATATATATGGTTCCTAGAACTAATCTAGGTGGTGACTCCATTTATTTTCTCCACCCCAGTCCACTCAACCGAGGCATACTACCCCGATTGCGCACACATGCCCACGCCAAAAACAGAGAAACAAATTTGAAGTTTCTTAGGAATGATTAATTATATAGCCCGCTTCATTGTGTAGTAGACCGCCACGTGCGATCCTTTATTCAAGCTTTTAAAGAAAGATACAAAGATAGAATGGACGAATGAATGCCAAGAAGCCTTTGATAAGATCAAGCAATATTTGTTGAACCCTCTTATTCTAGTACCCCATATACCGTGACATCCATTGATTCTCTACCTAGTGGTGCAAGAGACATCCATGGGTTGCATGTTAGGCTAGCTAAGTGGACCGGATCAAAAGGAGAAGGTGATCTACTACTTGACTAAGAAGTTCACCAGTTGTGAGATTAATTACATCGCCATTGAGAAGACATGTTGCACCCTGGCTTGGGCCTCACGAAAGTTGTGGTAGCATATGCTCTACTTCACCACGCGACTGATTTCCCATTGGTAGATCTCTCGTTTGAAAAGCCTGCCCTCATAAGGAAGATCTCCCATTGGCGGATGTTGCTATCCGAGTTCGATATTGTGCTTGTAGTGTGAAAGGCTATCAAGGGCTAGGCTATAAATGATTACCTGGCAAATCAACCATTGAACGATAAAGATTTCTCAGAATCTCTCTTCCTAGATGAAGACTTTTTGTTAATAGAGCCAAAACCAAGTAGTGTGGAACCGTGGTGTTGGAAGCTTTATTTTGATAGAGCCATCAATGCCACTAGAAATGGAGTGGGAGCAATTCTAGTATCCCTGAAGAACCAACAAATCTCTATTTCAGTCAAGCTAAATTTTGATTGCACGAATAATGTCATAGAGTAGGAGGTGTGCATAGTAGGCCTGCAAGTTGCCTTAGAGTTTGGCACATATGATTTGAGTGTCTTTGCTTGTTAATTATCTCCTAAATAGAGGGAAAGTGGCAAGCTCGAGACCCTAAATTGATTTCTTATCATAGTTGCTTCAATCGCTTGATCCTAAAGTTTCGGAACATTACCTTTGCTTATTTGCCCTGAGCGCACAATCAATTCGTAGATGCCTTGCAACCCTAGCTATCATGGTTAAGTTGGTAGAGGGAGATAAGATGCGAAAATTGTGCATAGAAGCCTGTGGTTTGCTGACCTACTGCATGAATATCGAAGGGTGAATGAATGTTGAAGTCGAGATTTATCGAGAACCATGGCACCCCGATATCAAGGCTTCTATTTAACCAAACCATTTCAATTAAATTTTCCCACCAATTGGTGTTCTGTTGCCTATAATAAATTAATTTTTTATTTTTTTTGGTTACGTTGGTGTGAATTGATGCTCAAACCTTTTCAGGTTTCCCTATTTAAAAAAAAAAAAAAAAAAAAAAAAAAAAAAAAAAAAAACAGACATATTCATAAGTGCCTCTCACTATTATTGAGATTGCCAATAAGAGGCAGCAAGAGTCAGACTATCAGAGAGGGAGAGAAAAATCCATTGTTAGACCAATCTTTCTCCAAAATATTACAGGTAAAGTTCTTTATTTTGTTTTATACACTTGCCGGTTAAATGTGATTTAGGCTTAGGCTTTGGTATTTTCAATTGACTTAATTTTGGTTTAGAGTTACATTTGGATACGGTTTTTTTTTGAATGATTAGCAAAGGTTGTGGGTTTTGACCTCACTTCAGCATGTACTAATTTGATTGGGAGCATTGCTCTCTCTTTCATATTTCAATAATTCAATAAAAAATGCATCTCCTAATCGTATCCTTTTGCAAGAATATAACCCGGTGTTTTTAACTCATAAATCACCATTGCTTCTCTCTCTATCTTTCTTTCTTTTCTTTTTTATATTAAGTTAAGGTTCAATTCTTTTGTGGTTGCAATTTTCTTTCTTACATTTGGATGAAGATGGGGAAAGAGGGGAGTAGTTTTGGCTTAATCTTCTTCTGCTTTGTTTAGAATTATTTTTCTTTTGAGTTTTTGGCTTAAAATCCATATTTATATTGACAACTGTTTTTGTGGGATTGCATAATCTGGTGTATTCTTCTCCATCCCCCAAATTCTGTGTGAGAAATCAAAAAGTAAAGCAAATTCTGTGGAAATATTAGTTGCAACTTTTATTTAGTTTCTTTCTTGCTTTTTTTTTTTGGGTTAGGCGTTACAGGTTTTAGATACTGGTGTTTGCTGTTCATGTTGATTTTCTATCATGTTTGTCTGATTTGATTTCAAATAAACTTTAGATATGAAAAAAACAATAATAACACACCTACAGTGAGCTTTTGTTTGTATGTCTTTTACATTTTCTTCACATCTTTACCTAAATTTCAGCTTCTACATCTGTTCAAATTATTACAATGGTCTCTTAATTCTTTACCTTTATCATTTATATTATTCCTATATTGCAAAATCTCTGAAGCGTCTTGCTTCTTTTGGCTGTCTAGCATCACTTAAAATTTTGAGTTTATACATATTTGCAGGGCAGAATTGTTTACTTTAATAAGGTTGTGATAGTGTCATCCATGAACTCAAAAGGCAGAATCATTAGTAGTTTCAGTCATGAATTAAAAACAACCTTAAGCACCCACCAGTAAGTAACACATGTTTACCCTTTTTTTATTTTATTATTTTAAATTTGAATAATACAATGTTTTTTCTTCTGTGGGTCGTCATTTTTGTTAATCCCCCTATCCTATATATAATCTGAAAGGAGCAGAAAGTTCTTGATATAACAAGTTTTATGGTCCTGTAACATGGTGCTTACCTATCTTCTTGCCAATTTTTTTTTCTTTACCTCCTTGCTTAGTATCATTGAAATCTGCTTCTTTCTTCTGCTGATAATCTCTTCTATTTTCCTGTATTGCAGGGACAAGTCGGTTATTGCTCCCTACAGATTTGACAACTCCACCTGGGATCCTTCTAAGGACAACTTTCTTCTAGAAAATTATAGTGCAGAGGAAAACTATTTGCAAAGTTGCATTACAACAACACTTGGCATTATCTGGCAGTGCTTATTCTGTTCATGTAAGCTTTGCAGCTGGGTTCTTTTTTAATCTTTGTTGATTTTTTTGTCTTGACCAATTAATTATTTCTAAGTAACGTGGTAATCTAAATGGATGTGTGGGGAACCACTAATGAAATGAAAAAAATTAGATGTGGTTGACTGTAACTAATATGTTGAGGATCCATAGTTGATGCCAAAAGTTTAGGACTTAGGTTTTCTTGTTGTTGTTAAGTGAATCTAATACCTTAAGGTGAATACGGGATGTAATTGATTTCAGAAAATGAATGTCTTTTTGTACAAGATTTTGTGTAAATAAGAAGCACTATGGATAAAGGGTTGTTTGAAATTGGTTTCGATATTTCTTTGACTATATTACGTATGAGTACGAGAATATCTTACTATTATTTCTGCATAAAGATGCATATATATATGTGCAACCGTGATTGTGCCTACAAAAGGAATAGTTGCTTTAAAATTGGCAGAACTAGATCTGTACTCAGAATGTTTGAAGTAAAAAATAGGTAAATTTTGTTCAACAATTCAGTTTAACATTAGCTCTGTAGAGTGCTTATTTTTCTACAATTAATGTGGAGATTGCATGAACCTGGATCTTCCATGTAAGTGGACCTTACATCATGTGGGTCCCCTGTAATTAATGGTCCATGTCAGGTAGCAAAACTTATTGTAGCTGATAATGTTTTTGTTTTGCAAAATTTGATGGTATGACTCAAGTCCCTTGGTGGAATACTGCTTAGACATAACCTGAATTGGACCTAAAACTGAATGACAGAAAAGATTATCTTTGGTTTTATTTTACGAAATAGTGAGCTTGGCAGATTAACCCATTTTCCAAATATATGGAGGTTGAGAAAGTAATTATTTTAGTTAAGGGATGTTATTCTCCATGTCTTTCTTATGTCTTTTAAAAAGGTTATATGGAGTGGGGGGCTTGCTCTATT
The DNA here is from genome assembly GCA_028216015.1 of Quercus dentata. Taxonomy (NCBI): domain Eukaryota; kingdom Viridiplantae; phylum Streptophyta; class Magnoliopsida; order Fagales; family Fagaceae; genus Quercus; species Quercus dentata. The sequence continues at coordinate 213,581 of CP116448.1, forward strand.
AAGTCTGACTAATTAATTCTTGCAACATTTAGAATACCTTGAACTGCTTAAAGGTATTTTTTTGATTGAGATCCATGGAGGAGTGTACCAACTGTAGGTTTTACAATATCAAACTCATGCTTAATATGAAAAGTACAACTTAAACAACATTACTGCACATTATGAAGAGGAATTTCAATTTTGAGTTAAAAAAAAAAAAAAAAATTGCACAGGACATGATGCATGCATGTATATATATTTTGCTAATTGTATGACTCTTTGTTTAATAGAATTTGAAATTGGATGACAATGTCCTACCAAGAGAGATTCAGAGGATAATTGGCAATGAATATTTCTTCCAATTGCATCTTGATGAATATAATTTGAAATACGGAAGAGAGAATTACACCATTTCGAAGATTTTGGAAACGGAAATCTCACATAAAGTTGAAAGACATCAGGTAATAATAAAGTTGAAATCTATTTCTAGTATATTTACCACACCTAAGTACCATAGGATTCATAACTACTCTTTACATGGTATTTCCAATATGCTTTATATATTGTTCATTGAAATTGAAGCATACACACTTCACCTTGCTTGCTATATGATTTAAAATTTTGTATGACACCAACAAAGTCAGTATAGTACAATGAAAGCACTCTAAATTTTAAGCAACATGTATATATTCCCCCATTTTTTCAAACACCATTTAATAAAAGTGCAAATTATTGCAGGACACAATAGAAGAAATTGTAAGGAAATCATGGAAGGGCAAGTCCATCGCCAGTCAAAAAATAGAAATAGGACAAACATCTGTTGAAAGACCTCAATTAATTGCTGCTATAACTATAGAAGATGAAGAAACAGATGATAAAAGTATGCCACTCCAAATGCTTCAAAAATGTCAAAAGGGTTCTAAGAAAATTGCATCAAAGAAAAAAAAAATTTGAAGTCTAATTTATCTCAAAGCTTTTTATAAATAACATACTCTTACAAGCAAGGCAAACAAATGGACGTACTAGATTACCCTATGAATTTTAATGTATTTCATTATATTGTTGAATTTATTTTTTTTAAGAAGAGTAAACTAAATGTATTGCTAAGTTATTGTATGTCATTTTCTTTGTATACATTGCCATGAATTTTAGTGAAGGGTTATGTATTGGTTTGGCTTTAGAATTTGAGATTCCCATGTACTATTAATTATGCAAAATTATTTGACTAATATTTTTCTGACTTTCTGTTTCATAAACCTATAGCCATTATTTTCTGTTAAACTTTTTGGTTGTAAAATTTTCTCTAATCTCATGGTTTAATTCATTGTGGCAGATTTGATATTTGAAATTGTCTTGCAAGTTTTAATTCGGTGTGATTCATTGTGGTTCCTAGGAATAGCAGATTTGCTATTTGAAATTGTCATATAAGTTTTAATTGCTTAAAGTCGGATTCTTTTTTTTAGTCTCACATAGCAGGGAAGTACACACAAGAAGAGATTTGACTTCAATAAATTTGTCAATGGGTTCATGTCTCGCCACATTTGGCAAAGCACTAAGTTACACACCTTTATTCTCCATTGGTGTTTCGAACTACTCCTTGTAGACAAGGCACAGCGAGTTGACACATGGTTGTCCCATACAGTAAATTCAGGCGAACAAAGAATTCAACTTGAACCCTTTGGACCTAAACACTTTGCCTTGCCACAATTTATTCTTAGTTGTAAATCCATGAGTTTTCTCTCGATCAAGACCAACAACAACATTCTCAAATTACCTTTTATGTCATCGGTGGTGTGGCATCAATACTACTCTACACAATTGAATCTTACAAGAATAAGTAGAATAAAGAGAATATTATTAGTTGGTTATGGTATTGATGCTTCGCTTCGGACATTAGTTTTGGAGAATGGCTTTCATAAACGTGTAGCCATTATTTTCTTTTAAACATTTTGGTTGTAAAATTTTCTCTAATCTCATGGTTTAATTCATTGTGGTAGATTTGGTATTTGAAATTGTCTTGCAAGTTTTAGTTCAGTGTTATTCTTTGGGGTTCCTAGGAGTTGTCATGTAAATTTTAATTGCTTAAAGCCAGATTCTTTTTTTTACTCTCTCATAGCAAGAAAGTACACACAAGAAGTGATTTGAAGAAACTAATTTTTAAAATGTTTAGGGGATATTGGACTCTATATGCTTAAATATACTACGTTATTAAAGTTTGAGTATATGTAGTAAAGGTATGATAACTAAGTTTATGTTGGATGCAAAGTTCATTAATATGTAAAACAACCCCGCGCATTGCACGGGATAAACACTAGTATATACAAAGCGAGAGATCTCATGCGAGGGTGCATGAGCTTTTGCCACGTGGTGCTCTAATGTTGCATTTAGCATTTTTTTACCTCTTTTCATTAAATTTTTTTTTTTTTCTTTGTTACCCAATAGATCATAGTAAATTTATTTTACTATTATATAAATGTTGGGTTCTAAGACTTTAGGTTTAAATGTATTAGAACTTCAATTTGTAATGTTGGCAAACCATGATCAAAACGTTTAGTCTTGTTTTAGACTTGCTCAAAATTTGTTTAAGAGTAAAGTTGGAATCGAGTGTACTGCAGATTTCTTGTGTAAATCTACCTGGCTCGATCAATCAAAAATTATACTCGATCGATCGAAGCTCATGCAGATTGTTTTTCTGCATAATTTTCCAACTCAGCCCAAGCCCGTTTAATGTGTAGAGTTTTATGTTTTGTCTTAAGTATAAAAGGGAAAACCCTAGCTACATTTAGAGGTTGCTCTTTATGCTGTGTGTGTGAATTTTTTGTGAGAAGAGGTATTTGCCTTCACATACACTTAGGGTTTCCAATCTCAAGATTGATGTCGAGAGCTTGGTGATAAAATCGATTCGCTTCAAGAGCTTAAAGATACACAAGCGGGAGTGCTTGTACTTGCCGGGAATCCAAGAAAGAAGTAGTCCGTGGACTCGGAGCTGTCACGTGGTCATGGTAGTAAGTTTCCTACTCGAGGTAGCAATAGGATGTTAGTGGTCTAAGTCACTATTGTGTAAACTTCAATTATTTCATAGTGGATTCGTTTTACCTTGAAGATAGTTAGGTTAAATCCTTTCCAGGTTTTTTACCGGTTTGGTTTTCCTGGGTTATCATATTGTTGTGTTCTTTATTTTCCGCACTTTACAATGATATGATATATTTGTGTTAACCTAGATTTGATAATTTGACTAAGTTATCACTTGGCTAATTAACTAGGTTAATCTGGTTGTATTTTAAGGGGTCTAAAAATGTACAATAAATTTAGCCTTTTTTACCTTTTTTTTTATTAAGTTTTTTTTTTACTATTACTGAATAGATAATAGTAACTTCTTTTTACTATTATATAAAATATGGGTTGCTCTTGACAATTAGACCAAAATTTATTCTCTACAAAATGGACTACCTTTTAAAAATAGACCAAACCTTGTGAAAAACCCAAGCTTAGTTATTACCTTACATATTATGATCCAAGTTTGACCCTTCCCACGTGTAAATCAAAGCCAAAACTCTTACCCAGTTACAAACACTCTTCCTCGTCCCCCACGTATAGATGATACTTATAGGAAATCTCATTCTCATGAAATCATGTCTTCATTTTTTCCCAATTTCAATTCAATACGCTTTTGTTAATGTTCTATGCAATTTATGTAAACAAATTCTCTTTGTCATCGACCAATGCAACAAATTTATATATATATATATATATATATATATATATATATATATATCTATCTATCTATCTATCTATCTTGAGATTCCTGAGTTTGTTGAAATAATTGACAAGTGCATATTTCTAAAATTTATAATAACAAAAAAGTCTGATAAATAGCATATACTATCTCACAAAATGCCATTAACTTAATATATTTTTTAAATAATTCAATGATAGGAATGGTAAAAAACATAATGCTATACAAGAAATACCAAAAATACATGCAAAACAATTTTCAAAGGAGGATCTGTCTTTAAAGAATATGAAGACAATAGTAAAGATAAAATGCATTGAATGAGATCTTACGAAACAAGTTTGTTGATCATTTCTAATTATACTCATCATTTACATTAAAAAAAAAATCATATTATTTACATTAAAAAAATAATACATATTAATTTCAAAGTTCATTGCAAGATGTGAATTGCTAGGGTATTATAACAATAAGTAACATTGATACAAAAATGGGTTGGTATTACATTTCATGCATGCTTTGTGAAAGGAATGTCAAACCACAAGTAGGATCATTTTGGTGTGCAAAATGAGAAACAAAAACAAATCTTTCTATCCCAAGGTTAGAGACACTCACATTAACTACATATGAAAGTTCAAAAACGTGTACAAAACACCTTTGAACGTTTAGACCCCCAAATTACAACTTAACCAATACAAGCAATATGTCAAACAACTAGTGTGCGGAAACTTAACACATGCTATAATACGAAATTGGTTAAAGACTATCTAAGCCATAACAAAATAAAACCACAACAGATAATAAAAAGGCAAATATAGAGAGGAAGGAAGATGCAAACACAAAGACAACACGCGATGTGTTATCGAAGAGGAAACCGAAGTCCTCGGCGAAAAACCTCTCCGCTGCCCTCCAAGCGGTAAACAATCCATTAGAAAATACGGTTGGGATACAAGGACAGCAATAGACCCTCCAAGCCTAATCTACCCAGTGCACCTAAGCCCTCCAAGCTTCTTGCTCCAACGAGGTTGCGTCGAACCTTTTTCTTTTCTAGCTTCCCAGATTCCACTACTAGACCGTAGCATCAACCAATGAAGATTGGTTCCTTCCTAATTGCTTCCCAGAAATCCAAACAACTGTCTCATAGTGATGATGATGGTGAGAACCAGGTTTGGTATAATGCCTCTCAAGGATTTGACAATGGAGTGGAAGAGAGTAGAGGAATTTGAAGAGACTCTAAGGTATAGATTGTGGGTGAAACAATCTTGTTTTTCTTTAGGGTTTCTCTCTCAAAATTCTCTCTAGAAGCCCTCTTTCAATCGTGGGTAAAAGGGGTATTTATACTGGAGTGGGAGAGGAATGTGAAACGTCGGGTTTTACAAAACAGGAGTGGCTCGCGGCTTGACTAAGTCGCGAGATCAAGTCGCAAGTTAACCGTATGGCCAGTTGTCTTGTTTTGTCCTGTAGTGCTCCAACTAGCATGACTGTTCATCTTCCAGCATGCTTGGCACGTGTCTTTGCTTCAGCGACTTGCGCGCCGCGAGTCACCCGCGAGTCCCACCCGCGAGTCTCTGTTTTCTTGCACACTCTTGAGCAATCTTCACTCTATCTCACTCACTACCCTTACAACAAACCCACCTAAATACAAGGTTACTAAATGCTGAATTACAAGTAAATTTGGCACGGAATAAAGCCAATTAGATGGTTGAATAAATTCAACCTTACAATCTCCCCCTTTGGCTTTTTCGTGACAAAACCCTAAAACAGACTCTAGACTTAACATGTGAGTTGGGAACAGTTGAACAAAACTCACTCACACCTAACTCTAGAAGCTGTGAAGCACTTAAATCATATGAACATAATACTCCTGAAACACAACAATACACCATGATCATTGTAAGCAGAAAATTATAAATGCATATGAAACAGACAATATGTGATCAAGCAAAGATGGAGTTAAGAAACAAACCATACCTTGATCAACCAAGTGAACACCACAAGGTAGTGATCACAGTGCTCATTCACACTTGGAATGAACACAAGGACATACAAGTTAACAAGCACAAGGCAAGACACTTGTATGCTCAACACTCAACCAATGCATAACACACAAGGCAAATGCATCTAGGAACAATCCTACAAGGGCACAAGAGTGACAGTACATAAACCAAAATGCAGAACATTTAGATTAAAGTACTGATTTCAACATAGCATAAAGGCTGCATTGAGCAAGGTACATACCATAAAGCCTACAAACTATGCATAAAACATTAACCCTAAAAGCTTACAAAAGCACATGGGTACAAACACAAAAACATCCTGAATAACATCATCAAAATATATTAACGTTTAAACCAAGAGTATAGGATAAGAGTTAGAAACAGCTATACACCAAAACACAGTGTATCAAACCCATAAAAACATTAAATAGTACCCAACAAACATAAACCTAAAACCATAAGTTTAGAGGATAAGACTAAAAACAAAAGTATGAGAAAAGTATGTGTGTACTCCCCCTATCACTATGCATACTTCCCTTTGAACTTTTCTCCCCCCTACTGAATGCTCTCCCCCTTTTTGTCACGAATAGCTAAAGGCTCTCGTCCAACTTTCGTTGAATATCATCTAGCTGATTCTCCGTAGTCTCGAGACGCATTTGGACATGGTTGTTTGTGGAGTAGAGAAGTGCCACAAGCTCATCAACGCGTTTGAATATGCTCAAGTACATTGCCGACTCTATCGATGATGAGGAGCGATCTGTGCTTGTGGAATACTAGCGGTGAAGCTTCAGAACAAGACGTGATGTAGATGTGGTATGTGCGGGTGTCTACGAGTCGGGGCAGATGGAGTAACCTAGGAGAGATGTGAGCACTCCTTGGTGATTTAGAGGAGTGACTTCTGCTAGCTTGAAGAGTGAACAAGGAAATGGGGACGTTGACGAGTCAACATTTTTCCATCTACAGGAGGAATAATGCCTTCACGAAGAATGAGCTTCATGATGAAACTGCAGAATGGAATAACTCCTCGAGCTGCAGATCGACACGCGGTCTTCCTCAAGGTGTAGTAGATGTGAGCACATATATCAATGGGGGCTCCTGTAATAAGGTCACAAAGAAATAGAGCTCTCCCAAGATTGATGAATGTAGTGTTGGACAGGTGGGTAGAGATTGGTGAACATGATCAACTTCGATGTATGGTCGGCTCGGTGCAAACTTTGCGGTCTTTGATGGATGTTCTGCACTTTGGATACTTCATGATCGTATCCTAGGATTTGTAAAATTTCTCCAACTTCTAGATTTCGTTCATCGTAAGGAGTTATATTCACATTCTGAGGTTTGGTGATGCCGAGAAGATCTGCGATGGAGTGCAGGGTAACACTAAACTCTGTTCCTTTGACCCAGAAAATGAGTTCAGTCCAAGATCGGTTGCATTGGAGAAGCATTCTTTGACCAGCTCATCCATTGGATCATCAAAGTTCCCGAACAAGTTTGCCCAATCTCGTTTCTCAAAGATTCGAGGGATGAAAGTGGTCCCTAAGGTGTTGAACTCTACCACCCGTTCCACTATAGTGGTTGACTTCACTTCTTTAGTGACATTTCCGGATGAACTACTTCCTCCGGTATATCCCAATCCGGATTTGTCCGAAAAGCTCTTTTGAGATGATATAACATCATCTAGCTTCTTGGTGGTGACCCTCTCTATTTTAGCATTCGCTTGCACAACCTCATTCTCAAGAAATCTCACTTTTGTGTAAGTTTTGAACAACTCACCATTCGGTGTTTCTATCTCACATTTGGCCTCCCTATATCGAATTAGGAGACTTTTGTAGTCCTCCTCGGCCTTCTTCATTTTTCTCTCAGCAGCCTTGGCCACCCTTGTGTACTCACCCGACTTCTCCAAGAGTGAGTTATAATTCTCTTGAAGATTTTTTGTGCTTTCATCTTCTTCAAAGATCATCGATTCTTCAACAATTCCTAGTGATTCATCATCACTATGTTCTCCAAGGTCTCGTATAAGCGATTCAACTCATCGAAGACTCAACATGAGCAATAGTCATAAAAGCCGAATAATTCCCCTCTCCATCACAGCTCTCTTGATTTCGAGTCGACGAATCCGAGTCACTCAAGGTCGTGGCATACACTTTACCTTTCGATTTCAGATAATTCGGACATTCCTTCTTAAAGTGTCCATGCCCGTTACATTCGAAACAAGTGACACCTTGTGTGGGTTGGGATTCTTTTCCATCTTTCTTTTGAATTCCCTCTTCTCCCTTCCGAACTTTGGAATTTTCTTTTATCATCAAATTTGCCATTATTTTTGAATTTCAAGAACTTTCTGAAATTTTTGACAAGGTATGCAACATCTTTGTCAACCACATCTTCTCCCGATGAGTCTTGATATTCCACCTTCTCATTAATGGTCTTTAGAGCAAGAGATTTACTCTTCCGTTGATTGGATAGCAACATCTCATAAGTTTGCAGAGAACCAACCAGCTCCTGTACTTTGATGTCATCAAGGTCCTTGCTCTCTTCAATTCTTTGTCACTTTAGCACGAAAACTTTCCGGCAATGATCGAAGGATCTTCCTTACAATCTTTGAGTCCTCCGTTTTCTCCCCAAGTTGAACTTACTGACCACCACCTCATTTAGCTTCCCATAGAAAGAGTCAAAAGACTCATCCTCACTCATTTTGAGCTCCTCAAACCGAGTGGTCAAGCATTTGCAACTTGGTGTCTTTCACTTTCTTCGTGCCTTCATAGGTGGTTTCCAAAATCTCCCATGCTTCTTTGGCAACGGTAATATGAGAAATCTGTGAAATTCATCCGGAGACACACCACAGAAAATAGCATTGAGTGCTTTCTTTGTTAGCATTAGATGCAAAGCATGTCTTTGCCTTATCCGATGTGGATTTGGCTGCCTCAGGTTTGGTCCAACCAATCTCAACAACATCCCAAACGGATTCATCAATAGAACACAGAAAAGCTCTCATGCGAACCTTCCAAAAAGCATAATTACTACCATCAAAATATGGAGGTGCATTTAGGGATTGAGACCTATCCATCTCAAAAGGGAGTCAAGGATCACACAATGGTAATGAAACCAATAGCGAGTGTACCCGCTCTCGATACCAATTGAAAGTTCAAAAACGTGTACAAAACACCTTTGAACGTTTAGACCCCAAATTACAACTTAACCAATACAAGCAATATGTCAAACAACTAGTGTGTGGAAACTTAACACATGCTATAATACGAAATTGGTTAAAGACTATCTAAGCCATAACAAAATAAAACCACAACAGATAATAAAAAGGCAAAGATAGAGAGGAAGGAAGATGCAAACACAAAGACAACACGCGATGTGTTATCGAAGAGGAAACCGAAATCCTCTGCGAAAAACCTCTCCGCCGCCCTCCAAGCGGTAAACAATCCATTAGAAAATACAGTTGGGATACAAGGACAGCAATAGACCCTCCAAACCTAATCTACCCAGTGCACCTAAGCCCTCCAAGCTTCTTGCTCCAACGAGGTTGCGCCGAACCTTTTTCTTTTCTAGCTTCCCGGATTACGCTACTAGACCAGTAGCATCAACCAATGAAGATTGGTTCCTTCCTAATCGCTTCCCCTTAAATCCAAACAACTATCTCACAGTGATGATGATGGTGAGAACCAGGTTTGGTATAATGCCTCTCAAGGATTTGACAATGGAGAGGAAGAGAGTAGAGGAATTTGAAGAGACTCTAAGGTATAGATTGTGGGTGAAACAATCTTGTTTTTCTTTAGGGTTTCTCTCTCAAAATTCTCTCAGGAAGCCCTCTTTCAATCGTGGGTAAAAGGGGTATTTATCTTTGGAGTGGGAGAGGAATGTGAAACGTCGGGTTTTACAAAACAGGGGTGGCTCGCGACTTGACCTCGCGGCTTGACTAAGTCGCAAGATCGATCGCGAGTTAACCGTATGGCCGATTGTCCTATTTTGTCTGTAGTGCTCCCGGCTAGCATGACTGTTCATCTTCCAAAGCATGCTTGGCACGTGTCTTTATCAGCGGCTTGCGCAGCCGCGAGTCACCCGCGAGTCCCAGCCGCGAGTCTCTGTTTTCTTGCACACTCTTGAGCAATCTTCACTCTATCTCACTCACTACCCTTACAACAAACCCACCTAAATACGGGGTTACTAAATGCTGAATTACAAGCAAATTTGGCACGGAATAAAGCCAATTAGATGGTTGAATAAATTCAACCTTACAACATACTCTCCAAATATTTATAATATATTCATCTTACTATAACTACTATATATATACAATTGCAAACTACTTCGGATACAAGATTCAAATTGAAGTTTTTGATTCAATTGACAAAACAACTTTTGTGATATTTGATCGAGATGTTGAGAAAATTCTAAATAAATCTACAAGAGATCTTGCTATAAAACAAACCGAGGTACAACTTATTTAAATTATTGTAAAACCATTGATATTGGAAAAGGAATCCCATATGATTTAAAAAAAAAAAAAAAGATTTTCCTACCTCATTTGAATGAATTCAATTTAAATGATGGTTTTGAAAATTATGTAGTTGTTAAGATTTTTTATGCACCTTTAAATGACAAAACGTTATGTAAGGAAAAAAAAAAAAAAATATATATATATATATATATATATATATATATATACACACACAATCCAATCTGCTATATTAATTCTTTTTTTTGCACTATTCCAAAATTAACCAAAAAAAAAAATTTCAAAAATCTGTCATATCATTTAAATTTAATACCAATGCAAATACCTAGGAAAAATCTTAGCAACAAAGTCCAAACTTTGTAAGATCCAATTAAGAAATCTCCTGGTGCTAATTCATTAGTGATTAATACAAATGATGCAACAAAAGGAAAAAGTGATAAAAAAAAAAAATTTGAATGAATATGGACAGACTAAACTTCAAACTTTTTTTTTTTTGGGATACAAGATAGAATTTCTACTCTACTCTAATCTAAGTGTATATGTGTCTGAATCTCTCTCCCGAAGACTTAAACTCCAGCCTTTACCCCCCACAAACGCTGAAGATGAAGAAACTAATGATGATAAAAAGCATCATCATACCACAATAACAAAGCATTGAAGAAACAACAACAAAAAAAACAAAAAAGATTTCGTGATGAAGCTTTTTATTACATCACATAATCAATAATATAGAATGAATTAATATGTTTTTATCAACTTTTATTATACAATATTACTCCAAAGTCGTTTTAATTATTGCTCATTACTTGAACAAAATAATTATAATAGAAATGTGTGTGCAATTTATAATTGTTACTTTTTATGATGAACTCATTACTAACAAAGTTTTATAATAAATATGCTATAATATATATAAAATATTTTCCAAAAAAAAAATTTACATAAAACATTACAACATTATCTGTGCATTGCACGGGCAACTTACTAGTAACACTTAAAATTCTAATCCAAATTGGTTTTATTCTCTTATCATTTTCCTTAACTGATAATGAGACTTAAAAGTTTAATATGAATAATTCACAAAATAACTCTCCACGTTACATCTTCTTTTATTTATTTTCTTTGTAGTTATCATAATATAAAATAAAATCACCTTCAAAATAAATCAAATAATTCATCAACTACACTCTAAAAACAATTAAACTAAATTTAAGTGAGGCAAGTGTTACATAGGCCCCAAGTAAGTAAACTTTAACTTGAGGATGTTTTAGAATAAATACTCACTCTTTGATTCACTATTTTCTAGTGAATTTGTTGTGTTTTGGGAAAAGAGCTTTTGGGGCCTTTTATAGTGATCATAGAAGGGTGTAGGACGGCTCCCAATTGATGTGGGATTCACTCTACATGATTTTTCATTAAAAACTTTCTATGTTGGCGTTTCTGAAACCCTACATACGTGCACATATAAAAGGTATGCATGCACATGCTTATAGCATGCACGCACATACTTAAGGTTTCCTGCTTGTCTTTCTTCACTAAAGCATCCTTCAAGCTAAAGATTTATGGGAGTGGGCCCTAAACCAACTCTGGGCCTTTGAGTGATGTTGTCATTGGAGAACGAGGGCTTGAGTCATAAGGGGTATAAAATGTAGTGTCTACAACTATACAAAACTAGATTTGATATTTTCTTTGTAAAAAAATGTTTTCATTTACATAAAAATCCCAGATCGATTATTTTGCTTATAAATATATATTTTCTTTAGACAAAACTAGATCAAATATTTTCCATAGTAAAAATGTTTTTTTTTTTTTTTTTTTTTTTTTTTTCTATGATGAACCCTAGATCTGATATTTTTATGTGCAAAACCTATTTTCCTATTGCTCAAACCATGGATCCGATTAATTTTCTACTTCTCAGATCTACTTTTCTATTAAATAAATCTTTAAACTTCAAAAAGTTTCTTTTAAAATAGATCTATGAAAACTAACAACTAAATACTTGCAATTTAATTCCATATTAGCATTTGTATGTTGTGTGTCGTGTCATGTCTGTGGATGTGAATGGCCATTCAAAGTCATGAAGACCAGATTTTTCAGGGAAAGTGGGTGCCTAACACCCTTCCCCTTTGTAATCTAATCCCTGGACCAAGATCTCAGGTTTTGTAACTAGTTCTTTATTCAATTTTTTACTACCTTTAGAATGTATTTAGGACTAAAGTCTTGTACTTTCTTAGACTGTAATTAGAACCCAAAGCAATGTAATTGCTACCAAATGTAACTTTATTCAATATTCAATGAAAATTCAGTTTTTCAGTTTGTATCTTAGTTTTTCTTATTTTTTGTGTGATATAAAACAAGTGGTTACTCCACAAAATAATTAACCTCTGATTAGATTCCACGAGTCTCTTTTGAGAGCATCAGGTTTTCTTGGTCTCTCGCACTCCGTTAACCTTCTGTTGCCTACCTCATATATATATATATCTCTGTCATAAACATTTTTTAGACAAAAACAAACATAACACGAATAAAAAAACTAGGGTATAAAATTTTACAAAAATACATGAACATTACAAATGAAATTCAAAACCCTTACAGATCAACTTATTTGAAAAAGGGATCGAACACCACCAATCCAAATCCACGGAATACTCTTCAAATACGTATTCAATCTAATCCATGTGAAGCTCAGTATCTTGGCCCTTGTGACATATTCATGTGAAAATCGTCTCCAACCCAAGTCATTTGGATTTTTAACCAAAGAATATGGCGGACAAACCAAGGCTTGTAAAAAAGTCAAATAGCTGTAGAATAAACTAAGTGAAAGTGTGAACAAAACAGAAACTTCATTTTTACCGATTTACTTTTACTTTTTCAAAGAAGCTGAAGTAGTGTGTTGATGGAAAAAAACAAGAACAAGATGGAGATCAGAGCAAGAAAAATCAAAGCCCCTTCACGGCTCCACTTTCGTAGTTCATCAAACTAGGCGTATTTACTATTGGACTTAAAAATTATTTCTGATTAACTGTCAATGCTGAGATTATACTTATATGCTTAGTTGCATTGCTAGTTCGAGAGAGAGAGAGAGAGAGAGAGAGATATAGATTATGCTTGTTCCTAATCTTTACAAAACTCTAACTTTTAGATCTTTTTTTTCTCTTATTTATTATTATTATTATTATTATTTTGGATGAAAGAGACATAAAAATGGACAAAAAAAATATTGATGTATATTTTTAATAGATGTGAGTTACAAAGCCCTAATGGAATGAACCTCAAGTGAGTAAAGTTACAATTTTCAAACTACGGATAGGTAAAGTGAAACGGACCTAACCACTGGCGAGTTTATTGCATTTTCCTCCTTTTTTTAATGGTAAAATATAAGTTTTGTTGGTCTTGGTCTTTGCTTTAGCAAATCAAGAAATGAAAATGATATGAGACCCAAACAAAGGCAAGTAGACCAAACTATGCGATTCTAAATAGTGAATATTTTTTTTCCACTATGCTCTTAATGAACCATTACTTTTCATCGACCATTCATAATTTTACAAAGTGAATACTGAAAGTTCAAAAACGTGTATAAACACCTTTGAACGTTTAGACCCCCAAATTACAACTTAACCAATTCAAGCAATATGTCAAACAACTAGTGTGCGGAAACTTAACATACGCTATAATAGGAAATTGGTAAAAACTATCTAAGCCAAAACAAAACACAATCCTCAGCAGATAATAAAAAGGCAAAGATAGAGAGGAAGGAAGATGCAAACACAAAGACAACATGCGATGTGTTATCGAAGAGGAAACCGAAGCCCTTGGCGTAAAACCTCTCCGCCGCCCTTCAAGCGGTAAACAATCCACTAGAAAATACAGTTGGGATACATGGACAGCAATAGACCCTCCAAGCCTAATCTACCCAGTGCACCTAAGCCCTCCAAGCTTCTTGCTCCAACGAGGTTGCGCCGAACCTTTTTCTTTTCTAGTTTCCCGGATTCCGCTACTAGACCGTAGCATCAACCAATGAAGATTGGTTCCTTCCTAATGCTTCCCTTTAAATCCAAACAGCTCTCTCACAATAATGATAATGGTGAGAATCAGGTTTGGTATAATGCCTCTCAAGGATTTGACAATAGAGAGGAAGAGAGTTGAGGAATTTGAAGAGACTCTAATGTATAGATTATGGGTGAATCAATCTTGTTTTTCTTTAGGGTTTCTCTCTCAAAATTCTCTCAGGAAACTCTCTTACAATCGTGGGTAAAAGGGGTATTTATACTGGAGTGGGAGAGGAATGTGAAACGTCGGGTTTTACAAAACAGGGGTGGCTCACGGCTTGACTAAGTCGCGAGATCCGATCGCGAGATAACCGTATGGCCAGTTGTCCTGTAGTGCTCCAGCTTGCATGACTGTTCACCTTCCAGCATGCTTGGCACGTGTGCTGCGTCTGGCGGCTTGAAGTCGCGAGTCACCCGCGAGGCCCAGCCGCGAGTCTCTGCTTTCTTGCACACTCTTGAGCAATCTTCACTCTATCTCACTCACTACACTTACATCAAACCCACCTAAATACAGGGTTACTAATTGCTGAATTACAAGCAAATTTGGCACGGAATAAAGCCAATTAGATGGTTGAATAAATTCAACCTTACAATCTCCCCTTTGGCTATTCCGTGACAAAACCCTAAAAAGACTCTAGACTTAACATGTGAGTTGGGAACAGTTGAACAAAACTCACTCACACCTAACTCTAGAAGCTGTGAAGCACTTGAATCATATGAACATAATACTCCTGAAACACAACAATACACCATGATCATTGTAAGCAGAAAATCATAAAATGCGTATGAAACAGGCAATATGTGATCAAGCAAAGATGGAGTTAAGAAACAAACCATGGCTTGATCAACCAAGTGAACACCACAAGGTAGCGATCACAGTGCTCATTCACACTTGGAATGAACACAAGGACATACAAGTTAACAAGCACAAGGCAAGATACTTGTATGCTCAACACTCAACCAATGCATAATACACAAGGTATATGCATCTAGGAACAATCCTACAAGGGCACAAGAGTGACAAGTACATAAATCAAAATGCAAGACATTTAGATTAAAGTCTGATTTCAACATAGCATAAAGGCTGCATTAAGCAAGGTATATACCATAAAGCCAACAAACTATGCATAAAACATTAACCCTAAAAGCTTACAAAAGCACATGGGTACAAACACAAAACATCCTGAATAGCATCATCAAAATATATAAAAGTTTAAACCAAGAGTATAAGTAATGAGTTAGAAGCAACTATACACCAAAAACACAGTGTATCAAACCCATATAAACATTAAAAGTCCAACAAACATAAACCTAAACCTATAAGTTTAGAGGATAAGACCTAAAACAAAAGTATGACAAAAGTATGTGTGTACTCCCCCTATCACTATGCACACTTCCCTTTGAACTTTCTCTCCCTTACTGAATGCTCTCCCCCTTTTTGGCACGAATAGCTAAAGGCTTTCATCCAACTTTTGTTGAATAGCATCTAGCTGATTCTCCATAGTCTCAAGACGCATTTGGACATGGTTGTTTGTGGAGTAGAGAAGTGCCACAATCTCATCAATGCGTTTCTGAATATGCTCAAGTACACTGCCGACTCTATCAATATGAGGAGCGATCAGTGCTTGCGGAATACTAGCCTGTGAAGCTTCAGGAACAGCACGCGAAGTAGATGTGGTGTGTGCGGTGTCTACGATTCGGGGGCGGATGGAGTAACCGAAAAGATGTGAGCACTCCTTGGTGTTTTAGAGGAGTGACTTCTACTAGCTTAAAGAGTGAACAAGGAAATAGGACACTGACGGGTCAACATTTTTCCATCTGCGGGAGGAATAATGCCTTCACGAAGAATGAGCTTCATGATAAGACCGCAAAATGGAATAATTCCTCAGCGGCCCAGATTCGACACGCGGTCTTCCTCAAGGTGTAGTAGATGTGAGCACATATATCAATGGGGGCTCTTGTAATAAGATCACAAAGGAATAGAGCTCTCCCAAGATTGATGAATGTAGTGTTGGACAGTGGGTAGAGATTGGTGAACATAATCAACTTCTGTGTGGTCATCTCTGGTGCAAACTTTGCGGTGCTGATGGATGTTCCCGCACTAGATACTTCATGATCGGATCCTAGGATTTGTAGAATTTCTTCAATTTCTGGAGTTCGTTCATCGTAAGGAGTTAGATCTACATTTCGAGGTCTGGTGATGCCGAGAAGATTTGCGATGGAGTCCGGGGAAACGCTAAACTCTGTTCCTCTGACCCAGAAAATGAGTTGAACTCCAAGATCAGTTGCATTGGAGAAGCATTCTTTGACCAACTCATCCATTGGATCATCAAAGTTCCCGAACAAGTTTGCCCAATCTCATTTCTCAAATATTCGAGGGATAAAAGTGGTCCCTAAGGTGTTAAACTCCACCACCCGTTCCACTATAGTAGTTGACTTGTCAAAAATGTTTGAGTAGACGTGTGAGGTAAGCGGGGTTCTGAACCTATCCTCATTGGGGTCTTGAGATGCCTGTGATGATAGTCTGGTCCTTTTAGCAAATGGGGTTGCTGGATCGTCAACAACTATGTCTTTACCCCTGGAAGATCGACGAGACATCCGCAAGATAACAGGCCTACTGCAAAGAACCAACAACAGTACCACACAAGATAAATGTCAACAAGATTCAGTGCTAAAAAAATTTCAATACATAAATACAAACTCAAGATAGTGCAGACCCAACCAAACTTCCAACAATGCAAAGGAGCACAAAATGACAAGTGCAGCAAAATGGTGATAGTGCACAAAGCATAGAGAGACAAAACAACTAACAAAACTGTCAATGAGACAGGTTACCATGACCATGATATGCAAACAGATATAGCATTCGAACATTAAGAACAGATATCATAAAACATTCCACAAGAGATATGAACATGGGAAAATATTCCAAAAAGAAGTCACAAAGCATCCAAACTAGAGCACATGGTTGAGAGACACACATTATGTTATCATAAAAACTCAGTAGCCCAATACGGAAATCCAACATCAACACTCAAGCAAGTGAAATGAGCAAGTCAAATAAGTACCAAACCCATTTAATAAAAGGTTTTCAGTCTCAACAACAGGAAAATATCAGAACAATGAAAAAGCACATTGTGACCACTCAACATGAAAACAGATGAGAACAATAGCAAACATAACAAGCCATACCCATCACACAAAGAGAGAAATGTTTCGAACACAATATCAATCCAAATGGTAATAGAAATATCCATGAAATAGGGAAAATGAGATTGAGAAAGCAAAACCCATACCTTTTCTTGATGATTTGGACAAGAAATGAAGCACCAATGAGATTTGAAAATGGATTTACGGAGTGTTTGGGAAGGAGAAAGTTTAGAGAAAAGATGAACAGTCACAAATGTTCGAGGGAAAACTGAAAAAAATTTAAAAATTGCTCCTATTTCTGCCAAACACGCGTTTTTCGCGACTTGATTAAGTCGCCACACAATCGCCAATTTAAGCCGCCAAAACACTCAAGGACAAAAATTTGAAAAATTTTTCTAAGTGTTTTTTTGGAAGGTCTACCATGAGTGAGTCGCAAGTTTGAGCCGCGAAAATCTCTGAGTAAACCTCGCGATTGGACCTTCTACTCGCGAATAAGTCACCAAAAATGACCTGCGAAGACACGACCGAGGCTCGCGACTTGACCTACCCGCGATTGAGCCGCCAAAACAGGGCAAAACTGGATTTTTGAAATTTTCAGATTTTTCAAACAAAATACTTTCCAAAAACACCTAAAGCACTCAAAAATCTTTTTGTGCTTGATTTAACAAAGATTGAGCATGTGAAAACACATTTCATCAAGTACAATCACACAAATGAATATGGCATTTATTGAACATAAACTTGTGTGTTGTGTGTGGATATCAACAATGAGATAGTCCTTAGTCTAATGTGAAGCTTCAATGATCAATTCAACCAAGACATACACAATTAGCACTAGATCATGTGACCTATCTCAATTATAGAAATATGTATATATGACCTCCCACAAAACTTGATAACATAACTTGGAACTTTACATTTGACTCCACTTTTAATCATAACATTTGATCTTTTTGATCTTTTGAGGCAATCACCTCTCATTGTGAGAGTGATATTTGACATTTCACTTTAATGAACAAGCCTTTGGCTTTTTGAATAAACATTTTCTTTAATATAAAGTCGCTTACCCTTTTTCCTAGTCGAATACTAGAATGTGCGACAGGCTTTTGCAGCTCAATATCTCTTTTCATTTGGAGATTTACATTTGGTGAGCTCTTTTTAGCAAAACAAAAATAAATAGTGGGAAAATATAGACACAAGTCTATGCATGTCTCAAGATCAACAAAACCATTCACTAATTATTCATGACAAGTTTGGAGATCTATTTACAACAATCACATAGATTTCAAGATTTCTCCCACAGAGATATGAGTGCATGAAAACAAGAAATGCTCGAAAATGCACAAAGCCATTAGTACAAAGGTACAAGACAAAACAAGTTTTGAGACAAAAGCTCAACAAAGTCAATCAAGCTTTTTGATTTTCTAATTTTTATGTGATTTTTTGGATTTTTGACACTAAAAGCAAAAAGATTGATAAAACAAAATTAAAAATATGCACAAGAAGACAAGCAAACAACCAACAGCAAAAACAACATGCAAAAACAAACAAACATTGTCACAAAGCATAGGAAGTATTAATGCATGGACATGTTGTAATGCTTATGCATGAGTACCCTTTTTCACCCACACGTCACTTGCGTTTGGGGTGATTTCTTTATAGGATTGGGTACGGGAGTTAAGGCTTTCAAACCTTCGTGAGAAGCTTTCCAAGCAGTTGGTGAATGCACCAATCATCTTCATCACGTTCATCATTAGGGATCACCATTTCGATCTCTAGATTGATCACTTGCCCAATTTCTTCTATCATTTCTAGGTCCTCCTGACCTTTGAGGAGTTACACTATTCTTTGCTCTCAGCTTTTGGCAATTTGGTCGAGTATGCCCTTGAAGTCCGCAATAATGACACATATAAGTTGCTCTAGGACCTCTTTGTGGTCGTGGGCGTGACTTGGCAAGAGATTCAGACCTACCCACAGATTGATTACAGGGATTCAACATCCGTTGATTCACTACATTCTTCTTCTCCTCCATCTTGAGCTTCTCATCAGTAAGGTCAGCTACAACTGGATCTTTGGCCTTTACAAACTTCACTTCTTTAGTGACATTTCCAGATGAACTACTTCCTCCGGTATATCCCAATCCGGATTTGTCTGAAAAGTTCTTTTGAGATGAGATAACATCATCTAGCTTCTTGGTGGTGACCCTCTCTATTTTAGCATTTGCTTGCACAACCTCATTCTCAAGAAATCTCACTTTTTGTGTAAGCTTCTGGATAGCTCACCATTTAGTGATTCTATCTCACATTTGGCCTCCTATATCGGATTAGGAGACTTTTGTAGTCCTCCTCTGCCTTCTTCATTTTCTCACAGAGCCTTGGCCACCCTTGTGTACTCACCCGACTTCTCCAAGAGTGAGTTATAATTCTCTTGAAGATTTCTTTGTGCTTTCATCTTCTTGAAGATCGATTCTTCAACAATTCCTAGTGATTCATCATCACTATGTTCTCCAAGGTCTCGTACAAGCAGATTCAAATCATCTGAAGACTCAACATGAGCAATAGTCATAAAAGCTGAATAGTTTCCCTCTCCATCACAGCTTTCTTCGATTGAGTCGGATGAATCCGAGTCACTCAATGTCGTGGCATACACTTTGCCTTTCGATTTCAAATAATTTGGACATTCATTCTTAAAGTGTCCATGCCCGTTACATTCGAAACAAGTGACACCTTGTGTAGGTTGGGATTCTTTTCCATCTTTCTTTTTGAATTCCCTTTTCTCCCTTCCAGAACTTTGGAATTTTCTTTTATCATCAAATTTGCCATTATTTTTGAATTTCAAGAACTTTCGAAATTTTTGACAAGGTATGCAACATCTTTGTCAACCACATCTTCTCCCGATGAGTCTTGATCTTCAACCTTCTCATTAATGGTCTTTAGAGCAAGAGATTTACTCTTCCGTTGATTGGGCAGCGACATCTCATAAGTCTGCAGAGAACCAATCAGCTCCTGTACTTTGATGTCATCAAGGTCCTTGCTCTCTTCAATCGCTGTCACTTTAGCACGAAAACTTTCCGGCAATGATCGAAGGATCTTCCTTACAATTTTTGAATCCTCCGTTTTCTCCCCCAAGTTGAACTTGCCGACAACCACCTCATTTAGCTTCCCATAAAAAGAGTCAAAAGACTCATTCTCACTCATTTTGAGCTCCTCAAACCGAGTGGTTAGCATTTGCAACTTGGTGTCTTTCACTTTCTTCGTGCCTTCATAGGTGGTTTCCAAAATCTCCCATGCTTCTTTGGCAACGGTAATGTGAGAAATCCTGTGAAATTCATCCGGAGACACACTACAGAAAATAGCATTGAGTGCTTTACTATTAGCATTAGATGTAGCAAGTCTTTGCCTTATCCCATATGGATTTGGCTGCCTCAGGTCTGGTCCAACCAATCTCAACAACATCCCAAACAGATTCATCAATAGAACACAGAAAAACTCTCATGCGAACCTTCCAAAAGCATAATTACTACCATCAAAATATGGAGGTGCATTTAGGGATTGAGACCGATCCATCTCAAAAGGGAGTCAAGGATCACACAATGGTAATGAAACCAATAACAGTGTACCCGCTCTGATACCAAATGAAAGTTCAAAAATGTGTATAAACACCTTTGAACGTTTAGACCCCCAAATTACAACTTAACCAATTCAAGCAATATGTCAAACAACTAGTGTGCGGAAACTTAACATACGCTATAATAGGAAATTGGTAAAAACTATCTAAGCCAAAACAAAACACAATCCTCAGCAGATAATAAAAAGGCAAAGATAGAGAGGAAGGAAGATGCAAACACAAAGACAACACGCGATGTGTTATCGAAGAGGAAACCGAAGCCCTCGGCGTAAAACCTCTCCGCCGCCCTCCAAGTGGTAAACAATCCACTAGAAAATACAGTTGGGATACATGGACAGCAATAGACCCTCCAAGCCTAATCTACCCAGTGCACCTAAGCCCTCCAAGCTTCTTGCTCCAACGAGGTTGCGCCGAACCTTTTTCTTTTCTAGCTTCCCGGATTCCGCTACTAGACCGTAGCATCAACCAATGAAGATTGGTTCCTTCCTAACTACTTCCCAGAAATCCAAACAGCTCTCTCACAGTAATGATAATGGTGAGAATCAGGTTTGGTATAATGCCTCTCAAGGATTTGACAATGGAGAGGAAGAGAGTTGAGGAATTTGAAGAGACTCTAATGTATAGATTGTGGGTGAATCAATCTTGTTTTTCTTTAGGGTTTCTCTCTCAAAATTCTCTCGGGAAGCTCTCTTACAATCGTGGGTAAAAGGGGTATTTATCTTTGGAGTGGGAGAGGAATGTGAAACGTCGGGTTTTACAAAACAGGGTGGTGGCTCGCGGCTTGACTAATTCGCGAGATCCATCGCGAGATAACCGTATGGCCAGTTGTCCTGTTTTGTCCTATAGTGCTCCAGCTTGCATGACTGTTCACCTTCCAGCATGCTTGGCACGTGTGCTGTGTTTGGCGGCTTGAAGCCGCGAGTCACCCGCGAGGCCTAGCCGCTAGTCTCTGTTTTCTTGCACACTCTTGAGCAATCTTCACTCTATCTCACTCACTACCCTTACATCAAACCCACCTAAATACGGGGTTACTAATTGCTGAATTACAAGCAAATTTGGCACGGAATAAAGCCAATTAGATGGTTGAATAAATTCAACCTTACAAATACTTTTTGTCCAGTACTAACCATATGAAATATTACTTTTCCATCAACCATTCACAATCACACAAATTAATAAATTACTAAATTGAATTTGAAGAACGGAGTGTCGATAGGCCAATCTCTCCCATCCTTCAGGCTTTTTTAATGGTAAAATATAAGCTTTGTTGGTCCTGGTATTTGCTTTTGTTGGTCTTGGTCTTTGCTTTTGCAAGTCAAGCAACGAAAATGATATGAGACCAAAACAATGGCAAGTGAACCAAACTACGGGATTGTGAATAGTGAATTTTTTTGTCTACTACAAACTATATGAACTCTTACTTTTCATTGACCATTAACGATTGAACAATGTGAATACTTTTTTTCCACTACTGACTATACGAACTATTACTTTTCATCAACCATTCACGATCACACAAATCAATAAATGATTAAATTGAATATAAAAAATGGTGTGAGTAGGATGTGTCTATAGGCTAGTCTTTCTTTCTTTCTTTCTTTCTTTAGTGGTAAAATATAAGCTTTGTTAGTCTTGGTCTAAAATATAAGCTTTGCTGGTCTTGGTCTTTTCCTTTCGAAGTCAAGCAACGAAAATGATGAGACCAAAACAATGGCAAGTAGACCTGACTATGCAATTGTGAATAGTGAATTTTTTTGTGCACTACTGACTATATGAACCATAACTTTTTATTGACCATTAACAATTTTACAAAGTGAATATTTTGATCAACCATTCATGATCGCTCAAATTAATAAATTATTAAATTGAATGTGAAAGCTGTTGTGTGAGTGGTATATCAAGCTCCAAGATATCATGCTAATAAGTGTAAAGTGGCAGCCAACATAATAGCTTGCCAGATCACATAACTTGAAGAAAATAGATGTTAGCTCAAGAAATAAGGGAAATGGGGAATGATGATTGAAGGAGAAAGGAGTATCCTTATTTGTGTATTCTAGAACTCATAAATACATTTTATTAACCTGCTGAATGTAGCCAAAGTGTTCTAGAATTTATGGTAGCCAAGAGGTTTGAAGTGAGATGAGTGGCTGTATGGGTTCTTTTGTTTCTGTTCTAGAGCTGGTTCTCTTCTCCTCACTTTTTTGGGTTCCCCTCATTAAATAGTGAAGTTTGGATCATTTAAAACTTATTAAATGAAAGGAAAACACCCAGTAGCCATTGGACAATAACTTGGCTCTCATTTAGCTTTGTTTTTACTTAAAACAAGGACTGATATGCTGCAAGTTTTGGGACAGGAACTTGGATGCATTATTTCCATAAAAAATGGCTTCCATAAGAGGAAAACCATTATTTAAATGTGCTGAAATTAAAGGCCATGGCAACCTTGTTTTTGGTACTAGTCTATTCTGATTTTATAAGGGTAAATGTGGTGGTGGCTGAAATATTTTTACATAGCAGGTGTAGTTATGTTTTATATGAGTTCTTTTATTTACAAATGGAACACAAGTGTTCCAAGCTCTCTTGTTAGACTTTAAATGGACCCAAGTTGATTTGGAATGACTCCTTCTGCCCTCCAATCCACTGCTCCTCTATATTTCCCTTACTGCCCTTTGATATTACTCTAGCCGTGGGGTCATAGCTGGCTAATTTAATCAGATGAATTTTGGGCCCTCTTTGCACACATGGGTTGCCTAAATGGTAAGCTTTCGTGAGCTTCTTTCTATCCGCCCTTCTTGTGTTGGTACAAACTTCAAACCAAGCACATGTGCTGCATAAATGATTTTTTTTGTTAACTTTCAGGGTTGGGCTAAGATGGGCTCTTGTCCAAAAATTGCCTCTAATAACCATCAGCAAACCTGGCTCAGACAGCAGTAGATTCGTGGGAGATCTTATGATTCGTTTACAGCTTCGCAGCCATAAGCCATTAGATCACTGCAACAATTACCACCAAGGTTCAAGGCTGCACAGATATGCTAATTGAACATCAGCCTCATGTGGAGCTACCAGATATTCAATGTTCTCTCTGATATAAGAACCTGAAAGGTCACCAAGGACACATTTACTAGCAGTAGATTAGATCCCAAAGTTTATTAACTAAGTAATACTAATAAAAAATTGGGAACTTATGACAAATAAAAAGCTTCTACAAATACAAACGCAATGTTAAGTATCCTAGAAGATGCATATAGCTAATAGCGATATGATAATTAAGTACACGTATGTAGAAACCTCATTTTGTACCAATTAAGACTTGAGCCCTCGTTCCCCAATTATGAAAACTCTTTAACTTGGTGGATGTTTTGGCAAAGGAAAAACCTATAGGAACCCCTAAGTATGCACGCACATGTTAAGGAGCATGTGAACGCATATTTCGAACATGCGTGCGTAGGTTCGAGCACGCGTGCACATGTAGGGTTACAGAATGATTGTAAGGAAATGTTTTAATGTAAAATTTGCAAAGCTAGTCCCACATTAGATAGTGTAGATACCGTATTTTTTGTCCACCTTCGATTTGCGTGTCGGATCTTGAAAATTATAAAAATATCAAATTTTTACTAGGGGACCGTGGGAACATCTAGATTAAAATGGTCCAACCCATTCGGGCCTCAGTGCACTCAAAGTGCCATTTAGGTCAAAATGACCAAAATGCCCCTTGATAGGCCAAAAACAAATTGACCCCTTGTGATTAATTAATTGATTAATTAGCCAAGTTTATTAATTAATCAAATTATCATGCAAAACGAGTGATAGCATAAACAAATCACCAATTAAACTAAGTATGCAGTAGAAATTAAATTGACATGGTGATTTGTTTACGAATGGGGAAAACCAACACGGCAAAAACCCCACCGGGTGATTTTAAGGTCACCACTCCCGAGAATTCACAATTATAACAACAAGCGGTTACAGGTAAAAGAATCCCAGTACCTTATACCAACCTACAGTTGAACCCTTACCCCAATACCCAATTGGACTTGTCCTGTAGTGACAATCTCTCCTTTTGATGCACGGCTCGAAGACGTGACTAACCAATTGCGCGGATCCCAGTACGCAACTTCAATCACTAACTAGAAAAGGTTGTTGGCTGCAAAATTCTTGAGTTTACCCAAACGATGAAGATCAAGAAGATGCTTGGTCACAAAACCCAACAGTGTACAAACACAGCAACTTCTACACAAGAACGATGAACTAGGGCAAAACTCTGTCTCTGGTCACAATTTGCTTGAACAAAATTTTCTCAACACTTGTGCAACTTGTGTCCACTTTGACGGCCCTTAAAATAATCCTTTTATATGTTTAGGGTTGTGAGAAAAGAAAGCCTAAATACATAATCATGGATTGGAGTCAAAATAGAACTGAAACTCTATTTTTCATAAACCTCGACAGATGGCTATCTGTCGAGCTGTTGTCGAGCCACGGGGTTAGAACAGCTCTTCAAGCTCGATAAATGACTAGCTGTCGAGATTTAATGACAAGCACTTTTCAGACTTGAATCTTGGACAGACTTGCATAACTTTAACATTTGATCTTGAAACAAAGTTTTTTGAAGTATTAAACATATCCTAGATCTACCCAAATACAAGTAAAATGCATTTTGTCAAAAAATTAGTCAATTACATAAAATAGTGACATATGTTTATGACAAATGAATCACATATGTCTTAACAATCTCCCCTTTTGGCAATCCGTGACAAAACCACAACAAACAAATGAGATATAAGAAAAGTCACAAATCACTCAACTCATATTCACTGGTTGAATATAATAAAATCTATCCTAACACAAACTCTTGAAAACTTTGCAAGAAGAGAGTCTATGGCAAGAAAGACTTTGACAACCTATATTTTTAAAACACTTTAAACAAAACTCATCAAGGCATCTTTGTGTGAAACAGAAATAATAGATTGCATACAAGTAATAAGAACCATGTGTATAAAGAAAGAAAAGAAACAATACATGTAAGGATAGGTGAAAGAAACATACATCAACATATAAAAAAAATAAGTACAATGTATGTTAAAATGGTCACAAGACCCATGTACAAGATATAAAAGTATCTAAATTAAAGAAAAGAAAAAGATACACAAAATCCTCACTACATCCCTCAATATGCACTCTCCCCCTAACAAAAATCTCCTATGCTAACCCTCCCTCTAAGTATGACTACTTTCATAACCAAAACTACTCCCCCTTTTTGTCATAAGTGACAAAGGGTAAGAGTGCCAAGTAGACATCTCGTCATCGTTGGGTGAGCTACCGTCATCATCATCCTCATCATCAAAAGCAGTAGCATCATCAGCGTCACTCTTATCCGCAGGGGCCACAAAAGTGGAAGGCATGCTATAACCACCCATCTCAGCCTGGCATTGAGCAATGTGGCCAATACAGGTGTTCACCTGACACAACTCATCATCGAGAGTGTCGAGGCAAGCATCCATGCGCTGAAGCTGGGTCATGATGTCCTCAAGTGTTACTCCGCTTGTAGAAAAGGAAGGAGCGGATGTGGATGTAGCAGAAGGAATGGGAGGAGTTGCCGTATTGGACTGCCTCGAACGAAACTGCGCCTCGCTCCATTTAACGATAGTGTAGTAAATGGCACACATAATAGGGCAGTGGTCCGAAGAGGGAAAAGGAACAGAAAAATTGCATAAAATCCACGTGATAGCCGAAGGGAAAATGAGTTTTTCACGAGTAGCCGTATTCTTATACATATCTATAATAGAAAGAATAAAATGTGAAGGAAAATCTATAATAAGGTGCACTAACAAAGAAAGCAAAAATCGAGCACGAGGCTTTATGATAGAGTTATAGTGAGAAAGTGGGTGTAAAACAAAAGTTATCACCATGTTCATGAATATAGGACCTTTAGCAAAGGTTGAACATGGTGTAAACCGACGATCACCCCAATCATAAGGGCGCTCACAGAAAGCAGAAATCATCTCGTCTTTGGACACAGTCTTGAGAAGATCACATCTAGGGTAGTCAAGAGGCTCTACCCTCGGGACACGGAGCACATTGAATACCAATTCTCGTGTGTCAACAATGCACGTACCTTGAATGCAAATATGAAAGAGAGGTACTAAAGAATCAAGTCCATGCATGTTGGAGTAAAACTCCTAGATCAACACAGAAGGACATGTGATCGGGATGTCACATAGTGACTCCCAACCCCGACTGTGAATGACATCGGGTAGGTTAGTGTCGGAGACATCCGACAAAATGACTCAGCGTTCAAAATGAACACCTCGTCGAGAAAAGTTCTCCGAGAAGTCCTTTCGGGCATCCTTATCATGGAATCAAATAGAAGAGGGGGTAGGATCAGAAGAAGATGATGCCCTAGAACGAAGAGGGTTCTGGGATGGAGCAGATTTACGTTTTGGAGCCATTGACGCATTAATGTAAACTAGAGAGAGAGAGGGGGGGGGGGGGGAAGAAAGAAACACTCAGAAAAGCCCCAAACAGTTCAAATATACACAAATATATTGAATGTAAGGTACGTTTGCATGAAAATGCATGAGCATGTGACGTGCAAAGTAAAAAGCATCATGGGCTTAGCCTAATCCAAACCTACCAGAACACAAGTAGTTCAACATGTATAACACACAACTAAATGTATGAAAATACAGTTATAATGCACATGGAATGCAATGCATGAAGTTTTTAAGATCAAATCTTCATAACAGATCCTAAAAATTTCACAAAAACCTCTTTGATTTTGAAAAACCCTAAATATTGTAAAAAAATCCCAAAAACTTAGGTTTCAAAGAATGAAATGCATGAAAATGAGGAATTAGAGACTTACCAAGTGAGGAAAAACTTGATTAAGCTCGAAAATTGCTTGAGAAAGAGGTTTAAGGGAGAAAGGAGAGTGTTTGGGAGATGAACAATTACATGACAGATTGAGAGAGATTAAGGAAATGAAGTCCGGATCACACAAAAATCTATTTATAAAACCTCAGTAAATCTCGACAGATTGAGGTGTCGAGTGGTATCGAGCCAGGTGTTGAGCTTTAAAAGCTTCGACAGATGAAGCTATCGAGACGTGTCCAAGTGTCCACAGAAAAACAAGCTCGATGGATCGAGGAGGTATTGAGGAGACAGGAGATTTCTCGATTGATCCACCTAGCTATCAAAAGGTGTCGAGATTGTGATAAAAATCAACTGAAAATCTCGATAGATAGGCTAGGTATCGAAAGGTGTCGAGATGTTGTCGAGATTGCTTAAAAACAGTTTTTCAAGAAGGAAAAAACACAGATATGTATGCAATCAAGCATGCAACACAACCAAGGTTCCAAACATCATTTTGAACTCTTCAAAAACATCAATCCCAAAAATAAAAATGTTAAGAACATCAATCCCAAAACACACACACATACTAAACAAGTCTAACCAATTTTATATTTCAAAAACAAGTTAAAACAGTTTAGTGAGCATACATTAACACATGTAAACTTTGTGATGGCCAAATCACATTGTACCTGCACATGTATCAAGAGTAGCAAAGAATATTGCGTGTTGTGTGTGAAAAACATCGCAAGATTGCATAAGTGTATACATGTTATGACGATCCGAGATATGAGAAAATCACTTTAATCGACACACAATCATAACTATTTGATGGGGACTATCACTTTCGAGGTACATCTTATAATTTCCACATCTCCTAGAATACACGCTTGCAATCATATATAAAGCATTTTGATCTTTTTGCTTTTATTTTTCATTGCATATTTTTCTTTTTAAGCAAATCATGCATGGGCATATAAGAGATAGAAAAGAAATACCCAATTATGTTAAGCATTTGACATTCTAATTTTGCTATGCCGAAGCACACAAATGTCATTCATAGTTGGCGGGGCTTGAGTGATGAGATGGTTATTTATGCCTTTCTCTTAGGATTTTCTAGTCCTTCCTGTCGGAAAGAGTGATACGAGTGTTAGGTACAAGAAATAACTTAATCTTACTCATCACAAAAACGAGCCACAAAACTCACTTGCTTAGTTGTGCATAGAGATGCTCATCTAAGTTACAAAAGATACAAAGTTTAGAAAACTTTATTTCAATGGCCATCCAAGGTACACAAGTACCAATGTACACAAAGCACACATGGTTTTTGTATTTTTCTGATTTTTCAATATTTTTTTTAATTTTTATATGAAAAAAAATAAAACTGAAAACAATAAACAAAAACATGTTAGGAAAAGCAAAGCAAAAAACTAGACTAGCTCAAAACTTGAAAGCACACACACAAGTAATGCAAACAAAAACAAGAAGAGAGAGAAGAAAGCGATAGAATCACTTGGAGCTCTTTTCCGTCCACACCTTGGATGAACCTTTCCATCTAGCAAACCCTTGAACCGGAGGTGAGGGGGAAGAATTGAAACCGTTCAAGTTCGAAAGGAACATGAGGGCTTTGAAAAGATCTCCAATGGGAGCAAGAGAGGATTGACGCCGATTCTGGCTTCCAGATGCTATCATGCCGTTGCTCTGTTGAGTGGCTAATCACTTATAGCAATTTGGTCGAGTATGACTAGCAACTCCATAATGATGACAGAGATGTTGCTTCTTCTGTTTAGGCTTTTGAGAGTTAGCCTTCTTAGTCCTAGGATTTTTAACTTCCTTCTTATCTTGCTTAGAGGGTGCTCCTAAGATAGATTTATCCTTGTCTAAGTTCTTAATAGCTAATTTATTTTTAAAAACATTGTTCTCAATTTCAACATTATTAGCAGGAGGAACAAAAACAATAGTACTAGTAGAAGCAATACTAGGAGAAAAGAAATCATACCCTACACTAGTTTAGTCAGAAGCAAATTTTCAAGATCGAGCATTTTATTGAGCTTAGCGCTTGAAGTCCTTTCCAGGTGAGCTCTGACTTGGAACAGTTTTGCCTCAAGCTTCTTGAATTTCTTAGCCAAGAAGTTATTCTCAAACCTTGGTGCTCCAATAGTCCGATTGGATTCATCAAACTTTGTGGAAAGCTCTTCCCGCTCAAGCTCCATATCACTAAGCTTCTTGGTGGTCAACCTATACAACTTCTTATACTTTTCTATGACCTTGTATAACTTTGCATAGGCTGTGTAGATGTCATCTTGTTCATCCATCTTCTCAAACTTGGACTCCACCAATTCCTTTTCTTCATCCATATCTTCAACAATCCCTTTAGTAAGATTGACAGTGGCAGTGAAGGCATTTAGGATTCCATCATCCTCATTGTCGGAATCATCCTCAGGCTCAGTATCGCTCAAAGTAACAGCAAGTTCCTTACTTTTTCCAATGGTCTTGAGATATGTGGGGCATTCTTGTTTCATGTGACCAAAGCGTTGACACCCAAAGCACTTTGTTCCTGAAGGAACAGTGTACTGACCGCCATCCCTAGCATCCTTTTTCCCTTTGTCTTGGCTCTTGAACCGAGAAGAACTAGATTGCCTACGGTCCTTGTCGAAGCCCTTTTCATTTTCATTCTTCATAAACTTCTTGAATTGCCTGGTGATGTAGGACTTCATCTTAGAATCTTCATCGTTTGAAGACTCATAAGTATCACTGCTCTTGGCCTTTAATGCCATGCTTTTACCATTACCCAACTTGCCAATTCTTATTAAACCTAACTCATAGGTCTGTAGATTACCAACCAGTTCTGTCAAAGGGATCTTGTCAATATCATTTGATTCATCGATCGCCATAATCTTGGTATGGAATCTCTCAGGTAGAGATTTGAGCACCTTTCTCACAATCTTGGGTTCAGGAATGGTGTCCCTAAGATTGAAAGCTAAGTTCACTATATCCTTGAGTTTGGCATAGAACTCATCAAATGACTCATCCCCTTCCATCTTGATCTCTTTGAAGCTTGTAGTGAGCCTCTAAAGCTTCGAATCCTTGACAACCTTAGTTCCTTCATAGGTTTTTTGGAGGATGGTCCATGCTTCCTTTGCGGTTTCAGTGGAGGATATCTTCTTGAATTCCTCATTAGTGACTGCTCCGAACAAAGTGTTCAATGCCCTGCTGTTGAATTTTGCCGCCTTGATCTTGGCTTCATTCCAATTGGCCGATGCTTCCTTTGGCTTGGTCCAGCCTATCTCAATGACTTGCCACACCTTCTCATTTAGAGACTGTAAGAAAGCTCTCATGCATACTTTCCAGTATGCATAGTTAGTGCCATCAAATAAAGGAGGTATAATTAAAGACTTTCCTCTATCCATGACAAACAGGGGTCAATGGATCAACACAGCAAAGATTAAAACTAATCAGAGTGTGCCTGCTCTGATACCACTTGATAGGCCAAAAACAAATTGACCCCTTGTGATTAATTAATTGATTAATTAGCCAAGATTATTAATTAATCAAATTATCATGCAAAGGCATGGTAGCGCAAACAAATCACCAAGTAAACTAAGTATACAGCAGAAATTAAATTGACACAGTGATTTGTTTAAGAATGGGGATAAACTAACACGACAAAAACCCCACCGGGTGATTTTAAGGTCACCACTCTCGAGAATCCACTATTATCACAACAAGCGGTTACAAGTAAAGGAATCCCAGTACCTTATACCAACCTACAGTTGAACCCTTACCCTAATACCCAATTAGACTTGTTCTATAGTGACAATCTCTCCTTTTGATGCGTGGCTCCTAGTACGTGACTAACCAATTGCGCGGATCCCAGTACGCGACTTCAATCACCAACTAGAAAAGATTGTTGGCTGCAAAGTTTTTCAGTTCATCTAGACGACGAAGATCAAGAAGATGCTTGGTCACAAAACCTTGTGGTGTACAAACACAGCAACTTCTACGCAAGAACGATGAACTAGGGCAAAACTCTATCTCCAATCACAATTTACTTGAACAAACTTTGCTCAACACTTGTGCAACTTATGTCCACTTTGACGGCCCTTAAAATAATCCTTTTATATGTCTAGGGTTGTGAGAAAAGAAAGCCCAAACACATAATCATGAATTGGAGTCAAAATAGAACTGAAACTCTATTTTTCATAAACCTCGATAGATGGCTAGTCATCGAGCTTTAATTACAGACACTTTTCGGACTTGAATCTTGGACAGACTTGCATGGCTTCAACACTTGATCTTGAAAAAAAAAATTCTTGAAGTATTAAACACATCCTAGATCTACCCAAATACAAGTAAGGTGCGTTTTGTCAAAAGATTATCCAATTACATAAAATAGTGATATATGTTTCTAACAAGTGAATCACATATGTCCTAACACTCCTGGTCAGCCTAGGGTTGACCGAAGGTTAAAATTTGTCAGAACCACTCCAAAAGAAATTTTTTCATGTTTTTACATCAAACTCGAGGTTATTGGAGATTTTTTGTCAACTTTGACTTGGTTTAACCCAAGGTTGACTCTCGAGAATGACCTGAAAACCTAATTTTGATCCAAACATTGGAATAGGTTGAAACTAGTGTCATTGCGAAGATTATTGAATTACCTTTCCAACAACTATTCATGGGCCAAAACGGAGTTAAAACGATTGAGATATCTTGAAAACCGTGTTGGGCACATCAGCTCACTTCTCGAGGCCATAACTTTTGATTCAACTATTGGAATTTCAATTTCTTTAGGGTTCTAGAAACAATACATCCATACCATTCTAGGGACACCAAGATCAGCTCAATAGGAGTCTAGAAAGGCCTTTAAATATGTGATTGAAGTTAGGTAGAAAAAGACAAAATTGCTCAAGTCAACATACCCGATCTGGCACACCTTATAAAACATGTTAGAAAACAAGTAGACATGCTAGGAAAACTATAAAATGTGCTAGGAAGCAAGATAAAGCAAGATATAAGCTATGAAATTAAAAGAAAGCAATAAACAACTAAAAAATTAAATGGGTGTAGATAGTAGGTGAAAAGCTACATCTACACCCCTAAACCTCAAATCCAAGATACAAAGACCAAGGAGAGAAAGATGAGAGCAAGAACACTACCTCTTGATTTATGGGGGGATAGAGAAATCAAAGGTTTTTTTTTTTTGGTGAAAGAAAAATCAGATCTGTGTTATAATGAGAGAATTTAGATTTAGAAAATTAGATTTGTTTTTAAGAACTTAAAAAACAATGCTTTATGTGTAAAAAAAAAAAAAAAAAATCAGATTTGTATATTAAAAAAAATCAGATCTACTTTTGATATGTGAAAAAAGAATAAGAAAAAGATTTTTAGAAAAGGAAATTATTCATAAAATAAATTTATGCTACATGCACCAGACAAACAAACAAGACTATTCATGATCCCTTTTTATTTCAAAATCTGCTATGTTAAACAAAATCAGATCTACATCTAAAGAAAACGTAGATCATATATATATATATATTTTTTTTTAATAAGAAAAATTGAAATTTGTATCTAAGGAAGATAAAATCAGTTTTGGTGTTAAAAAATTCAGATCCGCATCTAATGAAGATGCATATCAATTTTTAGATTTGAAAATTTTAGATTTTCATCTTCGAAAGATGCAGATCAGTTTTTGATTTGACAAAAATTCAGATCTGCACTAATTTGCATCTAAGGAAGATGCGGACCAGTTTTTGATTTGAGAAAAATTCAGATCTACATCTAAAGAAGATGCAGATCAGTTTTTGATTTGAAAAAGATTCAGATCTACATCTAAGGAAGATGTAGATCAGTTTTTGATTTGAGGAAAATTCAGATCTACATCTAAGGAAGATGCAAATTAGTTTTTGATTTGAAAAATATGTGATAACATGCAGATTTTTGAAATTAAGTAATAGATCATAACAATAATAAAAAGAATCAAGAACATATTTCAACAAAATAAATCAACAATTCAAGATATGTATATTTGAAACAACTAAACTGAAAGAAATATATAAACATGCATCATCACAATAAGAGA
This sequence comes from Quercus dentata, assembly GCA_028216015.1. NCBI lineage: Eukaryota > Viridiplantae > Streptophyta > Magnoliopsida > Fagales > Fagaceae > Quercus > Quercus dentata. Next base: position 247,509 of record CP116448.1, read on the forward strand.
AACCTAAGAAAAAGGGTTAAAAAGAAACAACCTCTTGCATGGAGCACTCTTCTTCTTGAGGGGATATTTTAGGGTTCAAAGATATTTATGCAATTGTCTTTCAAGCCTAAAATCCCTTGCTTACAAAAAAGAAATTCAGAAAGGGGGTTTAAAAATATGAGAAATTTGAGAATGTGAAAAAGTGTCTCTGAGAGCGTAAAAGAGTGTGCAGAATTTTGAGATCCAGTCTCTATTTATAGAGGCTAGAATGCTTACAAAATAAGCAACGATGATTAGAATACGAACCGGGACGTGTCTTTCTGCTAAAAAGTTGAAAATGATGTGTTTTATCGTCACCCGAAGACCGTTGGACCAAAGCCTTAATAGGTGCCATTCGGCATTTTGAAAGTGCCGTTTGGCACTACTGAAATGTCGATCAAAGGGCTTTTCTACTTCAACGGACTCTTGAAATGTCCATCAAGTAATAAACTTAACTAATTAATCAATTAATATATTACAAGGGGTCAATACATTCTTAGCCTATCAGTAGAAAAGCCCTTTGATCAACATTTAAAAGGAGGGGTATTTAAGTGATTTTTTGGTGGGGCCAATTTTATAATTTATACTTATAAGGGAGTTTTTAGAAAATAAGGTTGAAACCCTAACTATATATAAGCTTATTAAGTTTTGAGAGAGGTGACTACCCAAATTACTCAAGTAGAAAAAGTTTGACTACACAATGGAGGTGATATCTAAAGATTTTAGAGGAATTGTTAAGTTTTCTTTTGGAATAGCTTTTGGAGGTAAGTAACCTTATCCTAATTGGTTTTATTGTGCGTATTTTAACTATTGAAAATTATTTACAGATGTTACAATTTTATTTCTATTTTATTACTGATTTCAAGTAAAGAATTATCACAAATATATCGATTCATTGAATATATGATGTATCTTATTTAATTGTTTTTAGCTATACTGATTCAAAGTAAAGAATAAGGAATTTTCACAAATACATATGAGAATTGAATATAAGAATTATTTTATTTAATTGTTTTTTTTTCTATATTGATTTAAAGTAAGAATATAGAAATATCACAAATATATTTGAATATTGAATATATGATTATATATATAAACGTATTTGAATAAGATATATTTTTGTTAGAAACTATGATTTCATATATATGATTTTAGATAATTTGACTATGAATTGATTACGATACCCAAACCAATGGGGGTTGTTCATTGGTATTCTGATACCCAAACCAATGGGGGTTATTCATTGGTACTTTGATACCCAATCACGGGGATATAGCATGATCATAGTTATAAGATTGTTAAGAATATGAATTACGTTTGGCTATTTAACTATTTTGAGTTGTTATAACTGCTTATGTATTTTTGGAACTTATTGTAAGTTATAGCTTTTGATATATGAAAAACTGACTACTTTCAAAACCATCTATGATATAATTGTAAGATTAAAATATGTGATCTATTTGCAAAGTATTATTTTAAGATTTTGAAACTTCTTTAGTTATTTTTGAAAACCCATAGTATATCATAACATTTGAATACTCATATTACATCATATTACTTTACAGATCTATTGCTTGATAGAACTTATTAGGATTTTGGTTACTTATTGAGTTGTCAACTCACCCCTCTTTCCCCTTCAGTTTCAGATTGTGAAGAATAGCAAGCTTTGGGCACTTTAATGTTGTGTTGTGAGCAGGAAAAGAAGCTTAGTGATTTTGGGATTGGATGGTCTTCTAATAGTTTTATATTTATTGACCAATTGGCATTATGTACATGAGGTTTGGGATTTTGTTCCTATTAAATTATTGGAGATCTATTCATAAAGAAATAATTTTGAGGTATTTTGGATTTATTTGATTTAATTTTTGAGGATAAATTTTAGTTGCTAAGAAGGCCTTGCACACTTGTAGGGTGTTTACTTTATAAGCGTGCGGCGGTTGTCACGTGCCTATCTTTATAGTTGGGTTCTGGGAGTGACAATCACCTTCAAAGTACATCCTATAACTCCCACATCTCCTAGAATACACACTTGCAATTATATATAAAACATTTTGATCTTTTTGCTTTTATTTTTCATTGCTTATTTTTTTTTTAAGCAAACCATGCATGGGCATATATGAGATAGAAAGGAAATACCCAATGATATTAAGCATTTGACATTCCACTTTTGCTATGCCAAAGCATACAAATGTCTTTTCATGATTGGTGGGCAACAGTGGTGAGATGGTTATTTATGTCTTTCTCTTAGGATTTTCTAGTCCTTCCCATCAAAAAGAGTGATACGAGTGTTAAGTACAAGAGATCACTTAACCTTGCTCATCACAAACACGAGCCATAAAGCTCACTTGCTTAGTTATGCATGGAGATGCTCATCTAAGCTATTTAAAGATACAAAGTTTAGAAAACTTTGTTTCAAAGGCCATCGAAGGTACACAAGTACCAATGTACACAAACACACAATGTTTTTGTATTTTTCAATTTTTCAATCCAACTTTTCTTTTATATGAAAAACAAACTAAAGCAAAACTTAAATGAAAACAACCAAAAACATGTTGAACAAAAACAAAGCAATGCATAAAACTAGACTGACTCAAACTAAAAAGCAAAACACACAAGTAATGCAAAATCAAAAACAAGAGGGGGAAGAGAGAATAAGTGATAGAATCACTTAGAGAACTTTTCCTTCCACACCTTGGAAGAACCTTTCCATTTAGCAAACCCTTGATCCGGCGGTGAGGGGGAAGAGTCAAAACCGTTCATGTTAGAAAGGAACATGAGGGCTTTGAGAAGATCTCTAAGAGGAGAAAAAGAGGATGGAAGTCGATTCTGGTTTCCCGACGCGATCACGTTGTTACTCTGTTGAGTGACTAACCACTTATAGAAATTTGGTCGAGTGTGATTAGCTGCTCCACGGTGATGACAGAGATGCTGCTTCTTCTGTATAGGCTTTAGAGAATTATCCTTCTTAGCCCTAGGGTTCGTAATCTCTTTTTTATCAGGCTTAGGGAGTGCTCCTAAGATAGATTGACCCTTGTCTACGTTCTCACTAGCTAATTCATTCTTAACATCATTGTTCTCAATTTCAACATTATTAGTAGGAGGAACAAAAATAGTAGTACTAGTAGAAGTAATACTAGGAGAAGAGAAATCATACCCTAAACAGGTTCGATTCGAAGCAAATTTTTGAAGATTAAGCATTTCATCGAGCTTAGCACTTGAAGTCCTTTCCAACCGAGCTCTAACTTTGAGTAGTTCTGCCTCAATTCTTGGTCTTCTTAGCCAAGAAATTATTCTCAAATCTAAGTGCTCTAATAGTCTGATCTGCTTCATCAAACTTTGTAGAGATTTCTTCTCGTTCAAGCTCCACATCACTAAGCTTCTTGGTGGCTAGCCTATACAACTTCTCATGCTTTTCTGAGACCTTGTATAACTTTGCATAGGCTGTGTGGATGTCATCTTGCTCATCCATCTTTTCAAACTTAGACTCCATCAATTCTTCTTCTTCATCCACATCTTCAACAATCCCTTGATGAGGATTTAGTGTGAAGGCATTTAGGATTCCATCATCCTTATTATTGGAGTCATCCTCGGGCTCATTGTCACTCAACATAGCAGTAAGTGCCTTACTCTTCCCGATGGTCTTGAGATAAGTAAGGCACTCTTGTTTCATATGACCGAAACCTTGACACCTAAAGCACTTTGGTCCTAAGGGTACAGTGTATTGACCACCATCCCTAGCATCTTTCTTCCATTTTGTCTTGTGCTCTTAGATTGAGAAGAACTTGACTATCTTTGGTCCTTGTCAAAGCCCTTTGCATTGGCATTCTTCATGAACTTCTTGAATTGCCTGGTGATGTAGGACTTCATCTTAGAGTCTTCATTGTCTGAAGACTCATCGATTGTCACTTTGCTCTTGGCTTTCAAAGCCATGCTCTTGCTCTTGCTCGATTTCCCGATCCTTGTCAAATCTAACTCATAGGTTTGCAAATTTCCAACCAACTCTGTCAAAGGAATTTTGTCGATGTCCTTTGATTCCTTAATGGTAGTGATCTTGGTATGGAATCTCTCGGGTTGAGATCTGAGCACCTTTCTCACAATCTTGGGTTTAAGAATGGTTTCCCCAAGATTAAAGGCTGAGTTCACTATGTCTTTGAGCTTGGCATAGAACTCATCGAATGACTCATCCTCCTCCATCTTGATCTCTTCAAAGCTAGTATTGAGCCTCTGAAGCTTTGAATCCTTGACGGCCTTGGTTCCTTCATAGTGCTCTGGAGGATGGTTCATGCTTCCTTAGTAGTTTTAGTAGAGGACATCTTCTTGAATTCCTCATTTGTGACTGTATTGAATAGAGCATTCAATGCCCCGCTTGGTCCGACCTATCTCCACTGCTTGCCGCACCTTTTCATCTAATGACTACAAGAAAGCTCTCATGTGTACTTTCTAGTATGCATAGTTAGTGTCATCAAATAAAGGAGGTATAATAAGAGATTGTCCTCTATCCATGACAGACAGGGATCAATGGATCACACACAAGGATTAAAACCTAAACGCAGTGTGCCTACTCTAATACCACTTGATAGGCCATGAATGTATTGACCACTTATGATATATTAATTTATTAATTAGCCAAGTTTATTAATTAATCAAATTAACATACAAAGTGCGTGGCAGCAAAAATAAATCACCAATTAACTAAAGTATGCAGTGGAAAATAAATTGACACGGTGATTTGTTTACGAATGAGGAAAACCTATACGGCAAAAACCCCACCGAGTGATTTAAGATTGCCACTCCCGAGAATCTACTATTATCAAAACAAGTAGTTAGAATTAAAGGAATCCCAGTACCTTATACCAACCTACAGTTGAACCCTTACCCCAATACCCAATTGGACTTGTTCTGTAGTGACAATCTCTCATTTTCAATGCATGGCTCCCAAGACATGACTAACCAATAGATGCGCAGATCCCAGTACGTGACTTGATCACTAACTTGAGAAGGATGTTGGCTGCATAGTTCTTCCATTCATCACACGATGAAAATCATGAAGTTGTTTGGTCACAAAACCCTATGGTGTACAAAACACAGTAGCTTCTTTAAGAGAAAGATGAACTAGGGCAAACTAGGTTTCCTCTTACACTTTTCTTCACACTTGTGGACTTAGGCTTTGTGCAACTTGCATCACCTTTTATGACCCTTAAAATAATCCTTATATATGTTTAGGGTTGTGAGAAAAGAAAGCCCAAACATACATTCACGGATTGGATGAAAATCGGCTTTGAAAAACTAAACTTCATAAATCTCAACAGATACCTTATCTATCGAGCAGCTATCGAGCCTCGGGCTAAAATAACTCTTTTAAACCTCGATAGATACTAGTTGTTGAGCTAGCTTTTGAGATTTAATGAACAACACTTCTTCACTTGATTCTTGGACAGACTTGCATAGCTTTAACACTTGAATTTGAAACCTTGTTTCTTGAAGCATTAAAACATCCTAGATCTACCCAATTACAAGTAAAGTGTGATTTGTCAAAGGATTAGCCAATTACATAAAATGTTGACATATGTTCCTAACATGAATCACATATGTCCTAACATCCACTTTGATCCGGGCTATTGAAATGTCGATCAAAGGGCTTTTCTACTTCAATTTGGATTGCTGAAATGTCAATCAAAGGGCTTATGTACTTCAATTTGGACTATTGGAATGTCGATCAAAGAACTTTTCTACTTCCATCTAGGCTGTTGAAATGTCAATCAAAGGGCTTTTCTACTTCAACTGGATTTGCTAAAATATCAATCTAAGGGCTTTTCTTCTTTGATCCGGGCTGTTGAAATGTCGATCAAAGGGCTTTTCAACTTCAATCTAGACTATTGAAATGTTGATCAAAGGGCTTTTCTACTTCAATCTGTTGAATAGTATGTGTTATATAAGTGCTAAGCTTTTTCTGATTTTGTGTGAGTATGTACTAGTTTGTACATGTACTCAAGGGTTAATTAAGAAATTGATATTTCTTATTTGTGTACCCTCTATAGCTTAGTTAAGCACTGTCATGCATTGCATTTGCATTGTTCATTTAGCATAATGTGTGCTTTTTGTTTTTGGTCATAAATTTTTTAAAACTAAAAAGATTTTTGTGTTTTGTATTTCACATCTTGGATTTATAATCAAGGATTGACCATATTATTTTTATATAACAAGCTTATGTGCCTTGTTTAGCTTTGATGAACTTACTTATTGCATTTTACTAGTTGAAGCTTTGTAGTGCATGTTGTGTGGGAGATGTTTATAGTTTTTGATCACTTTGTCTTGATCTTGAAGTTACATGTCTTTGATTGTTGGACTTGAACCTTTTGAGAAAGGCATAAATAACCATCTCACCACTATTTACTAGCCAATCATGAACACCTTAGTGCATATCGTAAAATTTTGTGCTCGAGAAAGTGTAGCACATGCACAAAAAGAACATAAGGTGAAGCTTCAGTTTAATTGCTTAATACTTAAAAATTGGTGTGTACTATCGGGCTTGATGCCAAAATCACATGATTTAAAATTGGTGTGTATATTATGAGGCATAAATTCAAGAAACTTACATGATTGCAAGCTTATGATCTAGGAGATGTGGGAGTTATATGATGTAACTCTTTAGGTGATAGTCTCTTTTAAATTCAATGTGATGAATTTTGTAGACTTTGTGATTGATTGCTATTCACATATCACCTCACATGTCTCTCAAGCTTTTACTAGTTGCACACACTACACAATTTACTCTTTGCTAAACTTGGTACATTATATTGTGTGTGATCTTGTTGTGGCCATCCAAGATTAAAGTTCCTTGATTTTGATGCAAAATGTGTTTAATATTTGCGATTTGAGGACAAATTGATTGAAAATCTTGTTTTTGGAAGATCTAGGTTGAATTCAAGTGTTTTTGAAAAACTTTTAATCTCATATTCATGCATTTCATTCATGAAATATTGTGCTTTGAGGAGTTTCTGCATTAAATTGTTTTGTTTTTCAAAAATTTGATTTTTCCATGCATCATTTATGTTTAGGATTCACATGAATTGCATTGATTTTTTTTGTATCCATCTTGCAGTTTTGCAGTCATATCTCTCATTGTTTTCACACATAACATGCATACACTTTACTAATTTGGGTACTCAAATTGATTTAAAAATTGATTGATTAAGTTTTTGAGTTATGTACTTTTTAGTAAATGCTATTTTTATGTGTGAATTGCAGAAAATATTTTTCTTAAGAGATATAATGGATAATCAATGTGCAAATATTTTCTCTACTCATGCAACTGTTTATGGGTCACATAGTGTCATGTTTGCATTTTATTGAAAGAGAGAATATTTTTTCTTCATGTGTATCCTCAATTTAGTTTTTTTTATAAACTTGGTTTGTGTCTTTTTCCTTATCCTCACCCCTTTTATTTTTCCCCAAAACTATTTTTCCTAAAACTTGTTTTGTTTTTCCTATTTTTATAGGGGGAGAAATTTTTTTTTAACTTTTGTGGTTCTTAGGGGGAATTGTTGCTCTTCACAGGGGGAGTTGTCTCTATTTTCTCTTACTCTATTGCGTATGTTTTTTGTCTACCTTCTGATTAGGTAGACTTTGTCAATACGTGACAAAAAGGGGGAGATATAGATGACCTGTTTGTTTTGTTTAGGGGGAGAATATAAAAACTTTTTGATGTATCTAACTTAGGGAGAGTTAGAATTTACTTTTGTTTTTTATATTCTGTTTCATATTATTGTTTATATGTCTTTCTTTCCACACATGCGGTGATGTGTTTGTTGAGTGTTTCGGGAAAGACAGGTGCATTCTGATCAAGACCTTCTACCTCTTCTTGCAACTTCTAGGTTAAGAGTCTTAGATTGGGATTTGTGATGTAATTGGGCATTTTATTGTATTGGGTCGTTCTTATATTTGAGCATTTCATTTTGTATGAAAGTTTTGTCACGAATTGCCAAAGGGGGAGTTTGTTAGGTTCTAAATGTTTAGAACAATTGGCAAATCGTGAACACAAACTTGTCTAGATATAGATCTTAGAGTCTATAGGTTTTATTAGACAATGCTCAATGTGATTCAAGTCAGGATTCAAGAACATACAATCTACAAGAAGAAGATTTCATAATCATGCTGGTTCGATCGATCAAAAGATAGGCTTGATCGATCGAAAGTTGTATCTGCAGAATTTTATTTAAGCCCAAACAACAGTTCAAGCCCATTAAGGATTAGGGTTTCTAATCTACTTCTTCCAGTATATAAAGGAAACTCTCAGCACGTTTTTAGGTGGCTTTTCAGAGAGAAAAGAGTGTGCCTCTTTTGTATTTAGGGCTTTGTTCCTAAAAAGCTCTCTTATGTCTTCTACCGGTGTTATTCCTTGAAGAATCTCAAGACCCGGTATTGTAGAAGTTGTTGCCTTCTCTTGTCATCAAAGGTGTTGATGATCTAAGCCTTCAAGGGTGGTCTTGGAGTCACAAACAGGAGAGTTTGTGTTGCTAAACCTTTGAATGGGATCTCAAAGTCACAAATGGGGGTGTTTGTGTTTTGCAAAGGCCAAAGAAAGAAGGAGTCCGTGGATTCGGAGCTTGCACGTGGTTGTGTCAATAAGTTCTACTAGTTGGTAGCAATAAGAAGTCGAGCGTGGGGGCTTGTAAGTCTTATTGTATGAACTTCGATTCTTTCTAGTGGATTTGCTTTTTACCTTGAGGATAGCTAGGTTAAATCTTTCCCAGGTTTTTTCTTGGTTTGGTTTTCCTGGGTGATCATATCATTGTCTTATTTATTTTCCTTTGCTATGCATGATATGATTGTTTGATTGTGATAATCTAGACTTGTAATTTGGATTAAGTAATTACTTAGCTAATTACCTAGGTTAATCTAATTGTGTTTTTAAGGAGTCTAAAAACCAACAACATGTGACATAAACTAAATCACACAAATTTATTTATGAATGTATCCTCTTCTTTGTAAAAAAATTCAAATCTGTTGTTGTGATAAAAAAAAAAATTGAATTGGTTTTGAAAATAAAAAGTCAGATCTATTTTTATGAACTTAAAAAAAAAAAAAAAAGATTTTAGTTTTGTAAAAGATCAGATCTGTGTTTATTAAATAAAACAAAATCTTTGGATTTGAAAAAATATTCAAACCAGTTTTTGGAAACTTAAAAAAAAATGGTATTAGTTTTGTAAAAGATTAGGTCTGTTTTGAGATAATAAAAAAAATTAGATTTGTGTATTTAAAAAATCAGATATGTTTTTACATGTGTAAAGAAAATATGAAAAAGAGTTTATATATATATATATATATATATATATATATATATAAAGAGGATTTCATTCATGAAATAAATTTGTGATACATGTATTAAATAAAACAAAAACAACCATTCATGATCTTTTTTTTTTTTTTTTTTTTCAAAATCTACTATGTTAAAAAAATCAAATCTATATCTAAGGAAGAAACAAATCAGTTTTTGATTTAAGAAAAATTCAGATCTGCATCTAAGGAAGATAGAGATCCATTAAATTCAAATTTGAGAAAAATTCAGATCTACATTTAAGGAAGATACTGATCCGTTTTTATTTTGAGAAAAATTCAGATCTACATCTAAGGAAGATGCAGATCCTTTTTTATTTTAAAAAATTAAGATCTACATCTAATGAAGATGTAGATCCATTTTTAATTTAAGAAAAAGAAGTAATAACATGCAGATTTTGAAACTAAGAAAGAGATCACAACAATAATAAGAGAATCAAGAACATGCTTTAACAATATAAATTAACAATTCATGTTATGGATACTTGAAACAACTAAACTAAAAAAAAGACATACAAACATGCATCATCACTACAAGAGAAGCATAAAGAAAAGAAAAGGGTATTCGGAAACAACCTCTTGCATGGAGCAGTATTTCTTCTTGAGAGGATGTTTTTGGGTTCAAAGAAATTTATGCAATTATCTTTGAAACCTAAAAACCCTAGTTTAAGAGAGAATAACAGATAAAAAAAGGGGGGGGGGTGAGAAATTTGAGAGTGTGAAAAGGTGTCTCTCCTAGAGCGTAAAAGAGTGTCAAAAAGGGGTCCCCTAATGTTGGGAGGCATCCCCTATTTATAGAGGTGTTAATTGCTTAGAAAATAAGCTAGGTTTGTTTAAAAATTAAGTCCAATCAGCTTAAAAAATAAGCAAAAAACGTATGGGGAAAATCCTAAAAAAAGGGGATATGGATAAGAGTAATCTAATTTTTCAGATCAGAACTAGTTTGAGTATTTTGATCATATCTCTTTACTCAAAATTTAGATTAAGCTGAAATTTTGGAATTGCAAGAAAATTAGATTTTCTACAACGTTTCTAGAAATAGCCTAGTCCGAATTTTGAGTTCTACTATGCCAAAAGTCCCTAGGAACGTGAATCTGAAATTTGTTACTTGATTAGCACGTTTTTGAAGTGTTTTCCAACTCTAAAACTATATTTGAACGAATTTCAGAATTATTTTCATGATAAACCTCATTCCAAAGTGATAATTATGACTTTTGAAATAATTATTTTGAATATAATTATCTCGAAAGCCTAATTATCCATGATCTTTAAATATTATCGACTTATTTGTTTTAATCCCATGCAACAAATCTCACTTTAAGAAAAATACTCCACCAACCACATAAATTCATTTAATTAATTTTAATCATTAACCAATCAAAATTAATTTCAATTAATCACACATGATCGGCTTCACCCCACACAATGCATACAGACCGTGAAAACTTGATCTTGTGATATTTTTCAATCTGACAATCCGATTTAGAAACCGGACATCTTGTTGTGACCATTAGAATCTCAAGATCATTTTTATGATATGCAATGAATGAATTAATGCATTTAATGAAATCATGATTTTTGGGGTACGTGGATGGTCACTCCGGTCATCTTCCTCGATTAAATCATGGGTGCAAAATTGAGTGTCTACACACCCATACACTCAATAGTGATTTGCAAAGGCTTAGTGTGAGTGGCTCCTTCAGGAATTAGTTCTTTGTCGGAAAAGGAAAGGAAGGGATGAGATGGGGCTTCAACTCCCATTAGATATAGCACTTCTTGTGGTATAGTTTCTATGGGGACTTCCTTTCCACTTAAAGCATCCATGAGAGCACTATGATGCTTGTGACAAGCCATTAGCAAGCCCCATACAGATACTTGAGCTTGAGTTTTCTTTAATTTGGTCAAAACTCTATCTTCTACCTCTTTCTCTTCCTTCCCTTTAGGTTCCATAGTTTGGACCCTTCTCTTATGTCCTTACTAGGATGAGCCTTCTCCAAAAAGGATGGCTTGTAGTGCTTCCCACTCCTGGTAATGTTTGCCACATTGCCCTCCATGACTCTTTTCTTTAATTCGGTTATTCCTTTAGGGAGTATCCCCTACACAGCCACTGCATTCTTCAAAATCTCATCCTCGTCATCCTATCTCCCTTGGACTTCTACTGCATTAACCTCTACAGTTTCTATCAACTTTAAACAATCCCATTCAATCTCATCTATTTGTACCAAATTTGGATACGGAGGAGGAGTTCGGTGATAATCAAGTAAGGGATTCTTCCTAATGTTAGGCTTGGTAATGATGTTGGGATTTGGGAGAGTTCCATAGTTTATGAGGTCTTGTATTTCATACTTGAGGTGGAAATAATTGTTAGTCTTATGGCCAGGTTTCTAATGGAAGTGGCAATATTCATTGAGGTTCCAAGTAGGAGGTATAAGATTAGGCATAGGTGTGTGATATAGAGGTTTAATGAATCCTTTGGAGGTCAAATTTTCATATGCTTGGGCAAGGGTCATTCCTAGGTTAGAAAATTCTCGGTTGTCTTTCTTTGTGAAGCTTGGGTAGGCTAAGGTTTGTTAGGGTATAATAGCACTTACATTCACAGGATTGGGTGCTTTGGAAGTAGTTTCTCCTCCATATGTCTTCTTGATAGGATGCTTGCTCTCGCCTTTCTCTAATTGTTCATTATTGATATCATCTTCAATCCTAGTTCCACAATCACACAGTTCCCCAAAAGAACTAATAGGTAATGACAAGAGCATACTATTATATGCTGGAAGCAAATTCTTGATAATCATGTTGATTTAGTCTTTCTCATTTGGCCTATTAACCATTCTAGATGCCTTTCCCTTCCACCATGTCATCTATTCGGAGAATGTCTTCCCCACTCCTTGCTTAGTGGTCTCTAAGTCCCTTAGAGTCACATCAATTATAGTATTGAAGATGAATTGATCCACAAACAAATCTACTTAGTTCATTCCACACCTTGGTCTTAGTTGGGTCCAAGTTATAGTATCATCTCGATGCAAAGTTTGCAAAGATGAATTGAGAGAGGGAAGACATGCAAAGTTTGCTTCTAATCCAATCCTTTCATTTTGGTAATGCTTAGATATCTCCTAACATATTGCTTTGGGTCACCAGTCCCATCAAACTTTTCTGCATCAGAAATCTTGAACTTTGGAGGTAATGTAATGGGAGTTTTTGAACTTATGCCCCCCATTCTATAGAGACAACCATCCATCCCTTAGGCCTTGCAAAAGGCTAGTTGCATTTTCTCCATCTTTTCTTTCATGGCCACAGTATTCGCAATGAGTTTCTCAAATTGCTTGTTCCTTTCATAATCAGCCTTATCCCTTTCATCCCAACCTTCCCCTTCTTCAACATCATGAATCTCCACATGTGTGGTCTTTTTAAGCCTAGCCTCCTCTAGCCTAGTAAGACGCCCTCCCATTTTCTTGAGAACATCACTTTACCTTGAATATCTTTTGTAAGGTCTCATCATTAATTGGAGCAGCCATCACTTCTTGAGATACCTCCCCTTGCAATGCCTCTTCTTGAAATATCTCTTCTTGATAAGTTTCTTCAATCTTGACCAAATGTCTTACGTTATTTTCTCGGACCCAAATTGGAGTAGGGACGTGATTTCTTGATCTTGGTGGTGCAATGGTGCCTAAAAAGAAGTCCCATCTTTATTAAGTCCATGTCCCAATTAAAAGATTCTTTTTAAATTTAGATGTTTTTAGAAAAATCTTTAAGTCCATTTTAATGAAGGTCGAATTACAAAATCACTCTCTTTCCTCTCATAAACTTTGCTGTTTCATTTGGGCTTTAGTCCATTTACAATAATGCTCTCATCTTCACTCTCGTGAGCTTTCATTAGAATGTACTTAGAGATTTTCAATTCTTTGTCTCAAATATGGGCTTACAATGTATTCATCACCTTTGGACTCTTCTTTTTCCTTTAATTATCATCACCATTTTCTTTTCTTTTTTGAAGTAGTCCTCTAGCTAGAATATATTGTAGCATTCCTCTCAAAGTCCATGAAGTTCTCATCATTTTGGGCCTTGTCATACAACAAAGAGGCCCAAGGTTAGGGAATCTCATTTTGACTTATAGGATGTTGGATGCTAAGTTCATAGCATACTTGTTACCTTAAGCCCATGGTCCTTTTTTTCAAAAGGCCTTTTGATTTGGGCTTATGATAGCAATTAGGTTATGGTCTTATGAAGCTTTCAAGTTAAGATATATCTTTAGACTTTGGGATAAACCTCTTATATGTGAGAACTTCTTTTCTTTCATCCCAAACATCTTAGGGTATGCCATAACTTTTGGGTCATCCTTCAATTAGGTGAACACAAGATACATAGTTGAACAAACAAGAGATATAAAGGGTACCCTCTTTTTGATAGGATTTAGGATCTCTCTAAGTGTGGGTAGGCTACTCAAGACCAAAGGGACAGATCAATAGGTCACTCACAACTGGGTGGGCCATGATTTTGACTGATGGCCTAAGTGGAACTTTATGGATTGGTGGCAAACCGTTAACATACTTAAAGCCTATCATAGGCAATAGTAAAGATTGTGAGTTGGAGGGATGAACTTCAAAAGACTTCAGCCCGAATGGTGCATACTCATATTGCCACTCATCACCAAACCGAGGTGTAGTGTGTGCAAAAAAATATTGAACAAGCCTTTATTAGGATTAAGAAATATGACACATTGGAATCAAACTCTCTATTCCCGGTGGAGTCACCATTGTGGGCGTAACGCGTGGTGGGGAGTATGCCTCGGCCGAGTGGACTAGGGCGGAGAAAATGGCAAATGGAGTCGTCACCTAGTTTTATGGCCTAGGAACCATGTATATAGCAACCTTACATGGAAGGACTGATCTTACTACCAGAGTATGGGTTCAGAATTTCAGTATGGCTTTGGAAAGGTGTTAGGCATCCAAACCCGCTCGACCCCTAGGATGGCTTTCACTCATTGTGTCTTACATCTTAATCACATTAAAGGCACATTCAATATTGTTATTCTAAACTCTCTCACACACACACACACACACTAGCATACATCTAGCAATTGACATGGCATTTCATCCCAAAACCCTAACATACATCTGTCATGGAAGTTCATATCAAACCTAGCATACATCTACCACACATATCATTATATCATATCCAAGGCAGAAACATGTACACAACAAACCTATTTTCATATTCAATGCATGGCATATAAACTTGCATATACGTGTTCATCAAGGAAAGTAAAGCTCCTATAACAAACAAATGCATGTTCATGTGAATGCATAACTTATCTTACTTACCTTCGCATCACATGACACTTATGCATCAATAGATGGACATGTGAAGGCATGTTCACGGCATTAAAGCAAGAAAAGAAACCCTAATCTAGCATGTTAAATACAAACAAACAAATAAATAGAGGAACATAGACCTAAAAGGCATAAAAAGGAACAAAATATTGGCATATTACATGAAAGAAACAAAGAAACAGAAGTAAAAAACCTAAATTAGGGTTTCTGGGCTTGAGTACGCGTATGCATACATAGGGCCTATGTAAGCAACCGAGTCATATGCGTACGCATACTTCAAAGATGCTCTGAAACCCTAACTTGTGAGAAACTCAAAAACACATAAGATAGAGCAGGATCTAAAACAATCAATATAACAACAAAACATGCCTTAAAACATAAAAACTACATAAAACTAAAATAAACAAGCATATTAGAACGTAAACAAAGCAAGAAAACAAGATTAAAGCATAAATAAAAGAAAAGAGTTTATAACTCAATACCTCAAAACAAAAGCTCCTAGAATTGATTTTGACCGTTCTCCTTAGTCAAATCTATTCACAATCAAACAAGGAAGTGATTAGTAATCCTAAAACTGAAAGATTAAGGCCAGGAAAGGCCCTAATCAGAAAATATTGACTTGAGGATTTTTTGTGAAAAATTCCCTCTTTGATTCACTATTTCTAATGAATCTTGTGTTTTCCCTTAGGATTTTCCGTGTGTTTTGAAAGCTACTATGTATGGTTTTATATAGTTGGAAAATAGGGGTTTAGAATTGCTCCTAAACAATGTTGGATTCATTCCAAACCTTACACTTTATGTTGAAAAACTTGTCTTTCATAGTTTCTAGAACCCTAGCATGCATGTGCAGGGCTGTGTATGCATACCCATGCATAAGACCCGCATACGCAACTTAGGGACGTGCGTGCGCATACGCGTGTATGCGTATGCATGCCCTAGGGTTTCTTGGCCTTAATTTTCCAAAAATAGATATATTTGCTCATAAAAATTTTATGTTTTCCATTTTAAATTTTCTCAAATTAATTTAGAATCTAATTAGGCCCTAAACCAACTTTGGGCCTTAGAATTTCAGCATCATTGGGGAACGGGGGCACGAGTATTAAGGGGTACAAAATGCGGTGTCAACACTATATATAATGGCTCCAACACTAGGCCTTTTACAATACAAGTTCAAATTTACAAAACTATAGAAGCTTTATTCTTGATGGGCCTCACCTCTCGGAGAAGATCTTAGACTTTTGGCGGTGTTCTCCTCCATGTGGAGTTTCAGCTACTTGCCACAAATTTTATCTATACACATTTACATGGCGGAGCCATTAGTGTATGCATGCATGCCCTTGTAGGGTAGAAACCCTTAGGGTTTGGGTATGATCTAATGTGTAAGCAACATTGTTGCTTTTCCCTATGGATTGTTCAAAATTGTTGTGCAAGTAGGATGGATAGAACCCGAGGTAGAGCACAACTTTTCAATGCAAGAAAAAAGGGCAAACTTGCAAATGGAAACTGGACACTTTCCCTTTGACTCATTTTGAAAACTGCCCTAGCAAGGATGTCCTACTTTAGGCTCAAATGTGCACTCATCTTTGGCTCTTCCTAATCCTCACAGGAATTTGACTTACTTTAGGTCAACTTTATGAGACACATCTTAACTAGTAAGTTGGTCCTATTCCTTGGGGGCTCGATCATCTAATCCTTCCCATCATAGAAGTTATGGGATAAAGCGGATCAAGGGGTGCCTTTTCAGCTACTCATATCCACCCATAGACCCAAAAGTGCCTACAAGTCGGTGCCCAGTAATTATCTAAGGTATACACATCTAGTAGTTGCCTTCAATGCCGAGTCCGAGTTCAACCTAATATGAGGGGCGATGTCATGCATTTTGAAATGAAAGGGGAAAGACTTTCCAAGTACAAGAGATATATAAACAGATAAAGGTGTAGTAGAAATTAAGTTTTACGACCCTAGGTTTGCACACGTGAAGGAAAGCTGTAAAGCATGCTTACAAAAGCAAGAAAGCTTCACACATACGAAAATACCTCAAAGCTAGTTTTGAAAACCATTTAAAAACATTTTTGAAAAAAAAAAATACATATATATATATATATATATATATTGAAAATAGTTTACTAAAGATATAGTAAAACATTTTTCAAAAAGAAGGAAGCCCTGAAGGCAAATGCTAATTTCAACATTTTTGAAAGCCAATGTCCAAAGATTAAGATTTTATCAAAAACTCAAAAGGCTAAACTCTCTAGGTGTCCGCAGTGGAGTTGCCGGTTTGTCGATGCCTCACGACGGTCGACCACCCATCGCAGCAACGCTCACACCTTTAAGGGCGCTATGAGCTCGGGTGTTGTGAAAATTAGGGTGAAGAACCTCTGGTGTGTGTGATTGAATTGGGTCAATTTTAATCAAGTTACCAAAGGTAAGTGAAGTCACCACCAATCATTGGGTTTTTTCTAAGGTGTGATTGGTCACCTGACTCTATTTGATTTTATTACCAATCCTAGGTTAAGAAAAGGGTCTTTTTTCCTAATCTAGTATGGACGGATAAAAAATTTTGATTCTTGAGTTCTGAAGTTTGGTTACATGTGGGGGAGGTTTTAGGCACCCTATAATGCTTGTTCGACAATGCTTTGCCTCGGGTGCATCATAGCACACAAAACACTATCCTTACCAAGCTTTTGTTGTGAGAATATGGCAACAAAGGTGCCCCACTTTCACAGCAAAAATTCGGTTGAGTTTTGTGTTTGGTGCGCTATGGCACATTGGTAAGGTTTCGTGCCTATGTATGCGGTACACGTCAGCGTGTTCATATTAGGGCGAGCCAAAGCTAACCAAAACATCAAATGCGTTGATGCATGTCACATACACGGGGAAACCAATGTCATTTAGCTGACACTAATTGAGACAATCACACCATGGCAAGGAGCACATAAACATATAGATCCAAACACAAGAATGGCAAAAAGCATGGAAACAAGGTAGATCTAAGCATAAGCATGGCAAAAAGCATGGAAACAAGGTATAAAGCACCTAAACATGTAGATCTAAGCACAAATAATGTATTTAGACGTGTCCTAACCCAAGAAAACTAAGCCAACATCACCAAAGTGATAAGTTAGAAAGCAAGGAGACATGCTAGAAAAGTTATAAAGCATGCTAGGAAGCAAGATGATAGGCCAAAAACGGATTAACCCCTTGTGATTGAAATTAATTAATTAATTAGCCAATTTATTAATTAATCAATTTATCATGCAATGCATGTGGTAGCACAAATAAATCACCAAACAACTAAATATGCAGTGGAAAATAAATGACACGGTGATTTGTTGACTAATGGGGAAAACCTACACTGCAAAATACCCCACCGGGTGATTTTCAAGTCACCACTCCTGAAACTCCACTATTATCACAACAAGCGGTTACAAGAAAAGGAATCCCAAGTACCTTACCAACCTACAGTTGAACCCTTACCTCTATACCCAATTAGACTTGTTCTCAGAGTGATGAGTTCCCCTTTCGATGCACGGCTCCCAAGTACGTGACTAACCAATTGTGCAGATCCCAAGACGCGACTTCAATCACCAACTAAGAAGGTTGTTGGCTATAAAGTTCTTCAGTTCATCTACATGATGAAGATCAAGAAGATGCTTGGTCACAAAACCCTATGGTGCACATACATAGCAACTTCTTCAAGAGAAAGAGATGAACTAGGGCAAGAACTTCGTCTCCGGTCACAATTTGCTTGAACAGAGTTTGCTCAATGCTTGTGCAACTTATGAACTGTTTTGTGGCCCTTAAAACAATCCTTTTATATGTCTAGGGTTAGGAGAAAAGAAAGCTCAAAGACACATTCATGGATCCCAAGAAAGCCGGATCGAAGTCGAAATTCTTAAACCTTGAGAGATAGGAGGTGTTGAGCGGCTATCAGCGGTGTCGAGCGCACGAGCTAAAATAGCTTTCTTAAGCTCGATAGATGCAACTGTCGAGCTTTAATGAATTTGCACTTCTCAGCTTGTTTCTTGGACAAACTTGATGATTTCAACACTTGATCTTGAAACCTAGTTCCTTAAAGTATTAAAAACATCCTAGATCTACCCAATTACAAGTAAAGTGCGTTTTGTCAAAGGATAAGCCAATTACATAAAATCATGACATATGTTCTTAAAATGTGAAACACATATGTCCTAACACAAGATAAAGCAAGAGATATATTATGGAAAACAATAAAGCATGTTATATAGCAAAAGAAAGTAATAAAATAAATGGGTGTAGATATTAGCTAAAAAGCTACATGTACACCCCTAAAACCTTAAATCCAAGGTGCAAAGACCAAGGAGAGGAAAAAGGGTGCAAGAACACTACCTCTTAATTGTTGGAAAAAGAGAGAAATCAAAGGTTTCTTGGTATGTTTGGGAGAGAATTTAGAGAGGAAAAGAGACAGAATCCGCCCAAAAAAATGTTGTCAATTCCAAAATTTCTTTTTTTTTTTCCTCTGGGGGGATTTGGGGTTTTTATAACAAAAAAGTGACATTTCAGCTACCGGTGCACAGGGTTGGGTATAGTGACATCAATAATTTCGTCTTTTCCCACCCAACTTCGATTGCATATTTGAAGGTCTTCCCGGACTTTGATTAAGTTGATTTTGGTGTCCTTGGAAAGATATAGATGTCTAATTTCCAGAACACTTGACAAAATGAGAATTCGATTATTGGATAAAAAATTATGGCCTCAAGAAACGTCTTGACACGCCCAATGTAGTTTTCAAGATATCTAAACCGTTTTAACTCCGATTTTGACCCATGACGTTGGAAAGGGGATCCAATAATCTTGAGAATGACACTGGCCCCAACTCATTCTAATGGTCGGATCAAATTAGGGCTTTTGGTGCCCCCGTGAGTCAACCTGGGGTCAAACTTGGTCAAAGTTAACGACATTCTCCGAGTAGCTCGGGTTTGATGTAAAAATATGAAAAATGTTGTTTTTGGGTGATTTTGACCATCTTTGACTTTCGGTCAACCCAAGGTTGACTAAGGGCATTTTGGTTAATTTGACTAGAAAAGGCACTTCAAGTGATCTGATGTCCAAACAGGTCACATCACGTCAATCTAGATGTTTCCGCAGCCCCATGGAGAAAAGTTAATATTTTTAGAATTTTTGAGGTACGGCACGCAAATAGATGGTGGACAAAATATGATATTTATAAGTGAGGATGAGGGATAAGAGGTGGGGGCACAATAGTGGCAAGGTGAAGGAGGTGGGGCATGGTGGAGTAGCGAGGTGAGAGAGAGAGAGAGAGCCGAAGGTGAGGGTAAAGGAGAAAGAGAGTGAGTGAGGCAACTTAGTCAAAATGAGAAAACCCTAAAATTAAAGTTAACATGTTAGGCTATAGCAACGAATTATTTCGTCAATAAAGGTTATCTTCCATGATGACCCAAGTTTCATCACCAAATATATTGCCAGACCAATAATTATATTTTTAGTGATATAATTTTTCGTCTCCTTCAAGCTAATAAGTTTCATACCCTAATTTTTTATCTGGCGCTTGACTTTTTAGTAACAAAATTCATTTTTGACATCAAAAGTTTTTTTTTTTTTTTTTTTTTTTTTTTTTTTTAAATGGCAACGAAATTTATATTTCGTCACTACATGTTAACTTTTGATGACAAAAAAAATTTCCTCACTAAAGGTTTGTTTGAATAGAACTTATTTTCTTTAAACCAAAACCGAAAACTGAAAATACAGTAGCAAAATAATTTTAAAATGTGTGAATAGTACCATGGGACCCATTTTTAATGAAAAAGTTGTTGAAAAGTGTAATTTGTGGGTCTGTGAACATTGCACATATACACTGTTCACGGTCAAAAGTTGCGGCTACTATTCATAACAGTGATGAACAGTAGCATTTTAGCGTCACAAAAAAAAAAAAAAAAAAAAAAAAAAAAAAAATGCTGAAACGTAAACGTGAAACGTAGCGACTTCAGTGGATCCAAACACACACTGAATTTCATCCCCAAAAATACATTTTGTTGTGGTGAAAGATTTTGGGATTTTACAAATTTTAGAAAGTTTGTAAACTGACTCACATGTGTGAAAGTAGGTCTTTCTTTTTTTCTTTTTTTTTCTTTTTTATCTGACGTGGCGGTAGAGTTGGTAGTTGACATGGCATGAAAAATCATTTTTTACTATTCTCATGCGGCATATCAAACTTTTCCATTCAAGGATAATAATAGGGATTAAATTGACATAGCACCGAAAATGTTAGGGACCAAATTGACACAATTGAAAGGTTAGAGATCAAATTGACATATAGTATAAATGACTGAAACTAACTTTGTAGTTTACCTAATTTTGTATTAGTTATACTTGCATACAAATTCATTCATCTAAACTTAAAAATATAGAAAGGCTTAATTCAAATTTATTAGCCTTTTATGTAACCATATGAATATGTACAATCATTAATTACTAAGTAGAATATATATATATATATATACACACACACTTAATTGTATATGGGCCATAAGCTAGTTGTAAAGTTGTGATTTACAACTATGTTTTTGTTGGCTTTAATTTCGTGTCAAATTTTATTGTATTTTTGTTCAATCATTTCCCTGTATTTATTTTGGGATTTAATGTAAGGGTTAAGTGTGAAAATTTGGTGAAGATACGTGAAGAAAGTGAACTCCGACTAGCTCGCGAGTGACAACCCGCGAAAGGCCATGTGAGAAGCACATGCTGGAATCTAAATAGTCTCATGCTAAATTTGGATTTCGTGAGTCACTTTGCGACTCAGGCCAAGTCGCGAGTGACCCACAAAACTTAGTGCTTGAACATTTTAAGGTTTTTTTTTTTTTTTTTTCTCTCTCATTCCTTTACCAACACTATATAAGCCCATATTACCCACGAAATTGTAAGGAGTTTTTCCAAGGAACTTTTGAGAGAAAATTGTAAACATCCTTGAGAGGTTCTTAGCCCAAACACTAACTTCACCCAATCTGAGTGTTGAAAGAAGTTTTGGTGCGTGTGGGAAGCATTGAAAGAGGCTATTGATTGGCGGATGCAATTTGGAGCTAATTGCATGATCCGGATAACTAATGAATACATGACTCTGTGAAGCCCGTTGGTAGTTGGAACTTGGAGGTTTCAAGTACATTGGGTAGATTAAGCTTTGAGAGTCTTTTTGATATTTATGTACTCCAATTTTATTAACTAATGGATCGATTTTGGCTTGGAAAGCCGTGGAGAGGTTTTTCGCCAAGTACTTCAGTGTTACCTTATATTTGCATCTCTCTTTCCTTACTTTTTAAGGTTTATTATTGTTGTTGCTTGCTTGTGGTTATAGTTTAGAGAGTAGTTCTAGTTATTGCGTATCATTTACTATTGTTTTGCACTTAGATAAGTTAGAGTAAAAACAATTTAGCTGTGAATTTAAAATTAGGGGTCTAAACAAGTTATAGTGTTTAGTTTTAAATTTTAATTTAAGGTGACAGGTAGTTCAATTTGTCCAAAGTGTTGCAGACCTTTAACAATGTTGTTTTCTTTGGTAGAAATTCTGATCAAAAGTGGCACGGGCGAAGAGTATGACCCACACAACATCTTTGGCTTAGGCACCAAAAGATACATCCATGTGGAACAGGTGGTTCAATTAGTCAAAAGTGTTGCAGACCTCTAACAATTTTGTTTTCTTTGGCTGAAATTCCGATCAAAAGTGGCACTAGCAACTTATTTCGAGTATGACCCACACAACTTCATTGGCTTAGGCACACAAGGATATATACGTGTGGGGACTGCTGGTTCAATTTGTCAAAAGTGTTGCAGATATTTTTCAAAAGTGTTGCAGACCTTTAATAATGTGGCACTAGCGACTTACTTCGAGTATGACCCACGCAACTTCATTGGCTTAGGCACAAAAGGATATATACGTGTGGGGACTGCTGGATCAATTTGTCAAAAGTGTTGCAGATATTTTTCAAAAGTGTTGCAGACCTTTAATAATGTGGCACTAGCGACTTACTTCGAGTATGACCCACGCAACATCATTGGCTTAGGCACAAAAGGATATATACGTGTGGGAACTGCTGGTTCAATTTGTCGAAAGTGTTGCAGATATTTTTCAAAAGTGTTGCAGACCTTTAACAATGTTTTTTTCTTTGGCAGAAATTCTGATCAAAAGTAGCATTGGTGACTTCGCACATAACAAATACCATCCACACTTTTCCTTCATGTTTGAAATACATGAAGAACTAATTAAAAAAAAAAAAACAAAATGCAAAATTAATAGTGCCAGTATAAGTTTACATAATTACTGTAGCGAATATATATTTTCACCTAATTTTGTATAACTTGATATGAGTGAATTTTGAACTTTGTTGATTAAAATGTAGTATATTTTTTTTTTTCCTATTATACAAGTACTAATACAAGCATTCTTAGACACCAAAAGCCCTGCTCATTCAGTTCATAAAACAATGTGAGAGAGAGAGGCTCCCATGAGAGTATCGCTATAAAAGGGCAGTTGAGGCTGAAGAGAGTATGGAAAAAATAACCCAAAAAACAATTGTGACATATTTACAAAATTAGCTGTATAAAATTCCCTAATTCCTAAATAATGTGGCGTTGCCATTACACACTTCGTTATAAAATCTTGCCCTTAGAAGTTGTATGAATTAAATTGTAATTCACAATCTTATAGTTTGGATTATCTTGATTTTACATTTTAGGGGCTGTTTGGTAAGAGTATTTAAATATATTTTTTTTTTGTTTTGCAATCCATAAAAAGGTAAGTTCCACATTTGAATTTATTGTTTGGCTAATATTTTCTAAATATAGTTTTGAAAAAACTATATCCTATTTTCCTAATTTAAAATAGGATTTTGAAAATAGTTTAGGAGGTGTTTTCAAGATATAGAGAATGTTTTTAATAACATAGTTGTAAATAAATTGAAAATAGTGAACCTCACATATTTGTCCAAACTCTTTTATTTCTTAAATTTAAGAGTTTATCTTTATCACAAAAAGAATTCTCACACTTCAAATTTGAAACTTATCATTAAAAAATAAATAAAATAAAACATGATGAGCTTTGTATATTGATAATAGAAACAATCAATTTCGTGTTAAAATTATTAATGATACAAGCTAAGTCAATTTAAATTTTATAATTTATTAAACAAAAAGAATTCTATTAAATTAATTCAAATAATGTAATTTCCACTATAATATATTTATTAATTGCTAGCATAGATCTGTTAAGGGGTAAAATATTTAGTCAGTTATACTATAGATGAGCCAAAAAAAAAAAAATGATCAAGTAGCTAGTGAATAAGCTTAAATTTGTTCAGTGAGAGACTGATGAATCATGCTTTAATTAACACATAAATCTAACTTGGTGATGATCTTGAGTTTGCCTCATGTTTGAAATAATAGTAAATAAACAAATTCTAAAACTTTAATATTTAGTCTTCTCATATCGTTTTCATCCTTTTCATCAATGGTGAGAGTATGGACCTCATAGACCCAACGATGGTGAAGTTTTTGTCGACAATGAGATCAACAGTTGGAATGAGTTTTGCAATGACAACATGCGGAAGAGATTAGAAGAGAGAGAAACTATTGAGTATTGATTTCATGTTCTATTCTAGTGTTGACACCAAAAAATAAATAGATATAATTATTCGATTATGATATTTTATATTCTTGGTAATAAATTCTAATAATTCATTATTCATAGCATAATCACTTAACAAAAAAATAATATATATTATCATTTATATTTTATTTTGTAATCCTGTATAATAAAATTTGTAATAGTGTAAACATTTTTAAAAACTCTAACGAGACATGCCCATAGGAACCTATCAACAGATCACGCTGGCAACCTTTTCTTATTCTAATCAAATAACTGGTGATGATCTTCAGCGGCCTTAATTGCTTTCCATTTCTTTTTTTGCCTTCTTCGATTGATTTCTAATTTTCTATAAAGCGATGGAGGATTTTTATTCCGTTATGGTTGTCCGTTTTCTTTCTTAATTGTTAGTGCTTCAAAATTCAAATAGTACAAAGTTCTTCCACGAAATACGCGTGCTTTGAGACCAAACCACGAGCCTTGCTTACTTATAAAAGCCATCCACCTTTTGGACTTTATGAAACCACAAAGCTTCTATCAATATTGCTACAAGTATCTCTGGGTACAAAGCTTCTATCAACTCCAATGGCCATAGTACTTTGGTACCCAGAGATACTTGTAGCAATATTTTTATGCTTCCTTTTTCTTTACCATTGGAGATGGAATAATAAAGCCAAATTCAACACAAACTGGCCGCTCATCGGAATGATCCTGGGCTTTCTTCTCAACGCGTCGCATGTGCATGAATTGCTAACCTTCATTCTTAAACAGTATGGGGGCACTATCAAGTGTAAGAGCCCTTGGTTCACTGGCATGAATCTCGTGTTCACTAGCGATCCCATGAACATCCACCACATTTGCAGCAAAAACTTTTCTAACTACCCAAAAGGACCGAAGCTTCGAGAGATTTTGGACCCTCTGGGAGATGGGATTTTCACTTCTGATCATGATTCGTGGAGAAATCAGAGGAAGCTACTCCAGTCATTGATAACGCACAACAAGTTCCAGTTGTTTTTTGAGGAAGTTATCAAGGGAAAGGTGGAAAGGAGCCTTATTCCAGTTCTTCATCATGTCTCAAGTCTGGGAATTGAGGTTGATTTACAAGATGTTTTTCAGCGGCTCACCTTTGATACTGCTTGCTTAATAGTTTTAGGTTACGATCTCAATTGCCTCTCCATTGAATTCCCTGAAGTTGCACTTTTAAAAGGGTTTGATGAAGTGGAGGAATGCTTGTTATATCGACATCTTGTGCCGCAAAGATTGTGGAAGTTACAAAGACGGCTTCGTATTGGAACAGAGAAGAAGCTATTAAGTGCTTGTAAAATTTTTGATCAATATCTATACGAACGCATCTCATCCAAGCGAGAAGAACTGGCCCAGAAGAAGGAGGAAGCAGAATTCAACTTGTTGACAGCTATGGTTATGGAGCAACAAGAAGGAGAAATGAGTGGTATTACAAAATCCAACAAGTTTCTAAGGGACACTGCAGCTAATCTCATATCAGCAGGAAGAGACACTATCAGTGCCGGACTCACTTGGCTTTTTTGGCTTGTTGCAACACACCCATCAGTGGAAGCTAAAATTCTAGAAGAAATCAAAGAGCACTTGGTGGACAACGACAACAAGTGGAGGGTTTTAGATACAAATGTGCTAAGCAAGCTAGTTTATCTCCATGGAGCGATATGTGAGTCCTTACGCCTTTTTCCACCTGTACCTTTCGAACCCAGATGCGCAGCTAAATATGATGTTCTTCCCAGTGGCCACTGTATCAATCCAAATACGAGAATGATATATTGTTTATACTCAATGGGAAGAATGGAGAGTATATGGGGCAGAGATTGCCTGGAATTCAAGCCAGAGAGATGGATTTCCGAGCGAGGAGGAATAGTGCATGTGCCGTCTTTCAAATTCATAGCATTTAATGCCGGACCGAGGACTTGTTTAGGTAAGCATATAACCTTCATTCAAATGAAAATAATTGCAAGCGCCATCATTTGGAATTATCATGTTCAAGTAGTAGAAGGTCACCTTGTTTCACCGTGTAACTCCATTGTACTTCACATGAAACATGGTTTGAAAGTGAGAATCAACAAAAGATGTGTTTGATGAAGTAATTTTAGTACTAGCTAAAGCACATCGGTGGCAAAGTAGTTGTTTATGTCACCCAATAAATATAGTTGAAAGTATTATTTCCAAATAACTATATATTGTGGTCTGGTTGGATACTCCGCATGCAATATGTCATGTAAAAATTTAATGCAGGAGCAACATATTTTGGTGTGGATGTAAGTTTCAATAGATGAAAAGGGCTTTGATTTGTTACTGTTTAGTTATTATTGGTAAATAAGGAGTGATACTTTATTTAAGTTAAATTAATATCTTAGTGAATTGCTGAATAAAAAATAAAAAATAAAGTGAAGAGTGAAGAGATCTACTAACAGGAAAAGAGAATCAGAGGGTGTTTGGTCACTGATTTCAAAACATAGTGTTGAGTGTTTAAACACTGAACACTATTGTCCAAAAACAAAAAAAAAATACGTTTGGCGGACCATTCCATAACAGGGTGTTTGAAAAATATTGTTCAAAACATATGTTTAAAATAATGGTTTTAGAAATCACCTTCGGGCTGATTTTTAACGACAAAAACTAGTGTTGAGTGGCACTTTCGTAATTAGGTTGAACACTATTATGGGCCCGCCGGTTAGCTTTTTGAAAGAATTGTCTACTCTCTCACCCACACAGACAGACAACCCAATGACATTTAAAAAATATTTTATATTTATTTTGTACTTTGCTCAGCCTTTTTTTACCATCTAACACACACATACCAAACACATATTTTATATTTTTGAACATTGAAACATGTTATTTAAACCATGATACCAAATACATTTTTTTGTTTTATAAACACTAAAAACACGTATTTCAATAACACTTTTTAAACTACAATTTTTACATCTTTTTAAACAACAATTTTTGAACTCTATAATCAAACGGGCCCTCAATTGTGCTATTCCCGTAAATAAACAAGGTTGTAACACTATAGTCTTAACTATGAACTTCCTAAAACTTTCCTATCCTTTCAGTTCAACACGCTAAAGGTCAATTCTCCACACGTGAATTGTTACAGTGTATTTTAGTGATGTTTTAACGGTCAAACTGAATTCTATTTTCAGTGTGACTGAATTTTCATATTTAGAAAATATATAAGCGATATAATTAATTACACAAATATAATTAATTCCAAACTCATTCAATCAAGCATCTTTCATAAATTACATTAATCGTTCTTAATGTCCAAGATGTATCTAAATTCTAACATTGCCAGTAAACAAAGATGCTAGACCTTAATGGGATTGAAAAGGCAACATAATGCCAATTTACACAATTTCTAAAATCATTATTTCCAGTATTGAGAGAGAGAGAGAGAGAGAGAGAGAGAGAGAGGTGGTTGTTGTGTTGCATCTCTTAAGAAGAATATACCCTGTACATTTTTTGATATGTAATCGACAAATAACAAAATAGATGTACCACATTTAGAGTATGCACATTTGGGAGATTAAAAGTAAAGTAAAATGAGAAAATGAACCCACCTAAAGTTTTTTGCTCTACCTCTTGATGTTGACTTTTCCAACATCTTCCAAAATCAAATTTATGTACTCCTCAAAGCCTTATAAGGCATAAAAATTAAGAGTTGACAAAATTTACATGTATTCACTTTAAATTGTGAAAGATGCTAAAAATTAGGGTGATATCAACCTTTTAACCAAAATTCAACATTTTAATGATTACATATCAATCGACAATTTTGCCATTGTTACTTGCAACATATATCTTTTTATTTGTGACAAATATGGTGCAATTTTGGCCATCAAATTTTACTCAAAAGCCAAGATTAGACAACCTCCATCCTACATTACTCTAAGAAATCTTAGAATTACCCTAAAATCAAAAAGAACATGCCACGACCATATGGATAGGAGGCAAAACAAAAAAAAAAGTACATGTTCACAAAGATTTCAAAGTAAAAAATATACATTATGTAAACAGAACTTTTTCCACCACTTCTACAACTTCTAAAACACCAAAATAACCAAACCTCCTAAAATGAAGTCATTTAATGCAATCTTTTTAAAATTAAGTCATTAAAATAACAGCAAATGGCTAATGACAAGATCCTTTTGAAAACCAATTCTAAATAGTTCTAGGCTTCCAAAATTTGAGACTTTTAAGTTTCTTCTAGATTAGATAACTCTAAGTTGGGCTGATTATGCTCTTTTGGTAGTATTGCCTAGCAGATCTACTATTCAAACATTACAATGGTTCCAAATCAACCCTTCAATATTCTATCATCAATGTGGAATTGAGCTAGTAGCTTCAAAAAGAATTTGATTTGCAAAAGTAGGCCACTTACCATTATTCAGGTCTCTTTCAAGGATAGAAATTGGTCAAAGCATTTATAAATATAATAAGTCTAGAGGATAATTCAGTGATATAACAATAGGGGAAGTGGCAGCATAAATAAAATCTAAATGCATCTTATAGGGAGTAACAATTAGCATAACTGCTCCTTTTGGAATTTGGATCAAACGTATCTTTGCAACTCTCCATACCATTTTAAATCACAATCATATCATTGAAAAAATTATAACACTATAAGAAGAAATCATACAATGTATAAAAAGAATTGAAATGGAGCAGGCGATATTGTACAAAATTACAATAGAAATTGCTATGATAAGCCTAAAGACCGAGCTAACCTACATTTTTTTATAAGTGAGTTACATAAACATTGGCTGGATCTTGAACCCAAGACCTCACCATCCACTTTGCTCTTACAAGGAGATGATGTGTGATTTTCTAGAGCTCATTGGTGCATCGAGAACTAACATATAAGCGGGTTTAGAACACAAAGAGCCTCCACAAATAAATTAAATCAAAACCAACCAACCAAAATACAAAAAACAAAATCCTATGAAATGCAAAATTAAAAATATTTTTGTTAGTGTTCATATATTTCGATGAAGATTAAGTCTTTCAAACATGGAAGACTCATAGCTTGTCTACAATTATATGGATAACAACAAATAGAACCCAAAATATATTTAAAACCTTATTCTGAAGCTTTGAATTAAAAAAACACAAATTAGTAAACCAAAGTACTAAACTGGACCTAAAAACCACAATTTCACTCTTACTAACAAATAAATAAAGAGAACAGGTTAGGGAGGAAATCTTAAATTAAATTAAAACATCACTAACCATTCCTCAAAATGCCGAGAGACAAAGCCTAGGTAGAATTTGATCTTCTATGGTGTTCCCCTAGGAAAAACAAAAAAGAACAAAGAGGAAACATATTAGCAATTGAAATCTATAAACAAACAAACCCTAATTAGGAACCCTAAAATCCCAAAACTAATAAAAACCCCAAATCAATTCTTGAGCCTCAAAGTCATCTTGATTTCGTCCTAATTCAAGAATGTTCAGAAACTATGGAAACAAAAACCACAAATTAATTATAAGCAAATAGATTAGGACAACAACAACAAAAAAGGAAGAAGATAAGGAAGATTGAGAATTCAAGGTGATCTTACCAAGGAGATCTTAAGAAATTGAACCAGGAGATTTTGGGGCAACACTCACTTTTGGGTATCAAATCGGAGAGAATGTCTTTACACATATTGTGGCCTGGCTTGGGTGTGCAAACTATAACGGTGAGAGTCGGTGATGGTCAGTTCTTGAAGAGGTTTAGGGTTTTATTGGGTTTGATTGAAAAACAAATCAGAGAATGCTAAAAGGGTAGAGAAGAGTGATGAGGGAGAGAAATAGAGAACAAAGAAGAATGGCGTTCAGAGTTGGGTTTTAGGGAAGGAGAACAAAAATTTGGGGTATCAGGTTTGATTTTGTAATGGAAAATAGAAATAGTTTTTCTTAGCTGATATATATTTTTTTTAATAATGCTGATGATTTAAAAATAATGATGACGTTGACTGGGAAATAGAAATAGTTTTTAATTTTTTTTTTAAAATAATGATGACATGGAAAATTGTGAAAGTTTCAAAAATTTCGTTTTTATATATATACTAGTATTATGCCCGTGCGATGCATGGTTTAATAAAAAAAATCATATGTGAATTAAATGTCTTAGATAAAAAATCATATAAAAATTAAAAAATATATTTTGATGTTAAATATAGAGTATAAAAAATGAAAAATATTTTAATTAGAATTTAATGTAAAAAAAGAGGGTTTATTTATGAAATACTCAACTAATTAAGTAGTGAGAAACTTGAAACTCTAAATTAATTATCAAAAAAGAATAACTCATGATTTAGAAAGTAAGCCAACATATGAATCTACCTTTTTTAAAAGAGTTAAAAAATTTGTCCTTCCAAATTCATAAAATGCAAATTCTAGGTTTCTAGCTAATAATAAGAGTAAGACAACATAAAGTACAAAAAGCAAAAAGTCCTATAAATAATATAAGACGCAATATATATGTATACACATAACAAAGACATACACTCGTAGAAAATAACATTTATAGATTTACCTAAAGGCTCTACTTATTATTATCATTGAATTTATTGCTCCTTACTCATGAATTAGAATGCAGCTTTGTGAAAAAAAAATGGAAAAGAAAAGAAATACATACCTTTGTAGCTAGAGGAAGAGGGGTTTCCTTGGGGATTCGGGGATTCACAATCTGGCGTGATTTTTATTCCACGAAGAAGAAGATATGTTACAAAAGGAGAAGATAAGAATAAAGGAAAACCTATTACATATAGAACACTATTTATGTAATTACATTTTTTTTTTCTTGATTAAATTATATTTCTGGTAGTAGTGTTATATATTTGTGGTAGTAGCGTTACGTAATTACCTCTAAAAAAAATTTCTTATCCACAATTAAGCTTTTGTATTTATCTAAGAAATTAATAAAACAATAGAGAAAAAGTTGATAAGAATAACTATATAATTTTTTTTTGACAAAGTTGATAAAAATAATTAGGTTGTGTTGTTTCTATCTTAAAAAATTACTGTAATTTTTTAGTTGATAGAGTTTAACTTAAACTCAAACTTATGCCTTCCCTCGTATTGTAAGTTTAATGTTTTTTAAAATTTTTATGTAGTTTTTTTAGGGGTTTTTTTTTTAATTTTTATTGTAGTTTAGGTCCTTTAGGATAGTTATAAAGCTATCCCCAAAAAACTGAACTATATTTATACACGTGAAAAGAGGGGAAAAAAAATTGATATCTAAAATTTGGATTGTAATCAAATTAAGATTTTTATCAACTTAGAAATTATAGGAGAATAAAAATTATATATATATATATATTTATTTATATATTTTTTTTAAATCTAAAAATCTTTAAAAAAAAAATTTGCAATATAGTTGAACCACTTAGTGCAATCACGACGTTTAAACTCAACTTTTATGCACGGCTTAATAAAAAAATTATTTTAAAAAATATATTTTTTGATAATATAATCAAATCTAATAACAAAAATAGTAAAAATATTTTTTAAAATTCAGTAACATGGAAAATGTATATTATGTAACTTTTTTTTTTTTTTTTTTGCAAAAAAAGATATTATAAAATATTTTTAAAAATTATGATAAGTTTTAAATTTCTAAAAACTCTTGGTAGTAAAATTGTAATTATATATATATATATATATATAGTACTTGAAAATATTTCCATTATACTTGATAACATGCATGCATAGTAGTAGAAGTGCTAATCATATATAAATTTCTTGGACCAAAAATAAATTCCATAAATTACAAAAATGTAAGTATTTAGATTACAATGTAAATGTTTACCTATAAATTACCAGTCATAGCCATTTTAATGTTGTCATAAGTGAGGAAATAATTGGCCTAGTCAATTAAGAACACCAAATCAAAAAATTATATCAACAATCAAGTTGAATTGCATTATCTAAAATTAAAAAAAAAAATCATATAATTTAAGAAATTATTAAATAGATACTCAAAAAAAATAAAGATATATCTTCTCACATAAATCTCCTAATTTCATATGGTAGATGAGTTCCATCCCAAATAGATTCAGTGAAAATTTTTTGACCAAAATAAAATTCCATAAATTAAAAGATATTCATCATTACCGATGCCAAGAGATTGCAAACTAGATGTTGCTTTCTATGGAAGTACTGCAAATCTAAAAGAATCTAACATACATTACCATGAGATGATGACATACTCTCTAATGACAGCCAAAAATCAAGCTTCAAATCATTTACAAAAACACCTCCAATTCTGCATATGTGTGTGACTAAAGATCCCAAAAGTAAATACATCATCCACTGGGGCTTTTGTTCTTCTATGCTAATGTTTAACAAATACAAATAATACTAATAATTAATTCTTAAATAGTGGAGTAGAGTAGACTTAGTAGGGTTTTAGTTTAACTCAATTTTTCTTGGATTTAAACTTAATTTGTGGAGGTGTAAAAAATAATCACGTTAACTCAATTAAATATCACGTTGCTTAGGATTAGATGAAGATGAAGATTTTGGATTGTAATCGAATTAAAAGAAATATAGATAAAGAAAAGAATTTGGATTGTAGTTAAATTAAGATTTTTATCAACTTAGAAATAAGAGGAGAAGAAGATAAGGCAAAAAAAAATTATATCCATTTAGTAGACTTACAGTTTTAGTTTAACTCAATTTATCTTGGATTCAACTTTTCAATTAAATATCACGTTTTTTTTTTAATATTTTTTTATGTCTAGCAATAGATGTAGTAATTTAAATGAAAAAAAAAAAAAAAAAAAAAAAAGGAAGATTAGATGAAGACGAAGATTTTGGATTGTAATCAAATTAAAATTTTTATGAGCTTAGAAATTTTAGAAGAAGATAAGAAAAAAAAAATTATATCCATTTTTTCTTTTTAAAATCTAAAAATCTAATAAAATTTCTTCAGTTTGGTGCTGCCACTTTGCGCAACCATGGTGTCTAAGCTTAACTTTTATTATATATAATATGATATAATATGAGTCTTTCTATAAATGAAAACACTGAAAATGAAATATATGCAACAATGTAGGCCAAAATGGACAAATGGCCATAAAATTCTAACTATATAGTTAGTAGTTCTAGTTCCCGAACTATATTATTTACTAGCATCTCGAGTCTATGAGACTCAATTTTGGCCTATAAATCGAGTCTCGGGGACTCGATTTTCATGGTCTAATAATTTCCGATGTGGCATATTTTTCCACGTGGCGACCACATGAAAATCGAGTCTCTAAGACTCGATTTATAAACCTTATGGTCTAAGGGACTAGACATGACCCAAGTTCTGTTTTACACTTAGAGAAATAATGGAGAGTATTAATTTACCCAAGGCCTATGGTCCGAGGAGTCAGGCATGACCAATGTTCTATTTAATACTTAGAGAAATAATGAAGAGTATTAATTTACCCAAAGTATGTGATCCGAGGAGCCAGGCATGACCAATGTTCTGTTTAATACTTAGAGAAATAACGAAGAGTATTAATTTACCCAAGGTATGTGGTCCGAGGAGCAAGGCATGACCAAGATTCTATTTAATACTTAAAGAAATAATAAAGAGTATTAATTTACCCAAGGTATATGGTCCGAGGAGCCAAGTATGGCCAAGGTTTTGCTTAATACTTAGAGAAATAATGAAGAGTATTATTTTACCCAAGGTATATGGTCCGAGGAGCCAGGCATGACTAAGATTCTATTTAATATTTAGAGAAATAATGAAGAATATTAATTTACCCAAGGTATGTAGTCCGAGGAGCCAAGTTTGACCACGGTTTGTTTAATATTTAGAGATATAATGAGTACAACAAATAATGTCTTAAATAACACACGGTAGAAATACTTTTTATTAATAGTAATACATTCGCAGGTTATTTACATTCCAGGGGCGTGGTACAATTTCTTTGTCTAGATCTTCTAAGAAATACGCTCCTATCCTAGCTACAAAGGTAATGCAGTATGGCTCTTCCCAATTAGATCCTAACTTTCCCCATGTTGGGTTCTTTACAGTCCCCAAAACCTTCCGCAATACCAAACCTCCAGGGGCTAGTGGCCTTAACTTCACGTTTGAGTCATACCCTTGCTTAAGCTTTTGCTAATAATATGCCAACTGAACCATGGCATTTTCTCTTCGCTCTTTAATCAAATCCAAGCTTTTTCTAGTAACCCCTTATTGTTGTCCAGAGTAAACAAACTTGTCCTTAGCGTTGGGAATCCAATCTCTAGAGGAATCAAGGCCTCGGCCCCATAAATTAGGGAAAAAGGAGTCTCCCCTGTGGACCTATGAGGGGTAGTTCTATATCTCCAAAGAACGTGTGGCAGCTCTTCCACCCATTTGCCCTTGGTATCATCCAGCCTCTTTTTGAGCCCATTCACTATGACTTTATTCACAACCTCAGCCTGCCTATTTCCCTAGGTATAAGCGGGAGTTGAATATCTATTCTTAATGCCCAGTGCAAGCAGTATCTCCTGAAAGCCTTGTTATCAAACTAAAGCCTATTGTCCGAGATGAGGGTGTGAGGAATCCCAAATCGAGTGACAATATTCCTCCACACAAATCTCTTAGCATCCACATCCCCGATGTTTGCCAAAGGCTCAACTTCAACCCATTTGGTGAAATAATCGGTGCCAACCAAAAGCCATTTCTTGTTCCCTATTTGCTTTAAGGAAAGGTCCCACAATATCCAATCCCCATTGTGCAAAGGGTCGGGGACTAGAAAGAGGATTAAGAACACACCCAAGTTGGTGAATCAAATCTCTAACATTGGTCACACTTCTTCACATTTTCTTGTGCTTCCCTTTGCATACTTTACCACCAATACCCTTGAGTGAAGCCCTGTGAGATAGAGATCTGCCACCTATATAACTCCCACAAATCCCTTCGTGCGGTTGTTCCAGGAGGGGTTCTACTGCCTCGGGATGTACACACAGCAAGTAAGGCCTAAAGAAAGAGCATTTATAAAATTTATGGTCCTCGGATAACCAAAAAAGAGGAGCTTTTCTTCGCACCTTATTAGCCTCTCCTTTCTCTCTGGGTAAGATGTCATCTTTAAGGAACATAACAATAGGATCCATCCAACTAGGTCCCACCTTAATCTGATGAACCTAAACGGCGCCCTTCTTTACCTTGGCAGGTTTACACAAATCTTCAACCAGGATGACCCGAGGCAACCTTTGAGCCAAGGAGGTTGCAAGCGTGGCAAAGGAATCCGCATGAGTATTTCTACTCCTAGGGATTTGCTACAAAACGAAGGACTTGAATCCCGATCATAAATGTCCGACCTGACTCAAGTAATCCTACTGCTTAGGATCCCTGGCTTCCAATTCACCCTCTACCTGCCCAATGACTAGCCTAGAATCTAAAAACATTTCTTGCGCTTTTCCTTCCATCTTTTGAACCATGGTTATTCCCACTAACACAGCCTCATACTCAGCCTCGTTATTCATGGCCAAGAAGCCTAACCTTAAGGATTTCTCAATAACGATACCTTCGGGAGATAACATAACTAGCCCCACCCTGGATCCTCTTTGATTAGTAGTGCCATCAACATATACCCTTCAGGATAGAGGTTTTTGTAAAGAGACCACTCCAACTGATTTTCCACACATGTTCTGCTTTTCTTCTTCTTCTTCTATAGAAGGTTCAACAAACTCAGCCACCAGGTTGGCAAGTACTTGGCCCTTAACAGAGGTGCGAGGCATATACTTGATATCAAAGGCCCCTAGAATCATACTCCATTTGGCAATCCTCCCTATGTAGTTAGCTCTATAAAGCAGGGACTTAAGAGGAAGTTGAGTCAACACCACCACCGTGTGAGCTTGGAAATAATTGGGGAGTTTACGTGTTGCATGGACTATTGCTAATATGGCCTTTTCAAGTGGTAGGTACCAGAGTTACGCTTCATATAAGGATTTGCTCACATAGTAGACTGGCCTTTGGATCCCATCATCAACTCGTATCAACACCAAGCTAACAGCATGGGAAGCTACGGCAATGTAAGCAAACAGGACTTCATTTTTCTCAAGCTCGGACATGATAGGTGGCCAAGAGAGGAATTCCTTTAACTGCTGAAAGGCTTAAGCGCATTCCTCGGTCCACTCAAACCCTTTCCACTTATTCAACAATTGGAAGAAAGGTCCGCACCTATTTGTTGACCAAGAGATGAATCGATTCAAGGCCGTAGTCATCCTTGTTAACCTCTAGACTTCCTTAGGATTTCGAGGAGGCTGCAAGGCGTTAATTACTCTAATCTAATTAGGATTGACCTCAATTCCGCGATGAGTGACCATGTAGCCCAAGAATTTTCCTGAACCAACACCGAAAGAGCACTTAAAAGCATTAAGGCGCAGCTTGTGTTTCCTCAATATCCCAAAGATGTTTCCGAGGTCACTAACGTGCTTCGACTCCAACTTGCTCTTAACCACCATATCATCTATATAGATCTCAATGTTTTTCCCTAGTTGTGATTCAAACATCCTGGCCA
The DNA here is from genome assembly GCA_028216015.1 of Quercus dentata. Taxonomy (NCBI): domain Eukaryota; kingdom Viridiplantae; phylum Streptophyta; class Magnoliopsida; order Fagales; family Fagaceae; genus Quercus; species Quercus dentata. Next base: position 284,345 of record CP116448.1, read on the forward strand.
TCATCCTCTGATAGGCGGATCTTGCGTTCTTCGAACCAAAAGGCATCATCTTGTAAGGGTAGTTTCCAGTAGAAGTAACAAAAGCTGTCTTCTCTTGATCATCAAAGGCTAAGGGTATTTGATGATACCCTTGAAAAGCATCTAAAAAGCTCATCCGAAGATGTCCTACAATGGCTTTCACCAATTGATCTATTCAAGGCATGGAAAAAGGGTCCTTGGGTCATGCCTTGTTCAAGTCCGTAAAATCTACACATACCTACCATTTTCCACTCTTCTTCTTCACTACCACTATGGTGGCAAGCCAATCAAGGTAAAAAACCTATTTAATAGCCCCAACCTGTTTAAGCTTGATCACCTCATCATAATGATGATCAGAATGCTCTTTAGACGAGCACCGAGGCGGTTTCTTTCTAGGGATGACGGTCAGGTTGACATTCAAATGGTGGCAAATGAAGTTCAAATCTACCTTAGGAGCCTTGTAAGTACTCCATGCAAACACATCAACATTCTCTCTAAGGAATATTAACAGTTCCTCCTTCTCCCAAAAGGCGGTTGAGCCCCGACTTGGAAGAAATTCTCCCCATCATCACTTATAACAATCTTTCCCAATTCCTCACACCTTGCCCCTTCTACCATATACGTAAATAAAGCCAGTTCCCTTAATTGCTATAAGCCTTGCTCGGCAAAGGCTAAGGGCTGCTCCTCGACCGGTGCACGATAGCGTAAAACCAAACACTGCTTAGCCATAGACTGGCTCCCAACCAATTCCTCAACTTGGTCGCCGAATGGATGTTTCACCTTTAAGTGTAAGGTGGAAGAGACGACCCCCATGGCATGCAGCCAAGGTCTCGCCACGATGGCAATATAGGGGGAGTAAGCATCCACTACGATGAAGTTCACTTCTACTACCTCTAACCCTGCCTGTCTTGGTAGTCCGATTTGGCCCTTTGGTATAACTACCTTCCCATCAAAACCCACCAAGGGTGAATCATAACTGGACAAATCTTCTGGTTTCAGCTTTAGCCCCTCATACAAATCAGGGTACATAATCTCTACCCTACTACCCTGGTCAACCAATACTCGCTTCACCTCATACCCCCCCTATCTTGAGGGTAACCACCAACGCATCATTGTGCGGTTGCAAGGTTCCAACCTTGTCCTCATTAGAGAAACTCAGCGCTGGTTGTACTCCCACCCTACTTCTCTTCAGCTCAGAAGAGGAGTCTTCTGGGCATGGCTGTGCTATAGATAACACCCTAGAGGGGTGAGCACGATCCTTCCGGGATGGCAAGAATAACGTTGATTGTACCCACAAGTGGCTTTGAAGAAGCATCCCTCTGTGATCCGATCCCTGCCTGACCTCCCTATGCATTGGGGTGATATAAAAAATGCTTTAACTTACCACCTCGGACCAGCTACTTTAGGTGATTCCACAAGGTTTTAGAGTCCTCGGTAGTATGCTTTCTCTCCCGATGGTACTAACAATGAAGGCTCTAGTTGTGCCTCATGGGATCTCCTCCCATCTTGTTTAGCCATTGAAATTATGGTTCGTTCTAAATTTTCTCCAAGATTTGGTGCATTGGTTCTCGTAACGCCATGTTAACCATTTGAATGGCAGCAGCCCCAGATGGCCCAGAAAAATCCCTCCAAGGACGATTATTGTTATACTTGTCCGACCTAAAATCCCTTCGCTTATACTTATCAATGCGATCCATAAGTTAATACACATTACTAACTGGCTTCCCCGTCAATGACTTCCTTAAATCGTGCTTGGTAGGCCGGTCGACTTTAAATGTCCTTACAGCTACGTCATTTAAATCCCCATCAATTTCATCAAACATTTCCCAGTACCGGTCAGAGTATGTCTTTAAAGTTTCCCCTTCTCGCATGACCATAAACAGCAAGGAATCCAAAGGCCGAGGAATCCTACTACGGGTTACAAATCGAGAGCCAAAGGCCATCATAAGCTCCTTAAAAGAGCCAATAGAAGCATCACGCCCGAACCCAACTACAAAGATAGGCACGTGACAACCTCCGCATGCTTATAAAGTAAGCACCCTACAAGTGTGCAAGGCCTTCTTAGCAACTAAAATTTGTCCTCAAAAATTTAAATCAAATAAATCCAAAATAACTCAACAATTTCTTTATGAATAGATCTCCAATAATTTAATAGGAACAAAATCCAAACCTCATGTACATAATGCCAATTGGCCAATAAATATAAAACTATTAGAAGACCATCCAATCCCAAAATCACTAAGCTTCTTTTCCTACTCACAACACAACATCAAAACTCCCAAAACTTGGTATTCTTCACGATCCGAAACTGGAGGGGAAAAAGGAGGTGAGTTGACAACTCAATAGGTAACCTAAGTCTTAATAAACTCTATCAAGTAATAGAACTGTAGAGTATAAGATGTAATATGTGTTTTCAAAAGTTATAATACACTATGTGTTTTCAAAATAATTGAAGAAGTTTCATAATCTTAAAATAATAAGTTGCACATAGGTCACATACTTTAATCTTACACATATATCATAGATGGTTTAGAAAATAGTCAGTTTTCCATATATCAAAAGTTATAACTTACAATAGGTTCCAAAAACACATAAGCAGTTTAGTGACTCAAAATAGTTCAAATACTCAAACATTTCCAAAATCACAAATGTAGTTTTAAGGACTCAAAATAGTCAAATATTCAAACGTAATTCATATTCTTAACAATCTTATGACTATGGTCATGTTATATCCCTATTTGGGCATCGAGTACCAATGAATAACCCCCATTGGTTGGGTATAAGAGTACCAATGAACAACCCCCATTGGTTTGGGTATCAAAGTACCAATGAACAACCCCCATTGGCTTGGGTATCAGAATACCAATGAATAACCCCCATTGGTTTGGGTATCAAAGTACCAATGAATAACCCCCATTGGTTTGGGTATCAGAATCAACTCATAGTCAAATTGTCCATAATCATATATATGAAATAATAGTTTCTAACAAAAATATATCTTATTCAAATACGTATATATATATATAATCATATATTCAATATTCAAATATATTTGTGATATTTCTATATTCTTACTTTAAACCAATTAAATAAAACAAATCTTATATTCAATGCTCATATTTATCAGTGGAAATTCTTTATTCTTTACTTTAAATCAATATAGCTAAAAACAATTAAATAAAATACATCATATATTCAGTAATAAGATATATTTGTGATAATTCTTTACTTGAAATCAATAATACAATAGAAATAAATTGTAACAACTGTAAACAATTTTCAGTAGTTAAAATACGCAAAAATAAAACCAATTAGGATAAGGTTACTTACCTTAAAAAGCCATATCAAAAGGAACTTCTCCCTAACGCTTCCTCTAAAAACTTAGATATCACCTCAAAGGTGTAATCAATCCTTCTTTACTTCAGTCTTTTGGGTAGTCTCCTCTCTCAAAATATCTCTCCATATACGTTGATTTAATAAGCTTATATAGCTAGGGTTTCAACCTTATTTTCTAAAAAACTCCCTTATAATTATTAATTATAAAATTGTCCCCATAAACAAATTTACTTAAATAACCTTCCTTTTATTTTTTTTTTTTTTTTTGGGGTATTACAAGAACCCTCCTTTAGGCCATTAAACCACCTCATCACCATAGGCCCTAAGTTGGATGGAAACACTTTGCACATCAAAGTTTCATTTTTGGAATACACATCCATTCTCTAGTTCAAATGGCTCACGTGCTCCACTGGGTCTGCCCTACCACTGTAGATGGTAAACGTTGGCTGGGTAAATCGTCGAGGGAGCCTTCCTTCCTCAACTTTTCGGGTAAAAGGTAACTTCGAGATCTGATTTAAAGCCACGCTTATGGCATCATTGCCCAAGCCTTTACGTGATGGGCTTTTCCTCCCCTGCCTACCACAATGCTCCTCATCATAGGAAAAAGACTCACTCCGAGGAGTCCTTAACTTTGTCCGGTAGCTGCTATCATTATTACCATCGGAAGAATGGTCAGAACTTGAAGGAGTTCCTCTACATCGTTCTTGGTGCAACTTTCTTTTCAAGTGATCAATTTCTAATTGTAAGCTTTTGGTAGTTGCCTCATGAGAGATGTGGCTCCCACCCCTGGACTTGCTCCTACTGGTATTGTGTAGTATGCACACAAACCTCCCGGTCCCTTCCCCGCTCATCTTGACATTGGGACTCCATAGATTCCTCTTGGTCTAGCCTTAAGCCTGTCATAATTCTATGTCGTTCTCACTAAAGCTCAAGTAATTCCCACAGACGGCGCCAATTGTAAGGACTGGATTTGGAACCAACCTAAAGGGAAAAGAATTTTAGCCCAAAGAGCCCAATACAATGAATTTGTAGAGAGTAGGCTGGAAAACTAGGCTTTAACGAATCAGAAAATAACTACAATGAACCCCGATGCAAAGGAAACAAGAATACAATTGTATTGCTCGAAGTAAATTGTCCTTAGCACAATCCGAGGAGACTAAATCTTTTATATATATATATATATATATATATATATGCTTCTTTTCCTTTTGATTACCAATAATGTTCCTGGTGATACAATCTTTTTTCTCCCTCCCATCCTCTCTTTAGGGTTCCTTACATTATATAATTCCCCTTAGGTGATCTTGACCCTCCATTTGTTGATCATCTAGGCCACAACTTGAGTGCCTATCCCATCAAACACCTTCCTAACCCCCTTATGAGTCACGACAGCCAAGGTAGCACTGTTTAGGGGTCTTCACCACATAATGCAGCCAAGAGGTTTGGTGGGATGCATTAAATGTGGTGGCAGCCACCAACTTTTCAATCATGTCAGCGTTAGCCCCTCCCCAAAGCTCTTTTTGTATGGTACGACCTCCTTTGGTGACGTGCTATTGACGTGATCCTACAGTCCGAGGGCGTGGCCTCCTTGACAGGATAATAGTCCTTCTCGGCCATGGGCATGACACGTGGCACAATTACCTTACTGAAACTCTTGCACCCCATATATACATTTATAAGTTGTTATTTTTAAATTTTGGGTCATGTTAACGAGTGCCTTTAGGGTAATGGTTACAATCTATTTTAGAAAAGTTTTGACACCACTTTTATGGGAAATGGAAAAAGCTGTCAAAACATTAGTTTTTTTTTTTTTTTTTTTTTTTTTCCATAAAAACTTTCTTTAAATGGATTATTAACCATTGCCCTAAAGGCATTCGTTAGCATTTCCTTTAAATTTTTCATTATAAGGCATATGTATATTCTTTTGTATTAAAATTTTGGGTTTGTTATATCTTTTAGTGTTGTGTTATTGAATTTATATTTTTATGTTCTAATATTTGAAGTGATTATTTTTTTGATAGGTAAATAAAAAACATTTCAAATATTTTAAATTTTTATACTTACAAAAAATATATATATTCTTCGTGTATGCTTTTGATGATATAATTTTAGATAAAACTAGAAGTAGAGTTAATTCCAAGTTAAAAATTTGAGGAGACGCCCTAGAATATAAAGTCTTTTAATTAAGTAGGGTTAAAACAATACATGGAATGTAAGTTTAGTAAAAGTAGAAATGGAAATGAAGGGGCAATAAGACTTGATGGTCAAGATATACTACAGAGTAACAACTTTGGATATCTTAAGTGAGAAAAACACGGTACATGGAATGTAATTAAGTTTAGTAAAAGTAGAAACAAAAGCAAAGGGGCAATAAGACTTGATGGTCTAGAAATACTAAGGAGTGACAACTTTGGATATAATTCATAAAGATGTAGAGATTGAAGAGGATGTGAATAATAGGATAAGAGTGGGGTGGATGAAGTGCATCAGGAGTATTGTGCAATTGTAGAATACCAATTAAGTTAAAAGGAAAATTTTATTAGACTGCTACAACCAACTATGCTCTATGGTATCAAATGTTGGGTTGTCAAGAAACAACATATCAAAATAAGTGTAGTTGAAATGAGAATGTTATGATGGATAAGTGGAAATACACAACAAGATAGGATTCAAAATGAGAAAATCTACTTAAAGATAGGGGTAGCTCCTATTGATGAAAAGATGAGGAAAAGTCGCTTGATATGGTTTGTTCATATATAGAGGAGAGCAACTAATGCACTAGTAAGAAAGAGTTAGTTGATCCAAGTTTAGAGAATGAAAAAATGGAGAGGAATACCAAAAATAAGATTAATAGAAGTAATAAAGAAGAACATGTCAATTAAGGAAGAATAGAGAGAGTGATATTAGATAAAATAAAATAGAGGAAAAGAATACCTCTGACCGATCCTAATTAATTTGTTGAGGATTAATAACTGACCCCTGGATTATGGGACTAAAGCTTTATTGTTGTTGTTGTTGTAGTTTATATATGAGCAATAATGTATTCCTATATATAGATTATTTTCAGTGCAATTGTACCAATGATCTAGTGCTAACTACGGTCAACCTTAGGTGTTGACTCCTAAAGGTTCTCTATTCTTTGGTGCTGACTCCAAGCAAGCCTAGGTTATCTATTCTTTATGTTCATGTTCTTCAATTTTGTGTCATATATAGTATTGATTACGATGAGAGATTCTCCCTTGAGGCTAAGATCTCTTATGTACGAATTCTGACATCTCTTGCCACCAATCTTTTGTTTTGTTTTTTATTTTTTATAGAAGAAAGCTATAACTTTTATAAATTAAGAGCAATCAAGTCGGTTAAGATTACAACATTAAGATGAGGAGGAACATTCTCCATCCAATTCAGAAAAATCACTAACATGTCTAGTAAAGTTATGAGCAATACAATTCTCTTGTCTCCTAGCTAGTATGAGAAAAATTACAATCAACAAAATAATAAGTAAGAAATTTCACCTCCTCAATCAAATGATCATAGATGGCAAAGGAAGCATCCCAGTATTATCATCTCCTAAAATATAGCTTTTGGGTTGTGTATAGAAATGAATAAAAGAGTCGAATGAGTCCTGACCTTTTTGGATAACTCCACAAAGTATATATTTATTATAATTTACTAATTAATAAAAATGTTATTACTTGTGGCAATTATTAAGCGAAATGATATACAATAATTTAATGAATTTTATTTATTACAATGTTTTTAAAAGGACATCATAAGAGCATTCTAATTTGGATTATAAAAAAGTTCTATTTTATATACAACTTATTCAATATCTCAGTTTCTATTTTTATATATAACTTATTAAAGTAATATGAACAATATAACAAATACTAACCAAAAAAAAAAATATATATTGATTTCTCTCTCATCTCTGTCTCTCTCCTCAACAACCAAACTCACACTGAATCACCAACTCCATCGAACCAACCACCCAAATACACCAAACCAACCAAACAACAACACCACCACCACCACCATCACCTCTGAAACACCATTGAAACACCAAACCAAACCCCCCAACCCACCATTGAACACCAAATAGAAATCTCAAATCCAAACCCAGCCAAATTCGAACCCATAGAACAAATCACAGCCAAAATACCCATCACTTGCAACCAATTTCGAATACCCACTACCACCGCCACCTCCACCACAACCTCACCTACAACCAATTCAGCCCAAGCCCCAACCAATTTAACCCAACCAATTCAACGCAAGCCCCAACCAATTCAACGCAAGCCCCAACTAATTCAACCCAATCGATTTAACCTAAGCCCCAATATGATCTCCACGGCTCCACCACTCTCCACACCAACCAGTACAGGAACTGAAACCCAAACGACAGAAAAGGAAGAGACAAAATTGAAACCCAAACCCAATCTCCACCGTGACCCATACTCAAAGCCGATCTCCACCGTGACCCAAAACCGATCTCCCACGGCGAGCAAAACCCATGTCCTTACACCCACCCACCTAATACCACATTCCGATGCTTTTGCCTTTTATATTTCCAAGTCTCATAGTTATCTCAAGCCTTGAAGAAATAAGAAGAATCAGTTTCGAATGGCAACCACAACTTGAGCTTCGTCCACCACAGTCCACGACTCACAATTTCTCTTTGCTTCTTCCTTTACTCTTTCTATTTGTTCATAAACCGGAATGGCTGAAATTGACCAATCCAAGTCGGAACAAGGGTTTCTCATTCAGAACATATTTCTTAGACGTATTTAATTTTTGGGAATTGAGGTAGCAAGATCGAATCAATTTTATCTCATGTCCTTGAGGAGATTGGATTGTTGCTATTAACACTCCTATACATTTTTTTAAGATCCTAGCCGATACCATCAATTACCCACCCACCATCACAAAGTCGGATATTTGTAGAGTTAGAAGCCTTAAGAATCTCGCTATTTTAATACTTCTCGCTAGCCCTTAGAAGTTAAAGGCTACATTGATGCATGCAGGCAAGATCACCTTGAGATAAGCAGGCTATCTCGAGATATTGTATTTTTTCTAGGAGGAAATCTTATAAAATGGAAAAGCAAGAAGAAGAAGAAGAAAACAAAAAATGTAGTTGTTCCAATGGATTAACTTGGTTACAACACTTCCTTCAAGAGTTAGGATTCTCGGGTTCTACTCCTATCCCACTATTGTGTGATAATCAAGTTGCTATACTATACACATGACAAGTTACTAATAAGTGAGAATCAATTAGTTTGTAGACTGACTTATGATGAATATCTTTACATAACCATCCCTAATGTAGGAATTGATCTATTCCAAACTGGGCTTATATGCATGATATATCTATATAATAACTAATAGTCGAAACGTTTGACTTTTTGTTGACCGCTCCTCATTGCACCACGTGGCTACATAAATTACTGACATGTATATAATTAAAAACACAAACAATTGTATCTTTTCGGTAAATGTTCACCTTTAGGAAAAGAAAAGAAATAGGAAAAAAAAAGGGCCTATTCACACAACTCTTACATTTTGTAGTGTTAGAAAACTGCCTGTCTTTTCTCCTTCACAATTGACATATAAATTTTTTTTTTCCTTTTAATTTTTTACACCACATTTACTTTTAAAAACAATAAAAAATCATATCTTTTCATTTTTCTTCTGAAAAAAAAAAAAAAACAACAACAACAACAACTTTTCGTTTTGCCTATTAAGATTCACTATCTACTAAACATTTGGCATAAGGCTCTGAGATGAATAAAAAAGGAAGTCAAGTATAGTAAACTCGAGTTGGCTGGGATTTTGGCTAGAAGTCGATTTTGCTATACTCAATTTTCAAAAAACAATCTAACTAACTAATAAAATTTGAACGCATGCCATCTGCCTAAATATTTTTCAGAATCATAATGTTTGGCAAATTTTGTCATGAGACACAAATACAAATCTGACAAGATGTAGACAGAGTTGGAGAGAGGCCTCTTCACTATTGTCAGACCGTTCTTCCTTCATCTCCCAGTTCCACAAAGTCGTTGGTAAGTTTTATTTGCTTGAAAACTTGAGGATAGTTCTAGGCACGACCATGGGTGCAATCTTTTTCAATCTCCGGCCCATGGCCAATATAAGACCATTCTTTCTTGGTAATTTCCAACTAATCTCTTATCTTATTGTCTACAATTAGGTTTGCTTTCAATTTAGGGATTTTGTTGAAATCAGGGAAACAACCTAGATGATCAAATTCTACTTGAATTGTTATTAGGATTTTTTAGTTTTTGGGTTTTTTTTTTTTTTTTTTTTCCTTTTCTTTCATGAGTTTCGGTTTCATGTTTTGTTTTTTATTTTCATTTTTCTAGCTTTCAATCTGGGTTATTAGAGAAGAAGAGAAGGCAGTGGAGAAAACACAAGCCAAGAATGGAAAAGATTTTTCAAATCCACAATGATTACAAGGTTGCCCATGACTCATTCCCCCACAGGTATTTCCCCCAAAAAGAATTCTAGTATTAGTCTCTATCACGTTTTAGAGTTGGTCATGATAAATACCTATAAGCCATTACTTTTAGTTGTACAGAAATTATGAATCTATCGACTATCGAACTATTTGACTAAGGCAAATAGCATTAGACATGATAATGGTTTTTTCTTTGCATGTTTCCCTCATTAAGCACATCTCTTAGGCCTGTTTAGTTGCCCATGAATCAAAACCATTCATAGTTTTTGTATAATACTGCATTCACAAATTGTTGCTATAGTGGATAGAATGACTTATTTGTGTTTTACTATGAGGTGGATTTTAGCAAAAGATTTTTTAATTTTGTTTTGAGAAAATTGGAACATGTTTGAATTCAAAAATGGCTTGAGAGTGAGGTTATGATAGCTATTGTCCTGCCCTATATGCATATAAGCATTTAAGGCTATGTGTGTATTTTTCTCATTGGGAAAAATTAATATCATTAAATGTCTTTTTTATATTTGGAGGTTATTGTTTTATAGTGTAGGTTTGGAGAATTGATAGGTTTTTTTACTTGAATTCTGTTGTGATGCAGAATGTACATTTTTTGATGTGTCACAGTTTGCATTCTTTGGCAAAGATGTTGTTGAGTTGGGAGGTTGTCATTCTTCGTCGCTTGGAGTTTTTAAAATGGTTAGTGATGCTTTTACTTTAATTTTAGGATTTTCCTTCTTACCTATTTTCTTTATTTGGCCCTTTGTTTTACTAATCTATTTAAATTTCGTTATTTTAATTCAAGGTTTTCTAAACCAGGTTTGATCTTATTGAAATAAAAAAGTTTCTGAGCAAAGTATGCTTCTTTAGTTTTAGATATTAATTTTTGCATGTCAATGAATTTTAATTAGTTTTTTATTGGTATATTTAGCTACTATAGTTTCTTTTTTTTTTTTCTTTTTTAGGTTTCTTCGTTGCATGTTATATAATTTATTTGGAGTTTGATATTAGAATTTATGTTTGTTTTATAAAATTTTAACTTTATACTAGAATTTATTTATTTATTTTTTGAGCCTAATTGATTTCGTTTTGCATATAATTCTAAACATTAAAGCCAGTTAGGACTAGATGTAGTTTATAATTGAACATAAGGATTGGATTCAGAAGTTGGGCTTGGTGCAATGATAAGTACCTTCCATAGAACAAGTCACTATGTTAGTTGGAAATACTATAGTATGGCCCATATTTTTGGGGTTTCAAGAAGTCACAAATCACATAAACCCAAAATAATTTGGATTCCATTTTTTTTTTTTTTTGGCAAAATCTTTTTGTTGAGAACAATATACTCTTGTGAAACTGAAGGTCCAGTTGTTTCCAATTGATGATGCCATTCAGAAAATGGTGAGATTAAAAAAATATATATTAGTTGTTTGATAATTGAGATTTAATTAAGCATAACCTCACATGAAGGTTTTTTTTTTTTTTTTTTTTTTTTTTTGTATATATTGTTAATTTTTAATTGTCTTGGTTGTTTGTCAAGACAGGTTTCTAATTTCTATATTACATTATTCTCAAAATTTTTAGGTGCTTGAAATTTATGATTATCTCTATATCAACACCTGTAGATCAACCAAGTTCTATTTAAGTACATCTTGGCTATATTTGCTAGGTTCTCAACAAAAGTCCTTCAAGGGCAACTAGTGTACATGTATTGGGATAATAGAATAAATGAATTGGCATAAACTATATAATGGCCCATGAGTGACTAAGTCGCTTAATTAATTTGTGTATCTCTGTTTCATAACTTTTATTGATGAATTAGATTATTGAAATTCACAATTTGATACTAATCATTTTATTTTTTCACATGGCATATGTCTATGCTTCTCTTGGATATAAGATTTAGATCATTTCGTTATTTTCCTATGTAAGTTAGTGTAATTGTCATAAGGTATCCTCAAAAATTTAAAAGAGATGTGTAAGCCAAATGTATGTCTTGTATACTTCTATATGTAACTTTATATGCTATTATGGTAATTTTGTTCTGAAGTTTTAAGACATTTTAAACATTTTGCAACAAGTGTTTTGGGTCAATATCCTATTGTGGGTTCGGTATGGAGAAGGAATTTTACTAGAGTTATTGGTGTATTAGTGGCTTTTGTTGTATTAGTTGATTGTGGCGTTGAGACTGAATAGGGTGTTGGTACAATCATAATTTTTAGTCTGTTTCAGTTGTAAGGTAGGGATGGGGGATGAACCGAGTTAATTTATAAACTTATCATTAGATATCAAAGTTGATGTATCAGGGGCATATTCAATCGAAAAATATACAATACTTAAAAAAAAAAAAAAAAAAAAAAAAAAAAAAAAAAAAACCTCGCATTCAATAGCTTTTCCATGCATCGCACGGGTTAGCGACTAGTTGATATATATACTCCAAGCTTGAGGGTTAGAGAAGAGAACTAATATTGTTGTATGAACGATACCATTAGGTGCTATTCTTACTTCTTCTAGAAGAATCAAGAATACACTAGAATAATATACTATAGTGGTGAGGTTGAGGTATCCCTATTGAGGTGTCCTCAGTAGGTGTAACAAACTTCCCTACACAAGATTTTTGAGGTTTTTTGTTTGGGTTGTAAATATCATTCTCTTTCGTCATTGTTTTCTTTCCTTCAACAATTCTATTACTTGAGAGTTTTGGTAGTTCTAGTTTAATCATTATTTGGTATTTCTTGGGTGATGCCGAGAGATTTTGAAGATAACCTCCAGGTACTTAATAAGCTAACTTGTGTAGGATTGTCAAACTATTGAGACAGAGTTGGGGTAATCAATGGATGATTTGTTTTTAGATTTTGTCAAAATTCCTTTGGCAGTAGCATCTGTAAGATCCTACAACTATTGTTGGTAGTTGGGAGAAAATATGAGCACATGGCTTAGGATATCAATAATGTAATTTCTTAAAAGTATTTTTTGAGACAATCTTGTTAGTTACTTATTGTAGGGTCTTTTTGGTTAAATCGGGTTGAGCTGCCTCCCGTGTACTCGGGCCCAAATATTCTGAGTAAGGGAGTTGAGACCGGTCCAAGCGCAACTCAATTTGGTCCGGCTTGTGCACAAACTACGCCTTGTCTGCTAGGAGCACGCTTTCGGCGAGCAAAACTGTTTCGATTAAGTCGTGGCAAGCAGATATGATAATAATAAGATAAAAGAAAGTACTTTGACTTCTTTATTAAAGTAAATAGATAATCCCTACTTAAGTAAAGATAATCACGGTTCAACAACAATTATTTTTATAAGGAAAGTAAGGGAAACAAGTGGGTAGTATATGGGTTACTTAAAAGAGGAAAGAAATCTGATTAAATCTGATCCGCAAGACTAAAACCAAAGAGGGAAGCAGACCTGAATGGTGGTGCACAAGAGAACTCCTTGTTTTCGGCAAAGAGCAGGACTTTGAGAGGGAATCAACCTATTGGTGCATGCCTGCTGCTCTAACTCTCTATCTTTTTCTTTCCTTCTCTTCTACTATTCCTCTTTCTTTTCTTTGTACTTCTTTTTCTTAATACTTGTTTTCTATTTCCTAGTTTTCAAATTCCTAATACTTGTGCAGGAATTTCCCGGAGGATACTCCAAATGCGCACTTCGGAGGGTTCATTCATAGTTTGAAGGCTCTACACCATTCGAATACCCTTTTCAACAAGTGGAAGTGCTCTTCTCTCCTCCTTGATTTAACCACTATGTCATCCACATAGTCCTCTAGTTCCCGATGCATCATGTCATAAAATATGGCTGTCATCGCTCATTGATAAGTTACACCTGCATTTTTTAACCTAAAAGGCATCACAGTGTAGTAGAAGTTGCCCATGGGTGTTACGCAAGCAGTTTTCTCCTCATCCTTTAGTGCCATTTTGATCTGATTGCATCCATCGAACCCATCCATGAATGAAAACATGATGCTTCCTACTGCAAAATCTATTAGCAAATCCATGTTTGGCAATGGGAACTCGTCCTTCGGACAGGCTCTGTTGAGATTTCTGAAATCTACACAACACCTTATCTGTCCGTTCTTCTTCTTTATTGGTACTATGTTGGATAGCCAGTAGCAGAGTTGAATAGGCTTGATGAATCCTGCGGCCATAAATTTCTGTACTTCTTTGATTATTTGCCCTTCTATTTCAGTGTGGAATATCCTGGCGAGTTGGGCCCTTTGGTTTGGTTTCTAGGTCCACATTCAACGTATGCGCCACTAGCCCGAGGTCTAGCCCTGGTATTTCTTTGTAATCCCATGCGAAGACGTCTTTGAACTCTTTCAACAGCAGTACCAGTTATGATTTTTCCTTTCCTGTCGGACTTGCAATAATTGAGATAGGCCTTGGTCCTTGTGAACCAGACCCCACGTAACATGCCAAACTCTCGTGCTGCCACTCTTAGGTGGGGCCGAGTTGTATTTCACTCGTGGGCCTCACGCGCCTTCATAATTTGTACACAATCCCGCCATCGGGGCCTTGAACCCGACACATTGGGGTGGGTCATCTAATTCTGTGGCGGGTGCTTCTTTTCTTTTCTTTTTTCGAGTTAGCAACTCCCTTAGATCAGGCTTTGGGTCACCTTGGAAGTCTTCCCACTTAGGTACGAAGGTACCTCGTGGCTTTGACACTGAGCTTTCCCCGGATGGAGCCCATTGGTTGTAGAACATAGTTTCTACTAAATGAGCCTCCACTTGTTCGAATAGCGAGGGGTTTGCTACTATACATATCATTCTGTCATTCAACCTTCCTTTCACACACTGGTGATAGGTGGACGGGATCGGTCGGTGTTTGTGCAACCATGGCCTCCCCAAAATCACATGATAGGAGACCTCTGTTTTCACCACATGGAACCCAGCTAAAGAAGCTATAGGGCCTACTTTTAACCACAACTAGATGTGGCCTGCAGTGTATTCGCCCCTTCTACCAAACCTTGTCACTTCCATTGGGCATCCCTGAATCTTTTTTTCCGAAATTCCTGCTGCTTGTAAAGTGCTCAATGGAATGAGATTTACTGAAGCACCTATATCTACCAAGGCTATCTTGATAAGGATTTGATTTATAGATGCTGCTAAGTAGAGGGGCCTCCGGTAATCTGGGTATCCTACCTCCATATCCTTATTACTAAAGGTGATCTCGGTCGACTCCTGTAAGAGGGCTCTGTCCTCCGGGATTTTTGCCAATAAGCATTCTACTCCTGCCCTGGAGGCGATGCTCACTAGAGCCTCCATGGCTATCTTTCTATCCTTTGCTATGAGCCCTGGCTAGTCAAACAAATTTTTGAATTTGGAGCTTCGTTGTAAAGTGGTAATTGCTGCAAAGGCGTGGGCTAGATTTTCTTCTTTGTCTTCCCTTGGATCCACACAAATTACTACCACTGCTACATCCTTCCCTTTGTGGTTTGGGAGTGGTTTTCTTTGAACCTCTTGCTAGGATAGTTCTAGAGTGCTTTCTTTGATCCTGCGGTGCACCAGTCTATAGAGCACCCAACACTCTGTGGTAAGGTGTTGCACGTAGTTGTGCAAAACGGCAGAAGTGTGGGTCCCTCCCCTCCTCTTCTGTGGGTTCCCTAGAAACTTGATTAGGCTTGAAAACTCCATCTGTTATCCACTTGTCTAGCAGCACATCTAATTCTTTTAGAGTGCATGGTATTGGTGGAGGAGTATCATATTCCCTCCCATCAGTCTTCCTTCTCCGTTCGCCGGTGGATACCGCCATAGCTTATGGGTGCTTCTTTTGTCCGAACTTGGTTTCACGGATTGAGTAGTCTTTCTAGCCTTTTGCAACAACTATGCAAATTGGGAGATTTCTAAGTTTTCCAAGACTACCCTGTACTCCCTAATCATGTTTGTCATACACATTTCCACCAATGTTCTTTCTTCGCAATGATCATAGCAATCAAGTGCTATATCCCTGAACCTTTTGATGTATTCCATCAAATCTTCACCATTCCTTTGCTTGGTTGCTTGCAGGGTTGCAAGCATTATTGTTTCTTCTTCGTGGAAGTACTTAGTGCAAAAATACATCCACCATGTTATCCCAAGTTGGGATTGATCCTGGCTTTGGGAAAACTCTTAAAGACATAAGTCTTCGTTTGTGGCGTAAGGGCCAAGAGTATTAATGAACTTGGTCATGTGCTCAATCGCACTTCCTTTCCTACCATCGATCTTGTGCAAAGACTCATGGCTTATACCTCTCGGGGTATAGTTTGCTAAGTACCCTTAGTGGGTAAGGAGGTCTTCGTGCATAGAATCTCTCCTTAGGTGCTCTGGCTCTCTCTTGTTCCAAGAGAGCCGCTACTTTGGCCATAGTGATGAAACGTTGTTCCACATTCTATGGGACACCTCCTTCTAGTGTCTCTTCTTTATCCGCCATATGTTCTGGGTCATGCTGGCTTCCTTTTTCTTTTGTTTTTCTCGCTTTTAGCTGCCGAATTGCTTCCATCATTTGTTCTTGTGAGTGTTGCAGGGAATTCAAAACTTCAATGAAGATGTTGGCATTGTCGGTAGGGATTCTTGGTTATGGCTGGGGTTCAATCCCCATTCCGTTGGCACCTTCCACCTGGTTAGGCTGCTGCATTCCGAGGCGTCGTTGGCCTGGACTCTGCTTGTGAGGGCACGACACTCATATTTCGCGTTGTTCTGGACTTTGGAGGCATTTGTTTGCGAGGGCTTCTGTCTTTATCTACTTCTCAACTCCCCAATGGAGTCGCCAATTTAATATAGTGGGTCTTTTTGGTTAAATTGGGCTAGGCTACCTCTGCGCTCATCGGGACCCAAATATTCTGAGTAAGGGAGTTAAGACCAGTCTAACTGCAACTCAATTTGGTCCGACTTGTGCACAAACTATGCCTCGACCGCCGGGAGCGAGGCTTACAACGGGCGTAACTGTTTTAGATGAGTCGTGGTAGGCAGATATGATAATAATAAGATAAAAGAAAGTACTTTGACTTCTTTGTTAAAGTAAATAGATAATCCCTACTTAAGAAAAGATAATCACAGTTCAACAAAAATTATTTTTATAAGGAAAGTAAGGAAAACAAGTGGGTAGTATATAGGTTAATTAAAAGAGGAAAAAAATCAGATTAAATCTAATCCGCAGGACTAAAACCACAGAAGGAAGAACGCTCAAAGTGAATAATCTCCTAGGGAGATCTTACCGTGGAAATTAATCACTTTGATGGAAGCGAACCTGAATGGTTGGTGCACAAGAGAACTCCTTGTTTCTGGCAGAGAACGGGACTTTGAGAGGGAGAGAGGAAATCAACCTATTGGTGCATGCCTGCCGCTCTAACTCTCTATCTTTTTCTTTCCTTCTCTTCTACTATTCCCCATTTTTTTTCTTTCCACTTCTTTTTCCTAATACTTGTTTTCTATTTCCTGGTTTTCAAATTCCTAATACCGTGGTGCTTATGTTGTCCCACTCCTGTACAAGGCAAGGGCCTCTTTATAGTGTTTGCCGTGACCAAATTTTACTATTTTAGCCCTTTACCACCTTTGTCCGGTCTAGGTGTACTTGCCGACCACCACTGGTCTGTCTGTGTGCCACTCCCCATCGCTGGACAAAAGAAAACTATTTTGTTTATTTGTCTGTTGTAGCACCCTTTCCTGCTATGGTATGGGTGCCTTCTCTCTCCCTATCCCTCATGGCATGCACCTAGTGGTTCCAACTCAGCTTTGCTTCTTTTGGATGATATGTCATCCCAGCAAGACATTTCCCCCAAAAAAGCCCGAGCATGAACCTTAAAATAGGTTTTTCCCCTCTCCCCACCACCAAACCATGCCCTCCTACCTTTGACCCATGACCTCACCGTGTCCTATATTGGCTCGACACAGGCTGGTGAGGTCTAGACCTTACACATGCCTCTCGTCCATGTATGTTCAAAATCTATCTGCTGCTCATGCGTTTGCCGTGGTTGGTCCGCATAGTCCGTTGTCCGTTTTTTGACTATTTTCTAGTTCCCTTTTCTTTTATGGCTTGCCCCACTTAGGGGCTAAGCCTTGCTTGATGGTGGGCTTTGTCTTTCTACAGCCCACCCTTTTTCTCGCTACCATCTCCTGCCGTGCCATTCCATCATTCTTGCTGCGAAGTTGTTTGCCTCAATCCTGCTGGGCCTCTTTGGACCTGCCGTTTATTCTTCTCCCAATGGCCCAAGACGGCCATTGGTTCTTTTATTACATCACTGGCGGATTCCTATGTCCCATTTGTTTTCTTTTGGGCGTCCTTGGCCCATTTGCTTTCCTTGGACTTCCTCGGCCATTTTCTCGACTTTGCATTCCAATGAGCTTTTTCTGAGTTCTTTGGGCTTCCCCGGCCCAATTACATTATCCCTCATCCTTGGGGTTCATGGGCTTGCCATCAACCCCTTACTTTCTTTGCTTTCATCCTTTAGGCCTGCCGTGGCCCATTCTCACTTTTTCCATATCATATACTGCCCATAGTTTGCTTATTTCTCTCTTTGTGGGCTCCTTTAAGCCTATTTACCCCCTCACAGCCCATTTATTTATCTCATGGGCCTGTAATCCATTATTCCTGCTGCTTAGGCTTAATGGGTTTTCTATCCACTTACCAATTCTTTCCTATCTGCATTGCTAGGCTTCTCCTTTCCAATTGGACTTCCAAAATGGCCATCAACACTTATTTATTCTACAGAGATAGCACAAGTCCATCGTGCAACTCTGCTTAATGGGCAGGAGGTGGTTGTTAAAGTTCAACACGAGGGCATCAAGAAAATCATATTGGAGGTTTAGCATGCTTGGCTTTTCAGATATTGGGATGAAAAGATTATGTTGAAGTTGTTTTATAGTTTTTGTGCATACGTTTTTTCCCCCCAGGATTTGAAGAATGCAAAGAAAATTGTTGACTGGATAGCTTGGGCAGAGCCACAGAATGACTTTAATCCTCTCATAGATGAATGGTGCAAAGAAGCTCCCAAAGAAGTTGACTCCATTCATGAAGCTGGTATACCCAGCTCTTGCCTAGAATTTAGTTGTTTGTAATTAAAAGGAAAATGGCTATTCTCTGTTGATCACTTGCATTATTTAGGGCGTGTAGGGATGAGGATTAAGGATTTACTTGAGGTTTTTGAATGATGGGAATGAAGCATATTAAATTTGCATTGAAGGGACGAGTATTTTATATTATCAAATGCATAAATAGATAGATATTCTCTTCAATCTGTTTCTTGGACTCTTTTGTCCAACCTGACAATCTCTGTCTGTTACCCTGTTATAACCAAATTATTTCCTATTTGGCTTACTCTATATGTAATTTATATGAACTGTTATCTTGCTATTCTAACTTTTGAAACTTTGCATTAGTTACACCCCCCTGTTCCAAAATTTGATTCTTATTGACATTTGTTGTTCTGTCTGTAGAGAATACTAGAACAGTCTCTAGAAATCTACGCTGCAAAAATACTGAACATGATGATAGAACAAATGCCAATCGAGTGGATGTTTTGATTCCAGATGTTATTCAGGTATAATATCTCTAATATATTTAGTACTACGTCTGCACACAGGACTGCATTGGGCTGTGTTATGATTTTTGGATATAGGGAGTAGAGGCCTTTCTATGGTTTCTCTTAAGAGACAAAATCCCAAACATAATATCAACTCTTCAAAAGACCCAAAGAACCTAGATCATAGCCTGGATTATGTGGGTTTGATTTGATAAGCATGTATCGTGTGGGTGTGTGCCAAGTCTTACATCAAGTGTTTAATATGTCAAGCAAGATTATATAATTGATTACGAGAACCCTAAATTGAAACTTGATTAGTCTTTTTGGGGTATAAGCACATATGTGGCTAGTGCTTTTCCCTGGCCATAACATTAGAAGTCTTGTAGGGAGTTAAAATTAGACTATTGCCATTTAAATTTGCATCAAGTTCTGATTAAAAGAAATTTATGATACGTTCTACATGTGGTGTACTAAGAAGTAAAGAAAGTTAGAAGTAAAAATAAAAGCTTCTAGTTCTTCACTACTCTAATTACTTTTGACATAAGACTAGAGTAGCACAAGAGTTAAGATATCTGCTGACAGATCCACTGTGCCTATGCGCTTAACTTTTGGCCATAATTAACGTACCCCTTCCTCTTTCTTCCCAGGAAAATCTTTTAGGCGCTCCCTAAAGTAGAGATTGTAATAAAGAATAAAAAATCCACCAAAAGAAAGAAAAAAAAAATAGAGGAAGAGAGAGAGAGAATTAAAGAGAGTATTCACATTTTTGTGTGGGCAAAATATGTATTGAATGGAAAAGAAAATAGCAAATTTTTGTAGTAAATAAAATGGGGAGAAGAGGAGTTAAAATAAAACGAAGATAAAGGGATAGATGAATTGCAACGTTGAAATATAGAGTAGTGTGGAAATAAAAAGGTAAAAGTGAGGGAGAAATGTTGGAGGAAACCTAATTGTTTGGTGAGAAATTAATAAGGAGAAGATACTTAAAGAGAAAAGTTAATAGATGCCCTAAGGACATTGATTTAAGAAATATTTTTAGAAACTTTTTATAAGAAAAGAAAAATACAATTAATTAATTTGATGGCGTTTTAAATTTTCCATTAAAGTGATGTCAAAACTTTCTTAAAATGGTTTATTAACATTTGCTTTAAAAGTACCTGTTAATGGGACCCATATTTAAAAAGGAGAACAAATATTGGAAATAGGTGGATAACTTGGCTCAATAGAAACCTAGTACACTTCAGCTTTTAGATATGAGAAATATTATATCTATAACATTTTCATAACAAATCTTAAATGATACATTGTCAACAAAGTAATTTAAGTTGTGGATTCAAGTTAAAATCAATAACAACTTACTACTTATGATGCATTGTGAATGTATTGTGTAAATGTTGTAGATGTAGCACTTCTCTTTAGATATATATAGCTATAGACTCACTTAAGTTGAACAAACTATTGACTTGGTTAAATACTTTTAGATTTTTTGTCCTTTACCGTGGAAAATATTGTCTTCCATTTTCATGTCCCCGACTCAAAGCATCTCCAATAGCATCAGCAAACACAAAATACTCTCTATTTTAGAGAGTATAACCACAAAATGCTGCTCCAATGGCCTTTTTTTTGGCTCATGAACAATAGCTCATAAAGTCCGATGAGCTACTGTTCATTCTTCAAATCCATTTTTACTATTATAATAATTAGGTGTTGAATAAAAAAATATTGGAAGATATGTAGTTGTTAAAAAAAAAAAATAATGAATGAAGAAATACTATTTAATTGAGATAGAGAGTCTGTTGAAAAATGTATTTGAAAAAATTGGTATATAAAGGTAAAAGTCACTGTTCATTCTCCAAATAGTACAAAAATTTGATAATTTTGCTCTCCAAACAGTACAAAAATTTGATGATTTTGCTGGAGATGCTCTCAGCATCCTGTTGCTTCTAATGTAGTCAACGGAGAAAGTCCTTATTTTGGAGTATATGGATGGCATTCGTTTGAATGACTTGGAATCACTGGAAGCATTTGGTGTTAACAAACAAAAGCTTGTTGAAGAAATAACACGTGCATATGCCCACCAAATTTATGTTGATGGGTTTTTTAATGGTGATCCTCGTCCTGGTACTCTCTCTCACTCTTATTGCCTCTTTTCCCCCTCCCCCACTCTCTTTTCAGCTGAGTTTTGTGTGGGGTTGTATCAAATCATTCATTTTGTGTGGTAATTGTTCCATTTTCTTCAACAATGATTCAAGAGTACCCCTTGAAAAACAACATAATCAGTAGCCAAAATATAAAAGAAATAGTAGAAAAATAAAGGCAGATCAGAATGAAGTGATAAATAAGGACAAAAATGGCAGACCACGAAAATGCACCTCCAGTTTACTCAGTGGTAATGACTCGGAAGTGCCAGTGATTTTCATGAACATGTTGATCGCTTGCTGTATTGGCTTTGAGATTGTCAGCGATTTTTTTCAAAGACAGAGATGTGTGGTTGGAAAAGAGAAATTGCTTGCAAATCTCAGTTTTTTTGTAGTCTGGTTATATTTATATGTACTGAGGGAAAACAACTGTATAAGAACTTGTCATGAACTAGCTTTATAATCTGATTTTTTAATGCATATTTTATACATGTACCATGCAGGTAGGTCAAAAGGGCCTTTTTTGACAAGATTTTAGCCCAAAACATTGATAATGGAATCATATGCTCAGTTAATAATTTCAAATGTTCTCTTTTCATTGTTAAGTTGATCATATTTCGTTGTAGCATTTTACTAGAGCATATTACTTGATCTTGATATTAATTTGCTTATCTTTTTCTTAAGAGACAAAGAAGGCAAGGAAAATGTGATGTGGCATGTGTGATAATAAATTTTTTGCATGGCAAAATGAAACCATAATGACATTGGAATGAGGGCACATATATACCGGCTGGGCTCTATTTTTAATTGTCTACATGCTCAAGAAATAATGCGTTCACTGCTTTTTGGGGAGCATTATGCAGGAAATTTTCTTGCGAGCAAGGAACCTCCTCATCGTCCAATTTTGCTCGACTTTTGGCTTACAAAAAACCTATCAATTCCTATCAAGCAAGCACTGGCTAAAATGTTTCTGGCATCTGCGGAGGTTTGTAAATACTAAATACTTATTTGTGGTTTTTCTGTCTTTGCTAAAACTGATACTGTGCTGTATTTTTAATCCATCTAAAGAACTATATCTGATGAGTAATATATTGACTTTGATTTGTGAGCCTTCATCAGTCAACGCTCACTGAGATGAAACGGTATTATTGTGTTTCATTTTGCTTGTTCCTTATAGGGCAACATATTTACTTTGCTTTTGTTTTCCTCTTCTCTTCTGTTATTTTAATGTGTAGCACTAGGTTGCCATGATGAGTGTTAAAAATTAAATTGAACTAATCATATTCCATCGTGTGCAAATAATTGGGAGTGATCTGTTTTCACTCATGACTAATAAAGCATGGTGATGTGCAATTTTCCAATGCATATATATTTGAGAATATTAATTACCAATATGATATTGATTGAGTTGGTTTACAATAAATTATGATTGCTGCAATATAACCAATTCATTAGTGTTGTCCTTTTGCTCTTAAGATTGCTTTGAAGTTCAAACTGTTCTCTTGATGATATACTTTGGATGCTTTTGCCACAGGGGGACCACGCGGCTCTTTTGTCTGCTTTTGCAGAAATGGGATTTAAGTTGCGCCTGGATATGCCAGAACAGGCAATGGAGATAACAAGTGTACTCTTTCGTACTTCATCGTCAGCAAAGGAATCTCTTGTAAGTATGCGCTAAGCTTGTGTTACTTCAAGTATTGTTTTTCTGTCTTTAAATCCCGACTTAGTTTTATTTACTTATTTGTTGGGCTTTTAAGGAAACTATGAAATTACTGTCGGAGAAAAGAGCAAAAAACATGAAGGTTATAGAAGAAAAGATGAAACCCAACCAGAAAGAATTTAAACGCTTTAATCCTGTAAGTTAATGTATCTGATATGTTTATTGACTATTTTCATCCATGTTCAATTCAGTTACAACCTTTATTTTCAGGTTGATGCAATTCCTGGAGACATTGTAATCTTTTCACGGGTCCTTGGTCTTCTAAGAGGTCTGTAACTGGAATATCTATGGCTAAATGTAGGTTCCAATTGTTGTCACTTATTATTTTGTATGTTACATGGATTTAGGGCTTTCTTCCACACTGAATGTTCGCATAGTATATCTAGATATCATGAGGCCATTTGCAGAATCTGCTTTGCAAGGGTGAGTCTACTCTGAATCTTGGTGTGTTGTAGTTTATTATTTATTGTCATCCTTGTTTCTGTAATCGGTATCATATCTGATTGAATCCAGAATGCCCTTAACAGACATATTAGTAGGGGACCAAGAGTTAATGATCACTGGATCTATGACACACCTGTTCATTCTGATGTGGAGGCCAAGTTAAGGCAGTTCCTAGTTGAGCTGGGGAATAATGATAAAATACTTGGAATACAGGTATGCTGCACTATTTAACTATCATGAATATCATAAGATGATAATCCAAATACTATCTTTTTGTTTATATAGCAGTTACTGTAGCTTGATTTAGATTTTCTTATCTCTCTACCTTTAAAATTTTCAGCTTTAGTTTCACTCTTCGCAGACCCACACGATGCATGAGAATAGATAATTATTTTGTAAAAGTGATATAATATTTAATCTGTTCTTCCTAAAAATGAAACAATTTCTAAAATTATTATTCATTTTTCTCTTTCTACCAATAAATTATTTTATTATTTTTGGATGTATTTGATTGATATTATTCCTTTAGAAGATGGTCCATATTCTTTAAAATTATGATATAGTGCGTTATATATATTGTAGGGTTGAATTTTATTAACCATTTTGTTAGTTTTATTCCGTGTCAAATTTTCTTGTATTTTAGCAATTAATAACCCTGTATTTAGGTGGGAATCATGTAAGGGTAGTGTGTGAGAGAGTGTGAAGAAATGCTCAAGATTGTGCAAAGAAGCAGGAACTCGCGACTAGATCTCACAGGTGGCTCGGGCTTGCAAGCCGCGGAGAAGTTGCACACATGCCAAGCATGCCAGAAGTTAAAGCGTCATGCCCGTTGGAGCACTATATGACAAAAAGTACAGACTGGCCATTCAGTTACCTCGCGGCTTGAACTCGCGACTCAGTCAAGTCGCGAGGCCAAGCCACCAACTAGCTCTGTTATGAAAAAACCGACTTTTCGCATTCCACTCTCACCCTAGTATATATACCCCTTATACCCACAAAATGTATAGTGTTTCTAGAGATAATTTTGAGAGAAAAACCCTAAAGAAAAACAAGATTGACTCATCCACAATCTTCACATAGAGACTCTTCAAATTCCTCTACTCTCTTCCTCTCCATTGTTACATCCTTGAGAGGTACATTACCAAAACCTTTTCTTACCATACCCATATCCGTGAGAAGGCTGTTTGGTGCTTTGGGAAGCGATTAAGAATGGACCAATTTCATATTGGTTGATGCTATGGTTAGTAGCGAAATCCGGTAAGCTAAAGAAGAAATAGGTTCGGCGTAACTTCGTTGGAGTAAGAGCTTGGAAGGCTTAGGTACACTGGGTAGAGTAGGCTTGAAGAGTCTTTTGCTGTTCATATATCCCAACTACATTCTTTAGTAGATTATTTACCGCTTGGAAGGCGGTAGAGAGGTTTTACGCCGAGGGCTTCGGTTTCCTCTTCAATAACATATCGTTGTGTTATCCTTGTGTTTGCATCTCTCTTCCCTTAATCTTTGCCATTTAATTTCTACTGTGGATGTGATTTTATTTGATT
The DNA here is from genome assembly GCA_028216015.1 of Quercus dentata. NCBI lineage: Eukaryota > Viridiplantae > Streptophyta > Magnoliopsida > Fagales > Fagaceae > Quercus > Quercus dentata. The sequence goes on from CP116448.1 coordinate 309,497, forward strand.
TAGATTGTTTATCAATTTTGTATTAAGTTTATGTTCATATTCCGTACATTAATTGTTTGATATTAAGCTTGAATTGGTAATTTGTTAATTGGGGGTCTAAACGCTCATAGTGTTTTATACACTAATTGAACATTCATAAATATATATATATATATATATATATATATATATATATATTTTCTGTATGACTAAACTTTTTAAATTTCAAATAAATTATTCAAATTTCTCATTATCTTAAAAGAGATTATCATGATAATAAAAACTCATAACAAAATTACACTTGATATCCCTCAAATAATTGGTAGGCAAAATTCAAATGCAAAGTCAAGATTGTGTTTTGATATAAATTCAAATTATCACTTCCAAAATAATTAAGTATTAACTCAAACAAAAATCAAACCAAAGCTATGAGGGAGAGAGACTACTTGTGATGGGAAACTTAAAAACATAAGACCAAAACCTATTAAAAAATTCAAGAGAGAGGGGGAGAGAAAATAATCACTTTTTTAGGTGAGAATGTGAGAGAAAATAGCAAATTTATAGAAAATAAGATGAGAAGAAAAAAGTAAAAATAAAAGATATAAATACCAAATTATCCAAGTCATGCTATGTAATAGAATAACATTATATTCTTATATACTATTTTATAATGCAATAGGAACTTGTAATAATCAAAGAAAAGAAAAAATGTAGCAACTTAAAAACACAATACTAAATCACATCAATCCAAAGTAAAGCTCTAAAGAACACAAAAATTCTATCAACCTAAAATAGAGATGCAAGAAAACTATTTAAAAAAAAAAAACAAAACAAAACAAAAACAACAAATTTGAAAAAAAAAAATTTTGAGAGAGAGAGAGAGAGAAATAGCATTTTTGTGTGTGGGAAAACTATGCATAGAGTGAGAGAGAGAATGACAAATTTATAGTAAAATAATGAGAATAAGAAGAGTTAAAATAAAGGAAGATAAATGGATAGAGGAATCGTGATATTAAAGTAAAGAATTGTGGGAAGATGAAAAGGTAAAAGGGAGGGACAAAAGTTGGAGAAAGTGTAACAATAAGTAAAGAATTTTTTTTTTTTTTTTTTTAAGAGAGAGTTTCAACCTATGGCATTTGCTCCTGATGATAGTTTTTTATTATCAGACCAAGACACCAATTGGTTTTTGGTGTAGGCGGGGATTGAAACCCAAATCTCTTATTCAATCATCAGAGACTTTACCAGTTAAGCTAACTAGAATCTACAATTCAAAAAACTAATAAGAAGAAAAAGAGTTCTTATAAAAATAAATAATAAAAACTGGCAATGATGTATATCTAAAAGAAAAATTGATAGTAGAGTATCCAAAAGTTAGGCCCTGTCAGATTCTCGCTATCCTTTGTCAGATTGTGTATTCAAGAGTTAGGCCCTTTTAGATATACACTACTGTCAATTTCTTTAAGACCTTCTCCCCTTTCTCTATATATGTGTATGTGTTAAAATACTTAGTATTCTAAAATAAAAATAAAAATAGAAAAAATAAAAACTAAAGTGTCCAATCTAATGATAAAATTTCTTGACTGATGGAAAAAATTCAGTAGAGTATGCTAATTCCTAAAATGCCTCAAACATTTCTAGCAGTTACAAAAGCACCAAATTCCTGCCAGTAGTTAATAGTGATACCAAGCTCTCCTGCATGCAATAATGACAAACATACAAAAAGATATGGACGTTGACAACCTCATTAAACTATAAAGAGGAAGGAAAAACAAACTTGGCAATAAAGAAACTATACCTGACATGTCAAGCTAGTATTCCATATATACCTCTACCACAGATAAGTATTAGTAAAAACAATAGAAATTTTACTAAAGGCATGTTTAAATCTGTTAGGACATATGTGTTTCAGATGTTAAGAATATAGTTATAATTTTATGTAATTGGCTAATCCTTTGACAAAAAGCACTTTACTTGTATTTAGGTAGATTTAGGATGTGTTTAAATACTTCAAGAAACCATATTTCAAAATCAAGTGTTGAAGCCTTCAAGTTTGTCCAAGAAAACAAGCTGAAAGTGCAGAGTTACTAAAGCTCAACAGCTAGCTCGACAGTTAGCATGTGTCGAGGTTTAAGAAGCTGTTTTAGCCCCGTGGCTCGACAGCTATCTCGATAGATGCTCGACAACTTCGATTTGTCGAGGTTTACAAAAACAGAATTTCTGATTTGTTTTTCTTGGGATCCGTGGATGTGTCTTTAGGCCTTCTTTTCTCCTAACCCTAGACATATAAAAGGATTGTTTTAAAGGCCGTCAAACAGTTCACAAGTTGCACAAGCATTGAGTAAACTCTGTTCAAGTAAATTGTGACCGGAGACGAAGTTCTTACCCTAATTCATTTCTTTCTCTTGAAGAAGTTGTTGTGTATGTGCACCATAGGATTTTGTAACCAAGCATCTTCTTGATCTTCATCGTGTGGATGAACTGAAGAACTTTGCAGCCAACAACCTTCTCTAGTTGGTGATTGAAGTCGCGTACTATCCGCGCAATTGGTTAGTCACGTACTTGGGAGCCGTGCATCAAAAGGGAAAACTATCACTACAAAACAAGTCCAATTGGGTATTGGGGTAAGGGTTCAACTGTAGGTTGATAAGGTACTTGGGATTCCTTTACTTGTAACCGCTTGTTGTGATAATAGTGGAGTTTCAGGAGTGGTGACCTGAAAATCAGCTAGTGGAGTTTTTATCGTTAGGCTTTCCCAATTCGTAAACAAATCACCATGTTATTTATTTTTCACTACATATTTAGTTTATGGTCATTTGTTTGTGCTACCACTCATTTTGCATGATAAATTGATTAATTAATAACTTGGCTAATTAATTAATTAATTTCAATCACAAGGGATCAATCCGTTTATGGCCTATCAAGTGGTATCGGAGCAGGCATACTCTAATTAGGGTTTAATCTTTCTTGTGTTGATCCATTGACCCCTGTTTGTCATGGATAGAGGACAATCATTAATCATACCTCCTTTATTTAATGGTACTAACTATGCATACTGGAAAGTACGCATAAGAGCTTTCTTGCAATCTTTAGATGAAAAAGTGTGGCAAGCTGTGGAGTTAGGCTGGACTAAGCCTACTGAAGCGCCAACCAACCGAGATGGTGCCAAGATCAAGGCGGCAAACTTCAACAGCAGAGCATTGAATGCCTTATTCAATGCAGTCACTAATGAGGAGTTCAAGAAAATATCCTCCATTGAAACCGCAGGCCCCAGTTCCTCCCGCTCATCCTCCACCTCCCCCTCCTTACGTGCGGCAATGTAAGAGACAAAGGGTCGCTAACCTATCCTCCACCGGCCTAGGAGAGGGTCAAGTTCAAATTTCCCCCCAACCATCTCGGGGTATCACTATTCGGGAACCCCCAACCCAGGTTGGAACGAATGTGGCCTCATCCTCTAGACCGGTGCAGCTATGGCAACCTACGTTTGAGATAGATGGCACGCCCCTCCCGGCTAGTGCAAGCGTCCGGGCATGGGAGAAAGGTGAAGAGGGCCGTGTTGCCCAAAGCTTGGTTCACGATCTCCTTTTGCCCTAGGACGTGAGTGCGTTTGCTGATGGGACCAATGAGATCATGGGGAGAAGACTCCAATGGCACACTATCGCAGTAAGTTCCCTTCCTTTGCACTCTTATTTTTTCTTTTGCACATATTCTTATTTTTTTCGTATTCGTTGTTCCTTCAAGTTACCATGCGCGAATAATGTTGCCTTTACCGGGCCGCTCGGCTAGCCCATATCCTAAACGAAAGGGTGAAGAACCTTACCAAGGAGGTTGATCGGGAGAAAGTCTGGGGGGAAGAGGCCGTAAAAATAGCTAAGGAGAAAACAAAAACTGCTGAATCAGCCGAGAAGAGGGCCGCCACTGCAGAGAAGTCTCGGGCCTCGGCAGAGAAAAGATCGGCGAAGCCGGTGACGCAACTGAATGAAACGGAAGTGAAGTGGCCAAGCAAAGCAAGCTTGAACTCTACCCTGTCCAAAGAAGTTGCTAATTTGCAGGCGGCCCTTGAAACTTATGAGAGCAAATGGTATGACGAGGGTTTCGCTAACGCGGAGAAGGGCGTGAAGCCGGTAGTGATGCAAGCTCGGTAGTTGTCTTTTCGGGAGGGCTGGATGGCTGCTCTACAGGCCTTAGGGGTACCCGAGGACTCCCCTTTTAGGAACCCTGGCCAGATCCCCCTTCTAGATTCTACCCCAGCTGCTCGTAACCTAGCCGGTCCAAACGATGAGGAGGAGACAAATAGCTTGAGGGAGTTGGTGGAGCAGATTGACGCTCACGTGAAGATGATCGGGACGAAAGCAACCAGTAACCCTCCTATCGACGGCCCTCACGGTGAAGATGTTCATCTCCAGCCTCTTGTACTCGAGCATCATTCCGCCGAGATGACCTCTGAGACGCAACTTGTGGATCTTTCCTCCTAACTGTCGAACCTGTTCTACTTTACCTTTATTTGCTTTCATTTAATCGCTTTTTATTTTTAGTTGGTTTGCCCATGTCGTCGGGCTATGGCGACTAAACGATTATTTTCTTTTTTCCTTTTTCTTTTTTTTTTTACTAAACAGCTACTTAATTTCTGGATTTGAACTTAATATCACCGGGTTTTGGTGGTGAAGTAATTGATTTCTCATGCTTAGTTTTGATTCAGGTTTATTTGCCGATCGATTACCTTAATTGTTTTTGTGATTATGCATATATATATTTTAACCTCCTTGTGAATACTTCAAAGTTTCCAGGCATGCATGTATTACTAATGTACGGGGTGTGTTTCCGACTTGGAATATAACACATTTTTGTAATACTTCTACCCTTAGAGAATTTTGAATAAGGTTTTCCCTCGTTCGAAGATAGGGATTGAACCGAGAAGTCAGATTATGCTCTTTGGAAATTCTGAGTAAAGCTTCCACCTACTCGGTGATAGGGGTCAAAGCGAGACTTCTCGTCCTTAGACAATTTTTAGTAAGGTTTCCACCTACTCGGTGATAGGGATCGAATCGAGAAGCAGGCTTCTATCCTTAGAAAATTTTTAGTAAGGTTTCCACCTGCTCGGTGATGGGGATCGAACCGAGAACCAGGCTTCTGTCCTTAGAAAATTTTAAGTAAGGTTTCCACCTGTTCGGTGATAGGGATCGAACCAAGAACCAGGCTTCTGTCTTTAGAAAATTTTTAGTAAGGTTTCCACCTGCTCGATGATAGGGATCAAATCGAGAACCAGGCTTCTGTTCTTAGAAAATTTTGAGTAAGGTTTCCACCTATTCGGTGATAGGGATCGAACCGAGACGCAGGCTTCTATCCTTAGAAAATTTTGAGTAAGGTTTCCACCCTTTCGATGATAGGGATCGAACCAAGAAGCAAGCTTCCGTCCTTAGAAAATTCTTTAATTGCTTGAATTTCCTTAGCTTCCTCTATGTCTATCAACCGGACATAGTGAATAAAAAGAATTGGCTGGGCAGGTATGAACTAGTTGCATCGTTATCATATGAGTTAGTACAACGTACATTTTTCCATGCATGGACGGTCAATGATAAAACTTCTTAAGATTATAAGCATTCCAAGGTCGGGCAATGGTATTTCGTTAATGTCTTCCAGGTAATATGCCCCTACACCTGCAATGGATGTAATTCTGTACGGTCCTTCCCAAGTTTGGGCTAGCTTCCTAGTGTTTGTATCCGGCATGCTTCCTACTACTCTCCTCGCACGGATCTCCAGCGTTGAATTCTCTCACCCTTACATCTCGGTTGTAACGTCCGGCAAGCTTTTGTTGATACTCCGCTAGCCTTATAGTCGCTGCGTCTCGATATTCTTCAAGTAAATCTAGGCGCTCCATCAATCGACCGTCATTCTGGGACATTGAATCCCGAGATTCGAACACTACATAAATTGACCTCGACTAGTATCACGGCTTCAGCCTTGTACGTGAGAGAGAATGGGGTCTCACCCGTGGACCTCCGAGGAGTTGTCCGGTATGTCCACAAAACATTGGGTAGTTCCTCGGCCCGGTTGCCCTTCGCACCTTCCAGTCTTCTCTTCAAGCCATTTACGATTACCTTGTTCACGGCCTCAGCATGGCCATTGCCTTGGGGATACACTGGAGAAGAATACCTGCTCCCGATACCAAGGTTGCTACAAAATTCGCAGAATGCTCATTTGTCAAACTACGACTTGTTATCCGATATAAGGGAGTTCGGAACCCCAAACCTGGTGGTTATAATCTTCCATACTAATTTCTTCACGTCTACGTCCCTGATATTGGCCAAAGCCTCTGCCTCCGCCCATTTGGTGAAGTAATTGACGGCTACCAAAACAAATCTTCGATTTCTCGTTGCTTGGGGAAAAGGTTCGAGTATGTCCAGCCCCCATTGCGCGAAGGGCCAAGGACTACTAATTGGGTTCAAATTTCCGCAGTTGGTGTATCAAAGGGGCATGTTTCTGACATCGCTCACACTTTCGGACGTATTCCATGGCATCCTTCTGCATTTGGGGCCACCAGAATCCCCGAGTCATTGCTCGGTGTGCCAGCGATCGTCCCCCTACATGATTTGCCGCATACCCCTTCATGCAGCTCAGCCACTTGAATTACCTTCACCGTACAAAAGTTACCTATGGCCTGCTTCACCAATTCTAAGTACGCTTTCATCCGAGGATCTTGAGCCTCAAAACTCCCCCGCACTTGGTTGACTATAAGCCGTGAATCCAAATAAACCTCTACATCCTGGGCTTCTAACCTTGAGATCGCCCTCAATCCGACAAGCAAAACTTCATACTCCGCCTCATTGTTGGAGGCATTAAACCCCAATCTGAACGAATGTTCTAAGTGAATACCCTCCGAGGTGATTATGACTAACCCGGCTTCGGAACCCTTGGCGCTGGAAGCCCCGTCCACATGCACCTTCCACGGGCGATGTTCCAACCGACAGACCATTTCCCCTTTAGGAGAGAATTCCGCCACAAAATCGGCTAATACCTGCCCCTTTACTGAACTTCTCAACTTATACCTTACATCGAATGCCCCGAGCCGTGTCCCCCATTTAGCTATTCACCCCATGAAATCAAATCTTTTCAATAATGACTATAAGGGTATTCGGTCAACACATATACGGTATGAGTCCGAAAGTACTAAGGCAATTTCCTGGTAGCATGCACTAGGGCTAGCACCAATTTCTCTAAAGGAAAATACCTGGTCTCGGCGTTGACTAGGGTCTTGCTAATATAATACACGGGTTGTTGTATTCCCCGTTCTCTCAAAAGCATGGCACTTACGGCATGGTCAGATACCGAAAAGTACATAAACAGCTCCTCTCAGGGATGCAGTGCAGTCAACATCGACGCTCGCATTAAGTACTCCTTGAGGTCTTCAAAAGCCTTTTCACATTCATCATCCCACCGAAATCCCCTCCACTTCTTTAAAAGTTGATAAAATGGACGATAGCGATCTAAAAATTTTGAGATGAACCGATTAAGAGCGGCCAGCATCCCTGTCAACACTTGTACTTCTTTTAGATTGCTCGGTGACCTGAGACGCTTCACGGCCTCTATCTGGTCGGGATTAACCTCTATCCCTCGGCTGGTGATTAAGTACCCCAAAAATTTGCTAGCCTCCACTCCAAAGGCACATTTCTCTGCATTAAGGCGCAATCTATGCTTCCGTAACACCTCAAACATCCCTTTGAGATCCTCTACATGCTGTGCCTCTTACTTGCTCTTTACCACCATGTCATCAATATACACCTCAACCGTTTGCCCAATTTTATCCCGAAACATCCTCGTCATCATCCGCTGGTATGTTGCTCTGGCGTTCTTTAGCCCAAAGGGCATCACGGTGTAATGATAATTAGCTTCGGGGGATATGAACGCCGTCTTCTCCTGGTCTTGAGTAGCCAGGGCAATCTGATGGTACCCTTGAAAAGCATCCAGGAAACTCATCATCGAGTGCCCGTAAGTGGCGTCCACCAATTGAACAATCTTTGGCATGGGAAACGGGTCCTTTGGGCATACTCGGTTCAAGTCCGTGAAGTCCACACAGTCCCTCCACTTGCCATTCTTCTTCCGGATGACCACGGTATTTGCCAGCCATTCCGAGAAAAAGGTCTCCTTTATTGCTCCCGCCTCCTTTAGCTTCTCTACCTCCTACCTTACCGCCTCAACATAGTCTTTTGCTGACCTTCTCGGCTTCTACTTCTTCAAGGGATATGAGGGGTCTACATTGAGCTTATGGACAATAAACCCAGATCAACCCCGGGAACTTCGTAGGGGTTCGAAGCGAAAACATCCATGTTTTGAATCGAAAACAGCAATACTTAGATCCTTTCCTCGTTACTCATACTCGCTCCAACCTAAAAATATTTATTAATGTCCGATAATATCTTTACCTTTACTAACTCCTCAGTGTAGCCAGCCCTTATTTCTTCTCGGGGCCCCTATGATTGCTATAAAGGCTTTTTAGGGACTCATCTTCCTGTTCAAGATGCTCCTATTCTGACTGCCCAGTCTCCTCATCCCTTACCAATTGTACGATTTTTTCTCCCTAATTGACTTGATTCCCCCGCTTCCAATTAACCACAGCGAGAAGACACTTTGTTTGGCCGCCTGCTAGTCTCCTCTTATCACGGCGACACCTTGCTCGGTTGGGAACTTGATCTTTACATGTAGTGTAGATGGAACAGCCTTCATTGAATGGATCCATAGTCTTCCCCGAATTGTAGTATATGGGGAAAATGAACTTACGATTGTAAACATCACTGCCACCTCCTTCCCTCCCATAATCATGAGAAGGGAAATTTGCCCCTCGGGAATCACTACTTTACCGTCAAACCCAACCAAAGGCGAAGTGTGCTTCATCGGGTCCTTCTTCCTTAGTCCAAGTCCCTTAAACAGATCCGGATACATTACATCAGCCTCGCTTCCTTGGTCTATCATCACCCTTTTTAATACGAAGCCACTTATCCATGCCGTTACCACTAATGCGTCATCATGCCGTTGGATCATCCCCTCCAAATTGTCATCGTCGAATGAGATAGGTTCCCGTGCAAACTTCATCTTCTTGCTCGGTGACTCTTGGCCAGGGTTACCCTCTACCGGTACTACAGTCAACACTCCTTTCCTTCTTCTTGTAATAAGCTTTTTTGGGGCAACATGGATTACTTCAATCACCCCTACAGGGGAAGGGAGAGGGTTTCCCCTTTGCCGAGTATCCCGCCCTACAATTCTGTCCCCCGGGTCTAACACGAAATCCTTTAAATGCTTGACCTTGACTAATTGCTCGAGGTGGTCCTTTAACATCCGGCACTGTTCGGTAGTATAACCTTTATCCCGGTGATAAGTGCAGTACTGATTTTGATTCCTCCTGGATGGGTCTCCTCTCATCTTATTCGACCATCGAAAAAATGACTCGTGTTTGATCCGGTCAAGAATCGTGTGTACCGATTCCTTAAACATCACATTCACTTCTCCCATCTGTTCGACCGGCTCTTGAATCGTCGGATCCCCCCGAGGTCCGAACGGGAAACCATTTTGCCGAGGTTGATTCATCATTGGTGCTTTACCTTTGCTCTACAGCCGGTCATCCTCTAATCGCTTTTATTCTTCGATGCGTATCATAAGCCGCCATATGCCTTCGTGAGGCTTCTTGGTCAACGACTCCCATAGCCCGAAATCCTCAAGCAACCCCATCCTAAAAGTGCTTGCTGCAACCTTTTCGTTATCCCTACCTATCTTATTGTATAACTCCTAATACCAGTTGGCGTAACTACGGAGGGTCTCTCCTGCCCTCATTTTCATTGAGAGAAGCACGTCTACCGACCGAGGTACTCAGCCGCACGTCACAACCGGACTCGAACTCCTGAATTAGCTCGGAAAAGCTACGTATGGATCTTTTCTATAACCCGTTAAACCACATCAAAGCAGTTGGTCCTAGACTCGAAGGAAATACCCCGCACATCAGCGCATCGTTATGAGTATGCGAAGACATCATTTGAATATAATGACCGACGTGCTCTATCGAATCAGTCTTCCCGTCATAACAATTGAATGGTGGGCGGGTAAACCATCAAAGCATTTCGGCCCGCTCGATTTCATTCGAAAACGGCGACCGAGCTGCCGCGCAAAACGCGACTCATGGCATCCATAGCAGCATTCCGAGGTCGCCTTTCCTCCGAAGTGATTGAGTTTCTAACTTGATTTTCCGAGAATGTGAGCGATCTCTGCGTTGCCTTGACTCCCGGGAGGGAGACTGGTTCCTATTTCATCGAGATCCTAGCGAATGTGAACGGTCTCGGTATCGATGGGATTCTCGAGAATGTGAACGACTACACTCAAGTCAAGATCCAGACTGATTAGATCCCTCCCCATATCTATTTCCCCGATTTCGACCTCTCGTTGTTGGTCATTCCTATCTCTTCTCTGATGACTACCTCTTACCTCCAGCTCCAAACCCCCGACTAACCTGCGTAGCCGTTCAAGTTCTTTATCTCGTTCCTCCCTCCGCCTACGTCCCATAGCACCAGAGACCGTCCGTTGGGTTTGGTATGATCCTTCTCCTATGCCAGACATCTCTTCTCGTTGGTCGTATTCCCTATCTTCTCGCTCCTTCTGTCTACACTCTCGCTAGCTAAACCCCCGAGAAGACCCTATGGATCCGGTTTTCGCACGGTCCCTCGAACGTCTTTCAGACATTTTCCCGAGCTTGAGTCCCTCTAAAACCACAGCGTCGTAGGAGAGCCCCACGGTGGACGCCAATTGTACGCTCCAAAGATGGGCTTGCTGGGCCAAACCGCTATTTGGGCTTACAATTTATTTGTCCGGTGGGTCCGGGTATCCTACCTTGGGTTGTTCTAGGCTTAGGGACCCAATAAGATCACTTTCCTCTCTTTCTCAATGTTTTCTTCTTCTCGGATCCTCTCTTTCTCTCTCCTTTCTCCTCCCAAAATTGCATCCCATCCCATTTATAGCCCTTGTTAATAGGGTCATCATCATTATTTCTCCCTTAGTGCAAAGAAAGGTCCAATGTCGATAAACTTAAGTGGATTTTTAGGTACAAGTGGCTTTGGAAATGGTTCCCACTACAGCAAATGTGTTCGGCAGCGAAGTTTCCTAAGGTTCTGCCAAGCACTCAAATAGCAATGTGACCGATCATGTGTATAGAGCCCAGAAATGGCTTCTCGGGCAGCATGCTAGCGGGTCGCTCGCAGTCCGCTTTCCAAGTACCTAGACAATATCTAGTTTAGACTAGTAGTTATTGTGGGTTTGGGCCGAGGCTTTTGTCGGTGAGAAGGTTGGACCCCCGGCCCATATCATTAATTCATGGCCCAAGACCCAAATGAACTTGGATGTTAGGTTCCGTACAATAACCAAACTTGCAGTTTTGTTTCAAGACCTAGTTTTAATCCTTAACCTAAATAGATAAATCTATATATATATCTTAATCAATTTAGAATTAAAATCAACATAGACATAGGTGACTAATTACACCTCATAATCTCAATGGTTAGTAGTGACTCCATTTTTCTACGTAAAATCCCCATTTTACCAAACCCACTTCCTTAAACATGTGCGATACATGTGAAAGGATCACACTTGCACTTTTTCACTAAAGTACACATTTTCACTTTACATATCTATTTTAAACTTATTTTTTTCATGTCATCATTACTGGTGGTATGAATGCACGTGCACATGAACGCCTTTCTCTCTCGAGGGACCGAACAAGGTATGTCAACAATAGGTAACCTAAAGGAATTACCACTATGATAACTCAAAGGAATCATGATGAAGGGTTGCTTAATGTTTTTTATTTTGTTGCAAGGAACCTAGAAAAATTTAAACTCAAACAATCTAAAGAATCATGATGAAGGAATTTTATGCCTTTTTGTAAATTAATTAAGTTATGACTCTATGTAAGTCCATAGATTAAGGGGCACAATATCAACAATTTAATCTCCACCTTGAGATTTGCTACTAGAGGATTCCTTTTCGTTACCCATTAAATATAATAATCTACAATCTCCTTGGGTTGTGGTAAAAATGAGAAGAAAAGAGAAATGTCCAAAAAATTAGGATTCAAGTTATGATGTCCTAGATTTGATTAAATGCGTGTTGTGTGGGTGTGTGATGGGTCCTAGATCCGGAATATCTTTGGGCTGATTTAGGCTTTATAAATAATCCTAATGAGTCTTAATTGTGACTAATTCTTTTGAAGTATGAGCGTAGATGTGACTAACACTTTTTCTTAGGTCATAACAAATGATATCAGAGTCGGCCTGGTTTTAACTCATTATTATTATTATTATTGAAAAGTTAATATGAATTCTTATTGAAAATAATGTCCTAATTTTTACTAATAGTTGCAAACAATTCTTTTTTGAAAAGCTAGAAAATGCCCTAATTTCTTTTGGAGATTGAACAAAAAAAAAGTGCCTTAGATTTAAAAAAAAAATAAACTTTAACTTTTTTGATTGTTTGATTGAAAAGTGGGTTGTAAGGACACAAAAATCAAACAGCCCAAGCCCACTTAGAATAGTGAGGTTTATGCAGCTCAATTAGACCCAAATCAATAGATATTTGTAAGAAAGTGGGTTAAACAAAAAAAAAAAGGGGGCTTAGCCCGAGGACAAAAATAGGTGAAGAGTGACTACAAATCAAGAATATATAGAAGAATTATTACAAGCTTGCCCGAGGAGGCAGTTCTTACACAGAATGATCCACAGTTCACTTTCTTCTCTCAAGGCTCTTATTCTAATTTCTATATTTCCAATATTTTTGTCTAGATCCCTTTTACTTGGAAGTTCCCTTCCCTTAAATACTTCTCAGCCCTTTACATCTTGGCCCTCCATCTCCACCTACCCAGGCCCTCACCATGACACTTGTCTCCTTAAACTTCTATTGAAGGTGGTAGAAGGAGCTACTTATCTATAAATTCCACTGTTCAGGTCACTTCCTCATCAATCTTTTTGATAAAGCTATCGTCAATCATTTAATGCAGAGGCGAGAGGGAAAATTCTCACCGGAGACTTCCCCTACCTTCCATGATTCTCTCTCCACATCTCATCCTTCTCGTCCGGACTTCCTAGAAGTCCCTTTTCTCTTCTCCTCCCATCCTCGGGTGGATCCCCTCTTCGGGCTTATGATGCTTTAATAATGATAACAGCTAATCGAACCCTTCCTCGGACCTTGAGCCCATATATATATATATATATATATATATATATATATATGTATGTATGTATGTATGTATGTATATCTGTGTGTGTATCTATATTATATTTTTTTATTTAAAATATTTTTATCACTAATAAGATAAAAAAATTAATGATTAATTAATTATTATATATAATGCATAATGTATAAAAAATATAATAATTTATGTACCTTAAATATGACATGTTAGAATAAGTTTAAAGGTAAAAGAGAAATAATAATTTGATAATGATTTGTTATTAAGAGATACTTTTAGAGAGAGAGAGAGAGAGAGGATATATGTTTCTTCCGTTTTTAGTTTGATATGTATCACCTTTTCAAATAAAATGGAGTAAATTATTAAGTATGATATATATTTTATTTTAATTTGATATATAAGTATGATATTATATCAAAATAATTGGACCCTATTGCATTTTTTCTAGATCGAACTTAAGATTTTTTTTTTTTTTTTTTTTTTTTTTTTTTGGGGGGGGAAGGGGGAGGGATATCAGAATCTTCAACTTTAGACAATTGTCTATGATCAAAATTATTGGACCTTCGTCCTGTCCTTTGGTTGGTTGATTAGTTGCTATTTATTTATTTAGTTTTTTTTGGTAAAGACTGCTTTCTCGAGTTTTAAACCTGATGGACTTGTTTAATATAGGATAAACTTGTTGAGATGAAATTTTTTTATTGACGTAATATTATTTTTACGACATTGTTGACATTGTTTTTATTATTAACCAGTCCTAACCTATCACGTCAACTGTGGTGAGAAAAAGCATGTAATTTATTGAGTCATTCGACCCATTGTGTGTGAGTGCAGTTTTATTTATTATTTATTTCATTTCTACTGATTTGGATTTATGAATGTTTGCCACTCATTGTGCCCTTGTCTCCTCTCACATGCAAAATTATTCTTAAATAGACAAAATTACTAGGTACTCTTAGAATATAGTGACATGGTACTTCCTTTGCTTACATAAATAGTAAATTTCGCCATGAATTCAATTAATATGACTTATTATTATATGAAATGAGAGAGTACCAAGTCATTATACTCTAAAAATAATGAGATAATAATGTCACGTGCACTAATATATGTTAGTTTTGTATTTGATGAAAGATAGGATCTGCTATGGTATTCATTGCTGTGTGTGTGTGCGTGTATATATATATATATTTCATTTTAAACTTTTTTTTTTTTTTTTTTGGGAGAATGTCATAAAGAATTATAGTAACTCTAGTCACAGCACATAACTACTTGATTGGATTTTTAAAATTCATAAACGCAATAAAAACTGAAATATTCAAGAAAATTGATGCCCCTCGAGGGGGAAAAAAAAGGAAATGCAGGTAGTCAGATTTTGATATAATGCTGTATTTGGGGTTGGTTAAATGGGCATCAAATATCAAAATCATGATCATTTAAACGATGAGGACTTCCAAAACTGTGAACTACACCAAAAATAAACTTTTGAGTACTTTTTATAAGGGGAAAAAGCGTGGTAAATTGCAATTGGTAAGACATTGGATTTCCTTTTGATAAAAAAATTTTTTTTAAAAAAATCCAAAAAAAAAACAAAAAAAGAGCTGACCAAAACAAAGCGGAAGCGTGGGGTGGGGTGTATTTAAATATTTTTGACCAAGATAAGAAAAATTCAAACGTGTGAAAGCCCAGCTTGTTTGGTAAGTGTTCTTAAAGTGTTTTTTTGAGCAGTTAAACGTTAGAGCATATAAGACCCCAAAAGACGTTGTGCTATTCATACTTCTCTACACGCTGCTCTTGTTGGTAAACCTTCTGTGTGAACGGTGATATAGGCTCTCTTGCAATGGTGGCACGAGACAATCCCTTGAGGAAGATGTCAGATTCAATTCAGGCGCTTGCAGATACTGTAAACTCGGAAAATCCACACATCAAGGTCAGTGATGTGGTTCAGCTTTGCCGTCTCAATTATACTGCCATTTCCTACCTTGGCATCGCTATTAAGTTTACGGACCTGGAGCTCCAAACCAAGGTGTGAATCATAGAATAATTTGATTATGACTTACAATATCTACTTCAACAATGTTTCTTGGTCTGTATTCCTTTTATCTTCATTATTTTCCTTTTACACACTACTGTAAGTTTGCTCACTGTCTACCTATAATCAAAGGTGGATAATCTTGTGGAAATCTCAAAGAAATACGACACAATACAGACTTTAGTGGAGACTGAAATTAAAAATGGTTTTGCGAAGGATAACAGTAGTCATTGCAGAAACCTGGTACGATTAAAGCGAGTAATCAACTTGGTGAGGGAATGTATGGAGCGACTTCTTGAGCATGGCTGGTACGTCAAACCATGGACCTTCAAATATGTATTATTTTTAAAAAAACACGTTCTTTTATTTTATTTTTATATGGGAAAAAAACTCTGTTTTTAATTTAACTAGTAGTTTGCATTGTTGGGTAATCAATTACCTAAGTTGATTAATTAGTCCAGTTACATGCAAGATTCAATTAAAACAACCAAATCGCTAATTTAGAGTTAAGCGCAATGAAAGATAAATTTGACACATCAATGTAGTTACGATAGGAAAAACTCTAACAAGTGATTATGTAGGTTACCACTCCTGAATAATCCACTATAAAAGATTGATATTACAAGTACAAGAAATCTTACCATATCCTGAAGTACTGACACACGATAAAACCTCCTGATCTATATGACAGCTTAGATCTGATCCCAATTGGACTACTCTTTCTAGCTAGTAGACTTCCTTATTACACGAATCTCCTATCCATAACTGACTCCTACCACAATACTTGATTGATGCTGATTAGTGCAAAGTCCTTCACAACAGCACACTTCAAGGAATCGGTAGCAGCTAGGTACAAAACTCTAGTCACACAGATGTTGTAGCGGTTTCACAGTAGCATGTGTCTCTTTGAAGTTATGATCATAACTGAAAAATATTGATTTTATATAAACATTGAGAATCCTAGTGCACAAATCCTAAGATGGGTCAAGCCATCATAGGTTGGAACAGATAAAACTGTTTTGAAATCCCGTAACTTGATAGACTAATAGGTATTGAGTTAGGTATCGAATCTAATAAATCTTGATAAATTGATAGGGATCAAAGGGCCTGTTACATTAGTTGATTTTTTTGTAGTTTCTTAAGTAGTTTTTTGTGTCTTCATTTATACCACTTGAATACAAATAGACACACTTAAACAGAGACTCAAATACATAAACAGAGACTCGGATATGCCAACACATAAAAATATGACCCTAACAATCTCCCCATTTGGTAATTTGTAACAAAACCCAATAGTACATTAATGTCCTAGAATACATTCTACTCAAGTTACATAAAAAATAGCCTAATCTAAAAACTTGAAATCTGGAGGAACTTTGTAGGAACGGAGATCTAGTCCTGATCTGGCTTACAATCTTGTCTTTCATTGAAATGCACTAAACAATACACATCAAGGCAGCATGTGGAAAATAAGACAAAGTAAAAACAATAAATAATGCTCAAAGTAAATCAACACCTACACGATATAGTAATCAGTTAAGACCAAGCATGTGCATAGCCAATACACAATATCAATCTATATTAATAAAACATATGAGTGTATCACGGTAAATGTATCAAACACCATTGTGGTGTTACCAGTCATAAAAACCAAAAGTACATCTCCCTTTCACTACAAAAAGATAAACACTTCATGCTCATACTCTCTAAACTCTCCTAATAAGTAGCCTAGCTACTCCCTCTTTTTGTCACGATGGACAAAAGACACAATCAATCACCGTCAGAACCAGAAGCAACAGGCTCGTCATCAACAGAGAAGTCATCTCCAGCATCCTCATCATCATTAGCCTCATTTGCAATAGGCTCAGGAGAGGAAGAAACGTACTCACGAGAACGAATCTACCAGTTGGCTATGCGACAACACAAGTGTCCTGTTGGTACATATCCTCCGTGAATGTAACCAACCTCTGCTCATGTGCAGTCTATAGATCCATAACCTGACAAATGTCACCTCGCATGAGACGTATCTCATCCAAAATAGTAGTTGGTGTCACCTCAACGTCGGAAACGGAAGCAAGAGCCTAAGAATATGGATGATCAACATAGGTGGCGTCCTTAGCAGTATGGATGACATCATCCTCCTCATATTCAAGCGTCTCAGTGAAGGGAGCACCAAAGGATCGTTAGCGGTTGGTCCTAGAAGCAGACAATTGTGCAGAACTCCTGGAGATAGTATCTTTCCCAAGGGCACCATGAGGAATGAAATAAGGATTGGGAGAAATGCAACATGGTGGTGTAGAAGAACATGAACGAGGGCAGAAGGAAAGATCAAATTTTCTCGATGAATTGGATCTTTGAAGTTCTCGATGAATGAGAGGATCATGTGACGAGAATTCAATGGAGTGACCCTGTCATGCCCCAACTCTTCATTTGCAAGATATTGTCCTCTTTAGGAGTGACACAAAACCTCTCCCTCAAGGTTTTAAAAGGCCTTTTAAGGCCCTCCATATAAGGCTTAGGACCTCCCCCTACTTAGGCAATGTGATGTTGGATTTATAAAGCCTTAACTTAAAATTTAACAAAGTACTCAAAAGAAAGAGAGGAATGAAAATTTCATTAGATTACTTCAAACTCACAAACAAAAAGATTAGGCTACTACATTGAGAGTTCACTACAACTTTTTCTCTCACACACTTTCACATCATACATCTATCCCCTTTTATAGAGTGAAGTTACAAGAGCTATCATTATTGTCATGACTCTTTGTTTCATAACAAAAAATTCTAGAATGTGGAAGACTCAAAGATACAAACGTTATGGAATGACAATAGACACAAACAGTTAAAAAAAACAAAAGACAAAAATAGTTATGGGAAAACAAAAGACACAAACTGTTATGAAATATCAAGAGGCACTTTTTGGTTTACCACTTCCAACACTCCCCCTTAAACCAAAAGCATCTTCACACCAAGCATTGTCCTCAATCTTCTAAATCTATCAATTGGTAAGGCTTTGGTAAAAATGTCCGCTACTTGCTCTTCTGTATCGCAATACTAAAACTTCACAACTTTCTGTTTCACATAATCTCTCAAGAAATAATACTTCATGTCAATATGTTTGCTCCTTCCATGTTGAACTGAATTTTTAGAAAGTTCTATAGCAGACTTGTTATCCACATAAATAATTATGGATTCTTCTTATGGATGATCAAATTTTTTTAATAAATTCTTCAACCATATTGCTTCACAAAAAGAAGAGAATGTTGCCATATATTCAGCTTCACATATTGACAAAGCTACAATACTCTACTTTTTGGACATCTAAGTGAAAGCTGTTGATCCAAGATTGAAAACATATCCAATAGTGCTTTTCCTTTCATCTTGATAACCTCCCCAATCACTATCTGAATATTCATATAATGTGGCATCATTATTATATGAAAATAAGAGACCAAAATTCATGGTACCTTTTATATATCTTAGGATCCTCTTTGCTACAAGCTAGTGAGATTCCTTTGGTTTCTCCATATATTTGCTCAAAAGACCAACACTATAGTCTATAAACAATGTCTGGCCTTGTGATTGAGAGATACCTTAAACTTCCAATCAAACTCCTAAATAGAATTGGATCTATAATTTTCCCTTCTCCTTCTCTTGTCAATTTTATATCCACCGCAACAGGTGTATTGACAACATTGCAATTTTTCATGTTAAATTTGTCAAGCAATTCCTTTCCATATTTTTTTCTGAAATATGAAAATGCCATCTAGTTGTTGTCTTACCTCAATCCTGAGGAAAAATGACATAAGTCCAGAGTTAGTCATCTCGAACTCCTTGAACATAGCTTGTTTAAACTCATGGAACATTTGTCGATCTGTTTTCTGTGAATAACATTTCATCAACATAAAGGCAAGCTATAAGAATTTCACCACGGGCATTCTTCTTAATGTAGACTACATGCTCATAAGGACACTTGACAAAACCACTTCCTTGAAAATAGCTGTCAATATGAGAATTCCAAGCTCGAGGAGCTTACTTTAGCCCATATGAAGCTTTCTTCAAATGATACACCTTGTCTTCTTCTCCTTCAACCATAAAACCTTTAGGTTGCTCTACACACACCTCTTCTTCAAGTATGCCATTTAAGAATGCTGATTTGACATCTAGTTGGCATATTTTCCAACTATGATTTGCTGTAAGAGAAATCAACATCCTTACTAGGGGTGTAATCGGTTCGGTTTGATCGGTTTGAAGTGCGATTTTTCCACTAACACCGAACCAAAAAGGAGGAACACCAACACCGAATCGACTGGATTTCAATCGGTTCAGTTCAATTGGTTTTTGGTTGCTTCCAATTTCTTAGAACCAAACAGGACCGAGACCAAAAAAAAAAAAATCAAAATCAAAATCATGTATATAATTAGAAAACATACCAAAATAAGAAAAATATATATATTTCCTTTACTTTCCCACGTTTTCTCACCACCTAAACACCAAGCACCAAGCAAGTAGCAAAAAAAAAAAAAAAAAAAAGAGAGAGAGAGAACGAAGAAGAAGCAGAGACCGTGAGAGAGAGGGACTGGAGAGTGAAGTATGCTTTCGTCTGTGAGAAGAAGTCTTGATCGGTGCATTGGAGGGGGTTAGGGTGATTGGTGGAGGAGGAGCCAGAGGTGAGGTTGACAGAGCGGAGGAAGGCGATGAAGGAGTGGCGGATGGAGTTGGAGCCAAAGAGGGAGTCGGTGGCTTTGAGGTGGGAGCGGGAGCATGAGACAGTGGAGAAGAAGTCAGAGATGGAGACTTGGTTGGTGATGAGGCTGGTGCGGATCCTGGAGCTCGAGCAAGAGCCGAGGTGGCTAACTTTACAAAGAACAGAGTGAGTGAGAGTGAGAGTGAGAGTGAGAGTCAAAAGTGTGGCTAGGTAGGGTTTTCCAACTTTTATTTTTATAGTTTAATTAGTTTAATAGAAATTTACTTAGTTTAATCGTAATTAGTTAATCTAATGGGCCTAATGTTTTAAAATAAAATGAAAGGGTCTGAGCCCCAACTAATGTACAAACTAGAGGCCCACTTTAAAAAAAAAAAATTAATAATAACTAACGAATGCCCAAATTACAAATATATATATAGACTTTATATTAAAAATTTTATGTAAAATATATTATAATATGTTGAGTTCGGTTTCGGTCGGTTCGGTGCATTCAAACCTCAAACCGAAACCGAACTGAAATTTTTAGTTTTTAAAAATTAAAAACTAAAACCGAACCAAACCGAAATCAAACCAAAATTTTGGCAATGGTTCAGTCGGTTTCGGCCGGTTTTTTCGGTTCGTCGGTTTTTTGCACACTCCTAATCCTCACCGTGTCAAGTCTTGCTACTGGAGCAAAGAATTCTTCATAATCTACCTCATGCTTTTGCTTGTAACCTTTAGCTACAAGTGTTGCCTTATAGCGCTTAATTCTCCCATCAGTTGTGTGCTTAATCTTATACACCTATTTCACACCAATGGTTCTTTGACCTGGAGGAAGTGTAGTCAATTCCCATGTATTGTTTTTCTCAATGGCATACATTTCTTCTTGCATGGCATTCCTCCAACAATTCTCTTTCACAGCTTCTTTGAAAGTAAAAGGCTCATGGCCCCCATACAAACAAAAGAGATTTGTCTCTTGAGCTTATGCATAGGTATCTTCTACGCCTCTCATTTTGATTGGTGTTGGAGATGGAGAAATGCTACTTGGGCTTCAGATTGGTGAAGTGCATATTGATGATGCATAGTGGTGGGGTGTTGAGGAAGGTCTCACTAAAGCTTCATAATTCACATCTTTTTCTTGCCCTTCTAACTCAAGTGGCTTCTCTTTACTTATGATGTCATCATTCCATCCCTATGACTCTTCTTCATCGAAAATGACATCTCTACTCACCACTACTTTGTAGGTAAGTGGATTATAGAGTTTGTAAGCTTTTGACTCCTCACTATACCCAATGAAGATGCACTTCTCCCCACGATCATCCAACTTCTTTCTCTTAGTCTCGGGCACTTGAGCATATGCAAAACACCCAAAAATTCTTAAGTGTGACACACTTGGTTTGTAGCCATTCCATGCCTCTTGTGGTGCCATATTCTTGACACTTTTCAAAGGGCATCGAGTGAGTAAATAGGTTGTACATGCCACTACTTCTGCCCATAAATTCTTTGGCAAACATTTTTCTTTAAGCATGGTCCTTATCATATCAAGGATCGTTCGATTTTCCCTCTCTGCAATGTCATTTTGCCATGGTGTGTATGCAGTTGTAAACTGTTGCTTAATGCCATTTTTCCTGCAATAACCTCGAAATTCATTTGAGGTGTACTCACCACCTCTATCAGATCTAAGTATTTTGATCTTACAACCACTTTCCACTTCAACATGTGCCTTGAAACTTTTGAATATAGTGAAAGCTGCAGATTTTTCTTTGATAAGATAAACTCATAATTTTCTACTGAAATCATCAATAAAAGAAGATGAAATATTTGTTACCTCCAACAGAAATTGGATCAAATGGACCGCAAATATCTATGTGCACCAGCTCTAATGGGTTAGGTGCTCTCCATGATCTCCTACTTGGAAAACGACTTCTTTGTTGCTTGCCAAGAGTGCATATCTCACATATATATTCTGGCTTTTCAATACTAGGCAATCCATGCATCATGCTTGATGTGGATAATAGTTTAAGCCCACTGAAATTGAGATGCCCAAGGCGAAGATGCCACTTTCATGACTCATTTTTTACAAGCCCATGGAAACATTTCTCCATTGTTGAGTTAAGATGGAGTGGAAACATATGATTGTGACCCATTTGAACTTTTACAACAAGCCTTCCTTCAACATCCTTCAAAACAAGAGAGAGTTTCTCCATGTGTATAATATACCCCTTTTCTAGGAGTTGCCCAATACTAAGAATATTGCTTTTCATGGTGGGCACATAGTACACATTGGAGATAAATTGCAAAACACCATTCCTTTTACATATTCTAATTTTTCCTTTACCTTTTATAGGCAATTTGAATGAGTCTCCCAAATAGACATCGCCTTGAACACCTTCAACAAGCTCAACAAAGAGTGCCTTTTTTCCACTCATGTGGTTGCTAGCTCCAGAATCAAGATTCCACACTTCTTGCGAATTATTTGCCTCCTCTTGTGCAAGAAGAAGTGTACATTCTTCTTTTTCAACATTTGATGCCTCAACAAGATTAGATTGTTCATTATGCTCCTCGCATTTATTGTACCAAAGAATCGATGCATAATGTCCAAATTTGTTGCAATTGAAACATTGGACATTTTTATTACCTCCACATTCACGAGTAGATTTGCCCTTGAATGTTCCTCTTCCACGACCCTTGCCACAGTTGCAATTGGTATATCCTCCACGAAGAGTTTGCAAACAAACTCTTTTCACATGATCGACACCTTTGAAAAAAATGCCAAGAATCTCCCATGCTTCTTTACTCGACTCTACTTTGGCAATTTTCTCAAAAGTTGACTCATCCACCCCTTATTAGAGTAGAAATAGTGTCTTCTTGTCTTTCTTCCTTTGATCTTTGAGCAAATTTTTTTGCTCTACATTGTAGGTGGCTTCTTGCTCACTTATGGGTTCTACATACCCATCGGTGATGAGCTCCCATAGCTCTTGTGATCCAAACAACGCTTTCATTTGAATCTACCAGCTTTCAAAATTTTCTTTCGTCAATTTAGGAATTTGTGGTTGCACCATATTAGAAGACATCTTCACTAATGGTGTAGACAAAGACTCTAGGCTCTAAGAACTTGGCTCTGATACCACTTTGTTGGCTTTATAAAGCCTTAACTTAAAATTTAACAAAGAACTCGCAAGAAAGAGAGGAATGAAAATTTTATTAGAGTACTTCAAACTCACAAACAAAGAGATTAGGCTACTTCCTTGAGAGCTCACTACAACTTTTTCTCTCTCACACACTTTCACATCATACATCTATCCCCTTTTATAGGGTGAAGTTACAAGAGCTGTCATTATTGTCATGACTCTTTGTTTCATAACAAAAAATTCTAGAATGTGGAAGACTCAAAGACATAAACGTTATGGAATAACAATAGACACAAACAGTTATGGAAAAACAAAAGACACAAACTGTTATGAAATATCAAGAGGCACCTTTTGGTTTACCACTTCCAACACGTGAAACATAGTCAAGATTTAGTTCTCCCTCAACTCACCCCATTTAAAGGTCTTTTGGCATTTTGGGTCTCCATAATCTTCCCCTCTAAGGGCCACACGTCCCTATGTGGAACCTACCCACCATTCTGTCTTGTAGGGTCCACTTTAATACCATTTTGTCACTCATCAACTCTTCATTGGCAAGATATCATTTTCTTTAGGAGTAACATACTGCCTCTTCCTTAAAGTTTTAAGAAGCCTCTTACCAATTAGCGTGCAAGGCCCTCCATATAAGGCTTAGGACCTCCCCTTATTTAGGCAATGTGGGACTTGGTCAAGATTCACTTCTCCCTCATCCCACCCCACTTAAAAGTTCATTTAGTATTTTGGGTCTCCATAATCTACCCCTTCTAAGGGCCACACGTTCCCGGCAGGATCTACCCACCATTCCGTTGTATAAGGGTTCGCTCCGATACCATTTTATCATACTTCAACTCTTCTTTAGCAAGATATTGTCATCTTTGGGAATGATACAAAGCCTCTCCCTTAAGGTTTTCAAGACCTCCCACTAATTAGAGTTCAAGGATCTCCATATAAGGTTTTTGATCTATTCCTACTTAGGCATGTGAGACATAGTCAAGATTTGGTTATCCCTCACTTTACCACACTTAATTTTTTTTTTTTCTTTTTTTCTTTTAGGTCTCCACAATTTACCCCCCTTAAAGGACATATGTCCCCTTATGGGACCTACCCACCATCTCGTCATCTAAGGGTTGGTACTAATACCATTTTGTCACACCCCAATTCTTCATTGGCAAGATATTGTCCTCTTTGGGAGTGACAATAAGTCTTTCCCACAAGGTTTTAAAAGACCTTTTACCAATTAGAGTTCAAGGCCCCTCATATAAGGCTTTAGACCTTACTCCACTTAGGAAATGTGAGACTTAATCAAGATTTGATTCTCCCTAAACTTGCTTCACTTAAAAGGTCTTTTAGCCTTTTAGGTCTCCATAATCTACCACCTCGAAGGGCCACGCTTCCCCGTGTGGGACATGCCCACCATTCCTTCTTATGAGGTCCACTCTTATATCATTTTGTCATGCCCTAACTTTTCATTGGCAAGATATTGTTTTCTTTGGGAGTTACATAAAGCCTCTCTCTTAAGGTTTTAAAAGGCCTCTTACCAATTAGAGTCCATGGCCTTCGATATAAGTCTTAGGACCTCCCTATACTTAGGCAATGTGGGACTTAGTTAAGATTTGGTTTTCCCTCACCACACCCCACTTAAGACGTCTTTTGGCCTTTTGGGTCTCCATAATCTATCCCCTTAAAGTGCCACATGTCCCCGTGTGAGACCTACTCACCATTCCATTGTATAGGGATCCACTACGATACCAGACTTATCATGCCACAACTCTTCATTGGCAAGATATCATCCTCTTTGGGGGTGACACAAACCCTCTTTCTAAAGGTTTTAAAAGGCCTCTTACCAATTAGAGTTCAACGCCCTCCATATAAGGCTTAGGACCTCCCCCTACTTAGGCAATGTAGGGCCTAGTCAAGATGTAGTTCTCCCGGACCTCACCTCACTTTAGAGGTCTTTTGGGTTTTTTGGGTCTCCATAGACACCTCCCCACCCCCCCCACCCCCAAAAAAAGAATACTAAATAGAAAAATGAGCACGAGTGTCAATGATGGTGTTATAATAAGTCACCGGAGTCAGAACATAAGTCATGATCATGTTAAGAAAACAGGGATTCCTAAAAAAATCTTGTGTAATTATGTCATTTAGAATACCACAAAGGTAATACAACCTCAAAACTATGTACCAAGATCATCACAAGATGAACCAATGTTGTCTAAATAAGAAGGATAGTCAAGGTTCTCAACCTTAGGAGCATGAAACAACTCATGGAAGAAGTTTGGTGTCATAGAGATCCTAATGCCTCTAACACGAGTGTTAAACATAGGAACATAAGTATCCACTGTGGAGATGTTAGAGTAAAACTCATGAACAAGAAAAGTGGGGCAAATGATGGGGGCACCACTATGAGATTCTCAACCACAAGAGCAGAAAGTCTCAGGTACACACAGGTACAAGTGAGATCACCCAAGAGTATTTGACACTCATTGTGGCGCTAGCGTTTAAATTAAAACATTTCTTATTGAAGGCTTGGTGGTAGTTAGAATTAGGGAACCTACGCTCTATAGGCTCAGAAGAGGTGGTATTGGAGGAACAAGAGATAGGATTACGGCAAGGAGTGTCTTTCTTGGACCTACAAGAATAGATACTTTTCAAGAGAAAAAAGAACCAAGAAAAGAAACATAATAAGAACATGAAATGATTAAATGCTTGAATGATGCATGATCATGTTAGATTATGTGTCCCAAACTCAAAAATCATAATCCAATCCAACGCTACAGCATGCAAGACATAATCCTGCACACAAACCTAAAAATGCACCTTGTACAAACCAATGTTCAAAATGCCTGAACAATCTAACCAAAAGAGACAACCCCCCCCTTCCTAAAGAAATTTGAACATAAACCACCCAATTTCAAAAATCCATGAAACTTCAAACCCTAGATCTAAAAGATCTAAAATGCAATGCATGACATAAATGCATGAGGTACATCCTATAATTCTCACATCTTCCAAACCATTTGAAATTTTGACTAATGCATATGTAGTATTCAATGCTATCTAGATTAAAACACAATCATATTTAACTACATGAGCATAAAGAACATAGAAAAGAAACAATCCATTATTATGTTTTATTGCAATATACATCATTTTCTTGCTATGAAATGCTTCACCTTTTACTTAGCTTGACTTTTATCATTTGCACACAAGTGTTTATTTAGATTTACAAATTTTCCTGGTGAGATGAAAACAACACAAACATGAATCAATGTTCATTGGCTAACCAAATGTACATAAAAAACATGTATTTCTTGAATAAGCAGTAGCAACCTTCTCCACCAACTCAATCTTAGGAGTAGACTGTGTAATGTAAGAGGTCTTCTTCTTTTGAGATTGAGTTCGAAAAGGTCTAGGAGGATTCAAATTCCCTTAGAACTGAGTTAAAAGGATTTAAGCCTTTTTTTTTTTTTTTTTATAAGTAAAAGTTTATTGATCTCAAAAAAATGGAACACCCTAGTACACGGGGAGTGTACAAGAGGTCAAACAATCAAGAACAAAAATTACAAGAATCTAAGAAATCAAGAAAGGATGAAAAGGATTGATTCCGCAATGTAGCCAACCAATCCATTAAAGTTCTAAAGAAAAATAACTTCAAGTCTGATATGGATCTCTCCTTATCTTCAAAGCACCGACTATTTCTCTCCCTCCAAAGGCACCACAATAAGCAACGGGGAACCATAAGCCATATATACCCATTTTTTGTGGCCAAAACTGCCTTACCAACATGCTAGAAGCCCCACTATAGATTGCAGCATAACCCAACTCACTCCAAACAACCCAAACACCATAGCCCACATATCCATTGCAACCGGACAATGAAGAAAAAGGTGATTAACCGATTCCCCATTACACTTGCACATGTAGCACCAGTCTAATATCCAAACCTTCCTTCTTTGTAAATTGTCAATCGTTAAGCATTTCCCTAAAACAACAGTCCAAACAAAGAAAGCTACTCGAGAAGGAATCTTCTGCTTCCAAATGCTTTTCCGAGGAAAGCAATAGTCATTAGAGCCCACTAAGAGATTGTAATAATCCCTAACCGTGAAGCCCTTCTCTCTAACAGATTTCCAGCACATCTTATCCTCACCAAGCCCTCTAACCGACACACCATATATGGTATTCATGAAAGCGGCTAGTGCCTCCGGTTCCCAGGCATGCACACCCCTAAAGAAACTTGACACACCATATATGGTATTCATGAAAATGGCTAGTGCCTCTAGTTCCCAGGCATGCACACCCCTAAAGAAACTTACATCCCAAAACAGGATTCCGTTATCAAACTTCATAACCTCAACGACACTAACCTCTTGATCTCGACAAAATATAAGCAATTCGGGATAGCCGATCGTAAGAAATGTTTCACCACACCAACGATCTTGCCAAAATTTCACCTTAGACTCATCCCCAATATCATATAAAATGTGGCGAGAGAAAGTAGGCCATCCCCGACTAATATTTTTCCACAATCCAACACCATATGGATCATTAGTAGGCCTAGTACATCAACTACCCCATTCACAACCATATTTCAGAGCTATCACTTGCCTCCAAAGGGCAGCCCTCTCCATCCCAAATCTCCATAGTCACTTCCCAAGCAGAGCTTCATTAAAAAGACTTACCTTTCTTATCCCCAAACCACCCGAAGCAATGGGAGTGCAAACAATAGCCCATTTAACCAAATGGAATTTTGGTTCATCACCAATGCCACCCCATAAAAAATCCCTCTGAAGTTTCTCAATTCTGTTAGCCCACGAAGCGGGAATAGGAAATAAAGATAGAAAATAAGTGGGTAAATTAGATAGAGTGCTTTTAATTAAAGTGACTCTACCTCCCTTGGATAAGTACAAACGTTTCCATCCTGCTAATCTCCTTTCTATCTTCTCTAGAATTGGGTTCCAAATTATCTTATCCTTGCATTTAGCCTAAGTTGCACGGACACGGACACGGACACGACACGGACATGGACACGGGGATACGGCAATTTTTGAAAAATAAGGACACGACACGGCGGGGACACGGCAGTTAAATAATTAATTAAATTTTATATTTAGGCATATTTTTTAATATTTTTAGACAAAATACATTTATGTTTAGAATTTAAATTATGTAAGAACTACAAATAAGTAAACTAACACCCAAAGTACTACAATAATACACAAAATCTTCAAGCACTTTCAAAGTATTCATTTTAGTAAAATCACCTATAATATTTAACTTTAATAAATAAATAAAACTATAGCAGGACACACAAAAACAAATTTATAAGTTATAACTAATATAAAAAATATATATATATATATATATATATATATATATATATATATATATATATATATATATATATATATATAAATTAAAAAAAAAAAAAAAATGGGGACAAGGGCACACAAGCGCCCACAGATTAAAAAAAAAAAAAAAAAAAACACAAAACAAAAACAAAACGCGTTATAATAAGTAAGTAACAGTACATTCAAGTTAATATCGAAAAAAAAAAACCGAGAGAGAACAGAGAAGAGATCGGTCCGTGCCGAGAGAGAGAGAGATCGGAAAGGACAAAGGATGGAGGGCACGGCGTCGACGTCGGAGCTTGCCGATCGACCCGATCTAACTCCGGCGAGGGAGAGAGGGCAGCGGCGGCGGCAAATGGCTGAGGGAGGGTGGGTTGAGAAGAACTTAAGATGTGGTTTCAACTTTCACTCTAAAAGACTCTAAATTTGCTATATTATTTTAGGGTTATCACAAAATCAATGGTATTGGTAAGTTCACCGATCAAAATCTGTGATTTTTTTTTTTTTCATTGCTGGCATGTCGGAGGCGTCGGAGCCGCATCGGCGCCGTGTTGGAGCCGCGTCGGCGCCGTGTCAGAGCCGTGTCGGAGAAGCGGGAAAAAAAAAAAAAAAAAAAAAAAAAAAAAAGACACCGCGAGACACCGGAATCGGGCGCGTTGTCCCCGTTCCGGTGTCCGACACGTGTCGAACGCGAACACGACACCAAAAATGGTGTGTCCATGCAACCTAGCATTTAGCTCCCAAAGGAAGGCCTAAATATTTCTTTGGAAGGGTACCTTGTTTACAACCAAGGATAGTCAACAATAAGTCAAGATTTTGCACCATACCAACGGGAACCAGCTCTGACTTGCCCAAATTTATCTTTAGACCCGAAGCCGCCTCAAAACAAATGAGAATCATATGGAGAAACAAAACTTGATCCAAATCAGCATCACAAAAAATTGAAGTGTCATCCGCAAAGAGCAGATGTGACACCTCCAAAGATCTTCCCTCTAAACGACCTACACCAAGGCCTAACATGTAACCATCATGGACAGCCTTATCCAACATTCTCCCAAAAAAAGGGGACAAACAACAAGACAAACACCAAGGGGACAATGGGTCACCTTGTCTCAACCTCTTGGAGCTCTCAAAAAACCCGGAAGGAGTGCCATTTATCAAGATAGAGAAGCGAACGGTGGATATACAAAAGAAAATCCATTGCCTCCATTTAGCAGAGAACCCACTTCGTTCTAGTAATCGCATAAAAAAACCCCGATTGACATGATCAAAAACCTTCTCAACATCTAATTTGCAAAGTATCCCTGGCAAACCAGTTTTCACTCTATTGTCGAGGCATTCGTTAGCAATAAGCACAAGGTCAAGAATCTGCCTATTCCTCACAAAAGCATTTTGAGAAAGAGAAATTATATCTTCCACGATCGTGCGAAGTCTGGTGGCTAAGACCTTAGCAATGATTTTATAAACACCCCCAACAAGACTAATGGGGCGAAAATCCTTGACTTCAATTGCTGGATTTTTTTTAGGGATGAGAGTGATGAACGTTGCATTCAAACTTTTCTTAAACTGACCTTTAGCAAAAAAATGGTGAAATACAACCATAAGATCAGTTTTGAGAATACCCCAACATGCTTGGAAGAAGGCCATTGGAAACCCATCAGGTCCAGTCTTTGTGTCACCATTAAAATTCTGTATTACATCAAAAATTTCTGCCATATATTTTGCCTTAGCTCACCAAGCAAATGCACCAAGTCTTGTGTCTTATTTTAACCACTATTATTCGGCACACAATTCTTCTTTTAGCTAGCAAGCCATTTGAATCAATTTGGACAAGTGTGTCCAACCGCAACATGATGGTGGCGTAGTGAGATCTCTTCGACTAAGAGTTTCTCTTGGGAGTAGAACAAGGATTTTTCTTGTGAGGACTTCCAAGAACAAATTTGCCTTCATCAAGCTTAGGTTTTTCACCTTGAGGTTTAGACTTCTCGGATTGCAGTACAAAGCCAACACGAGGGCCATTTAGCTTAGATGTAATAGGAATGGAAGAGTTAGACCCATCATATCCTAAACTAGCTTTATCGAATCGTATTTCGAACACTTAACATCTCATCAAGCTTAGAACTAGACATTCTTTCTAATTGGGAATGGGCTTTACTAAGTTCAATGTCTAGAGTCTTCACATTTTTCACAAAGGTGGTGTTCTCAAATCTAAAGTTTCCTATGGCTTGATTACCCTCATCTATCTTGGTTGACAAATTCTCCTTATTGGATTCATCCCGAACCTCCATTTCAACCTCAACCTTCTCTTCTTCCTCCTCAACAGTAGCAATAAAAGCCATATATTTTGCCTCTTGATCACTATCATAATGTCTCCAGTTAGATGACACTTAAGGTAGCGACTAAGGCTTTACTCTTCCCTGTAGGCTTGAGTTAAGTAGGACACTCTTATTTCATATGACCATAACCTTAACACCCAAAGCACTTTTGTCCTACCGGTTGACTCGGTTGTCGATCAACTTCCTTATACTCCTTCTAAGGTCAATCATTGGTGTCCTTAGTATTGGAGTTAGACTTTTTAGGGGCTCTATCCTTACCCTTAACTTTGGCATTTTTCAAAAACTTCTTAAGCTGCCTAGTGAAAAGACCCTTTGCTCTTGATAGCTCATCATCAAAAAATCATATTCCTCATCTACGATCTTAAGGGCCATAGTCTTGTTCTTACCTGGCTTACCTAGTCCCATCTCATAAGTTTGAAGGTTTCCTACAATTTCAGAAACAAGAATTTTATATATGTCCTTAAGCTTCCTCTATAATCGTAGTCTTAGCATGAAAGCTGTTTAGGGAGAAACCTAAGGATTTTTCTAAAAATCTTAGGTTCTTATATGGTTCCTCTTAAGTTGTAGGCAGAGTTTATTATGTCCTTGAGTTAGCAAAGAACTCATCAGAATTCTCATCGTCACCCATCCTAATTCCCTCAAAACTAGTTGTGAGCATCTATAGTTTAGAGGCATTCACGACCTTGGTTCCCTCATAAGTGGTCTCTAAATTGGTCCAAACTTTCTTGGCCATAGTTGAGGTAGAGATTTTCTTACATTCCTAGGGGAAATGCCACTGAAAATCACATTTAGGGCTCTACTGTTGCAGTTGGCTACTTTGTTCTTCTTATCATCCCATTTAGCCTATTTTTCCTAGAATTTTTCCATCCTAGATCTAGATCTATTGACAACCAAAATTTTTCTTTCAAAGATTTCAAAAAGGCTTTCAGTGAATTTTCCAATAAGCATAATTAGTTCCATCAAAAAATGGTGGAATCACAAGTGATTGCCCACGACCCATGATGAACAAGGGTCATGGATCACACAAGAAAGATTAAATTTAATAAGGGTGTGCCCACTTTGATACCATTTGTTAGATTAAAATTTAACCTCAGTTAAATTAATCAATTACATAAGTCAATTATTTAGTCTACTTACATGCAAGATTCAATTAAGGCATAACCGAATCGCCAATTTAGAGTTAAGTGCAGCGGAAAATAAATTTGACATGACACTATGGTTACAATGAGGAAAACCTTCACAGGAAAACCCTAATGGGTGATTTTATATAGGTCAACAATACTTAAGAATCCACTATAAAAGAATGAGCTTACAAATATAAGGAATCTTACCCTATCTTGAAGTATCTACCCATAGCATAAGCTATTGACCTATATAATAGCTAGTCTCTAATCCCAATTGGAATCTCTTTCTAGCATACTTCTTTGCACAAATCTCCTATCCATGATTGACTCCTACAAAATTGCTTGACTGGTGCAAATTGATTAATTAAAGATTGTTTTGAAATGTAAATTATTTAAAGTATGGAATGAATTTAATTTTTAAACACATCTGTAAGAACAATGTTAACTCTAGGAATTTCAACTTTTGTATGTTTAAATTTTAAAGTAGTAACTTTCTAGATTTAAATTTCCTAAGGATTAGACGGACGTTCAATGTATCTTGTCTCTTTGTTGAATATAATTATATACAACATAATAAAATGGAGGAAATTACATATTACCACCCTTAATTATACTCTTGATTACACTTTGTATCCTAAACTTTTCAAATGCACGTTTTATACCCTAAATTATGATCCTTGTTACACTTCACACCACGACATCAAGTTTACTATTAACTTGAATGCAAAAATATGGCACCACATGCAAAGACTTAATTGTCCACCTTCTTAATGCTTTAAAAACAAAAAATAAATTATACTTTGCCACCCTAAACTATACTTTTAATTACACTTTGCAAACTTAATGTCGGAGTGCAAAGCATAATAAGGGTCATAGTTTAGAGTGTAAAACACATATTCGAAAAGTTTAAGGTGCAAAATATAATATTCGGTATAGTTTAAGATGGTAAAGTGTAATTTCCCTTAATAAAATTATATTGATATTCAGGGTTGAATGCGACTTCTAAAAGAACAAAAGATATCAAATCCATTTTATGCATATAACGAAGTAAAATACATTTTTTATCATATAATAAATCGATTGGGTTTGTATGCATACTATTCTTTCATAGATGTTCTTATTTAAACATATATAATGACTTCCAACGTGACAGGAGAAAATCACTCGTTGAGATATTTGCTGTAGCTTATGAGCAAGTTTTTGCTCCATACCATGGATGGACTTCTGGTGACGGGTTTATTTTGTCTATTGGTCTGTCTGCGAAAGCCGTGATTGCTGCATTGGAAAGACTTCCTTCTAGCGACCTCATATTGCAGTTGTTAAATGAAGATGGTAAGTATTCCATGTTACATTGCTAGTTTCTTACATTTGTAATCTTGATAGCGTATGCTTGAAATGAGGAGTTGATACACTTGCCTCAAGCATTGATTGTAGACAAATTAATTGACATCCTGAAATGTTTAAGTATCATGTGCTGGGCTTTCCCTCAGTCCACCGCTCAACAGGTGTCTTAGGAACAAACTTTTGGAACCAACTTTAGAAAGTGTACGGTAGTGACTAGGGCTTATCTCCAAGAAGAAATAAGTAGAATAAATCTTCATGTACTATACCCTTTCTGAAAGATTCCTACTCCTCTTTGAATGCACCGAGTTCAACAAGTCATTGGCATAATGTTCATTTACAATAAAGGAGATATTGATCAAATTACTCTCCAAACTTTCACCATTTTTTGAATTTCTTTTGAATTAATAATTTCTAGACTTAAGTGCCAAAACATACAATACTAGAGGATGAAAACTTTCTCTAAAATATGCAAGTTTCCTTCTAGATCACAATCTTGGACAATTCTTATTACTATGCTTAGCCTCACCACAATGTAAACATTTTCCTTTCGGTCTTGCTTTTCAATCTAATTTCATTTTTGGCAACTTCTAAGGCAACTAATTTGTCTAGGGACAAAACTTATGTATAGTACCTTAAGTACTGTTCCTTAAGTTCCCCTATTAAAATTCAGTCATGTGGCTATTTAACTAAAAAATACACTTCCATACCATGAGACAAAAACCACATGGTAGAATTTTAAGAGGAAAACCTAAAAAATAGCACCTAAGTACTGCCCTTTGTCTAGCGGTTTGGAATTATCCTTCTACTCACCACCCTTACCTTTCGGTTAAGGCTTAGAAGTAGAAGCCTACTCCATATTGACCCTAGTCTCGACTTTTAGGAAGTCTTCTATCGCATAGAATCCACTCATCAGTTTTGACAATATAAAAATGATTTTATTTACTTTGGAAAAAATATGAATTGATCAAATGATTATAGTAGGGAATAGTGAATCATATCCACATGAGATTGACAGTTAATATCTACATCTTAGAACTCCAATTCATTCAAGGGTTAGACCATTTTCAGAAAATGAAATAAAACTGGAATTCCTAAGTCTTTCTTAGCATTCAATAGGCTTTATATCGTGACTTGCCCAACAACACAATATTACAAACCAAACAACTCATTCAGACTTAAAATAAAATAGAAAGCTAGTGCTTACTCTTCCATATCATGTTATAGCACAATTGAAAAGAAAGTTAATGAAACATATTAGCATTTCAACGAATGTACGATCAAATCATTAACTATCCTCCAGAGATGCATCATACATAGGAAAAATATATTACAATGCTGAATAGGAACAAATTTGTGTCCTTCAACCCTTTTGAGCACAATGTCCAAAATTATTTCCTAGTCAATATAATTTAAATAAGAGTAGTAGCTAGAGTACTAAAATTTATGACAATTTTTAGTTTGAGATTGAACATAATTACAAGGACATTATAATTTTGCATCTAGACCACATAATATGGAACCGATAAACTATATCATATTAGGTGCAACAACAACCCATTCCCGCAATCAAAATCCCTTTAGCATAGAGTGAATACTAATCACTATGATCAGGCAAGAACTATTCTCATCATTAATGCTATCATGGTATGTTCTTACCCAAAAAAAAAAAAAAAAATTTACCCACTCTTCCTTTAGCCTCTAAGTAATAATACCAAGAACTCAACATAGAGGATACTATCAGGCTTAGTCTAGTGTACTCCTTGACTCTGTGTAGCCACATTTCATCAACCACTACAAGCTTTAATCTTATAGTACATTGATGCAAAACACCCTCCACATGGAACCCAAGGTTTGAGGTCAAGAGGTGTTTTTCCACACCACTATAAACCAGGAAGTTCAATCTTGTAGTACCATGAAATAAACACCCTTCACATGAAACGTAAGGTTCAAGGCCAAGATGATGTGTTTACCCCACATCACTATGAACCAACAATGGAGGTTGTGAGATTCAACCCCATCCCTCTCTCGCTAGAAATTTTAAACAAGTGCATTGTCTTAGAATCGTTGTGATCTTATCACAAATATGACCCTACACATCAAATTGTGTTTAATTGTGATCTTAAACACTTTAACAAATAGGTTTCTTTCAAGATTTCAAATGGCCATTGTAAAATATGATTCAATAATTGATCTTACATCAAAAAGACCTTTGAAAACGATCGATTACTAAATCAAAGATCATCAAGCACGCTCTTGAAAATCAAATTTGAATCAACAACATCAAGAACATGTTCATCATCAAAACATATAGAAGCATGGTATACTATCAATCAATCAATAGATCATCAAAACTCAACATGTATCTATATCAAATAACACGATCAAAATCATAATTATGTAGAAAAGTTTCTGCAAAAAATTAAACTTCAAGAAAACAAATTGAATCTTAAGTAAAACAGATAGAAACATGTTATACTATCAATCTATCAAAAGATTAACAAAACCCGTATCCATATCAAACATCATGTTCAATATCATATTTATGCAGAAAATTAAACTTCACGGAAACAACTTTTCTTTAGATCTAAAACTCAAATAACATATTATTCAAGTATGAAATAGAAGTAGGCTCTACTACCAATTATTGGATAACATCCGGTTTGCATCACATACAAAACTAAAACAGAGGAACACAATAGAATCTACTTCCACAATACAAGATAACCCATGAACTTTGAATCTTAGATTGATGGGTTGAAACGCCTACCTTTCTTCAGATCTTCATCACATTTCCACAGTAGCCCTTGAGAGTGGGCTCTAATTGTCAAAAGGCTCCCCTCCCGTTCAAATTTCTCCCATTTCCCCCTGTTTTTATCCGGATGCAAGACACGTGTCAGAATAAAATATCCAAACCACCTAAAAAGAAAAACCCAATTTATTATTCTCTCAGCAACCAACCTCTCTTGTCAAACCCACCGGACCGCTGGCCTCTTCCCATAGCAGAGCCGCCACAGCCATGGCCATACACCAACACCATCACAGCGCTGCCAAGACTGCAAACATTTCGTAAATAAACTGGGTTTCAATAATTTTACGGTGGTCAAACCCTTAAAACACAGCCAGCATACAAACCCATTATATTTTGTGTCTCTTGCCATTATCGTTTTCATTCATTAGTTTTTTCTTTTTTTCCAATTTCCATAAATTTCGTAACTACAACCTAATTTCATCCCATACTCTTTCTAGTCTGTTCGTATTAATTTAGTACAAACCCAAAAAATAAAGCAATTGAAGATAAAGACAACGTGAGTTACAAAGGCAAACCAAGTGAACCCAACAAAATGATTTTAAAGTTGAAGAAAACACAATTAAAATTTACGAAATGGGAAAAGAAATTCTTGAGAAATCTGAGGTCTTTTCGGCAATGGGGATTGTCCTAAAAATTGTGAAGTAATCTTTGGCAGTAGACGG
The DNA here is from genome assembly GCA_028216015.1 of Quercus dentata. NCBI lineage: Eukaryota > Viridiplantae > Streptophyta > Magnoliopsida > Fagales > Fagaceae > Quercus > Quercus dentata. The sequence continues at coordinate 346,158 of CP116448.1, forward strand.
CAACGGTCTTGGCGTATTTCTGGCCGCGGGTCTGCCACTAGAAGTTGTTGGTTGTCCGGTGAGTTTGCTAAACAGAAGTTGCCTGCTGAAAGGTTTCAATGTGAGAGAAATAATTTAGTTTTTTGGGTGGCTTGTTTTGGGCCGTTGGATATTTTTTCCTGACACGTATCTTGCATCCGGATAAAAACAGAGGAAATGGGAGAAATTTGAGAGCTTGTCCCTTGTCAAAAACCTTGAAGAATTTTCTTTTTCTTTTGTAAGTTTTTTCTTGTGTGAAAAAAAATGCATAGAAGAGAACAATTCTCATCTAAATTTTTAACATACGTTAGAAAAACTGCTGTAACAACGTTTATTAAATAATTGTTACTAACTTTTCTCAAAAAAACATAATAATAATTGTTACTAACTAATATTTGAGTTAACTTTTCGGCCCGCCTAATTGGGCTTTCGGTTGTGGTTAAAGATGAGATCAAAAGATTAAATAAAACACTAACTCTAATGAGTTTTGGGCTTCTATCAACTCTTGATAAATCCACAGTTATAATTAATTATATTTAGCACTATTATGAAAATATTAGTCTTGTCACACACGTTTTGCACGTGCGATGAGGCTCTTTTTTTATTTTGAGTTTAATATAATATTTTAATTTTAATTTATTTATTATTAGTGAGATTACACTAGACAGAATTTTTATAAAACTAAAATTTAGGATTTAAAATGGAGTGAACTACTAAATTTAGTGTGTGCTAGTTTTTAGGAAAAAAAAATGTACCAAACGTAAGTGTGCTAGTTTTTAGATAGAAAGTGTGCTAATTTTTAGAAAACAAATTTCTCTATTAGTTTTTTTTTTTAATTTTGTTAAATTATAATTTTAACCCTATTTTTTATTTTTTAAGAATAAAAATTATCTAATTAAATTAGGAGTATTTTTGACATTTTTTGAAGTCATAATTAACTTTCAGAATCCTTTTAATATATAGAGATAATTGTACTCTCGATTTCATTAATTAAATTATATCCCAAAATTCTATTATATTATCATTTAACCCCTCCATAAAACAATCTATAGTGATACAAAGTCATAAAATAAATTTCACTTTGTAAATCACTATTTTATTCCAAGAACTCTTAGTTTAATCTTTCAATTATTCTTTATATTTTATGAAATCTAATTTTGTCAAATATAAATTTTAGTAACTCTTTACTAAAGTAGCTGAACCTGACATTTTCAATAACCAATTCCCATTAAACTTATGTCAAGGGGATGTTTCGTCATGTTTGGCGAAATTGGCCGAGCTATTCTTGTGTTTATTTGTATATTTGTACTAACCTTAACCAGGTTAAGGGCCTAGGTAAAGGAAATTCCTATACCGCTATTGACACACAATAATAATAGTTTATTTTCGATATCTGAGTTCTGATCACGCTGTTGTTTGATATCTGATAATCACTGTTAATGATAACAACATATTCAAAATCTTTGAAAATTAATTAGATGGTTTTGATTTTGTTCTTCTCAATTTTCTTTACTTTTATTAGAAGAGTCAGTGAAGGAGCCTATTCAGAAGTACGTTACTGCGGCTAAAGCTGTTCTACAATACGTTGACAACCTCTTCCTTTCAAGTGAGACAGGAGCTGAGCTGCTTAGGTTGATCTAGTTTAAACTCCATTCTGACACTTGCTCATGAAGAAAAATCTCAATCATGGTTTGTAAAACATTGTCATTGCAAAACTAGTTTGATTTCATTAAAAAACTTGTACGCTGCTCTACTGGTTTCAACTTAATTTGTAAATTATGTTATCATAACGGTATGTAAGGTGAAAGGTGAAAGGGTTTGGCAAGAAGCAAATAGCTTTCTATTATAGTTGCAAGGGTTCCAAACCTTTCGGTATAAACTAGAGTTGTTGTTTATCCAAAAAAAAAAAACTAGAGTTGTTAGTTTGCTAGGCCGAGTTGTTGTTTATCATAACTTAGTTTTCATCACCCAAATCTCAAAAATTGTGAGGTCCATTGAAACTCATGATTTGTATTTAGTTAATGGTTAAGGATTTGAACCCTTTTAGGGTTGAGCAAAGGGTAATGTGCAATTGGCTTTTGTTTATGTACAACAAAGACTTTGCTTTTAGTACAAATGGGGAAAAAGCTTGTTAATTTTGATTGGGTGCTTTTTTCCCAGCCACCTTAGCTTCTTGGGAAGCTGCTCTTTGTGGAAGCTAGAAGCCCAAGCTAGCTAAGATGGCCAGTCATGCTCTAGGGTAGGGATGGTAATTCGTGTTTGTGTGTCGGGTTAGTGTCGTGTTGAGTCATGAGTATTAGACTATATGGGTCAACCCTAACCCAACATGTTTATTAAATGGGTTAAGATTCCTCAACCCTAACACAACTCATTTATTAAACAAGTCAATTTGTGTCGACTCGTTTATTAGATTTTATCATAACGAAAATAATAATAATAATAATTTTAGTATTAAACAAATTGATATGAATTATGAAAACGCAAACAAATAAATATTTTTATATAAAAATTAGAACTAATAAGTAACAGTATTACAAATAATAATTCAAAACTAAAGCATATCTCAATATTACATATAATCAATCATAATATGTCAAAGAAAATAAATCACAACAATTAAGAAGTTTATATACCTAGGGTTTGAAGGGTATATTGGTAAAATGTCCTTTAATTAAATGGGTCAAACGGGTTCCATGTGATAGACACTAACCCAACCCATTTATTAAATGGGTCGGTCGTGTCAACCCAAATATGACACGAACCCATTATGTCTCAACCCATAACATACTAATCTCGTGTTGTGTTGTGTCGAGTTCGCGGGTCGTGTCCAATTTTACCACCCTTACTCTAAGGTCTAAGAATGGGTTGGTCAAATCACTTAGCTACATACAGTAGAAAAAGAGAAGCCTCTGTTTTGGTGAAAGTTTTGGGTACATTCTAGACCTTTTCCATGGGCCCTAGGTGATGCCAGCGTCTCCAGCCCTCTTGGTGCACGCACGGATGCTCGTGCAAAAGGTCCAAATGAGAGCCTACTTATACCCACTAAAGCACACTCACTCAATTTCCCTTTCTATCACATGGATTTGGGTAATGCTTAAAAAATTAAAATAAATTATAATATATGAATCGAGCCTACAAGGAAGTCAAGTTTGGCATAATTGGGCTTATAGGAAATCAGTTGCGAAAACAACCACCAATTCCGTGTCCACACCCTTGACCATTATTTTTTCCATAATTATTAAATGATTTTCCATGCGCTTTAGGAAATGGAGTAAAACTAGTCAGGTGAGACGGGTGGTTTTTCATCAAAAGTTCATTAGTTTTATTATAAATTAGTTTAGAATACTTTTTGAACTTAAACTCTCAATTCTGTTATTGCAGGAGCACATTTGAAGCATGGTATATGTGTCTTCTATCACATAATTTTAATTTTGAGCTAATTTTAAAATGGTGCACAATTGTACTCACTTAGAGCATTCGTACTAGTATGTGTATAATAGAAAAAGTTGTCAAATTTACACATTTAATCCTAAAAATTGCTCACATTAGTTAAGCTAAAAAATATCCAGTTTTACTATAGTAACTATATATATTTACATAGTTACAATTCATTTGTAATTTAGGGTGTGTTTGTTTTGGGTGAAAATCACTTCCGGAAATGCTTTTTCGGAAATGAGGGTGTTTGGTTGGTCCAGAAAATAGAATTTTCCGGAAATTAATTTGATTGACCTGAAAAAAACACGCTTTGACCACGGAAATGAATTTCCGTTCTTATTTTCACTTCAAACGAATTCTAGAGAGAGAGAGAGAGAGGGCGAAAGGAAGAAGAGGCGATCGCACGCACCAGATCGATCTCGGCGATTGCGGCGAACCTCGAGCTCTAGTCCGCGTCGATCACACGCACGGCCGATCTCGCAAGCTCCAGTCCACGCCGATCGCACGCAGCAGTTGATCTCGCGAGCTCCGGTCCGACGATCGCACCGCATTGCTCGATCTCGCAAGCTCCGGTCCGATGATCGCACCTTCTATCTCGCCTCCGTGCGATCTCGCCTTCGACCCACCAATCTTCGACCCACCGATCTCTCTCTCTGTGTGATTTTGATTTACGTGTGATTTTGATTTTTGTTGTTGTTGTGGTGGTGTTTGGGTGGTTGTGGCTTTTGATTGCCGGAGTTTGCTACCGTGGGTTGAATTGCCGTGTGAAAAATTTGTAGGAAAATAGCATTTTCAACCATACAACCAAACACCGGAAAATATTTTTCACAACATTTTCTGAAATGCAACCAAACACTTAAAAATATATTCCTTTCAGGAAAATAGCATTTTCGAAAAATAAGTATTTTTCGGAAAATCACTTACATGAAACAAACACAGCCTTATACTATATTCTTTTCCCACTATCTTTTCTCTCTACCTCATCTTTCCAAACATGTAAATAGTATTTTAATAAAATATATTGTAAAATAGATGATCAAATATAGGATATTTTGAAAAGTGGTTATGTAAAATATAAAAGAATAGGTTTTTATACTAAAATAAACAGAAAATTTTTCGCCAATTGATGCCAATGCTGTAATACTTCTAAATAATTGCAATTCATTTGCAGTTTCAAATTCTTGCAACTTCAGCGCGTGAAAAGTAAAAACTAGCTAAATAGGACGCGTCTTCTTCCCATTCCTCAGATAAACAGGTCGCGAAAGCCAAATTATAAAAACTTAACATTTTGTCAAATAAAATCACTATATCATTATGGATTTAACTGTTCTAAGTTATAACGTTAGTTTCATGGATTGAGAAAGAAATAGGCCCATTTAACATTAACTACAAAAATTTAGAGCAAAAACTCAATCAAATAAAGATCCACATTTCAAAATAGCAACAGGATCTGTAATACTCCCTTAGAATCACTAGTACATATTCAATGAAAGAACCAAAATGAGTAGATAAAATAGACATACCTGATTATATGATAGAAAGAATCTTCTATGAGAGTAAGAAAGAAGCCAGAAATTCAGGAATAGCCGACTGTGTAAGGAAGGTGTCTATTAGCTTCTTGCTGATAAACATGTTCATATGAAATAAAGGAGATAGTAATAAAGAAAAACTAAAGAACAGAAATTATATAAATTTCGGTCAAGTGGTCAACCACACAATTTTTTTTTTTTTTTTTTTTTTTTTTTTTTAAGAAATAGGTAAGGACCACACAATTTATTAATCAGATGATATCTATATACAATATCTCTCACCACGCTCAATTGCAAGTTAGGGTAGTATGTTTTTTTTTTTTTTTTTTTTTGAGAAAATCAAGTTAGGGTAGTATATATGGCAATAAGGGGCGGCTTCGATCCTTGCTATATGCTAAAGTAATTAGGCCATAGTTAATTACAGATGTGTACATATTTTTCCCAAGTAATAATAGGTGGGAAATACTGTCGGCAGAAAGCCACAAAGAAGTTACAAGAAAAGTAGCCGACATATTTGACAAGAAGAAAAAAGGCTGGGTAGTGGGTCTATGATTTCGGCTAGCACCGGCCCAAGCCAGCCACATTCCCAACAATATGTAATTTCTCGGGAAAAACATTTCCCTTACACTACCCAATTTACTGACATGTTGACTTCTAACAACATTAGCATTGAGTGTAAAATCTCCAAGTTGCTATTCTACACCCCACACACCAAAAACATGCTTTACTCGAGGGTGTAAATTCAAAATTTTTTACAACCTAGTTAGAGTGAGTTCTTCTTATACATAAGAACTTCGAGTATTCACATCTAATTTCTACCAATTATCTCATTTTACTATTTCAAAAGCTATTTTCTTTATTATACCATTCTATTTTACAATAGACTCAACATTTTATTTCTTATTTATATCATCTATTCAATAAAATATTAATTTCATAACCTCTCTCTCTCTCTCTCTCTCTCTCTCTCTCTCAATTCTCTCTGTCTCTTTTCCTTTTCATTTCTGTGTCTAAAATACACCATAAATTTTTTTTTTTAAAAACCCAGCCATCACCACCGCCACTCACATCCAAGCAAACCCACCACTCGGACCAAAGATACCCACCACCAATTCAACCAAACCCAAAACTCGGACCACCAAACCCACCACCAACCATAGCCACAACCACAAGAAATAGCCACCACAAAGGAAAAAAAAAACACAAAGAAGCCCCAAAAACCACCAACAACAACCACATCCACAAGAAACAACCACCACATAATCACCATGAAAAAAAAAAACAAAGAAAGCGTCGATCTCGCTAACAACAACCACAACGTCGAAAGCCAGAAACCCACCACCACCGATCTCGCGAATCTAGAAACCCACCATCGCCGATCTTGAAACCCACCATGCCGATCTCCACCTCACCATTCCACCATGCCGATCAGCAAACCCATTACCCATGATAGCTAACCCAATATTAAAATCCACCAACCCATGACCAAAACCGACCCATGACAACAAACCCACCCACGGCGGCAACTAGAGAGAGATAGCAATAAAGAAGAGAGGCAGACCACCCCAACACCACCGACCTAGACCCACACCACCACACAATCCATGCCGCCACCACCACCACATCAATGAAACTTCTATGCAACACCTACCTCTGCTACTACCACCACCACACGGGGTTTTAGGTTTGAGAAAATGTAGTTTTTGATTTGAGGAGTAGAGAGGGCAAAACAAGAACAAGGGAGAGAGAAGAGATGGAAGATGGAGAGAAATGAAAGAAAGAGAGAGAAAGTATAAATTTATACCATACTGTAGTAGAGGGAGTAAAATATATTAAAAATTATAGAAGCGAGCTACGATCAGTCATATATGTAAGATGGCACTGTAGCAAGATTGTAAATTTTTTTAGAATTGGAAGACTGGGTAATGGTGCTTTTTTGTGCTTTGATGCTAAATTATACCAATATATACCATTTAGAAGACTGGGTGCAAATGCTCTTACTACTGCTAGGTTGTAAAAAAAATTTATTCTCAAATATTGTTTCTCTCCCCGCTCTTTTGTCACATCTCTTTTCCCTTTTTTCTTTTTCGAAACACTCTCTCACCTCTCACACTTCCTTCCATTTCTCATCTCTCACTCTCTCTAGTCCCTCTCTCTCTCTCTCTCTCTCTCTCTCTCTATTAGATATCACCACCACGAAAGACATCTCTCTTTAGTCCTTTTCTCTCTTATAGACCTCACCACCGCATCTTCCATAGTGTAAATCGGCGATGGTGGTGGTGGTTGTTTGTTGTTTGGGTCAACGATTTTGGATTTGGATTCGGCAAATTTGTTCCAATGGACTTAGGTCTGCGATTTTCAAATGGATTTAGGTCTAGTGGTTGTGATCTGTTTCGATGGGTTTGTGGTGGATGGTGGGTGGCGGATGGGGTTACGATGAAAGCCAATTGCTTTGTGGAGAGGAACGGAGGTCGGTGAATCGGACCGACGGTCGGTTTGATTTTAGATTGGACAAAATCGGACATTGACTCAATGAACTACAAGAAATCGCCCTAGTCCATCTGATTTGATTCCTTTGAGAACTGGTGAGGAGTGACGAGGCAAATGTGAGGGAGGGCATTGACGCTGAAAAAAGCAAAGCTTTGTTGAGGTTCTTTGAACTCGATGCCGCAGAAGAAGAGATTAGGGTTAGGGTTGTTAGAGATGAAGGATTGGGCGAGAAGAGAGAATTCGAAGTGAAGGGTTTTGGGCTATAGGTCTGACTTGTCATGGAGCCGAGTGGCGTCAAAGAAGATGATAAGGTAATTTGGTCTAGGGGTTTTGTGGAGGTGAGGTAGTGAGAGACGGAGTGGTCGTTGAGGTAGATTATGCTGGATTTGGATTGGGATTAGAGGGATTGGAGCTTTGAGACTCGGTCCGAGTCGGTTGAGTTGGTTAAGATTAAGATGAGAAGAAAAGAAATGATAGTGAGGATGACAAAGAGAGATTGGGTAGGAGACATGTTTGTGGGTTTTTGGGGTTATAAAGAGAGTGGGGGAGTTTGGTTTGTTTTTGTTTGGAGAGGATGGAGTTTTTGGAGAAGGAGACTTTGACATTGACCTTGACTTCTGGACTTTTTTTTGGAGCAGATGGTGTTTTTCGGTGGTTGGTTTTGCTTCAATGGTGGGTGTTGGTTTGGTGGTGGGTGTTGGTTTGGTTATGGGTGTTGGGTCGGTTGTGGGTATTGGTTTAGTGGTGGGTTTGTGGTTCAATGGTGGCAGTGGGTGGTGTGGTGGTGGCTAGTGTTTTTATACTATTTATTTTTCTAGTTTATATTATTTTATTGGGTTGTGTGTAAAAATAAGAACTAAGATGTTAGGTGTATTGATAAATGGGTTGGTAAAACAGATAAAGTAGTATTTTAAGATGTAAAATAGGTTTTTTCCCCCTCCCTAGATGTGAATGCACTTAACTTTTAATAAAAACCTTATTATTTTATCTAACTTATATTTTTTGTGAAGAAAATGTATTAACCTATTTATTTGGCATTTTATTTTTCTTTTGAGAGGAAGGTTGTCAATCCATTAGACAAAAGACAAACTGGCTTGAATTACAACATTGAGGTTCGAAGGAACATCCTTCATCCGCACCGAAAGATATGTGACATGATTAGTATGCCTAGTAAGGTTATGAGCAGCAAAATTGTCTTAGCGGCATACATTGAGATAAACTAATAAAATTATAGGCTTCTGCAAAAATTTTAGCATCAATATTCAAATGAATGGCCAAAAGAAGAAAGAGAAAATTCCCCATCTTGAAAAGAGTTCATAATTACCCCTAAATTATGGGTGCATTGCGTGGTTTGGGGAGTACACATCAGTCAAGTGGACCGGGGCAGAGAAACAAGGAGTCCTCGCCTAGTTTTATGGTCTAAGAATCATGAATATAGTGCCTTTACGTGGAATGACTAATCTTACTACCAGAGTATGGGTTCAGTGTTTAGGTACGATTTTGGGACGGTATTAGGCACCCAAAACTGCTCGACCCATGGGTTGGCTTCCACTCATTGTGTCTTACATCTTAATCTCATTAAAGACATGTTCAAAATTGTTATTCTAGACTCACACACACACACTAACATTCATCTAGCAATCAATATGGCATTTTTATCCCAAAACCCTAACATACATCTATCATGTGTATCAGACCATCACAACCCTGGCATATTCCTATTGTGGGGATAAGAGCTCCGAGTAGGGGTATTGGGTCATGGGCCATGCCCGAGGATGCAAAGGAACCTAAGGACAGCCAAGCCGTAATAAGGGCAAGTGGGTTAGTGGGCCGAGGACAAGGGATAATAACAATGAATAGGTAATGCTTCCCGAGGAGCCAAACTTCCTCGGAAAACGAAGCGGGGTCCTGAGCCCAACCATCCAGCGAATACAGGGCAAAAGGCAACCATGCTTGGAAGGATAAGTTTTAGATAAAAGAGTCTATAGTGAACTAGAAAATATCTTAGAAGAAGGCTACTACCACCACATTAAATGTTCTACACCTAACCAACTTGCCGCATTTATGTGGAAATGATGCCCGAACAGTGATATTGAGCCTTCTAGCTACACACAAAGGTTCCAGAAGCTCTAATGGGGCCAGCATCCAGAAGATCACTTATACAATCAACAGATGGAAGGTTGGGATTGAAAATGAATCAGACTATATAAAGAAAAGACCCTTGTGAGAAATAGATATGTAATCATTGGGAGAGAAAAAGGAGAGGAAGAAAGCATCTTTTACTTAAAGAAACTTAAGAGAATATAAGAACACTTCATCCTCGGAAAGGTTTTTTTCGGACATCTTGGGCTCCTTGTAGCCCAGGTGGTTAACACAATATTCAAAGAGCCTATGCATCAAATTCTTGAGAAGATAAAGGTTGAGCCATACTTCAAGTGGCCAAACAAAATGGGATGTGACCCCATGAGGCGGAATCAAGGTCTTTATTGTCAATATCACTAGGACCAAGGACACACTATAGAGAATTGCAGGACTTTGCGTGACTATCTTGAGCAACTGGTCAAGGTTTGGAAATTGGGACAATTTTTGCACTAGCCTCCTAGACAAAGGAATCAGACTAGGATAATGTATAGATGGTCGATGCAAAGCTGCAAGTGCACAGTATCGTAGTTTTATAGTAAAGTGATGAGAAGAGTATTGTCCTCGGGGATTGGTAACTTACTTTTGACAAATACCAAAATTATGCTAATCTCTATTTTATCTAGAGAAGTCACTAAGGTTTTTGTAATTGAAATTCAAAATAAAATCAATTTAAATAAAAGATACGCCGAGGTAAAGAAAGATGTTGCTTGAAAATCAACTTAATGAGAAAAAAACTTCTAGGAAATTGATTTCACCTAATCCCTCACTATGCTTTACTCATCTAGCTAATTGAATTTAATTCTCTCTATTTGTTAGCAATCTCCAAACTCTTCCAAAAGCCTCTTTCGACAGTCAATTGGAAACATTCTTGTTCACCAATTTACACAAGAGTATGCAATTTAATAAAGCAAGAGAGCATTGAGACCAACGATTTTAATACTACATAGGTTCATACAAGTCTTTCGATCTCTATATTTACCTATGCTGAAATATTCAAGATCCATCCTATAATTCCCTCTTTCGACAGCAAATCACAAGATTAAAATCATCTAATTAATGGCTAGTTAATTAGAAGCAATAAGCTTAGAATAAATCAGACAAACATGAAGGGAAATTGTTCAAATTAACATAGAAAAGCAAGCATAGTTCGGAACTAGATTACATCATTTTCCTAGAATAAAGAAAATTTAGTTCATGCTAAAAATCAAATTCAACATAAACGAATTCACCATCATTTTTCTGAGAAGATTGGAAAGAAAAAGAATGCTCAATAGATCTCATTCAGCCTCTGTTGAGTTCAGCACCCCTTCTTCTTTTCTCCTTCTTTTCTTCTTGTTTCAGCGTCTTTTCTTTTCTTTTCTGCTTCTGTTTTCAGCGCCCCCCTTTGTTTCTTTTCAGCCTCCCCTTTTCTTTTGAGTTCACGTGTGCCCTTTTTTTCAGCCCAAAACAATTCTCTCTTCAGCCCAAAAACATTTTTTCAGCCCAAAACATTTTTGCTTTAGCCCAAAACCTTTCTCAGTTCAGCCCAAAAACTTTTTTTTTTTTTTTTTTCAGTTGAGAACGTTTTTGCTTCAGCCCAAAACCTTTTTCAATTCAGCCCACACTATTTCAGCCTCTTTTTGTTTTGTTTTGACCTTTTTTTCTTTTTGTTGGTTACATTTTTCAGCAAGACCTTTTCTTTTTGTTCAAAGTGCCTCCTTTTCTTCTTTCTTTTCAGCGCCTCATTCTCTTTTTCTTGCCAACTTCCAAGGCCAAAAATATTCTCTTTAGATGCTTCACATTTCTTTTATTTGAATAAATCTTTATTTTCTTCAAATCTGGAATAAAATTTAAATAACAAAAATCAAGTCTAAAATCAACAAAATAAATAAAATTAGATTAAAGTTTAAAGTTGAGAAGTGATAAATTACACTCAATTATGCAAGTCATCAATAGAAGGGGATCTTCCTCGAAAGTCGCCCTTAGGAACCATCAGTGTTATTTTAGCAAATCCGGGTCGGATTAGAGCATGTTCACCTGGAGTAATGTCCATAGCCTGACCATGTGCCAAGGACGCGGTCCCCGAGTTTAAACGAGGGAGAACCCAAGCCCGACTAGCTTTGAGTTTTCCCGATGATGATAAGGTAGGAATAGTTCAGCCATATGATGACGCCTTAGTAGTCACTCTTCGTGTAGGAGGGTATGATGTAAGGAGGGTCTTGGTTGATCACGGTAGTGGTGCAGAGATTATGTATCCCGACCTGTACAAGGGACTTAATCTAAAACCCGAGGATCTAGTTAGCTATGACTCCCCTCTAGTGGGGTTTGATGGGAATACCGTTATCCTAAAGGGACCGATCAGGCTGCCTCTTTAAGCGGGGTCAAAGGTGGTGAATGTGGACTTCATTGTGGTGGATGCTTATTCACCATATACTGCCATCTTAGTAAGATCGTGGCTTCATACTATGGGAGCTGTTTCCTCAACTTTGAATTTAAAAGTGAAGAATCCCTTTGGGGACCATGTTGAAGAGTTGATTGGAAGCAAAGCCATGGCAAGGCAATGCTTGGTAGTCGCTATCAGGACATCAGTCTAAGGGAGAACCCTTGGACATCCTCGGGAAGGCTTTGTAGCAATTAATGGAGGTCGAAGTATCCTCGGATGTTGTAGATGAAGGGACGAGGTGTGAAGACCTAGAGAGGGTTATCATCGATGCTGATGTAGAGAGGTACATCCAAGTTGGAGTCCAATTGCCTCCTCGGGAGAAAGAGGAATTACTAACTTTCCTTAGAAGAAATGTGGATGTATTTGCTTGGAGTGCCTATGAATCACCCGGAGTGGATCCGAATTTTATTTGTCATCACCTAAATGTCAACTTGACCGTTGTCCCGAAAAAGCAACCACCTGGGCGCTCTTCTAAAGAACATGCCGAGGTCATGTCAAGGAAGAAATGACGAAGCTTAAGCATGCAAAGGCAATTAAGGAGGTCTTTTACCCAGAATGGTTGGCCAATACTGTTGTGGTGAAGAAGAAGTTAGGGAAGTGGAGAGTGTGCGTAAATTTTACTGACTTGAATAAAGCTTGCCCTAAGGATCCTTTCCCAATTCCTTGGATAGACCAATTGGTGGATGCTACGGTTGGTCATCCTTGGATGAGTTTTCTGGATGCCCTCCAGGGTTATCATCAGATACCATTAGCCTTGGCTGACCAGGAAAAGACTGCTTTCGTGATACCTATTGGGAATTACCATTATCGAGTAATGCCTTTTGAATTGAAGAATGTTGGGTCTACCTACCAGCGGATGATGACTAGAATGTTTGAATCCTAGATTGGCAAAATATCGAAGTTTACGTTAATGAAATGGTTGTGAAGAGCAAGGTGGTGGCTGAGAATTTGAGTGATCTTGGAAGTATATTTGAGGTGTTGAGGAGACATAAATTGCATCTCAACGCATCCAAATGTTCTTTTAGTGTTAGTTCCGAAAAGTTTTTGGGCTACATGGTAACCCATCGTGGAATTGAAGTTAATCCCGATCAGATTAAAGCGATAAATGATTTACAACCTCCTCGGAACCCTAAGGAGGTGCAGAAGTTGACTAGAATAAGCGTAGCGTTGAATAGATTTATCTCTTGATCAGCAAATAGATGTAGACCATTTTTCCAGCTCATGCACAAGTAGAAAGGGTTCAAATGGAATAAAGAGCATGCCCTTGCCTTCCAGCAGTTGAAGGATTACCTTTCTCGGTCACCCATTATGTCTAGACCCAAAAAGGAAGAAGTCCTTTTCACCTACATTGCCATGGCCTTTCATGCGATCAGCTTGGTTTTAGTGGGGGTAGAAAATGAGGTATAGTGGCCATTCTATTATGTGAGCAAGTCATTGCAAGAAGCCGAGGTTCATTACTTGCCCTTGAAGAAAGCCATTTTGGCTGTAGTTCATGCTACTGTGAAGCTCCCCTATTATTTCCAAGCACATACATTTGTAGTTCTAACTCAACTCCCTTTGCGATCATTGCTTCAAAAGTCCGATTATACTTGAAGGATTGCCAAGTAGGGGACAATTTTAGGAGCATTTGATATAAAGTACATGCCTTGTACCGTAGTAAAAGGGCAAGTTCTTGCAAATTGGGTGGTAGAATTTCTTGAGTCTCCAATAGAAGTTGAGGTCGAGGATCACAAGTTTGGGAGAAAACAAGTTTCAACAGTTTCTTTTCATAGGCCTTCACCCAGGAAGCTATATATTGATGGTGCAGCAAATCAAAAGGGATCTAGGGTTGGAGTGGTGATATTTTTTCCAGATGGAATCACCATTGAGAAATCCTTGAGGCTAGGCCTCTTTGCTACAAATAATGAGATAGAGTATGAAGCCTTGTTGGTTGGGGTAGCTATGGTCAAGAAAATGGGAGGAAAGGCTGTTGAGATTTTCTTAGACTCAAGGCTAGTCGTCGAGTAAATAAGGGGAGAGTTGGAAGCTAGGGATCTAAGAATGCGGGGCTATCTGAATAAAGCTCGGAGGTTACAATCAGGCTTTGAGTTTTTCTCTATACAACAGGTCCCGAGGAGTAGAAACGCGCATGTAGACTCTTTGGTGACTTTGGCAACTTCTTTTGGACAAGACCTTCCTCGAGTCATCCTCGTTGAAGATCTAAATGGGCCTATCGAGAAAGAGGTGACAAAGGTCCAGGTATTCCGGATCGGGGGTTAGGCCTAGCTAGATGGATTCCATAGTTTTATTTTTGAAGGAAGGCGTGTTACCTCTCGAGAGTGGGGAGGTAGAAAAGATACGGAGGAAAGCTCCTTGTTTCTAGTTATCCGAAGAACAAAAGTTGTATAAATGCTCTTTTTCAAGGCCATACTTGCTTTGTGTCCATCCCGAGGCGGTGGAGCCACTTTTGGAGGAATTGCATGAAGGGATATGTGAAAGTCATACAGGGGGCAGATCATTGTCACACAGAGCTCTCACTCAAGGTTCTTGGTGGTCCAGTATGTTAAAAAGTGTGATCAATGCCAGAGATTTGCTTCGAACATTCATCGATCTGGGGCATACTCAATCCTTTGTCTAGTCCATGGCTATTTGCTCAGTGGAGCCTGGATATTGTAGGGCCCGGATATTGTAGGGCCATTCCCCGTAGCTGTGGGAAACCGAAGATGGCTTACGGTTAGAACTGATTACTTCACAAAGTTGGTTAAGGCTGAACCATTGTCCAACATTAGGGATATTGATGCAAAGAAGTTTGTTTAGAAGAATATTGTAACCCGATTTAGGATTCCTCATACCCTCATATTGGACAATGGGCTTCAGTTTGACAGCAAGGCCTTTAGGAGATATTGCTATGAGCTAGGCATTAGGAACAAATATTCAACTCCGGCCTATCCGCAAGGGAATGGACAGGTTTAAGTAGTTAACAAAGTCATAGTCGGTGGGCTTAAGAAGAGGTTAGATAAAGTGAAGGGTAGATGGGTTGAAGAGTTACCACATGTTCTTTGGACATATCGAACAACTCCTTGTTAGTCAAGCGGGGCGCGCCTTTTTCTATGACATATGGGTCCGAGGTCGTGATCCCTCTAGAGACTAGATTTCCGGCGTTAAGGACAAGCTTGTTTACCCCGGATAATAATGATCAATTATTAGAAAGGAGTTTGGATCGATTGATGAACGAAGAGAAGCAGCCATGGTACACTTGGCACGTTATCGTGAAGCTTAAGCAGGGGTATGATACAGGTGTGAAGGCTAGATCACCGGCACCAGGTGATTTCTTTGTTAAGAAAACTAGTGGGGACTGCAAGGAACCCATCTTGGGGAAAACTAGGACCTAATTGGGAAAGGCCGTACCACATCACTTTGGTAGCTAGGATAGGAGCTTATTTTTGGAAGATTTAGATGAAAATGTTGTACCACGTCCATGGAATGTAAATAATCTGCGAAGATACTACTATTAATAAAAGGCAATCTTGTCATCTTTTGTTTCTACCATTACGTGCTCTAATCTTATTTATCTAATTGTTAAACAGAACCTCGATCATGCCTGGTTCCTAAAACCACATACCTTGGGTAAATTAATGCTTCTTATTTAATTAAGTGTTAAACAGAACCTCGGTTATGCCTGGTTCCTCGGATCACATAACTTGGGTGAATTAATGCTTCTTATTTAGCTAAGTGTTAAACAAAACCTCGGTCATGCCTGGTTCCTCGGACCACATACCTTGGGTGAATTAATGCTTCTTATTTAGTTAAGTGTTAAACAGAACCTCGGTCATGTCTAGTTCCTCGGACCACATACATCGGGTAAATTAATGCTTCTTATTTATCTAAGTGTTAAACAGAACCTCGGCGATGCCTGGTTCCTCGGACCACATACCTTGGGTAAATTAATGCTTTTTATTTATCT
The DNA here is from genome assembly GCA_028216015.1 of Quercus dentata. Taxonomy (NCBI): domain Eukaryota; kingdom Viridiplantae; phylum Streptophyta; class Magnoliopsida; order Fagales; family Fagaceae; genus Quercus; species Quercus dentata. The sequence continues at coordinate 362,137 of CP116448.1, forward strand.
AAGTGTTAAACAAAACCTTGGTCATGCTTGGTTCCTCGGACCACATACCTTGGGTAAATTAATGCTTCGTATATGCTTAAGTGTTGAACAAAGCCCTGGCCATGTCCGGTTTCTCGGACCATATGCTTTGGGCAAACCAATGCCTCTTATTTGTTCGAAATGATGAATGTAGCCTTGATCATACATGGCCTCTTGAATTGAACATCTAAGGTACACTAATTCTATCTGTGCGTTAAGTTGTTAGATTATTAATTGCATAGGTATATGTCAATGTTGGGAGCAATGTTGTGCTTATTTTTAATTGGTAAAGACCATAATTTAGGTTCATAGTTAAAAAATTTGGCCATATTTAATAGTAGACAGATAGTATTACAAGTCGTATATAAGCAATGAGAATATAAAGAAAACTGACACTTTTCATTAAGTGGTGCCTTGGTAAGGCAAAGGAAATACATGTTTAATAAATAACTAAACAAATAAATAAAAGGTACATATTATAAGGGTAATGCCCTAATTGGTAATGGATGAAGGGGGTTGGTTTTAGCGACTTGTTGGATGAGAAGGTTCAGCGCTTTGCTTTTGTCGCCTCTTTTTCCTTGGAAGTTTCCTTGGGTTTAGGTAGAGGTCTAGCTTACTCATGCACTTTCTCTTTGGTCGTCTCCTTCTCCTTACTCTTTGGGCTTGCACCATTAGGCTTTAGAGGTCTTTGAAGTGGCTAGAAGGGTACCAACATGGATGGGTGGCGGACTCGGGCGCTTTAGAAGCGAGTGTCCGCTCGGGAGCTAGATGGAGCTGCTATGCGCGGGGGTTGGGGGTAGAAGATGTTTTTGTTTTCCTTAACTTTGAAGAAACGCCCACCCCAAATAGGTTTAATGCCTTGGTCCATACACCGGAGGCGAGTAGCCTCTCGCAGACTCTAGTGACTTGGGCTCTTAGGGTTTCTTCAATCTCTTTTACCCCGATGTCATAACCATTTTGCTCGGCCTGAGCTGTAGCCTCCTCAACCTTCTCCAATTCTTTTTTCTAAGGCTCTATTTGCTCCTTAGTAATGGCAAACTGATCCTTGGTTTTATGCGATTCTTGACGTTGGTCCTCTGACCGCTTCTTAACGCCAACTAGTGTAGCTTTACCACTCTTCCTCTCTCTGTCTACCTCAGCCAACTTGGTGTTGAGGTCTTTAATCCTTTTTTCGGCCATGGCAAGAGTTTGGATAGCAGCTATACATTGTGCCTCCTCATCCTTCCACCGTTTATGGGCATCATCTACCCATTCCTCTACGATGTTTTTTGTCCGGATTGCACGAAAAGAAAACACCAAGATGAATCCTTCAAGTGGAAGAGAAATATGTATATTCAATACAAGTAAAGAGTTCAAAGGCTTACCATGGCCAGGTCTTTCTTTAAGGTTAAAAACACGTCGTGCGTTTTTAGAGTCCTCAGGTCGGCCATGTCTTGAGGCAGGAACAGGGGCTTTTCAAGTGCATTAGCCACGTAGCCAGCCTTTTTTTTTTTTTTTTTTTTTGAAAATCCCTAATAGAGGAGTCTGGAAGAAGTGGAGCACCGTCTAATTCGAGTGGGGGGTTTCAGATTGGAACCCTAGGGCGACGCTCAAACACCCTCTCCGCGACCATACCTTCGGCCGAGGTTTTCCTTTGCGCCCCTTTGGTGATTTTTTCCCCTTTTTGGGGTTCGAGCTCTTTGATAGGCACCACTTCACCCTCTTGAGACACCTCCTTACCCTTTTTGTCTCACTTCCTCTTCTTATCCGCCGGTTCAGAAAGGGAATTATGGGTAGGGAGGGGAGTTGGAGGTTGAGTTTGAATGGCCACCTTAGGGGTAAACCCTCCGGCATGTGATTCCAAAAGCTGTAGAAGGCTGGTGTTCTTTTTCGTCTAGAGCACCATAACTTCGGGGAATGTCGAGAGGGCTCTTGGTTATTGCTTACGTGAGCGGGGGGTAAGTAGGAGAGGGAAGTGCGGTGAGATTCGATGGGGGACGACCAGTCAAAAACTTCAAAGTCCTCTTCGGAGTCTACAACCTCAATTACTTTATTCAATTCTTCCTCTAGAGTTGGGTGCAAGGAGGTTGCTTCTTCCCCGAAAGCTCGTTGAATGGGCAATTTAATTGGTTGAGTGCCTGCAAGGGGAGGACCGCCGAGGAAGTCGGGTACTACGATGTTGATTTGATGAAGCCGAGGGTTTTTTGCCTTTATGACGTACTTGGGAAACTGGAAACTTGTTAAGATCGGCTTGTACCCAAGGATGACATGGGCGGCCCATAGCTATCCGTCCGAATGAAGAAAATCAGACTTGAGTATCCAGGGGTTTGGAGCCCGACCACCAAGCGAATACTGAGCAAAAGGCAACCGTGCTTGGAAGGATAAATTTCAGATAAAAGAGTCCACAATGAACTAGGAAATATTTGTAAAAATGGCTACTACCACTACATTAAATGTTACGCACCTAATGAACTAGCTGCATTTATGTGGAAATGATGCACGAACAGTGATATTGTGCCTTACTGCTACACACAACGGTTCTAGAAGGGCTCCGATGGGACAAGCATCCAGAAGATCACTAATACAATCAATAGATGGAAGGCTAGGATTGAAAATAAATCAGACTATATAAAGAAAAGACCCTTGTGAGAAATAGATATGTAATCATTGGGAGAGAAAAAGGAGAGGAAGGGAGCATCTTGCACTTAAAGAAACTTAAGAGAATATAAGAACACTTCATCCTTGGACTTGGTCGAGGAGTATTACTCCCTTCAAACTGTATTTTCTTATTTTTCTAGTTCGATTCCACTATGTTGTGGCTCGTATACAGTTTGCTAAGTCTTACCTATAAAATCCACTCTCTAACAAATATATTGTTTTGGGCTTATTGGGCCATCATCCATCTCTAGTGGGTTGAGGGTCTAAATCTTGGCCTTACACCTATCAAGACATTTCATCTTATATGGCATCATATCATGGTCAAGGCAAAACATAGACATGGCAGAAAGCAAACAAACATACATCACATCCAAGAAAGAAACATAGGCATATTAAGATCCAACAACATGTCATCATATCCAAGACAAGACATTTACAAATACATCAAGACATGATCAAGATCATATCTTAAACAAATGTATGTTCATGTGAATGCACGACTTACCTCACTTACCTTATCGCATCTCAAAGACTGTGCATCAATGGATGGACATGTGAATGCATGTTCTTGGCATTAAAGCAAGAAATAAAAAGAAACCCTAGTCTAGCATGTTAAAGGCAAACAACAATCAAATTGAGAAACAGAGACTCAAAAACATAAAAAGGAGTAAAAACAAAAGCATATGACATAAAAGGAAAAGAAGAAATAGAAGTAAAAAACTTAGTTAGGATTTACGGGCACGAGTATACATGTGCATACATAGGCCTGTATATGCAAGCTAGTTGTATGCGTACATATACTTCGAGTCCGCATACGTATGCTGAAAGGATGCACATGCAGACACGCCTTGAACCCTAACCTAGAAACACAGAAACGGAGAAGATAGAGTAGAACTTAAAACTATAAATCTAACAATTAACCTGCTTTAAAACAGAAAACTACTAAACCCTAGGCTACCAAAACATATAAAAACATAAACAAAGCAAGAAAACAAAAGGAAAAAACAGGATTGGAACAAGGAAATGAAAAGAAAAGGTTAGAACTCAAGGGAACGTGTGAAACCCTAAGCGGCTAGTAGAAGGTGTGCCTACTCTCCGAGTTAGGCTTTTGTTTTTTCTTTTAGTGTTTCTAATCAAGGGAATGTAGTGAACACTACTATGAGGAGGTAATGGAGATTTACCCACCCGAGATTTGTTCCGTTTGTCTACCGTTACCCTCCTCTGTTAAAAATAGGGGTAAATATGTATATTTCCTCCCACTTTATGTCTCTCTCCTCCATAATCATAAAAACATAAATTGACAAGATAAAACAAGATCAAAAGGTGCTATTGAAAAAAAAATTATGCAATGTCTTAGAACTTCAAGCTTGTATCTACCCTTGTCATCTGAATCAAAAACATAAAGCTAAATATACACAAAATAAAGCACTTCCTCTGTTCTAAAATCACCCTTTTCAAACCTATAGGTTCTATACACACACACACACACACACTCTCTCTCTCTCTCTCTCTCTCTCTATATATATATATATATATATATATATATATATGAAGGGGTCAAATGATGAAGGAAAAAATCTAAATGGGTTTTGGCTTTATATATTAAGTGTACATGTATATTTGGCTTTTACATTTTATATTTTTAATAGAAAAATTCTTATTATTACTTTTTTTCTAAGGAATATTTCTTTTTTTCCAAAAAAGGAAACACTTGAACTTTCGAAGGCTAAACATCTAAGATTTAAGGCTTATAATTTTCAATTTGTAAAACTAAATATACATGTGAAGAAATAAAAAATATAACAACAATTGAACAGAGAAATATAAAATTATACTATTTTATATCTTAATATAATTTTATATACATCTTGTCGATATCGTATTTTGTATAGCCTTGATTTACGCATCAAACAAATTAATGGAGTTCTTGACCCCACCGTTATAAATTATTTTTAATGGAGTGGAGTTTCTAATTGCTTCAAATTAATTCAAAGGGAGTCATTGACTTCACCAATTAAACATTTTGGGGGTTATTGACTCCACTAATTTAAAATAATATGATCCATTGGAATCATTGACTCCACGAATTATTTTAAATAAAAAGGAAAAACTAATTCTTTCAAATTAATTCAATGGAGTATTTAATTATAATAAGATTAATTCTATGGAGATTCGTAATTCCTTAGCCAAAATTGGAGTTTCTAATTCCCAAAATAAAATAGTCATAAAATTTATTTGAGAGAAATTTCTATTTCTCAATCTCTAAAAATGTTTAAAAAAAAAAATTGCTTTAAAGATATTTCCAATCCCTCAATTAATTTTGAGGACTTCAATCAAAACGCCATTACTAGTCAAAATTCCTACAAAGAAGCAATGAAGGAAGGGAAATTTGTTTAGACATTCAATTTCCCAAAAAAGAGAGCCTTTTGCTCAATTTTCATAAAAATATGGGTCCTCGACTCATTCTTGGGATTAAAATAATTCATCTCACCCAAAAAAATAAATAAATAAAAGTCAATGATTAATTAAATGTCCATCATTTAAAACGGGAAAAAAAAAATCATATTTGGGAATTTTAAATCTAAAACATCAACTTAAGAAACAAGAATTGGTCCCCACAAATAAATAAAAACTCATATCCCCTAAAATACAAAAAAAAAAAAAAAAGTACAAAGGCAACATGGTCGGAATCAAAGGGTCATCCCTTGAAATAAGGGATTGTAATTAAGAGATATGTTATCTTGAGTGGACATTACTCACATCAATAAAACCCAAATTTCCAAATGCCTATGCCTAAAATTATGTTTAATGGATTTTACTCAAAAACAATTTTTGTTAAACAGGATTACCATCCCAAATTTCAGTTAGACAATAACAAGACCAAAGAGTAGGCCCTCCATAGGAAAGAGGCTGCTTGCAAAACGACTTTACTAGTCAAGACAAACTTGGTTCCCAACATGATTATTGAGGATCCTATTTATGACCACTATAAACAGATTGGAGAGAACATTATCCATGCTCTAAACAAGGGATTGTAATTAAGAGATACGTTATCTTGAAAGGACATTATTCACAACAATAAAACCAATATGCCCAAATGCCAATTAGGGTTTAGGTTTTAGGGTTTGGGATTTAGGGTTTGGGGTTTGGAGTTTTAGGGTTTAGGGTTTAGGGCTTAGGGTTTAGGGCTTAAGGTTTTAGGGTTTTAAGGTTTAGGGTAGGCAAAAATTAGGGGAAAAGACCATGAGCATGGTGAAAATTCCCAAAAGGATGTCATAGGCAAAAATTACATGGCACAGAAAAAAGAAAAAAAAAATAACGAAGACAATAAGCAAAGATAATAAAATGGTTGATTCTCTCATTGCTCAAATTAAGTGATGACAATTTGTTTCATAAGGGATTTGGAACATTCCAACCCTTTATTTAATTCAAATGAAAAGACATGGAATCATAAAGCGCTAAAAACTAAAATTTAGGGCATATCAAGGTAGTCACTCAGTCCTCTTCCTTTTGTTGGACTTCTTCTGATCATTTTCTTCGCTATGGACTGATCTCATATCTGTGGATAGTCAATTCTTGTATCCCAAAGTTGGATTGAGAAAGCGAGGAAAATGGATGTCCTTATTCATTGCCCTCCGAGGCCAATTCTCCTTTATTCTACCCAAGACACTCTTAGTAAATGCTAAGATATGGTAAGAACCATTATCACAAGGTACCCTTTGACGGTCACTAAATTGCCGTGCAATGCGACATGTAGGATAATAAGTGCAACGACGAAGCCCAACCAAAGGCACACAGTTTTCCTTGAAACCATAGCTAATCATGGCCTCAATGCGCCACCATTCTATTTCCCATTGGATGTTTGTGGAAGTAAGATGCTTCAAGAGTTTAGTAAGCTTGGTAGGATCCATATCCTTCTCCTTGGGCTTGCGATCATGATAATGCTTTAGTTGATACCGATTGAATGGGACAAGTGGAGGATGAATCAATTTGAGCTTTTCATATAACCATATCTGAGGGGCAGAAAAAGAAAGCATGAGTGTTAAGTGGAAGAAGGAGAGATAACAAAAAAGAAAATAAAAGTAAGAGAGAAAAATATTTAAAGACGATATAAGGAGTCTTGATGGGTTGAAAACTGAAAGGCAATCCATGCAAACTTTAGAGGAATCCCGCTAGGTTGAGGAAACCTAGGCAAAAATTAGGGATCATACCTGAAGGGGAAGAGGACTCGATCCCCACAAAGAATGTTGCTTCCTCCCTATAAACGGCATCCAAAACATTGAGGGTTTCAGCCAAGATAATGGCTATTGGACTCACACTCCTTTAATGTTGTCTTGCATGAAGAATTCAGGATCCACACAAGGTGTCTCATGCACTAAGAAAAACCTTGCAAGGATGCATAGGCAAAAGGTGTTCAAATGATGAGAACACCCCACCCCAGCCAATGGAATATCTTTCTTAGAAAAGTACTTGAAGACAGTGGAGACATTTAACTTGTTGGACTTGCACCATCTCTTGTATAGATAGATGAATCCCCAAAAGTTGATAAGCTAGGTCAGAAAGATCGTCCTCAAGAGTAGCAAGAATGATAGCACTAAAGTCATACTCACCTATGATTACGCCAAATTCCTCAAGAGTGGGACACAATTCCATACCATTGAATTGAAAAACATGACTGGTAGGAACCTAAAACTCTGTGGCAACACGCAGAAAAGGTTCATCCACTTTGATTTGATGAAAGAAAGAAGTACAAGAAAGACTAAGAGGGATGAGATCATCCTTGAAGTTGAGATTAAGCTTGTTAATCCACTTAGAAACCTCCAAATAATTGAATTTAGCCATTAGGGACCTTGTAGAATGGTTCCTAGGCTTGAAACACATTTTGTGAAGGTTTGGAAGCCTCTCACAGCTGTTTTATAGTGAAAAAAAAAAAAAAAAAAAAGTCGCCTAGGGTTTTCTACTTGCATGCATGCGTGCGCCTGGTCTTGTATATGCAGGCACGATCACAGCATGTGTACGCATATGCGTGTATGCATGCGCATGGCCACTAGGGTTTTCAGATTCCTTTTTCTATTTTGAGTGTGATTCCTACACCAATACTCTAAAAAATAAAAAAGAAGTAAGCTGGAAATGTGTTTGTCTGTCTCTATGTGTGTGTGTCTATCTGTAGGGATCACCTCCAGTAATTCCTCTTCCTTGGCTGAGTCCTCCGGGTTGCCTCTGAATCATCATCATCATCATCACCTGGACCTTAGGCATACCCACCAGGGCCATAGATCTGCTTAGAGTACTTTGTTAGCTCCAACTTAAGGTTCCTAGGAAGCAGAACCAGCTCCTCATGCTCCGCTACAGTAGGCTGGTATTTTGGAAAAGAGACAATGTTAGGACAAGTTTAAAGGAATGCAAAGGAGAAAAGGTGAGGAATAGAGATAAGAAGACTCATAGCTCGTGTTCCCTCAGAGAAGGGATAACCCATGACATTAGGGTTACACTCCACAAGGCACTCCCGAGCAACTCCATCCATACCATAGGCATAGACTGACCAAGGCAGATGAAGAGGATTAAGAGGGCCACCAGCAGTTGGACCGGCTTCATCCTGAAACATTCATCACATCTGAGTGTTACCACATACATGAGATACAAGAAAAAGAGAAGGGAAGATGGAAAAGAGAGAATACATATCCTAATGGGAAAATGAGTCATGAAACAACCCTCACTAAACCCGTCATAGCCCTGGTCACCCAAGAGGTGCTTAGTATAGGCAATGCCTCCCTTCCACAGTAGGTACTCAGCATCGGGCATAGAGAGTGGGGGAAGTATGAATGTAGGAGGATCCATCGGCACCTGAGGTGTGTCATCACCCACTAGCTGGCAAGAGATCCGCTTAGCAAGGTATAAGGCCCTCAGGCCAGCACCCTCAAGAAGCTGAGAGGTCATAGAAGAGACGATAGCAGCTGCCTCTTGATTTGGGTCAGCAATGGGAGGAACGCCTACCCAAGGTCCCCAAATGATCTGCAAGACATGTTTGGTTAGAAAGAAACCATTAAGATATATAACAACTTAAAGAAGGGAATTTCACTCACTAAGTCAGAGGTGAGACTGTTAAGATGAGCTCGCACTAAAATGAGGACCTTTAGGTTCACGTCCGTGCCACGGGAGATATAACCATAGGACAAAGCCCAATGCTGCAAAGAAAAGAAAAGAACACATTATAGTTTGCAAGATGATAGTTTGCAAGAAAAGAGCACAAAGATACAGTTTGCAAGATTATAGTTTGCAAGAAGAGAACACACAGATACAGTTTGTATGTTGACAGTTTGTAAGAAAAGAGCACATAATTACCATTTGCAAGATGATAGTTTATAAGAAACGTAAGAACAGTTTGCAAGGGCATGAAATGCAATTCGTAAGTCTAGATGACATCTTAGATACAAGAAAGTAAGAACAATTTTCAAAAGTACAAAGTATAGTTTGTAAGACTATAAAGGAAAAAATCTGACCTCAAGGAGCTTCCAAGGCCCTGCTAGCTGGCACAGAGTTACCCGGCTCAATGTGTCCATGACTAAGTAAAGATAGCCGAGGCAAGCATATCCCCAATTTGCCTCCCGAGCATCCTCAAAATTGCGGAAGAGAGTTAGCCACCTCAAAGATACTGTTTGACCCCCATTGACAAAGAGATATGCCCCCAGTACATATAGTAGAAATGCCCTGGCCATTTGAGCACAATCATCAAGAGTCGTATGGGAAAGAGATTTGTAGTCCCTCTCTAGATCGAAATAACGGACATGCTCACTAGGGTGGGTACAACCTAGCAAGTCTATGCCTAGCTGAATGCCCGATTCATCCTCCAAGTTGATGATGGGCCTATAGGATCTTAAACTAGTCATCTGGTGGAAGTCATTAGAAGTCATAGTAATCTCCTGTTTGCCAATGTGGAAAGTATTGGTGGTATCCCACCACCTCTTAGCCAGAGCCTATACCAGTATACCACTGGCTACGCCCTCAAAAAGAAGCCGCAGGAGTGGCCCGAAGCTGGCCGCATTCACTAAAGCCTTTGTCTTGGTCGTTAGGGTCTAATACCACGTGAACAAAAGGCTAGCACTACCCCTACTCGAGTAAGGCAGCGAACCCTGTAGAAGACAGAAAAAGGAACATAAGAATCATTTGGGACAAAAATATGTGAAATAAAAGCAATACTATGCATTTTGAGCATAACATTGTGACTGCAAGAGTTAATATGCGTGCATATACTGCATGTATGTGCACACATACCACGTGTACATGTGCGCATGCTGAAGCATGTGTCCATGTGATTTTATGAACATCTATGCGTACGCATGAGGATTGTACACGCATGCATATAGCTGGATTGCGCATACATACATGATGCATGTGTACGCATGGGTGCAACCAAAAGTGTTCTTCACCATTTTCGGCCTACCTTGGATCAAAATTCATCCTAAACATGTTCCTACCCCTCCTAGGACATCAGGTTTTTATCTAAAACCACCCCACAACAAAACCCAAGCATTTACAAGTCTAAAAATGGATTAAAGCAAAAGATTAGAGCAAAACTTGAAAATGAGAAAAGTTTGAAAAACTTACCATTCTAGCTCGTGCATTGTCCGATAGATGATCTCTTGGTCTGTAGAGCAATGGAGGAGACTTGGTTAGCCTTGTGGCTCCAATCCAATGGGTGAGGTTGAAGACATCATCGGTGATCAAGTAAGAAGCTTTCTTGGCCTTAGGTTCCATTGAAGAAGATGAGAGAGTTTGAGAGAGAAAAAGATTTCGGTTTGTGCAAGGATGAAGAATGAGAGGAAGGCAAAGGCTTTTGTAGGGAGAGAGAGGTAGTTGGAGAGTTAGGGAGAATGTGAAGAGATGAGAAAGATGAAGAGAATATAAGAGAGAAAAAAAAAATAAACGGTTGGTAACCGTTGAGAAAATGAAGAGGTAGGAAGTGCATCTGATGACTAAACTACATATAGTATAGGCCCCTACTAAACTATGTGTAATTTAGCAAAAGAAAATTTTATTTTTTTCTTTTTAAACATGCTAGTGGACTCCTAGAAGACAAGAAATAGGAAAAAAAATTTAAAATCATCCTAAGTGGATCGTGAAACATCAGAAATTACCAAGACGCCTTGAAATGACAAAAATACCCTTCAGCGGGTTGAAAGGCATGACAATTTGAGAAAACTCCCTTGTGAGTCAAGATCACCAAGAAAACTCCCTCGTGAGTTAGAATCGCCAACACAACTCCCTAGTGAGTCATAAGAAGAAAATTTCCCCAGTGAATCATACATCATTAGAGGCTTCCTTGTAAGTCAAAAGATACCTAGAAAAACTCCCTTGTGAGTCTAGAAACCGAAGAAAAACAAGAAAACCCCATGCAGGTTTAGAGAGTTACTCAAGTAAGTTTTCCATCGAAGATCATAGCCACCACCATATTTGTGCACATATCCTTCAGGAATTGAATATGCAGGCATAGATCTCTAGGATAAATCAGAAAATAAGAATGAGAGTTGAGTACATATCCTTCTTGGAATTGAACATGTACACGAGAATCGAGGCACAAGAATAGAAGAGATTGTGATAAAGGCAAGAGCCATTTTAAGAAATGAAGAGTTTGAGATAGAGATAGAATCACCCAGAGGCAGAGCCACTAGGAAAAGTTTAAGCCAAAAGCCCCAAATGGAAACCACAGATATGTATCCTTTAGCTCGTAAAAGTGCCTTATTTTTTTGGTTGATGGTTGAGGCTGTTGGCCATGTTTTTTTTTTCCTTTTTAGTGACTCTAGGATAGTGAGTCACTCACCTTTCGCTTGCAATTGGCAAACTAGGTTTTGGATAGTGAGCTTGTCATTGCTTGTTTCTTGAGTAACACCTATGGGATTTCGGTTATACGAATCCCACACAACTCGTGGAGTTGCACCGCGCCCTATGTATGTGTGTTGTTTGTCATGTGCGTGGGTTGGGCCTAAGCCATACATAAAAAAAAATGTTTTGTCTCTTTTTCTTTTGATTCCGTTAGCGAAGCTCACAAATCAAAATTGGGGCAACTATAGACACCTTATTTTGTACCCCTTACAACTCGGGTCCTCTTTCCCCAATGATGGCAAACTCTGAGGCCAAAGGTTAATGCCTAATCTCGTGAAAATTGACTTGAGGAAATGCTTATGGAAAATATAAAATTATTTTTGGAAGAATAAATCTATTTTTGGAAAAGAAAGGCTGCTAGAAACCCTAAGTGTGCGTATGCATACATGCATATGTGCACGCACACTCAAGCCATATGTACGCATGCTTAGTGTATGCGTACACATACCCCAAGTATGCATAAACAGCTAGGGTTCAGAATGTTTTGAAAGGAAAGCTTTTTGCATTAAAAATGGTGTGGAAAGAATCCCATATCGTCTAGGAACCGCCCCACACCCTATTTTACCACTATATAAAGCCATAAAAGGCACTTTCCAAGGGAGGCGAATATACACGTTATTCTCTAGAAAATAGTGAATCAAAGAGGGAGTTTTCCACAAAACATTCTCAATTCAAATTTTACTTGGTTGGGACCTATTTTTGGTCTTGGCCTTTGAGTTCTAAAGCTTACTAACCTACTGGTTTTGTTGATTAGATTGACCGAGGAGAACGGTCAAATCAAGCTCTAGAGAGTTCTTGTGTTCGGGTAAAGGCTCTAACTTTGGCTTTTCACTTTTTATCTTATTGTTTTTTTGTTTATATGTTTTTCATACCTTTAAATATGTTTGTTTAGTTTAGGTTTACTTCGTGTTTATGTTGGAAGCATGCTAGTTTGTTAGTTTTCTGTCTTTCTTTGGTTTTTCTTTTCTAGTTGTTGGGTTTGTGTTTTCAGGTGTGTATGCGTGCACATACAATTGGGCTGCGCACGCATGCCCTATATATGCGCACAAGCACTCGTGTCCAAAAACCCTAATCCATTCCTTTTTTGTTTTGCTTTCTTTCACCTGTTTAGCCTTTGTTTAAGCTTGTTCTTCATATTCTTAAGTATCTATCTTCATGTTTTTTGTTTTGTTTTTATGTTGTCTTTTATGTTTGATTAGGATTTTGTTTGTTTGAATATCATGAACATGCATATGGATATGAACATGCATTGATGTACACAGTCTTTGTGATGCATTGAGGTAAGTAAGTTAAGTCATGCATAAATCACATGAACATGCATTTGAATGTTGAGTTATGATGCCGTTGCTCGTATATGCTTTATGACGATATATCATGTTGCTTTATGTAGATGCATGTTAGAGTATGTGTGAGTTAGAATAACATATTAAAAAACCCTTTAATGAGATTAAGACTTGGAATACAATAAGTGGAGGTCAACCTTCAAATCGGGTGGGGTTGGGTGCCTAACACCTTCCCAAACCCATACCTAAACTCTGGACACGTGCTTTGGTAAAGATTAGTCATTCCACAAAGGGCGCTATATTTATGATTCATAGACCTAATCTAGGTGGCGACTCCATTTACACCCTCCACCATGGTCCACCCTAGGCCAAGGCATACTTCCCACGGATCTTTGGGGGAAACCTCGAAGACAGCCCGTCGCGAGTGCTTATGCCTACACCAATCAAGGAGAAGGACAACATTATCCCTGAATCTCAGGTGAAAGGTACCTATCTTTGCATGGAATTGTTGCAATAGAGCCTTAATCAACACGTGCCTTATAGAACAAGACGTATCTTGATGAATGTCCCAAATCCCTGGCCGACGAAGAAGGTATGATAGCACATATGGGTCTCCCCGTTAAACAAATGCTCATAAAATGTGGACCATGCCCCTCCCCCCCCCCCCCGGTCCATGGCACTTATTGGGTCCATACTTTCAAAAACAAAGAGAAGCTATTCCTTAGCGCGCGCGCACACACACACACACACACACACACACACATATATATATATATATATATATATATATATGAATGGGCAAATAGGAAAAGAAAGATAAGCATACCTAAGCTCTCCGAGCCTTAGCGGAAGGATGTATCCTCAACCCATGTTGCAGATGAGTATCTCTAATAGTCTCATCTATCTCTCCAGTGCGTGCCTCTGCCCGAACCTGACCTGGTAGGTATCTCGATTGGTAGGTGCTACGCCTAGGAATGCGAGGGGTTGGCACAGCCATATCATCGGCCTTTAAATTTGCCTCTATGCCAAATATGATCTCGTCCTCCGGATCATCATCCTCTAGAACTCTCTTGTCCTCGGGACAAGTGACTAGTGAAGAGCCAAACACCGGAAGCAATATAAGACAGCCAAGAGGCACTAGCCGACTCAACTAAACATCGCCTTCGAGTGCGTAATGCAATATCGATGCCCCCTTTGGGCATGATGTCATTTCCGCCCTTGTCATAGTGACTCTAAAAAGCTCGGGCTACTTGCCCGCTAGTCAAGTCGTGTCCTCGTCACTAATGGATGAGTCTCCTATAGATGAAACAAAGGCAGGAGTCTTCCTGCAATCCCCGCTGGATCTCGATCCTCGAGGCATAATCTATAAAACAAATTTATGATTAGTTAGCAAGTCCATATCATGCATGATCATACCTAGTATATCCTCTACTAAAGTTTTTCTTCTCTCCTAGCATACCCTCTGCTAATATTTCTCTCTTAGGATTTGATTTGATGGCAATCGTTTAATCCTGGTTTTTATCAAAATATCATGTTTTCATCAAAATTTCTCTTTCGAGGTTTGATTCGACCGTGCTCATTTAATCTCATGAGGGCTTGATTTGACCATGCTCGTTTAATCTAAAGTTTAATTATTCTGCGCTTTATGTGTCGTGCTTGCCTTCCATGAATTATTTGACAGAGGTCCATAATTTTTTGTAGGACTTCATTCTGCCATGCTCGTTTAGTTTTGCTCTTGAAAACCACTTGATGTTGATCATTGATTTTCATCTTTCGAGGTTTGATTCGACTGTACTTGTTTAATCTCATGAGGGTTTGATTCGATTGTGCTTGTTTAATCCGAGATTTGAGTATTATGTGCTCTATGTGTCATGCTTGCCTTCCAAGAATTATCTGATGATAGTCCATAATTCTTTCTAAGATTTGATCCCGACCATGCTTGTTTAACCCTATCTATCTTTCGAGGTTTGATTCGACCATGCTTGTTTAATTTCATGAGGGTTTGATTCGACCTTGCTCGTTTAATCCAAGGTTGAGTATTTTGCCCCCTATGTGTCGTGCTTGCCTATTTTGGAGTTCTTGGATGGCAATCTCTACCTCCCCTCCAAAATTTGATTTGGTTGTGCTCGTTTAGTTCTATTCTCGAAAATCACTCGATGACGATAGCTGATTTTCATCTTTTTGGGGTTTGTTTCGACCATGCTCATTTAATCCTATTCTAGAATACTCTCTGCTGATGCTTGTCTAATCCAATTCCAGCATACTCTCTCTTGATGTTTGATCCAATCCTATTCCAGCATACTTTTTGCTAATGCTTGTTTAGTCTTATTCCAACATACTCTCTCTTGATGTTTGATCCTATCTTGTTCCAACATACTCTTTCTTGATGCTCGTTTAATCCTATCTTTATCCCAAAAAAAATTTCCTATCTCACTAAGGTTTGATTCGGCCGTGCTCACTTAGTCCTATCTCTATCAAGATTTCTCTCGAGGGCTTTGATTCGGCCGTGCTCGTATAATCCCACATTTTCCAAACTACTCTCATTTTAAAGCTTCTCCTTCAAATCAAAATTGTTTTAATCATCATGTTTTAAATTTTCTAGATGTTTCGTTTTATCATGCATAGCATTAAGTATGTTTTACCTAGCATTTCCCATAGTTTTCATAGTTTTTACCATGTTTTCATAGCATCCCGCATTTACATATTTATCTATATTGCCTAAAAATTAAAAATTTCCCACGCATATGAGTGTGCGTGAACTCAACTATACAGGTATGCAATTCGCATGTATATATATGAATGTACATCTTTGTGCATGCATGTATGCACATGTGAAAGCATGCAAGTATGTTTATGTTTGCAAATCTACTTATGCATATGAACAAAAATATTTCCAAACATCATCATAGCATAAATGATAAAAAAAAAAAATATATATATATATATATATATATATATATATATATATAAACGCCAAAAATAAAATAAATTCTAGCATGTTCCTAGTGGCATTGCTACTAACATATTTGTAAAAAGAAGAAAATAGACACTTACCTTAGATAAAGAATAGGAGTTTGAAGCAGAAAGCTGAAGTCGGGAACTAGACCCGCAAGACCAAGACATGCCTCGAGGAAGAGGTTTATTGGTGAGAAATGGCATTGGGAACCCATTTATAGCCGTTCGACAGACGGGCTGCCCGGGGCACCTTCAAGGGCCACCGGGTAGTGTTAACTAGGTCAACGCTGACTATTTGATCAGCTATAGACACCTTATTTTGTACCAAGTTAATAAACTTTAGTCCTTGGTCCCAATGATGAGCTTGACATGTCTATAAAAGGTAGTTGAAGTTATTTGATAGTTTGGAATTAATCAAAACTCAAAAGTGCTCAAATTGCTTTGAAAACAATGCTGAAAAATGACTTTTTCTGACTCTTTTGACCATAACTTTTGATCAACAAATAAGTTTTGAGTGAGATTTGTTTCATTGGAAAGTAGACATCCTGGGCTTGAATTTGAACATACATTTTGCCTAATTTGGATTTATATTGAGTCATGGTTGTTTGAAGTTGAGACATCAAAGCTGTTAGGAATTAGGGTTTTTAAGGAGTATGCATATGAATTAATCATGTGTGCGTACGCACACTTGAAAGATGCGTACGCAAGCCAATTTTCTAGGTTCCAAAACTTCAGTTTTAAGGGCATAAAACATCATTCTTTGATGTGGGCCGGCCCCTAGACCCTTGGGAACATCCAAAGACGTCTAAAAGGCCCTAAAAACCCTAGTCTTAACATATAAATACAACATTATGCCTCCAAACTAAAACCTAGCTAGAGAGAGACTCTTTTTCAATAGAACTCTTCCAAAACTCTCTCTTTCTCTGAACTTTCTGCACATCAAGCATTAAGCACGTTTTTTGGTTCCTCACAAACTCTCTCTACTACTCATTAGGGCAGAAATTACTTTCTAATCTAAATCAAAATACTTTTTTAAACAATTTTTTCAAGAACATATTTTTATTTTGAGTTGTGATTACTTGTGAACTGTTGAATCTTTTGATTTGCTTGATATCTCATTGATTATTGTTGTGTAGGCTTTGAGGGACCAGTTAAATATCAACCAAGTTGTGTTCCATAAGCAAGGTGAGTCTCTCTTTATAGCTCTTCCTTAATTTGGATCTTTTATAAATTGTGTTCTTGTTGTTCTTGATTGATTTATATGTTATGCATGCTTTGAAATATGATTTGATTTGTTTAGTTTTGATTTGTTGTGTCTCACCATGTTTGAGTGAAGAATTGAATTAATATATTAGAAGCATGCTAGGTTTTGTTTGATTTTTGGTTATTGCTTGCTTTAAAATTGTGTTTTTGGGCATGTATGCGTGAGCGTGCTTTATGTATGTGTATGCATACTCGTGCCTAGAAACGCAGATTTAGGGTTCTTGCTATTTTGTTTGTTTTGGTTTGTTTTAATCACATGTTTAGGTCTTGTTGAGTCTAGTTTTCTCATGTCTAGCATTAGGGTTAGTAGAATAACATGTTTCACATGCTTGGATCAATAAATTAATAATTAGGGTTTTTGTTTTGGTTGAATCACGTGAACATTCATGAGAACTTGAACATGCATTGATGCATAGGTGTTGATGTGTTATGGTGTAGCGAGGTAAGTGAGGTAAGTTATGGATAATTACATGAAGTTGCATTTGATTTGGTTGATGAACTTGATGCTATGCTTGGATGTTTGGGATATGCTTGATTTTAATGCCTTGTTGATATATGCCTTGTGATATACTTGCTGCCCTTGGATATATATTTTGCTAGATGAATGGAAGGGTTTTTATGCTATGGATAAGTGTGGGACATTTGCCATGTTTGGGTGTTAGATGCATGTTAGTGTGTGTGAGTTTAGAATAACATATTAGAAAACCCTTTGATGGAATTAGGATTTGGAACACAATGAGTGGAGGCCAACCTACTGGTCGGGTGGGGTTGGGTGCCTAATATCTTCTCATCCCCATACCTAAACTACGAACAAGTGCTTTAGTAAAGATTAGTTCTTCTACAGGAGCACTACAATTATGATTCGTAGATCTAATCTATAGATGGCGAATTCATTACACCTCTGCCATGGTCCACCCTTGGCCAAGGCGTACTTCCCAAGGATTTTGGGAAACTCAAACTTGTCGCGGGCGCTTGTGCCCACACTAGCCCAAAAAAAAACAAGGAATAAAGTTTTTGCTCGGTGCCAAGGTGCTAGATCCAAGAAAAAGATTTTCGGACCCTCTACAATAGCTCAACCTCATTAGGGTAAAATCGGTTTTGACTTATAAATGGTCCAATTTTTTGCATGTAACCTAGATGCAACAAAATTTGGAATTACGTTCTTTATCCAACACCTCTCATTGTAATCGAGATGTTAAATAAAGAAGGGACAGCTATAGATACTGTATTTTGTCCACCCTTAATTTGCGTGCTAGATTCTAAAAATTCAAAAAATATTAATTTTTCACCATGGGACCGTGGGAACATGTAAATTGACATGGTACAACCTGTTTAGGCATCGCACTACTCGAAGTGCCTTTTTAGGTCAAATTAACCAAAATGCCCCTAGTCAACCTTGGGTTGACCAAAAGTCAAAATTGGTCAAAACCATCCCAAAACAACATTTTTCATGTTCTTACATCAAAATCAAGCTTATCAGAGAGTTCTATCAACTTTGGCCAAATTTAACTCAAGGTTGACTATTGGAAGTGCCCGAAAGCCTAATTTTTATCTGACCATTAGAGGGTTGGAAACCAACTTTATTACGAAGAGCATAAAATTCCCTTTCCAACGATTGCTCATGGGTCAAAATCGGAGTTAAAATGGTTGAGATATCATCAAAATAATGCCTAGCACATTAGCTCGCATCCTAAGACTATAATTTTTGATCCGATTGTTGGAATTTAAAAATGTCAAGTGTTATGGAAACTAGACATCCATATCTTTCCAATGCCACTAGAATCAGCTTAATCGAAGTTTGGAAAAGCCTTCAAATGAGCAATTGAAGTTGGAATTAAAAAGCTAGAAAAAGACAAAATAGCTAACATCATGATGATGTCAGCTAAGCGGCCCTTGAAGATGCACTATAGATACCACATTTTGTACTCCTTACGACTCGGGCCTTCATTCCCCAATGATAGTAAATTCTAAAGCCCAATGTTGGTTTAGGGCCCAATTAGATTGAAATTGACTTGGGGAAAGTATTTATGGAAAATATAGAACTTTTATGAATAGAATAAAGCTATTTTTAGAAAATAAAGGCCATGAAAACCCTAGGGCATGTGTTCGCATACACTTGTATGCGCATGTATGCCAGGACTACGACGCATGCTTTATGCTCGAGCACGCATAGACAGGCATGCATACGCATGTTAGGGTTCCAGAAACTCTAAAAGACAAGTTTTTTTGCATTAAAGCTAAGGTTTGGAATAAATCCCACATCATCTAGGAGCCGTTGTAATACCCCAAACCCATACCAAGGATTTAGATGCACAACTTGTCTTATAAATAATCAACAATAATATAATGAAACAGAGCATAATTAAATATCCACAAAAATACTCCTAACCATCAAAATCTTTCCTATGAAATCCATAAAAACTAAAGTTTAACAATATTGTCTCCAAATACAATCTCAAAGAGTTCCATAAATGCCAAACTCATTATCCTAAGAAAATATACTAAAACAGTCCATCAACTAACATAGCTTCAAAAGAAGTCTTCAATCTATGGCTCCAATGATCTACCTCCAAAAGATATTGCATTGCTCTAATCTGAAAGGGTGGAGAAAGGGGGGTGAGCTAGAAGCCCAATAAGAGACTACATAACATGAGGATGTCTTTCAAAACAAAACGTTAGTATCATTGACAAAATATAGTCTTTACAAAACATTTACGAATAGTTTTAATAGTAATATAATATATTCTATAAAATTGTCAAGAATAAAACATTTAACTATAACGCTGTAATCATTAAATAAAATAATAACCACTTTAGTTAGCCAAAATACACTAAATAGGTAGAAACAATATATTATAGTATAAACAATTTTTCCACTTATAAAGGTCAATAACAATAAAACAGTAGTTTGATATGGAAATATTAGTCAAACAAAGACATAAGTTGCTAAACACTCGGTGGGTGATTCCCATAGGGAACAATAACAACCTCAAAGAGGCAACACTGGCTCCAAAGAGCAAATGATAACACACGGCCAAGAGCAAACGATAACACCGCATCATACCACAATAACACTACATCGGCCGAAGGCCAACACTTAACCCTGTGTTGGCAAAAGTTGCAGACTGTCTAGCTGATTGTTTGAAAACATTCTTACTTTATTACAATATTATCAATACCAATCATATATCATATAACAAATACTTTCTCAAAAATATAATTTTGAATCATTCTTAACATATACAGTTTCAAGGTAACTATTAAGAAATAATAAAATTCAGTTATGTGTACAAAGCATTGATAATGGTATAAGTTTTTGAAACTTCACTTTTGCAATTATGTAAATATAAATATATTTTTACCAAGAATATATATGAATATACATGTCTTGAGAAAGACGTCATGTTCTCAAGTCCACTTACCTCTAGTTGCTAATACTCGTAGTCTAGATCCAAAATCAAATGAGCTTTTCCTCCATACCTAAAAGTAAAGGAGTAACATAATTATATAATTAATCCACCTTGACGTATACCATAAGGATGTATGGGATGCTTCCTAATAATTTACTAGTCTTTAAACATCTCTACAATCCTCTATAACATATTACTTCTCCTTACTCCTATTATGTCTTTGAGGCTAATAGAGGTATTACAACCCGTAAGGATACTATCTAATGAGAATATGCATGCTAACTGTTCACCAAGATTTTCATCAAGTCCTAACAGGTTAATACCAATACCACCATTGTCTAGTTCAGTGTCAGATTTATATTTTCTTTAAGATTTCATATAACACGTCAACACCACCATGAAATACTCTATAAGATCCAAATATATTTATAGCATCCATAAAAATCTCTACCCGTATAGCAATCTATAGCATGTACTGAATGTTAGAATTTTAATCTAACATATATATAATATCCAAGGATTTTCCTATCCGTAAGCCATAGAAAGAACACAATAGATTTATCAATTAATTCCTACCTGTAGGACTTAGTGACCTGAAGCATGTATTGATAAAAGTTTAGAAACTTGACCATGATATAGATTACAAGATTCAAAAGTCCAGCACCACTACCATGCGTAGACTCTAGCAACTATCACTCAAGAGCTTATCGCCTAATTCAAGAGTTCATATGGGACATTAAAGCAAATCTATTAAACTACTCTAGCAATGTAGGTTATTTCCATGAGGGTTTGAGAGAGAGATATACCTGACCACACGACCACACGGATGCAGGATTTGTCTCTTGTAATTTTGCAGTCTCTCTCTCTCTGTCTTTCAGCAGGAAAAACGCTAACTTACTTACATGTTAAAACTGTTTTCACTTGGGCTCAAATTTAAAACCCACTAAAAACTTAAATAAGCTTCCCAAGACTTTAATTCCCACTAAACTCATATTAAGGTTGTTTAGATGGGCTAGGACTCTAAGAATTCCAATAACACTTAAACTCCTAACCCAAAAAGGTTTTAATCTCTTATCTTTTCTTTAAGCGATAAGGAGACTAAAAGTTTAATATGAATAATCCAAAAAATAACTCTCACGTTACATCTTTTATTTATTTTCTTTGTAGATATCATAATATAAAATAATATCACCTTCAAAATAAATTAAATAATTCATCAATTTCACTATAGAAGCAATAAAATTAAATTTAAGTGAGACGGGCGTTATGACCATTCCAAACCCCCATTTTCTTAATATAAAAGCCATGGTATCTTTTCAAGACACAGAAAATCCTAAGGGAAAATACAAGATTCACTAGAATTAGTGGATCAAAGAAGGAGTTTTTCACAAAACATTCTCAAGTCAATATTTTTCTAATTTAGGTCTTTTCTAACCTTGATCTTTGAGTTTAAGATTACTAATCACTTTTGTATTTGATTGTGAATTGATTTGACTTAGGGAACGGTCAAAATCAAGTTTGGAAAGCTTTGCTTTTAAGGTATTAAGTTCTAACATTTTCCTTCTCTTTTCTCTATTTTAATTCTACTTTTTAGTTGTTTTGTTTATGTTTTAATATGTTTTGTAGCTTAGGGTTTAGTAGCTTTCTATTCTAAAGCATGTTAGGTTGGTAGATTTACTTTTTCGTGTTATTGTGTTTTTGTTTTTGGGTTAGGGATTTTTAGGGCGTGTATGCGTATGCATACAATTGGGCTGGGTACGCAGGCCTTGTGTATGTACACACATACTCAAGCCCAGAAACCCTAATTTGACCTTTTTTGCTTCTATTTCTTTATTTCTTTTGTTTAATAGGCCTTTATTCTAGCTTGTTCCCAAATGTATATGTCTCTGTTTCTTTGTCTGTTTATTTGTTTGTCCTTGACATGTTAGATTAGGGTTTCTTTTCAATTAAACCATCGATATGCCATGAACATGCACATGATAGGATCATGCATTGATGTATGGGTGTTGTGCTACTGTGAGGTAAGTCATGCACTCACATGAACATGCATTTCCTTTTGTTGATGAACTTACTTGGTTGAATGATGTGTTCTTGATGTTGAAATGCCTATAACACATTTGATTGTTACATGTTTATTTTTCTGCCTTGAGGATGACATTAGCTTATTTGCTTGTTTCCTTGGATATGGTTTGAAATGAATTGCCATGATAGATGTATGCTAGGGTTTTCGGATGAAATGCCACATTGTTTGCTTAAATTTATGCTAGTGTGTGTGTGAGTATAGAATGCAATATTGAACATGGCTTTAATAGAATTAAGATGTAAGATACAATGAGTGGAAGCCAACCCTCGGGTTGGGCAATATTGGGTGCCTAACACCTTCCCAAGCCGTACCTAAACTCCAAACCTATACTTTGATAGTACGATCAGTCCATCCATGTAAGGGCGCTATATATATGATTTCTAGACCTAATCTAGGTAGAGACTCCATTCTTTTTCTTTGCCTTGGTCCATTCAGCAGAGGCATACTCCCCTCCCGTTGCACCCACATGCATCAAGCACTTTTTTGCCTATAAAATGCTCAAAACATCCTTTTCCATATCAAATTTTGATAGGGATGAATTTTGTGGTCATTGGGCATCTTTTCTAGGTAGTTTTCTCTCTCTTTTCTCTACATTTCTCTCCTAAAACACTTAAAAACCTTTGATTTTCCACTTTTCTACACATCAAGGGTAGTGTTATTGCTCTCATCTCCCTCTCCTTGGTCCATCTACCTAGGATTTAAGGTTTGGGGGTGTAGATGTAGCTTTTTAGCCATAATCTACACCCATTTTATTTTATGTCTCTATATTGCTTTCTATATTTTTTCCTAGCGTGTTTATTGCTTTATCTTGCTTCCTAGCTTGTTTTATTGTTTTCCTAGCATGTCTACTTGCCTTCTCAACATGTTTTATTACTTTGATGTTGTTGGCCTAGCCTTCTTGGGCCAGGATATGTCTAATTTTCTTGTTTGTGCTTCTTGCCATGTTTATGTGCTTAAAGCTTTGTTTGGATGCTATGCATAGTGCTTCTTTTTAGCTTTTGTGCATCTTGTTGGTGCCTTTTTCTTGTGTTTGGCTTTTGGGTAGGGTGTAAATCTAGATCTAGTGGTCTAAGCCTACATCCATACACCCAAGTTTCAATAAAGGGTTTGTATTAGTTCCTTTTTGCATGTTTGTGCTTTGTTTGCTCATTTCCATGCTTTATCCTTTAGATCCATGCTTGTATGCTTAGATCTAGGTCTTTGACATGTTATTGCTTGTATTCCCTTTGTGGTTTGTGTGCTTGCACCTTTGGTTCCTCTTTGTTTGTTTGGTTGCATCCTTTTTCCTTTTGTGGTTTGTTTGGATGTAACCATGTGTGAGATTACATCTTCGTGATGTTTGCTTGCTTGTGGCTTGCCTTTCTCTCATTTCATTTAGCTTTCCATGCTAGGGTTTCTCATGTTAGCCTTGTTTGTGCTTTTTAACATGTTTAGCTCTCCCCTTTGTGTGATAACATGCTCTACTCCCTTTATGCTTGCTTTGCTTGGTTTGGACCATCTTGTTTGGCTTTTCTTGTTTTGTTTGCATCTTTGCATATTTATTTACTTGTTCATGTATGTGTCTTCATGTGCTTGTTTGTGTCATCAAGCTTAGTTCCTACCTATAATGTCGTGCTAGTTCACACCCATCTTTGTACACTAGATCCCGAGCCCCTTTTAGGAGCTTTGCTTGATGGCACAAGTATCATCCGTACTCCAATATAATGGAACTATGGACATCAAATCCAAACCTACATTTGTCCTTCTTGGACACCCTCTCTTGCTTGTTTGTTTGATAACATGCTTGTTTGCCCCTTTAAGTGCTTTCTTTCCTTGTTTGCTTGTCTTGTGTGTATGCCTAGTGCTTTCTTTGTTTCTTTGTTATCTCTTTGGCTTGTCTGCTGGCTTTGTATTTTCTTTGTTTGTTGCATGTACACGCTTGGAGCGAGGGTGCAACTTCTAAAATGCAAGCTAAAAAGGGCAAAATGCAAGCAAAAGGAGCAAGCCCAAAAAGGGCAATGTTCAGTAGATTAGGAGGCTTAGCCTTTCCATGTGGTTATCTCTCTCTCTCTTTTAGCCTTTTCTTTAGAACCACGTTTCTAGACTAGGGCTTTCTTTCCTTGTATCTTGCTTAGGTTGCATTCTTAGGGTATGGCAATATCCGATTTGCATGCGGTGTGATTGCTTTGATCCATGTCAGCTAGTGACATTGGTTTCCCCGTGTATACGACACGCTTTAATGTGTTCGATACTTTGGTGAGCCCTGGCTTGCCTTAGTATGAATATACCAACACATGTCGTATACATAGATACGAAACCTTGCTAGTACGCCATAGCGCACTAAACACGAAACTCTGTTGGACACTTGTCTTCAACTAACATTCTGGATCCCGCAACACCACCCAATTGCACCACAAGGGTCACCGGCTGAAAATGTGGTCAAGCTACAATGCTTCCCAAATGTCCAAGCAACAATCAACACTTTATGTGGTGAAGACAGTGAAGGATAGAATCTCCTCTCTTGGATATGTAAATTGGGAAAAGGAAGGAGAAAAGGCTACAAAGGAATTTCTCTCTCAAAGGAATGGGTACCACCCTCTCAAGGTGGGTGTTTTTTATCTCTCAAAACACTATCTCTAGGTTAAAATTTGGGGGAAAGAGATGTATATATATAGAGGAGAAAAAAAAAAAGTCACAACTGGAGTTCTAGAATATGAGCTGTCCAAGGGCACTCATGAGTCACACGCAGGTAGGCCCACTCGTGAGTTCTCCAGCTCTAACCAACTTTCAAAATTCCTCACATGAAAACTCGCGGGTGTTACCAATCACAAACCACTCACGAGTCAGTCCTGAGTTCCAATGATCTTGCAATTCTTCATCAACTTTAAACCCAACCCAAGTACATAAAAACTCACAACAATAGATAGAAATACAAATAAAATTACAACAAATTTGACATGGAATAAAGCCAATAAAACACCTATCGAAATTCACAACTTAACAATCTCTAATTTGGCTATTCCGTGACAAAACACCTTATGACAAATTCTAGACTTAAAAGTGAATTTGAGAACATAAGAAAAACTCACTCACACCTAAATCTAAAAATTGTGATGAACTTGGAACATTTACTTGTTTCTTGAACATTTGCATAAAATACATTCGACCCTTAATTTTAAACCAAGTGATATAGGACAAGTAGAATGTAGTAGGTAAAAAACTATTAATCAAACCTAATATGAAATATATGAGTGCAACTTGATCAAATAGATGACAATCATGTAAAAATGACTACAATGATCACTTAACAATGCAAATTATCATCCAAACATGCAATCATTAAAGCCCAATAACATAGAAATGTATGCATGTCCAACATAAAACCACAATGCAATGAAAAAAATAAAGCATAGATGAATAAAAGATAACTCAAAGTACCATAAAAGTATCCAGTTCAAACAAAGTAGCCACAAATACAACAAAAAGAAGCACTGAAAGAAAACAACTATATTGTAAAATAACAAACAATGTCTCCCCCCATAAAGTGATCTTAACTACCCTAAAAAGATGACTTCTCCCCCTTAGAATGTGTACAAGCACAAGAGTCCAAAATTTCTCCCCCTTTTTGTCACGGATGAAAAAGGGATTAAGAAGGAAGATGAACAATGAAGCTAAAAACAAGGATTATGATGCATATGGGGTACAAGCTGTGAGAGAAATGAAGCTCAACAAAAAATGAGTGTATGAATGAATGACGTGAATGGACTGAAGGGTATGAACCACAATCACAAGCATTCACACAATATAGATAAGAAAATGCACCCATACTAAGTGCACACATAGTCTAAATGAGCCAAAAAGGCATAAACTAAAATTAAGTGCAAATAGATGTCATGATGCATGAATAAAGTCCTATATTCATTCATAAGTCAATGTCAAAGTTTGAGACTCATTAGAGTTCAAATGACGATGAAGATGTCATAGAGATATTACACTAAACACTTAGCATGCACCTTAATTAGAACACTCAAAGAGTGAGGGATGACCACAAAAACATGCCTAAATACAAGATATATATATATATATATATATATATATATATATGTCATAAAGGGCTAACATCAAACACAAGGCATCAAATGCAACGTTACTCAATCAAAAAATCTGAAAAAAATTAAGTATTTCAACCACTATTGTGAAAATCACAAAATAGAACGCAAATACCCAAATTTCAAAATCTAAGTACCAAAATCAACGGAATATGTAAAAGTTTTTCTTACAAATATAAAAGGAATGAAATGCAATTGATTTTGATTGGGTTCGAGTGAAAAAATGTATGAGGGATTGGGGAGAGAGAGTTGCGCGAGATAGATAGAAGAACTTTGAAAAAATGAGACCCATGAAATCCATTAAAGGGCTGATCACGGGCAATGCGTGGACATGACCACTCACAACTCACAAGTGCCTCTGTCCAAACTCAAAAAGTTTTAAAAGCCAACTCACGCCTGTATTTTGGTCATTTTTAGGTTTTGATGGTATTTTGGTCATTTTTTTGGGTTTTGAGGGTATTTTGGTCATTTTTTGGGTTTTGGGGGTATTTGGTCATTTTTTAGGTTTTGGGGGGTATTTTGGTAATTTTTAGGTTTCAAGGGGGTATTTTGGTCATTTTTTGAGTTTTGGGAGTATTTTGGTCATTTTTTGGGTTTCAGGGGTATTTTGGTCATTTTAGAGATTTTTGAGGTATTTTGGTCATTTTAGTGGTTTTTAAGCATATTTGGTGATTTTAGAGATATCAGGGGTATTTTGGTCATTTTAGAGGTTTTATGGGTATTTTGCTAATTTTAGAGATTTTGGGGATAACTTTGGATGTCCAAGGGTATATTGGTAATTTTGGAAGATTAGGGGTATTTGCATCATTTTAGGTATTTAAGGGTATTTTGGAGGTCAAGAGGGTATTCAAGTAGTTTTAGAGGTATTTGGATCATATTGGGTTAAATGGGCGGGTTACTAATTAAATGGGTTGGGTTGGTAATGGATAATTAATTTATATATAAACGGGTCATAAATGGATAAATGAGTAATTATACACCCAACCTATTTATGACCCAACCCGCCCATTTGATACTCCTACTCACAGGTAACCTCACTCATGAGAAAGTTGGATTTGGGTGCACCAATCATAAGCTTACACTTATTTGGGTGTAGAAATTAGTGTGTACCTTGGAGTTTTCTTTATTTTTTTATTTTTATTTTTATATATATCAAATAAGGAAATCTGGACCAAACTAAGGCTCCAAATAGTTTACAAAATACATAGAGGCCTGATCACATAGCTTTTAAATGTTGCTAGGATCGAGTCATTAACCAAAAAACATGCTATGGATTAGCCTTGAGTCTTCCATTGGTCCATGTCTTCCAACAGTATTGAATCTTTCTAGTTAGCTATTGCTTTCCTGCTATTATTTCACTTATTTGTTTTTCCTTGGTTAGGATTATCATACTAGTGAAACCTCAAGCTTTTGCTTGGTGAATAGCTTCCCTGGCTGCCAACGTTATTGAGTGCTTTGGATTCAAGTCTTTACTGGAATGACACCCTTTAAACAAATATTTTCCCTCCCTGTCTTTTGTTAAGTAGGCTATTCATCCTCGTTGCAGCATTTTTCTGTTATGCCCTTCAATGAGTAGAAGAATCTACCAATCTTCCTGTCTTCTTCATAATTTTAGATTGGAAATAAGTCACTGAGTGATTCCTTCTTCCCTCTTGATGTAGGCTCTGTTGTACTTGTCAATCAAAATGTTACAAGCCATTAGTATTTCATAAGGGTTTGGTACCTTACCTTCAAATAGGAAAAGCTTAAGCTTGAGAGGTAAAAAGAATTTAGGAAAAGCTTTAGCCATTAGTATTGAGTGATCTCCTGCTCTAACACTATAATAAATTATCAATATTCCAAAAAAATAAGTTTTTAGGAAAATAGTGAATATAATCATTTAACCATATCTCTAATTTTTTTAAAAAAAAATATTTTGAAACAGGTCAAATGATGACTTCCTTTCATTAATTCTGCTTTTCCTTTGTTGTAATATCTTTCTAGATTTACACTTTGTTTGGTTGTAATTGAGGGAAAAGAAATGACATGAGGGAGAAGAAAAAAAAAGGAAAACACTTTCTCTAATGAATGTTTGGAAACAAGAAGAGAAAGAGAAAAGAAAAGAGAAGAATTATTATGCTTTCCTTTGTTTGGTTTGTAGAGGGAAAAGAAATGAGAAGAAAAATATATGATTTTTTTATTTCTATACCCACTTGAGATTGAGAGTAATAAATTTGAAATTTTGGACAAAGGGGTAATTTCCTTAACATGAAAAGTCAAAAGTGATTGTTTATTGCTCTTTTTCCCTTCAAATTCGCCAAAATTGGGTGGATAGCTAAAAGTGGGCCCAGCAGATTGTGTTTCAACTGTTTTTCTTTTCTCTCTTAGAATCCAAACAAGAGAAATAACATGACTTCCTTTCATTTCTCTTCTTTTCCCTCTCTTTCACTCTTTTCCAAACATAGTGTTAGAGTTCAAGAGAGAGATAGAAAAGTGAAAAAGACATCAAAATCTGAAAATGAAACAATGGAACTAAAGGATACCTTTACATTAAACAATGCAAAAGAAATCAAACAAAAATGATGCAAAAGAAAATTATTTCAAAAATGTCATAATAGTACCTTGACATATATCTTCATTCAAATCTTTTATCG
The DNA here is from genome assembly GCA_028216015.1 of Quercus dentata. Taxonomy (NCBI): domain Eukaryota; kingdom Viridiplantae; phylum Streptophyta; class Magnoliopsida; order Fagales; family Fagaceae; genus Quercus; species Quercus dentata. The sequence goes on from CP116448.1 coordinate 391,387, forward strand.
GGATGTTCTCATATTCCCCATTGGACTATCCAAATTCCTCGAACACATTGAAGTCAATCCCACCAAATATGTGGAGCCCACCTCCTTGAGACAACGGCAACGGGTTTTAGCTCCACACAATCATATGCAACTCCTTTCTACTAAGGGCCTCCTTCTCTTGCGGCTATTGTTGATGTTGATTTTTTGTGCTTTTAGTAATTGTTGTTGAGAAATACTTCGGGTTGGGCATAGGGTATGGCACAACAATCTGCGTAGGATGAAACCTGGACCTCGGAGAAGAGAAGGTCCGAGCCTTTTGTGCACAATTCTCTTTGAAATTTGACCACGTCTTGGTTGGACTTCTTCATAGTTGTCACGAAAGATACCAGAATTCCGAGGAGGAGAATGAGAACAAATACATTGTACATGGACTCCCATTCCTTTAATGAAAGGAGTAGATTTTTTTGGTGCAAAAGGTGGAAAAAAGATTTCACAAAAAAGCTCAACATGATTCCGACGGCCTAGGTTCAAGTCTTGAAATTGCTTCTGCAATGAGCTTGGAGGTCTGCAGTAAAACCAAAGATGGTCAAACCTATTTTTGAATAAGATTCCTCTTCTAAATGTTCGTCTATTACCATTGTGAGAAATGTCGACATGATAACAATAATCGCTATAATCATCCTCCATTCCAAAAGCAACACATAGGCCAAATGTTGGAAATTCTGGACCCATCCAAAATGATATGGACCTTCCAACACTTTGATGGTTGAACCAACTTGGAATCTCATGTCCAGGTAGTATAATTACATATTCACTAACTTCTTGGGATATTCTACTAGATAACTGTGGATCCATTGATTCGTCACTTACGACACCTAAACATGATATATTTGGTGGAAGCCCTAAAATTTCTCCAAACTGCATCATATTAGCAAATTCAACAAATGACAAGTTAGCAAATCTACTCATGTATTTTTGAAGGAAATATAAATTGTTTCTTGATAACTTTGAGAGAGGGAGAGAAAGAAACCTGAAGGAATAATTTGCTTGATAATTGTGAATCCAATGAGTGGCAGTTTGATGTAAGGACTTTTATTATACTTTGTGGAAGACTTGGAATTTTCAGAAGCTTATTGCACCTTTCGATAAAAAGCATATGTAGTCTCTCAAATCTGCCAAAGAATTTTGGGAGGGTAACAACATTGCTATCGGTGATGTATAAACTTTCCAATGAGAAGGGGCAACAAGAAGTTAGTATAAAATCTATTTCAGCACGAATCTTAAAGAAACTAAGAGATAAATAATTCAAGCTCGGAAAAATATATTGGGAAAGGCCTTTATAAGAATCGCATGGTGGTTGCCTATCATTCTCCAATTCCTTTGGAAATATGACATCACCATAAAGAGAGAGCCTCTCAATATGTTGCAATTTATAAATGCTGCTTGGAAGATATAGTGAATGGTTTCCGAGGAGTAAAGTCTTAAGCCCAATGAGATTCCCAAATGATGAAGGCAACTCACAAATACCAGTTGAGTGCAGTGCTAACTTGTCTAAACATTCCATTTCTTGAGAAATATCGGGGAACTTCTTGAGGCTTGAGCAACCTGTAAGTGTCAAAGATGCAAGAGATTTCATCATGAGGTAGCTTGGAAGAATTTGAAGTTTAGTGCAATTGCTAAGTTCCCATACTTCAAGCTTTTGAAGACGCCCTACGGAGTCATGAACCTCAACTAAATTTGTACAATACTTAAGATCCAATTCTTTAATGTTTGGGGCCTGAGATAAGTCAGGTAATTTCCTAATGTATTCACACCAACTGAAATTCACATATTTCAAGGTTTCGGACGAAAAAATCTGTAGAAGAAAAAAAAATATTAATATAGTCTAATGAAGTAATAATTTATAAATATTAAAGAACATACCTGTGTGAATTGATTCTCCAATCGACTACGAGACATGTTGAGCGCAACCAATTTTTTAGGACAAAAGTTGGATGGCAATGAAGAAAATGGATATCCAGGCCAATCAAGAAACCTTAATTCATTGGGAAGATATTCAAGGCATCCAAAACTGTTTAGATTATGAATTATAAGAAATCGAGATTTTTCATCTTAAGAAATTGCTTCTTTAATTGCATCGTCATTGGCTTAGGTGAGCACAACATTATACCTTGAATTTTATCTGACCCCTAGTTGGACAAAAGGTAAGTGAATCACATTACAAAATAATTTTTCTATAAAAAAAAGGCGATTTATAAGGAAAAGAAAAATAGAGAAGAAAGTGACTACATCTACTATATGAAGAAAATGGAGAAAGTGAATTAAAACAAATTATACCATATTTTTGGCTAGTATGTCAAGAGCATCCTCATAACACCATATCCTGCTACGTTCTTTGGGCTTATGTGGTGATTCTTGTCGAACAATGTCCCTACCCATTTGTTGTAGCAAGTCATGCATCGACAATTTATTATATTGATCAACAAATCACAAGACACTTGTCAATAATTTTTGGAATACCAGATATTGGGTATAAATCACAAGTTTCTAGTATATCCACAACATAATCCATGTAATGTCCATTGAAGAAACATGCAATATCAAGAAAAATATCCCGTTCAGTTTCGTCTAATTCTTCATAACTTATTTTCAGTATTTTCTGAATACCTATATTAGGAAATTTTTCATACTTACGTAATGCACTTTTCCATTCAGCTTTTGTTCTTCCATAAAAATCAGCACCCATTATTGTTAGAGCTAATGGAAGACCTTTCGCATAGCGTATTACTTGGTTTGCAAGTTCCAAATAATCTTCCTTGGGTTTGTTTCTCCGAAAGCATGTTGATTAAAAAGTTCAATAGCTTCTTGTTCATTTAATCCCTTAACCTCATAGGTTGAAAGACCATTTCAAGAGGAGCTACCAAGTGCTTATCTCTTGTTGTTATAATAATTCTACTTCCCGAAGCAAACCAATCACATTTTCCAAGCAAACTTTCTATCCGATCTAATTCATCCACGCCATCAAGAATTATAAGAACCCTTTTGCAACAAAGACTTTCATTTATCATGTTGATTCCTCTCGATATGCTACTCACTTTCAAATTCCTATCCCCTAAGATTTCAAAAAGAAGTGTCTCTTGCGGTTGGGTTATACCTCCATTTGTCTTTGAATTAAGGCTGATATTCTCTAGAAAGCTACTTCCATCGAAAAGATTAAAAAACCTATTATAAATAGCTTTTGCAATTGTCGTTTTACCAACTCCACCAAGGCCATAGATTCCTACCATGCGAACATCATTTGATTCAATATCTAAAAGTATTTTTATGGCCTCAACTCGAGAACTTATACCAACAGGATATTTAGCAACAAATAATGGCATTCGATTAAATTTTGAATTTGATACCTCTTCAACAATTCTTTGGATAAATTCAAATTCAGTACAACCGCAATTCACAGAGCAATAAAAAAATGTAGTGAGTTAAAATATAATAAGAAAATAAGAACATAAACTAAATTCAAGATTCAAGATGTTTAGTTTGTACATTACAATTAAAGTTTCACTAATTAAAGTAAGTGACATATAACTCACAGATTGATGAACTATTATTTTATTAGCACCTCTTTTGGTGAGCTAGCAAATTAGTTGTCACAGTACTCCTAACCTAATGAATGAGTTAGGCATGGACAACAATCATACACTTATAAAGTTTTCACCTTACATGCATGCAATGCCTTCTTATATAGTGGTAACTATACTGAAAGAACTCTCAATAATTCAATTGCCAAAACAATCATTGATATAATAATGAAAACAAAAATCCAAAACCTCATGTGCAAAAAAAACTAAATTGTTGCAAGAAAAACAATAACTTTCATAAATAAGATATTTATTTTTAACAATTTCATACTATCTTCTCAGTGATATAATACCATTCCTGAATTCCCTCAACCATAAAATATCGATTTTTAATCATAAGAACTATCAAATTTCTTGCATTCAGTCCCCAATTCACAAAGAAAAATTCAAAAATCATGACCTCTGTCTAGATCTACTAACCGTCTTTCACGGGAAAAAATCGCCAAAGATTTATAATAAAAAATATTATTCCTAGGAAACTACTATTCCAAAACAATATATCAATTAATAACAAAAAGAAATTTTAGTCTCCTTAGCTTGGGAATCTCTAGCCTCTTCTCTCAAGTGTTTGGGTAGTCTCCTCCTGGGGGTTGTTTGAGGTAGAAACAACTAATGGGTCTAAGCAAGGCTAGGGTGTCTAACCTAGGGTATAAATATTATAACCTAGGGGTGGCAATTTGTTTTGGTAGATCGTGTCAAAGTAGTTGAATTATATTACATGGGTCAATCTTAACATAACCCATTTAATGATCATGTCAAAATTGCTAAATTCTAACATTACTCATTTATTAACAGGTTGACATGACACAATCTATGTAACATGCTTAGTAAATAGTTTGTGCTGGATTGACTAAGATACGACCCATTCAACCTATTTCCTAAACATGTTGTATTAAGTTGGCATAAATACAATCCATTTCAACTAACTAAAAGAATTTGACACAAAATTATTAACATATTTTTATATTTGCAAGCAAGAAATCCACTCCCCAATGTAACCAACTCAATACCTCTTGATCCACTTCCTCCACTCCTTAGTTTAATCCATGTGTTCCCATTTGAGAAATACTTCAAAGCCTTCATCGGTAACTTCTCTACAGTCCCATTCTGAGTGAGATTCGAGTTGCTAAAGATGCTGCTTATGCTTCTGTACCTTCTAACTCAACTTCTTACTTCGACCCGTGATCCTCCCTCAAGCCTCAAGGAGACCTTAGCTACATTGTTAGATAAGGTGCATCTTATGCATGTGGATGTTCATCAGGTACAATACACATAGACATTACATGGGTAGAGGTTGGGTACACTAACCACAAAGATTTACCAACTAAACACCCACGTAGGTCGTGTGCTTTGACAGGCGTTCTGCATTCGTGAGATCAGCCCCCCCAACATCGACAATGGTGAGGTGTTACCTCAACCATTGGCTAGTTCCTAAAAAAAAAAAACCTCAACCTTTTGTAACACCCCACTTTCTTTATCTGTAAGAGTGAGGAAGAAAGAAACAAAAAAATAAAATAAAATAAAAAGAAGTGAAGAAGAAGGAAGAAAGAAAACTCTGGAGGAGAAAGGATAGATAAAAACAAGAAAGATAAAAGTTGTGGAAATGTGGACTGTGGAGAGCGTGACGTGTGGAGATAAAAAGTAAAAGGGCCAAAAAATTTAAAAGAATATAAAAATGGAGAGAGAGGAGAAGGAATGGGGGAGAAAAAACTCAAAAAGAGTGTGTGGATTATAGCTGGATTCCAGACCTTTGCGGAGGGTATTTGCTGGGGGGTGGGGAATGGAGAAAGAATTAAGATTTGGGAGGATAGTTGGATAAGGGGATGCTCATTGAGAGAAATGATAGAAGGGCCGTTGACTTCAAGAGAGATGGAGATGAAGTTGTCCGAGCTTTTTCTGGATTCGGGGCAGGGGTGGAAGTGGGATACTATTTCATTTGAGTTGCCGGTTTTTATTAAAGAAAGGATTATAGCCATTCCAAGGCAATTGGTTGGAAGAGGAGAAGATGTGATCATGTGGAAGCATACTAAGGATGGAGATTTTTCTACTAATTCAGCCTATGCTTGGCTGAATGGTTCTCTACAAGAGGAGTCTAATTTCCGAGGGAAGTGGATATGGAAGATAGATATGTTGCCAAGAGTTATTCATTTTCTTTGGCTGTGTATGCATGAAAGTCTTCCTGTTAGGTCGGTTTTAGCTATGAGGGGAATAATAAGGGAGAGTTGTTGCCCTTTGTGTAAAAAGTTTCCGGAAACAATTAGTCATCTATTGAAAGAGTGTGTGGTGGCTAAAAATTTCTGGTTTAAACTTAGAGTCCCCCATGATATGGTTAGTTCCTTTGCTGGTTTGGATTGGCTTGAATGGCTAAAAGTTAATTGCCAAAGTAAGATATTGCATTTCTCTTCTCAGTCGTGGTCTTATGTGTTTTCCTTTGCTATTTGGAACTTGTGGAAACATAGAAATTCTGTGGTGTTCAATAATAGCATTGTTAATGAAAACTTACATAATGTTAGTAAAAATCAGGCCTTGGAATATTTTTATTGTGTGGGTAAGACTAAGTGCCAGAAGAATATGGTGATTTGTAATGTAAGGTGGGAAAGACCTCCCTTAGGATGGTTTAAATTAAATACTGATGGGGCTGCATTTGGGAATCCGGGAAGGGCAGGAGGTGGGGGAGTGATTAGAGATAGAGAGGGTAGATGGGTGAAAGGCTTTGCTCGGTCTATTGGCTTCACAACTAGCATTTCAGCAGAATTTTGGGCCCTAAGGGATGGTTTAGTGTTGGCTGTCCGGATGGGAGTGCAGAAGCTTGTGATTGAATTAGATGCCAAGGTGGTAGTTGAGCTAATGCAGTCCGACTCTCCCTCTAATGCATTTTACTCTTCTTCCTTGCTGGCCGATCGTAGGTTCTTCTTTGGGCAAGCTTTTAACTTCAACAAAAAGCATGCGTCTGAGGAAGCGAATAGAGTGGCGGATGCTATGGCGAAGTTAGGAGGAGCGATGCAGGACTCTTTTGTTGTTTGGGATATTCCCCCATCCGATGTAATAGCAAACTTTGTATATTTTGATACTAATGGGGAAAGTGTATGTAGGCTTGTTGCCTCTAACTTAGCCAATTTGGCTTAATTAATAATAATAGTTCCTTTTAAACCAAAAAAAAAAAAAAAAAAAAACTCAAAAAGAGAGGAAAAAAATTGGAAGAGAAAGTGCTTTTTTTGTTTTGTTTTGTTTTGTTTTTTTTTTTTTTTATTGAAGGAAGAGAAAAGTTTTGGTTAGTGGGCAATGTTATGGACAAAAACAAAAACAAAATTATGTTAAAGTTTTAATACAAAAATGCTTATTAAAAAAGATTAATGTAAAAAACATTTTGTACAAATTCATATTATAGTGGAATAGTCTAATTAAAAATTGGGATATCGCATCTCTTATATTAAAAAAAATAAAGAAATTATGTACTACAGTAGTATAATTAATAAAGAATTTATGTAGTATAATTTTACTCCCGACTTTTGAGCAGTACAATAGTTTAGTTCTTCCTCAGGTTGTGGCATTAAGGGTCTATTTGGTTGGAATGATAGAAAAATAGGAGGATAAAAAATGGTAGGAGAGTAGAAAAAATTTTAATTTCTCTCATTTTTGTTTGGTTGGGAGTGGAAAAATGGAAGGATGAAAAAAGTAAGTTTGTATAAATTTACGCATATACCCTTGTTAAAAAATGATGACCAATTAAAACCAAAAAAAGGATAAACAACCAAAAAAAATCAATCACCTAAATTTATTAAAAAAAATAAAAATCATTCCTAGGAAAAAAAAAAATCACATCTAAACAAAAAAACACAAAAGAAAGCAAAAGAAAAAAAAAAATATGAGCACGGGACGTGTAGGAAGCTTGCCCAGTAAATAAAAAAAAAAAAAAAAAAAAAAAAAAGATAAAAAAGAGGCAACATCTAGGAGGAAAGAAAAAGAAAAAAAAGGGGGGAAAAATGAAGAGCAACGTGGACAAGCCCATGTGCAACTCAACATGGGCATTTTTGTCCAAAAATGATGTCCAATTTTTCCCTTCAGTTTTCTCTCTATTTTGGAGAGAAAATTTTTTGGTGGGCTTGAAAGAAAACACATGCATCCCCTCATTTATTTTCCTTCATCTCCATCAAACCAAAAGTTTAGGCTTTAGACATAAAGTTGCATGGAGAGTCCAATTAGGTGAAGGCATAATCTTATTGGAGTCCTACTTCTAATACTTTTAAAATTTTCTAAATAATTTGCGAGAGAAATTCCTAATTAGTTGGTATATAAGGCAACCTAATATTAAGTTCTTTTATTTCTATCATTAACCTATAACTAATTACTTTAGTAGAAAATGTGATGACAAAAAAATAAATAAATAAATAAAATACCTTTCAAAATTTGTCAAAACTTAGGTAAAAAGAATAAGTAGAATAACCAAATAGTTAGGTTGGGTAGTTGTTTTAACAATAGAATATAATGGTCATCATAAAACCAATAAAACTCTAAAAAGTACAAGAGTAAACACTAAATACATACTTGTGCTTGTAATGCCAACGAGATATATTGGCTGCTTCATGTAGAGCATCCCTCCACCTTTGTATCTTTTTGTTATCCTTAAATTTTTCTTCATGTTGAGTGAGTGCTTCCCCAAACTTCCCTTTCTGGTTACTAACATCCGATGGATCCACATTGTAAAACACCGGTAGCACCAACTGATCATTCTTCTTACACTCAACAATTTTAACAAGTTCATCCAAGCACCAAGTGGAGGATGCATAGTTTTCAGAAAATATGATTATTGAAATGGTTGAGTTCTCAATGGTTTTGAGAAGTTCTGCAGAAATTTCTTCTCCCCTTGGGAGCTTATCATCAATGAAGGTGTTAATACCTTGCTGACATAAAGCATTATACAAATGGCTTATAAAACTAAGGCGGGTATCTTCACCTACGAAACTCAAAAAGATTTGAAAGTTCTTGGGTTGTTGCGTTAAAGAGAAAGAGGAAGATGAGGCTACTTTGCTAGTCACAAGCGCCATCAGGATTTATGAGCAATCCGATGAGAAGATTTGAAATTGAAAGGAGATGAAGGAAAGCTATGAAGTGGCTTGTCAATATATAACTAAGTAAAGTGAATGACGAATTCAAGGTAAGTGAATGGATGCAAGAGGAGACTTTGATTTAGCCTTGCATTTAGTGTGACCAATAACTTTTTAAACTTTCAAGAGACAATAAATACTTTTTACATTACAATATCATGGAAATTTTTAAGTGAAGCCCAAAATAACTGTTACAAACCCATAGGTAAAACTTGCCCTTAAAAACTGGCTTGCATGTGGAGGATGTCCAAGAGCTAATATACACATGTTTAAGCTTATACTTAATCCATGTGGGACACTAGGATCATAACATACCACCATACTTCATAGCCAACATCCACGATAGCTCACTCTATCGATATTGACCCGATAGTAGTCCTTTCTCCCTTTTTTTTGGTAGCTCCACTCACCTATCAATTATTCAATGACTTAGTAAGCCATTTTAATTTAGCCTCTAGGTCGCCCTCTCCGAGACCTAACCACAAAACCGCAACTCATTTGATTTCATATTCAATAAGCTACATTTGATTAGCTGACGTAGTGGTTGGCTCTAATGCAAAATGTTACAAACTTATGGGTATAACTCATCCTTTAAAACTAGCTTGCAATGGGAAAGTGTTCAAAAGCTTATATACATATATTTAAACTTATACTTATCCATGTGGAAAATTAGGATCATAACAATAACTATCTATTTGATCTTTGGAAAATACTTGAGTTGTCTACAGGTATTGCTCCGAGCTCTCACATAAGGGTCTCACATGAGAGCTCGAAGCATTGCTCCGAGACTACCTAATTAAAAATTACCCTTGAACTTTATTGAAACCATACCAGTGATTATAATCAAACTTTTCACATTGCAAAATCTTAGAAGATTTTGCAGGAAACCAAAATTTTCTGAGTATGAGCTTCCAAGCAAAACTCTACACGCCTAAAATGGGCCCTTATAAAAAATTCGTACTTATTGTGAATGTTGAAACTTTTTTTTTTTTTTTTTAATGATTGCTAATGCACTATTGTGTAAAGAGAAATGATATGTCCATAACATTTTCACAATATTTATACAACAAATCTTAAGTAGTAGATTGTTACTAGTTGTTATTGTTGGGGGAAAAAAGTAATCTTAATATTAAGTTTAAATTTAAACTAATAATAACTAACCACCTATAATTTGTTGTGAAAATATTATGGACATAACACTTTTTATTTTGTAAAAATTATATAGTCAAATTTGTAGTATCTTTATCGTTACTCAAACCATGAACCCAACAAAAAATATAAGCCATAAACCCAACCTTGACCCCAATACAAATGGTCGATCAAAGTAACAGATGTAGATTGAATCATGAAAAATTATCTTATGACCAGATTTTATAAGACGTTTTTCCCACAACAGGTGTAAATCTTATACACACATGTCCCACATAGATACCCCGCAGATATCCATCTTTCACGCACTCCTACAAAGTTCAAAGAATGGCCTACACGTTTTTAATTTTTTTTTTTTTTTTTTTAATGGTCACCCGTTTTTAACTTTTCTAGAAAAGTAGCGATATTTGATTATTTCTCTACAGACTTCTTCTCTTTTCCTTTTTCTTGGGATTCCCCCAAAATCAATTCCACTACAGGCATGAACAAGACTTTTTGTCAAAACTTTCAGAGTCTTTCAAGTCAATTGCACCTACCAAAAGGAGAAATGAACGTGTGAAAAGTCTGAAAAGTCTATTGATTTCTCTATACATAAAAAAGAGTCCATGCTTAAAGCTACAGTAACACAGCTATTGTAAATTTGGTTTATTCAATTTCACTGTTTCACTTTTACTGGCTTTTTTTTTTTTTTTTTTTTTAAATTTGGGGCAATATCGTATAGAACACGCTTTTTATTTTTTATTCTTTTTATATACATATAAGTTGTTATCCTTATAAAAAAAAATAAACACAACAAATTGATGGTAGTTAATGCTTAAAATTACCGTAGTTTTGATTTATCCAATTCCCACTATTTCACTTTCACTGGCTTTCTTTTCATTTTTTTTTTTTCCTACAAAGTTCAAAGAATGGCCTGCACGTTTTTAACTTTTTTTTTATTTTTTATTTTTTATTTTTTATGGTCACACGTTTTTAACTTTTCTAGAAAAGTAGCTATATTTGATTCTTTCTCTACAGACTTCTTCTCTTTTCCTTTTTCTTAGGATTGCCCCAAAATCAATTCCACTACAGGCATGAACAAGACTTTTTGTCAAAACTTTCAGTCTCTTTCAAGTCAATTGCACCTACCAAAAGGAGAAATGAACGTGTGAAAAGTCTGAAAAGTCTATTGATTTCTCTATACATAAAAAAGAGTCCATGCTTAAAGCTACAGTAACACTGCTATTGTAGATTTGGTTTATTCAATTTCACTGTTTCACTTTTTTTTTTTTAATTTTTTGGGGCAATATCGTATAGAACACGCTTTTTATTTTTTATTCTTTCTATATACATATAAGTTGTTATCCTTATAAAAAAAAATAAACACAACAAATTGATGGTAGTTAATGCTTAAAATTACCGTAGTTTTGATTTATCCAATTCCCACTATTTCACTTTCACTGGCTTTCTTTTCATTTTTTTTTTTTTTCCTACAAAGTTCAAAGAATGGCCTACACGTTTTTAACTTTTTTTTTTATTTTTATTTTTTATGGTCACACGTTTTTAACTTTTCTAGAAAAGTAGCTATATTTGATTCTTTCTCTACAGACTTCTTCTCTTTTCCTTTTTCTTAGGATTGCCCCAAATCAATTCCACTTCAGGCATGAACAAGACTTTTTGTCAAAACTTTCAGTCTCTTTCAAGTCAATTGCACCTACCAAAAGGAGAAATGAACGTGTGAAAAGTCTGAGAAGTCTATTGATTTCTCTATACATAAAAAAGAGTCCATGCTTAAAGCTACAGTAACACTGCTATTGTAGATTTGGTTTATTCAATTTCACTGTTTCACTTTTTTCTTTTTTTTTTTTTTTTGGGGCAATATCGTATAGAACACGCTTTTTATTTTTTATTCTTTTTATATACATATAAGTTGTTATCCTAAAAAAAAAAAAATTAAATAAACACAACAAATTGATGGTTGTTAATGCTTAAAGTTACCATAGTTTTGATTTATCCAATTCCCACTATTTCACTTTCACTGGCTTTTTTTGTTTTTGTTTGTGTGTGTGAATAATATCATATTGAACACGCTTTTTATTTTTTATTTTTTTATATACATATGAGCTGTTATCCTTAAAAAATATATATTAACACAATAAATTGCCACAATATAACAATTGTAGAAGTGTAAATTCCATATAGGCCAAAATAAAATAATATAAAACGTCATATTGGAACCTACCACAACTAAAAATAAAGGTACTGTGAAAAAAAAAAATGTGTGACATACATTCACAAGATTTTTTACAACACTTTTATAATAAATCATAGACGGTAAATTGTTATTGGATATAATTTAAACTTATCAATGAAATTACTTTTTCGCCCACCAATAACAACCCTAACAACCTATAACTTGTGATTTGTTGTGAAAATATTGTGGATATAACATTTTTCTTGTGAAAATATTTAGACACTTTGTTGTCATCATAATAATTTCACAACTACTCTAGTGTCAATTATTTACAAGTCAAAATAAAATATAACAAAATTATAAAGTTATTACGGAAATGTTGTACCATTATGTTGTGTTTTTATTTTTTTTTATTTATTTATTTTTTTTGTTTAGTCAACTTTGTTGAGCCAAAATTCACTATTTCACATACAGTTTTCTTGGGTTGACTTTGGAAAAGAGCAAATATATCATATTGTTATTCTTTCAATTAAATCCTAATTAAAACTTATGATTCTTAAAATATTCCATTGTGTAGTGGCTAAAATACTCCCACTAAATTTTAACATCTCAAAAATTTTCTTCATGTATTTTGAGTTTTAGATGGTAATAATGCATGGAATGTTGTAATGTTAATATAAGGTGTTTTATTTGTTACCTAGAGAACATTGATTTTCTAGGTTTAAATCTTTGAAACTTATAATTTATCTAATGGAAAATTCGATGACACATGTCTTTTGTTATGTTTTTGTTTCTTTCCTTTTCTTGCCTAAAATCGGTGTTCATTAAAAAATAACTAAGTTAAAGATTTTACATAAACTCATGTAAAATAATAAAGAAGAAAGTATGAATGAGAAAATTTTCATTGTGTATGATTAAAGGTATTTGATGAAGAGTTTCAATTGTAGCGACATCATTTATTGCAAAAATTTAAATATTGTGACAAGGTTTTCTCAAAACTCAGTTGCTTATTGTTGAAAAATGATGATGTTCGTTATCATTCTTAAAAGTTTTTAATGAGTAAATATTGCTCTTAGCAAATAGGTATCAAAATTCTTATACGAATGAGATTAACCTTGTATAACATACATTATATATATATATATATATATATATATATATATATATATATATATATATATATATATATATATAGTTCCATACTTCTTCAAATAAAAATTACATCTTAATTTTCTCACTCAAGAGGTAGCACGTGCAGTAGTATATATAAAAAGCGTGAATGCTTAAAGCTATAGTAGTAGCTACAGTGGAGTCTTTTGGGTTAATATTGTAAAATTCAAAGTTAATTTATGTTATACGAACTGTTCAAAGATAATTGGGAAATTGAGGAGAGAGACTAAATTTCGGCAATGGCATTGCCGAAATTCAGCCAAAAAGCAGGAGAGAGAATAAGAAAAGGAGGAGAGAGAAAATCTTTAAATTTCGGCAATGGCATTGCCAAAATTCCACCGCCTTGATATGTGTCCGAGTGTGCCCGAGTGTGGAGTGCTCTTAAAAAAAAAAAAAAAAAAAGGCAATGGCAGCAATGTCATTGCCGAAATAGGGGAATAATTTTTTATTTTTTTTAGTAATTGTGATAATGCATTGCCGAAAATGGGAAAAAAAAAAAGTGGTTTCGAAATCTCTAGAAGAATAAAAAACAGGTTTCATGTCCACAATATTTTTACAACAAATCACATATAATTAGTTATTATTAGTTAAAAAAATTTGTGACAACTAATTGTGGCAATGGCATTGCCGAAATAGGAAAAAAAAATTGTGGCAATATCATTGCTGAAATAGTGAGAAAAATAAAAGTGACAAACTACTTGAGACAATTGCATTGCCGAAATAGGGAGAAAAAAAATTGGAAATACCATTGCCGAAAAAAATTTCCCTATTTCGGCAATAGCATTGCCGTAAAAAAAAAATAAATAAATAAAAAAAAAAAAAAAAAAAGATAGAACGGCAATGGGATTGCCGAAATAGGGGGGAAAAATTATGATCTATAGAAGGTCAGAATTTTGGTAGAGCTTCAAGAGTCTCTTCAATGTTAAAGGAAATTAAGGGTGCTGAAATAATGAGAGTTCTCTATAAAGTTTGGGACTTTGAAAAATAAGCTAACTTAGCTTTAAAAGTCAGCAACACGAAATGGAAAAAATTTATCTTAAAGAAAATGAATTTGGATGAATTTAAAATCAAAAAAGCAAACCAAAGGAATATTCTGGGAAGGTGCTGATCGGCACTTCACAAGTGCTAATAGGCACTCTTGGAGTGCCAAATTGGTAATTCGATAGTATTTTCCATTTAGTTTTTTTTTTTAATTTTTTTTTTTGATTTTGATATTTTTCAACTTTTTTCTTAGTTTGAAAATGTATTTGGATGTGTTTTGAGCTTATTATCAGGGGGAAATGAGTATTTACCCATAATTTGAAAACTATGTAGCAAAATACCTCTATTTTGAAGCTATTTAGTAAAATGCACTTGTTTTGGAACTCGAGTTCACCAAAATCAAATTCTGTGTAAAACTTAATATCCTCAAAATCAAGTTCTATATATATTTTTAAGTAGAACTCAATAGTAAAATGTCGAGTTCCACTTAAATTCTCAAAAAAAAAAAAAAAATTAAGTGGCAAAATATGCATAGAAATGTCAAGTTCCAAAAACAGGGCATTTTTCTAAATAGTTTCAAAATATGGGCATTTTGCTACATAATTTTCAAATTAGGAGTTTATTTTCATGATAAACCCTATTTCCAAGTGATAATTAGGCTTATAAAATAATTATCTTCATGATAATTACTTTCAAAAATCAAATCATCTGTCCAAAATTAATATTTATAAGCTTACTTATTTTAATCTCATGCAACATACCACATTTTAAGAAAAATACTTAACCAATCACAAAAATTAATTTAATTAATTTTAATTAGTAACCAATCAAAATTAATTTCAATTAATCATGTGTGATTGGTTTCACCCAATTAAATGCATACAAACCATTGAAACTTTATTTTACAATATATTTCGATTCGATAGTCCAAATAAGAAACTGAATGTATCGTTGAAATCTCAAAATCATTTTTATGACATGTAATGAATGAGTTAGTGACTAAATTGTGACCATGATTTTTGGGTAGAAAAAATGACCATCCTGTCCTCTTCCAATATCAAATTATGGGTGCAAAATAAGGTGTCTACAGGTGTGGGTGCAAATGCCCGCAATGAGTGGTTTCCTTATGAGAAGTATGCCTCGGCCAAGTGGACCAAGCAGAGGGTGAAAATGGAATTGCCATCTAGATCAGGTTTAGGAATCATATGTATGTCACCCTTATGTGAAGGACTGATCTTACTAGAGCATGTGTCTAAAGTTTTGACATGGGGATGAAAAGGTTTTAGGCACTCAACCTCACCCAACCCGTTGGTCGGCCTCCACTCTGTGTTCCAAATTCTAATCTAATCAAAGGGTTTTTTAATCGATTATTCTACACACACACACACACACACACATTAAGCTTGTCCAAACATGCATCTAACACATAACATGGCATCTCAATCATATCGCATTTATGGCACAAATCCTATCATTCAACTAACATGGCATTTACATTCAAACATCCAAAGGCAGCAAGTATATCATAAAGCGACAACATTAACAAGGCATTGATCAAGTATACACAATCATTCAAGCATTGCATCATCGCATCAACCAAGCATATCCATTGTGTTAATTAACAATATCATGCTCATCATCCAATTTAAATGCATGTTCATATAATTATGCATGACTTATCTTACTTACCTCACCGCACCACAGCATTTATGCATCAATACATGTTCATGTTCTTTTGCATGTTCATATTGTTCATCCAAGACATGTAAACCCTAATTATCAAACTAACAAATTAAACATATAAAACATGTTATTCTACTGACCCTAGCCTAAAACATGTGAAAATTGGACTGAATAGAAACTAAACATGTGCTTAAAACTAAACAAAAACTTAACATGTGATTAAAACCAAAAAAAAAAAAAAAGATAAAATAAAGAACCCTAATTATGGGTTTCTAGGCATGAGTATGCGTGCACATACATTAAGTATGTGTGTGCATGCTTTGAGTATGCGCATGCATACTCACCCACAAAAACAGTTCTAAGAAAGTAACAAAACAACAATCAAACAAAATCTAGCATGCTCCTAATATGAAAGCCATAAAACCTAAACTAACTAACAATAGAGATATTAAGTAGTAAACAAAGCAACAAACAAAGAAAACAAACAAGAATGAAGGAGACAAGGTTAGACCCTTACCTTAAACACAAGAACTCCTTTGAGCTTTAATTTGACCATTCCCCTCAGTCAATCTAATCAAAACAAAATCAGAAGATTAGTAGGCTTAAAACATCATGGTTAAGACCAGAATAGGTCCCAACCAGGTAAACTTTAACTTGATGATGTTTTAGAATAAAAACTTCCTCTTTGATTCATTATTTTCTAGTGAATTTGGCATGTTTTGGGAAAAGAGCCTTTGGGGCCTTTTATAGTGATCATAGAGGGGTGTAAAGCGGCTCCCAGCCTATGTGGGATTCACTCTACATGATTTTACATCAAAACATTTCCATACAGGTGTTCTAAAACCCTACACTTGTGTGCATACTCGAGGTATGCATGCGCATGCTTGATGTATGAATACGAATGCTTAGGGTTCCTGCAAGTTTTTCTTTCACCAAAACATTCTTCAAGCCAAAAACTTGTTTGCGAAAAATAATCTGCAAGTGCACAAAATCGTAACAAGCAGTAGAGTGTTTTTAGAAAACGAATGTCGAACCCATTGGGGATTAACTATGTTATTAAATACCAAAATTCACTAAATTAATTACTATTTGGAAAATCGAAAATAAATGGAATGTTCTACTATCTGAATTAAATTAAACTATTTAATAAAAATAAATCTATGAATAAAAAGAATTAACAAAGTGTAAAAATCTAAGAGTGTAAAAATATAATAAGAATGGATCTAGAGCAGTTGATTTCACCTAACAAATCCCACACAATTTATTCTTCCTAATTATTAAATTCTAATAATCTCCCATTGTTGATTAAAAATTCCTTAAGTATTCAATATCTTCTCTCGAATAATATCAAAAATATCTTCAAATAACAATTTCATATTTCTATGTGAATTTAATTAATTGGAGATTCATTACGTACTTTGAATTTTCTGAAAAATCACACTAATCGTGGTAAAGCATCTCTACTTTCGCTCAACTAATGGTGTTTAATTCTAGAACTAAAATAACAAATCACCTCTCGGTCTCATTGTCATTCAATTGATCAATCAATAATTAATAAAAAGAAATATTAAGCATTAAGAATAAGAATTAAACACTCAATCATGGAAATATTAAAAATAAAATAACTCAGAATATAAATTGTGTGTTCATTGCTAGATTACATCAACACTCTAGAAAATAAAATTTAGTTCATAATCAAATTGAAAAGAAAACAAATAAAACTTATGTGTTTCATGGGAATTGGTTGATCAACATGAAGTAGTGCCCGAGATTGGGTCCTAAACCAACCTTGGGATTCTGAGTGATGTTGTCATTGGGTTACAGAGGCTTGAGTCGTAAAAGGTACAAAACGAGGTATCTACAACAGGCCGACCCCTAACATCACTATTTTACCTACCAATAACAATCTGCCACATTAGCAGGTGTAAATTTTTTTGAGTACTTAAAAAGTTAATTAAAAAAATTATTTAAAAATGACAAAAATCCTATATTTCCAAATACAACTTAAAAGGGATATTTGTTTGTTACGGAAATAATTTTAAAATAGAGTAAACTGAAATATCACTTACATATATATCATTTTTTTGTAAATTCATTTCTAGAAAGACTCATAGAATTTAGTTTATTTATTTATTTATTTTTTAAGTTGATTCCTTATATGTAGGAAGGATCTTTTATTTAGAGAGTTTAATTATTTTTTTCCCTCTTAGGAAAAAAAAAAAAATCTTATTAGGTGGGAGAGCTTACAAATATAACAAGGTAAAAAACATTTCTGGCCCCTAGCTTTGCCCATGCCTAAATGACAGTGAGACAAGTTGTTGTGAAAGAAGACTTAAAGAGAGAAAGACAATAGCATTGGGTATTTAAGGCCCTATTTGGTTCTCACATCATCCATATCTCATAACTCATAGCTCATAACTCATAATTCCTCATTTTTTCTTAACTCATTCCACATCCTATTTGGCACTCGAAATCTTTTTTGTTTTTGGTTTGTAAAAAGAAAATTTTCATTTAGTTGGTAGGGCCTATAACAGAATGGCTACCTGCGTGAGCCAAAAATTAGAATATCTCCCGCACACAAAGAACCAAACCCATAAACCACAAATAGCAAAAAACCCCCAAAACAACATACATGAACTGAATAGGAGGAAGCCATTGACCTACAAAGGCTCACTCGAGTATTCCACCCTAAACCCAAAGATCGGTAGCCTTTCCCTCTCCAAAGATTGGTGGCCATTTCTCTCTCCCACATAGTGTGGATTTCCTCAAATGGGTACTCTCTCTTCCCTCTTTCTCTCTCTGTCACTCTGTCACTATCTCTCTCTCTCTCTCGTGTTTAAGGGTTTGGTGGGTTTCTTGATTCTAGGGTTAGTGTGTGTTGGGGGAAGAAATTTGTGGATTAATGCATGGATTGTCGTGGGTTTGACCTAATTTGTCGTGTATGTGATTATGGGTTTGTGTTTGTGGTTTTGATTAGTACTTTGCTCTGATCTATAATATTTTGATGAATTCAATAAACAAAAAAGAGAACACCATGAAAACATGAGTACTTTACTATTTTGAAGTGAAATGTCAAAACTTTACAATAAGATATTTCACATTTCAAATTTTTGCTTTCTATTATCCATTACATTTCTTTCATATTTAACTTTGATAGTTAAGGAATCAATGCAATAATTTATCTTAAGAACTAAAAATAAAAACATCAAAGAAAAAATACAAAGTAGCTCCAAGAGCTGTCTTAGGTGATGAAGAAGATGAAGGAAATGAGATGAGTTTGATGTTTTATGAGAGGCAGAGTGTTAGAGTGAAAGCAAAGAGATATGCTTGCTACCCAAAGAGCCATTGGTGCTCATCAATATAGTTTGACTTGATGGAGACAAGACAATGGACTGGGTCTCACCTGCATGTTTTATTACAAAAATGCCACTTAACTCACTTTCCTAATATTTGAAAACTCCCAAAATTTGTTCTCATATCTCATTACTTATTTTCAATTTTTTGAGTGATGAGTTATGGGAATTGAGAACAAAAATCAAACCGATCAATAACCCAGGTGGTGGGGCCCACGAAATTTCAGTGATAAGTGATGGAAACACAACAAACTAAACATAGCCTAAAACACCCGAGTTTCTATTATAGCCCCTAAAACAACAAAAAGAAATCATTTTAATTTTGGTTAAGATAAAATTGTAATTTTGTGATGAGTTTTTATTATTACAATAATTTCCTTATTCTTTAAAAGTTGAGAAATTTGAATAATAAATTTGAAACTTATAAATTTTAGTTGTATATTAGACAAATATAACACATTACATAAAAGTTAGAAGCATATGGTTCACCCTAAAAGAATATTAATCAAACATACAAAAAACAATAATATGATATTGTGGGGCCCGATAATTTATGGGTCAGGCCCACTTGCTCATGGAGAGTCCATAGGCCCAAACCGAAAACGGTTATGGCCCAAAGCTCAAAAATATAAGGCCAAAGATGGCCCAGAGATGCAGCCGAGGACAGTTTAGTCCTCGGCCGACCCAAAGCTCCCTTAGGAAGAGGGGTAAAAAAGAGGTAAAGGAAAATTGGTAAGAAGATCTAAAATATCTTGGGTAAGTTACCCTTATTACCCTCCCCAAATATGACTCGCACCTAATCGAAACAGATTCTTAGGCTTTATCAAACCATCCCCAACAATTAGGGATTAGGCGACGGGACAAATAGCAGTCCTAAAAAAGTTGACCCTACACGTGGACGAGGGACAATGAACGTAGGCTGGTATAAAAGAGAAGGTAAACTAATCAGAAAGGGGGGATCCCATCTCACTTTCTCGGGAAAAACTCGAGGGATGAGAATGCCCGGACAATATATGTACACCACCACGAAAAACCCACCGTCGGGTAACCGGAGCAAGACATTAGTGCTCCTCGGACATGATCCGAGGAGTCCAATCCCTCAAGTTACAAAGTCAGAGGGCTTGGATATCCAAAATGAAACCTTTTTCTTATCCGGGTTTCCCTAAAGTCCGGTCTGGACCAACGCCCTGTGACCAAACGCTAGCCTTTCAAGTCCACTCTCTATAAATCATATTGTGAGGGATCTTCTACGTGCGAGCCCAACATAATTGTTGGGCCGTTAAAGAATCGTGTCCCTACAAGTATATAAACTCTATATTGGCCGTGTTCATTGTAACACAAGTGCTTAGTATAATACTAGTTTCATCATACGTGCTTTGTTTATTGTCATAATTTTCCTTTTTTTTTTTTTTTAAAAAAAAATGGATAAGTTTGTTTTGAAGACATGGATTAGTAGGAGAGTGTCCTATTTTATAGGCATTTTAAGTAGAGTTGGAGATATATTTTTATCAGATTGTTCTCAAATTTTTTTCCCGTTAAAGGTAAAATTTAAGGGTAATTTAAAAGTCCAGTCCAAAGAAGGGAATCCTCTTATAAATAGTACGGATATAGCGATCAAGAAACTTTTGTATGTGCTCTTTCTTTCATGTTTCCGCTCATCATTCAATTATCACACACAATTACACAACAATTTTCACAAAATTTATGAACAATTTGATGTGATTTGATCTAGGAAAATTACCCTAAATTGAAACTTGATAAAATATTTTTGATTATTCGGAAAAACAATCATGTACCATATTAGTTGTGTTGAATTTAAAAATCCAGTCAGTAGTAATTTTCTCAGTAAAACCTTTTAAAGCATATATTTTTCTTAGGTATAGCGTAACAGCTCACTGCATTAGCAAGAATGAATCTTCTTCTTTAATATTCTCATGCTATTATTCCTATATATGTTTTGAAGAATTATTGTTTATAAATTGTTATTGATAATAACTTGTAGAGGGCAGTGAGTATCAATCCATCCATGTCGTCAAGTGATACAGGTATCTCATTATCATATCACTATTAGCTATATGCATACACTAGCCATTGCGTTTTTATTTGTCAGAAGTTCCCATATCTTTATGTGAGTATTACTTAGAGTTAATAAACTTTGGGACCTAATTTACTGCTAGTAAATGTGTCCTTGGTGACCTTTCAGGTTCTTAGATCAGAGAACATTGAATATGTGGTAGCTCCATATGAGGCTGATGCTCAGTTTGCATATCTGTGCAGCCTTGAACCAGAAAACAGTAATTACAGAGGCCAGTGATCTAATGGCATATGGTTGCCAAGCTGCTGTAAGATCTCCCACGAGTCTTTGACATGATGAAGAAGGAGATCTACTGCTCTCTGAGCCAGGTTTGTAAAAGGAGGTCTACTGCTCTTTGGAGGCAATTTTTGGACAACAACCCATCTTACCCCAGCCCTGAACAGTGTCGGCTCAAGGCCTAGGCAACTTAGACCTAGGCCTAAGGCCCCACAACAAATAAAAAATTTTCCTACTTAAAAAAAGGCCCATCTCCTTTAATAAAAGGCCCAAAATTTTATAAAAATAATTTTTTAAATAATTGGTACTTTTTTTAAAGAGTGATGCTAAAGATACCACAAATTTTACTATAGATTTAATCGACATATCACCGATCACATAAAAAAGTAATTCAAACACAAATAAATTAAGTTATTGAAATTCATCAATTACAGTTATAATCACATTTATTGTGAACATTTTGTAGTATTTTTAGTATTTTTCTTTTTCATTTCTAACAAGGCTTTTAAAATAGGAGACCAATAAAATTTAACCCAATTGAAACCCTAAGATGTTTCAAATAAAATGCTGCAAATGTGATAAATCATCAATGATGACTAATCTCCTACTAAGCCACACACCAAATGATATCTATCTATCCCTTTCTCTTAAAAAGAATATATAAAATTAAAATTTAGATTACAACTGTACTTAACTATGCATAATCATATATCAAAGTTAAAGTAAGTTCTTTTTTATTCAACTATAATATTCAATCTTCTATATGAAATTAACCTTAGTTTAGCTAGTATAATTCATCAATCTTCTTAATTTAATTAGTATTATATAATTTTATTTAATTAATGTTTACATATAAAAAGGCCCTATATAAATTTTTTGCCTTAGGCCCCAAATTTTGTTAGGCCGGCCCTAGCCCCGAAAGTTCACATCGAAAGCATTTATGCAGCCCATGTACTTGGGTTGTGTTAACGTGTTTTAGTGTTGTGGGTTTTAGGCCCACCTAGATTACTTGTATAATGTAAGGTGGTGGGCCTTGTTTGTGATGTTGGGCTAATTCCTACCGCACTAGGCCTGAGTTTTCTGGATAAGGGAGTTAGGATCGGTTCAACTGGAACCCACTTTGGTCCGATTTGTGCACAAACAGACACCATGTCCGCGGACTTTGGTTATATGCCAACGGCAAGCGAGCCGCTATAAAGAAGTTATGGCGGGCAGATATAATACGGATAACATAAGAAAATACAATCACTACTTTTAACCACAATAAATAAAAATGAGCAACAAAAGGTTCGCCGTATACGAGAATAAGCTAAGTGAAGAATAAACAGAGTTAGCAAAATCAAAGTGTTAGTCTGTCATGCCAAGTAATGCACGGGATTAAATACCAAAGGGAAAACCGTTCCCTCAATGCGAGTAATCTTAGAAAAGAAATTAATTACTTTGAGAGAACGGGCCTAAACGGTCTATGCCCAAATATAGAACTTTTGCCTTTTATAGAAAGCAAAGCTATTGAGGAAGAGAGGAGATCAACCTATTGGTGCATGTACGCCATCCTAAACTCTCTATTTTTTCTCTCGTTCCTTCTTACTTTTCTTTTCTTTTGTTTTACTTCCTTTCCTTCTTAATACTTACTTTTAGGTTATGGTTTTTTCCTAGAAGTTCCTTATTATCGTGATTTTTTTGCCTCCCCCTTTCGGTGCACAACAATGGGTCCTTTATATAGAGTCTGCCGTGGATTGGTATTTACTATTTTAGCCTTTAACTACCTTTGTCTGGTGTGGGTGTCCTTGCCGACCACTTATTGGTCATCGATGGTTCAGCCACCACCACTTACCTGTGCTGGCTATGCCGCTCCCCTTTGCCGGACAAAGAAGGCTATTTTGTTTGTTTGCTTCCCATGGCTTTTCTACCCGTTACGGTGTGTGTGTGCTCTCTCCCTCTATCCCTTATGGCATGCACCTAGTGGTTCCAACTCAACCTTGCTTCTTTTGGGTGACACGTCATCCCAATAAGACATTTCCCCCCAAAGAAGCTTGAGCAAGAACCCCGGAATAGGTTTTTCCCCTCTCCCCACCACCGGACCATGCCCTCTATTACCTTTGACCCATGACCCACCACTTCCTATATTGGCTGGGTATGGGCTAGTAGTGTCCGGGTCTTGCACGTGCTTCACCTTCTTCGCCTGCTACTCATGCATTTGCCGTGATCTAGAGATTGGTCTGTACGTTCTGCCGTGCACTTTTGGCTTCTTATGGCGTGGGTTGTTTTTCCGATCTGTCATTCTTTATGATTTGCTTCTTTTGGGGGTTGGGCCTTGTCGGATCATAGGCCTTCCTTCCCCGGGCCTACTCTGTATTCAGTCCGTGGCCTTGTTTAGCATTTCCTGCCATACCACTCTGCTATTCCTGCCGTTGTTTGACTCAATCCTGCTAAGTCTCTTTGGGTCTGCTATTTTATTTCCTTCCCGGTGACTTAGTGTGTTTCTTGGGCCTTTTCCTTACATTTTCTGTGGGCTCTTGTGTCCCATTTCCCTCTCGGGCATCTTTGGTGATGGAAAATCACATGTTTGTATTGCATACAAAACATACGCAGCGGAAAATTAACAGATCTACTTCATTTAGAATTGATAACATGCATTATGTATGTTTCAGAATATAGAACAATAGAGTGTATCTTGGTGTAGTGAATTTCAAAACCAAAGATGAAGAGTACTCGAGAACACTTTCAATCTTCACTCCAATTCCACTAACGCCCAAGATGTGTGATCTCTCAATTAGTTATGTGTGTATGTTCTTAAGAGAATGAGAGAGTGTCCAACCCTAACATACATACCATTTCATGTTCTTAAAATTCTGTATGTTTCTTTTCACATAATTGATTATCTAATTGGGCTAGCCTTTTGGGCCTTTCCAATTGGGCTTTAGTATGTGGCTTGGAGTGGGACTAAAAGGGAACAAATAAGACACTAACTCCAATGGGCCTTGGGCTTTTCTGTCAACTCTTGACAAGTCCAAAGTTACCATTAATTATATTTAATACCACTATATAAATATAATTGTACTCTAGGCCTTACTAATAAATTATATCCCAAGACTTTATTGTACATGCAATCCCTTCATAAAATATTCATAGTAATACAAAGTCATGAATATAGACTGCCACATTGTGAATTACTACATCTTAATCCTTGAGTACACGATTTAATCATTTTAAGTTATTTACCATATATTTATGAATATATACTTTAATCCTTTTCATAAATATATACTTTAGTAATTTCTTACTAAAGTGGTTAGGCCTAACTCTACGAATAACTGAACCCATTAAACTTATCTTAAGGGAATATTTTATATCTCCGTTAAGAGATTATGAATTCCATCTTGAGAATATATGTTCCATCAACAGTAAATGTGGCTGCCCAACATACCGAGGTTTTGATCGTATCTTTAAATCTCACTCCTGATATATTAAAGCAACCTACACTTCATGATCAGGTCCATTATTCTCTCGGGATTAAGAGTTCATGCAAATAGAAGTCATGAGATTTATTATTCATTTGACAATCGTTAGGAGAATAATAAATCTCACAACGGTCCAGTTCAATATGTCTTAACTCTTAAAACATATCAACATATCAACTAAAAGTCTCCATTTCCATGATCAAGACAAATCATCTTAGTTGATGTGTTATAGTCTTCACAGATGAAATACCCAATTTCATCACCAACTACGAACCAAATTTCGAGTTTACAAAGAACTTGTGATTTATATCTTACGTGACTAAATCACATAAATCACATACTATGCATCTCATGGACTATATGATAATGTCCAAATATTCATGTTACCATTATTTTAGATAATAATAAATAAACTTTATTAATCACAACATTAAGTCATACATAATACCATATATAACATCATACAATAGGATTTAAGGGCACTAATCCTAACAATTGGCCCATTTTGCTTTCCTTGGGCTTCCTCGGCCCTTTTTCAATCTTGCTTTCCCATGGGCCTTTACTAACTCTCTTGGGCTTCCCTGGCCCAATTACTTTATACCTCATCCTTAGGGCTAATGGGTCTTCCATTAGCCCCTTACTTTCTTTGCTTGCATTACTTTAGGCTTGTTGTTGCCCATTCTCGCTTTTCTACATATTGTCTATGGGTTTGCTTCTTCTCTCTTTCTGGGCCCATTCAAGTCTGTTTACTTCCTCAAGACCCACTTTATGGGCTTGTGAGCCATTCATTCCTGCCACTTAGGCTTAATGGCTTTTTCTTGCTTGCTAACTTTGGTCCGCCCGGTGATCTTCGGGCTTTTTCTCTGATGCTAGGCTTTTCAAAATGAGCCTCAACATTTAGCCTCCCGAGCATATGAAGCGTTCTTGCGGTTTATATGAGAATAAAAGACATTTTTTCCCCCTTCTGTCCTTTTTCCTCTTCTTTTCCTTTAGGGTTTTTCAAACAGTGGTCCCTAACTTGAAAGTTCAAAAACGTGTACAAATACACTTTTGAACGTTTAGACCCCCAAAAACCAACTTAACCAACACAAGCAATATGTTAAACAATTAATGTGCGGAAACTTAACATATACTATATCATGTAATTGGTTAAACAACTATCTAAGCCATAACAAATTAAACCACAGCAGATAATGTAAAGGCGGAGATAGAGAGGAAGGAAGATGCAAACACAGCGATAACACCGGATATGTTATCGAAGAGGAAACCAAGACCTCGCGAAAAACCTCTCCGCCGCCCTCCAAGCGGTAATCAATCCACTAGAAAATATAGTTGGGATACAAGGATGACAGCAAAAGACCCTCCAAGCCTAATCTACCCAATGCACCTAAGCCCTCCAAGCTTCTTGCTCCAACGAGGTTGCGCCGAACCTTTTTCTTCTCTAGCTTACCGGATTCCGCTACTACACCGTAGCATCAACCAATGAATATTGGTTCCTTCCTAATCGCTTCCCGAACTCCAAACGCGTCTGTCTCACGAGAGATGATAATGGTGAGAACCAGGTTTGGTTATAATGGCCTCTCAAGGATTTGACAATGGAGAGGAAGAGAGTGAGGGAATTTGATGAGACTCTAAGGTAGAGATTGTGGGTAAAACAATCTGGTTTTTCTTTAGGGTTTCTCTCTCAAAAATCTCTCTGGAAGCTCTCTTTCAATCGTGGGTTAAAAGGGTATTTATCTTTGGAGTGGAGTGGAATACGAAACGTCAGGTTTTTCCAAAACAGGGGTGGCTCGCGGCTTGACCTCGCGGCTTGACTCGATCGCGAGTTCCGGTCGCGAGATAACCGTATGGGCGATTGTCTGTTTTGTCTGTAGTGCTCCAGCTAGCATGACTGTTCATCTTCCAAAGATGCTTGGCACGTGTGTGATTCTCGGCGGGTTGAAGCCGCGAGTCCAGCCGCGAGTCCCAGCCGCGACACACTGTTTTCTTGCACACTCTTGAGCAATCTTCACTCTATCTCACTCACTACCCTTACACAAATCCCACCTAAATACGGGGTTACTAAATGCTGAATTACAAGCAAATTTGCACGGAATAAAGCCAATTAGATGGGTGAATAAATTCAACCTTACAATCTCCCCCTTTGGCTATTCCGTGACAAAACCCTAAAAAACAGACTCTAGACTTAAACGTGAGTAGGGAACAGTTGAACAAAACTCACTCACACCTAACTCTAGAAGTTGTGAAGCACTTGAAACATATGAACAATATACTCGAAACACAACAATACACTTTGATTATTGTAAGCAGAAAATTATAGATGCATATGAAACAAGTGAAAGTGATCAATCAAAGATGGAGTTTGATAAACAACCCATGGCTTGATCAACCAAGTGAACACTACAAGGAAGTGATCACAAAGTGTTCCTTCACACTTGGAATGAACACAAGAACATACAAGTTAGCAAGCACAAGGCAAGATACTTGTATGCTCAACACTCAACCAATGCATAGCACACAAGGCATATGCATCTAGGAACAATCCTACAAGGGCACAAGAGTGACAAGTACAACAAACCACAATGCGAACATTTGGAACAAGGTACTGATTTCAACAAGCATAAAGGCTGCCCTTAGGCATGGTACAAACCACAAGGCCTACAAACATGCTTAATCCCATTAACCCTAAAAGCTTACAAAAGCATATGGGTACAAAACAGAATTTCTGAATAACATCATCAAAATGTATTAAAGAATTAAACCAAGAGTATATGAAAAGAAACAGGTTATACATCAAAACACGAGTGTATCAAAAGCATAATCTTAAACACATAAGTTTAGAAGGTAAAACTAAGAGACTAAGAACAAAATTATAACAAAAGTATGTGTGTGTGTGTACTCCCCTATCACTATGCACACTTCCCTTTGAGCTTCTCTCCCCTTATTGTATGCTCTCCCCCTTTTTGTCACGAATAGCTAAAGACTCTCGTCCGACTTTCGTTGAATCTCATCTAGCTGATTCTCCATAGTCTCGAGACGCATTTGAACACGGTTGTCTGTGGAGTAGAGAAGAGTCACTAGCTCATCAACGCGTCTCTGAATGTGCTCAAGAACACTCCCAACTCTGTCGGTATGAGAAGCTGTTTGTGCTTGCGGAATACCAGCCGGTGAAGCTTCAGGAACAGCATGTGATGCGGATGTAGTATGTACATGCGTTCTTTGAGTCATGGGCGAAGTAAGGAGGAACCGGAGGAGAGCTGTGAGTACTTCTTGGAGATTTGGAAGAGTGACTTCGCTCGCCTGAAGAGTGAACAAAGAGATGGGACGTTGACGAGTCAATATTTTACCATCTCACGGGAGGAGTAATGCCTCGCACTAAGAATAAGTTTCATGACGAGACTGCAGAATGGAATGATTCCTCGAGTTGTAGATCGACACGCGGTCTTCCTCAAGTTGTAGTAGATGTGAGCACATATATCAATGGGGGCTCCGTAATGAGATCACACAGAAATATAGCTCTCCCAAGATTGATGAATGTGGTGTTGGACGGTGGGTAGAGATTGGTGAACATGATCAACTTCGGTGTGGTCGGCTCAGTGCAAACTTTGCGGTGCTAATGGATGTTCCTGACTTTGGAGACTTCATGATCATAGCCTAGGATTTGAAGAATTTCTCCAACTTCCGGATTTTGGTCATCATAAGGAGTTAAGTTCACATTCCGAGGTCCTGGTGATGCCGAGAAGATCGCTATGGAATGCACAGGGTAACAATGAACTCGGTTCCTCGACCCGGAAAACTAGTTCAGGTCCAAGATCGAGTTGCATTGGCGAAGCATTCTTTGACCAGACTCATCCATTGGATCATCAAAGTTCCCGAACAGGTTTGCCCAATCTCTGTTCTCAAAGATTCGAGGGATGAAGGTGGTCCCTAAAGTGTTGAACTCTACTACCCGTTCCACTATGGTAGTTGACTTGTCAAACACATTTGAGTAGGAATGTGAGTTGAGTGGAAGTCCGAATCTTTCCTCATTTGGGTCTTGAGATGCCCGAGATGATAAACGAGTTCTTTTGGCAATCGGTGTTGCTGGTTCGTCAAACAACAATGTCTTTACCCCCTGGAAGATCGACGAGACATCCGCAAGAAACCAAGCCAACGAGAAAAGAACCAAGCAACAATACCCCACAAAAGATTGTCAACAAGATTCAGTGTAAACAATATTTCAGAATATAAACTCGATGAATATAATGAAGACCCCCAACCAAAACTTCCAACAAAACACAGAAGCACAAACTAATATGTGCAACAAACTTGGTGAAAGTGCACCAAGACAAAGAAAGATATCACAACTGTCATATAAACAGATTAACATGACCATGGTATGCAATAAGAAATGACATTAGAACATTTTGAGCAGATATCAAAAAATACTCCAAAGAGACAAGAACATGGGGAAACTATTTCAATCAAGAAGGGACCAAACATCCCATTTGGAGCACGTGGCTAAGTATCATGCATTATGTTAATACAAACAAATCAAGTAACCATATGCCAAACACCATCAACAAGATTTAAGCAAATGTAATGGGTAAGACAAATAGACACCAAACCCATATCGAGAAAAGAATCTCATATTGAGTATTAGAGCATAAAACCGGACCAATGAACAACGCAAAAATGTGATTCAAAGCATGAAAATAGAAGTTAACAATATCGGTCAATACGCCAAACCCATTTCGCAAAGAGATAAAGAAACCGGATGCAATAATGGACCAAAAGTAAAGAAAGAAACTGCAGGAAAAAGAAAATGAGATTGAGAGAGTAAAACCCATACCTTTTCTTGATGTTTTGAATGAGGAAAGAAACACCAATGGGGTTTGGAAAAACTGGAGTCTCGAAGAGTTTTGGGAGAAAAACAGTTTAAAGAGAAGATGAAGCAGTTGCAAAAGTTCGAGGAAAATCGAAAAGGTTTAAAAAAACTGCTCCTGTTTACGCAAAACACGCGATTTTCGCGATTTGGATCAAGTCGCCACACGATCGCTTGACTCAAGCCGCGAGAAAACACAAGATCAAAATTTTGAAAAATTTTCTAAGTGTTTTTCGCGATGGGAAGGTCTACCCGCGAGTGAGTCGCCTTGGTGAGCCGCGAAAATCTCTCTCGAGTGAACTCGCGATGGACCTTCTACTCGCGAACAAGTCGCCAAAAATGACTAGCGAAGATGCGACTAAGGCCCGCGACTTGACACACCCGCGATCGAGCCGCCAAAACAGGGCAAAGCGTATTTTTGAAATTTTCAGATTTTTCAACCAAAATACTTTCCAAAAACACCTAAAACACTCAAAAATCTTTTTGTGCTTTAATTAACAAAGATTGAGCATGTGAAAACACATTTCATCAAGTACAATCACACAAATGAATATGGCATTTATCGAACAGAAACTTGTGTGTTGTGTGTGGATATCAACAATGAGATAGTCCTTTGTCTAATGTGAAGCTTCAATGATCAATTCAACCAAGGCATACACAATTAGCACTAGATCATGTGACCAATCTCAATTATAGAAATATGAATATATGACTTCCCACACAACTTGATAACATAACTTGGAGCTTTTCATTTGACTCCACTTTCAATCACAATCTTTGATCTTTTTAGGCACTCATCTCTCATTGTGAGAGGGATATATAACATTTCTTTTTGAGGAACAGGCCTTTGGCCCTTTTTGAATGAAATTTCACTTTTAACATAAGGTCGCTTACCCTTTTTCCTAGTCAAATACTAGAATGTGCGACAGGCTTTTGCAGCTCAATATCTCTTTTCATTTGGAGATTTACATTTGGTGAGCTCTTTTTAGCAAAACAAAAAATAAAAAGTGGGAAGAGATATAGACACAAGTCTATGCATGTCTCAAGATCAACACAACCATTCACTAATCATTCATGACAAGTTTGAAGATCTATTTACAACAATCTCATAGATTTCAAGATTTTCCCACGAGAGATATAGGTGCATGAAAACAAGCAATGCTCGAAGATGCACAAAGCCATTAGCACAAAGGTACAAGGCAAAACGAGTTTTAAGACAAAAACTCAACAAAGTCAATCAAGCTTTTTGATTTTCAAATCTTTCATGGGATTTTTGGATTTTTGACACAAGACACAAAAAGGTTGATAAAACACAATAAAGAAATATTCACAAGAAGACAAGCAAACAACCAAAAAATACAAGCAACAAGCATACCTCACAAACATAGTCACAAAGCATAGGAAGTATTAATGCATGGACATGTTATAATGCTTATGCATGAGTACCCCTTTTCACCCACACGACACTTGCGTTTGGGGTGATTTCCTTATCGGATTGGGTACGGGAGTTAGGGCTTTCAAACCTTCGTGAGAAGCTTTCCAAGCAGTTGGTGAAAGCACCAATCATCTTCATCACGTTCGTCATTCCGGGATCTTCATGTTGCTCTCTAGATTGATCACCGCCCATGTTCTCCTATCAATTCTTGGTCCTCCCGACCTTTGAGGAGTAGCACTGTTCTTTGCTCTCGACTTTTGGCAATTTGGTCGAGTGTGCCCTTGAAGTCCATAATAGTGACACACATACATTCCTCTAGGACCTCTTTGTGGTCGTGGACGTGACTTGGCACGAGATTCAGACTGCCCACAGGCGATTACGGGATTCAAAGCACCCGTTGGTTCACCAAATTCTTCTTCTTATCCACCTCTAGCTTCTCACCAAGTATGTTCATCTACAACTGGATCTTTTGCCTTCACAAACTTCACTTCTTTAGTGATATTCACAGATGAACTACTTCCTCCGGTATACCCCAGTCCGGATTTGTCCGAGAAGCTCTTTTGAGATGATATAACATCATCTAGCTTTTTGGTGGTGACCCTCTCTATTTTAGCATTTGCTTGAACAACCTCACTTTCAAGAAATCTTACTTTTGTGTAAGCTTCGGACAACTCACCATTTAGAGTTTCAATCTCACATTTGGCCTCCCTATACCGGATTAGGAGACTTTTGTAGTCCTCCTCGGCCTTCTTCATCTTTCTCACAGCAGCCTTGGCAACCCTTGTGTATTCACCAGACTTCTCCAAGAGTGAGTTGTAGTTTTCTTGAAGAGTTGTTGTGCTTTCTTCTTCTTGACTTCGACTCTTCAACAATTCCTAGTGATTCATCATCACTATGATCTCCAAGGTCTTGTACAAGCACACTCAACTCATCCAGAAGACTCAACATGAGCAATAGTCATGAAAGCTTGAATAATTCCCTTCTCCATCACAGCTCTCTTGATTCTCGAGTCGGATGAGTCCGAATCACTCAAGGTCGTGGCATACACCTTGCCTTTCGACTTCAAATAATTAGGACATTCCTTCTTGAAGTGTCCATGCCCGTTGCATTCAAAACAAGTCACACCTTGTGTGGATTGGGATTCTTTTCCATCTTTCCTTTTAAAATCCCTCTTCTCTCTTCCAGAATTTTGGAAATTTCTCTTATCATCAAATTTTCCATTGTTTTTGAATTTCAAAAACTTCTTGAAATTTTTAACAAGATAGGCTACATCCTTGTCCACCTTGTCTTCTCCCGATGAGCCTTCATCAACCACCTTCTCATTAATGGTCTTTAGAGCAAGGGATTTACTCTTCCGTTGATTGGGAAGAGACATCTCATAGGTTTGCAGAGAACCCACCAGCTCTTGCACCTTGATGTCATCAAGGTCCTTGCTCTCTTCTATGGCTGTCACTTTAGCACGAAAACTTCTCCGGCAATGATCGGAGGATCTTCCTTACGATCTTTGAGTCCTCCATCTTCTCCCCAAGTTAAACTTACTCGACAACCACTTCATTTAACTTCCCATAGAAAGAGTCGAAAGACTCATCTTCACTCATCTTGAGCTCCTCAAATCGAGTGGTCGCATTTGTAACTTGGTATCTTTTACTTTCTTCGTGCCTTCATAAGTTGTTTCAGAATCTCCCATGCATCTTTGGCAATGGTAATGTGAGAA
Source organism: Quercus dentata (assembly GCA_028216015.1). Taxonomy (NCBI): domain Eukaryota; kingdom Viridiplantae; phylum Streptophyta; class Magnoliopsida; order Fagales; family Fagaceae; genus Quercus; species Quercus dentata. The sequence goes on from CP116448.1 coordinate 424,403, forward strand.
ATCTGTGAAATTCATCCGGAGACACACCACGAGTAAAAATAGCATTTAGTGCTTTATTGTTAGAATTTGATGCAGCAAGTGTGCTGCCTTATCCCAAGTGGATTTTTCTTTGCCTCGGGTTTTGTCCAACCAATCTCAACAAACATCCCAAAATGGACTCATCAATAGAACATAAAAAGGCTCTCATACGAACCTTCCAAAATGCATAATTACATCCATCAAAATATGGAGGTGCATTAAGGGATTGAGACCTATCCATCTCAAATAGGGAGTCAAGGATCACACAATGGTAATGAAACCAACTCTTTGTGTACCCGCTCACGATACCAATTGAAAGTTCAAAAACGTGTACAAATACACTTTTGAACGTTTAGACCCAAAAACCAACTTAACCAACACAAGCAATATGTTAAACAATTAATGTGCGGAAACTTAACATATGCTATATCATGTAATTGGTTAAACAACTATCTAAGCCATAACAAATTAAACCACAAAGCAGAGATAATGTAAAGGCAGAGATAGAGAGGAAGGAAGATGCAAACACAAAGCGATAACACCGGATATGTTATCGAAGAGGAAACCAAGACCTCGGCGAAAAACCTCTCCGCCGCCCTCCAAGCGGTAATCAATCCACTAGAAAATATAGTTGGGATACAAGGACAAAGAAAAGACCCTCCAAGCCTAATCTACCCAATGCACCTAAGCCCTCCAAGCTTCTTGCTCCAACGAGGTTGCGCCGAACCTTTTTCTTCTCTAGCTTGCGGATTCCGCTACTACACCGTAGCATCAACCAATGAATATTGGTTCCTTCCTAATCGCTTCCCGAACTCCAAACGCCTGTCTCACAGAGATGATAATGGTGAGAACCAGGTTTGGTTATAATGGCCTCTCAAGGATTTGACAATGGAGAGGAAGAGAGTGAGGGAATTTGATGAGACTCTAAGGTAGAGATTGTGGGTAAAACAATCTGGTTTTTCTTTAGGGTTTCTCTCTCAAAAATCTCTCTGGAAGCTCTCTTTCAATCGTGGGTTAAAAGGGTATTTATCTTTGGAGTGGAGTGGAATACGGCGTCAGGTTTTTCCAAAACAGGGGTGGCTCGCGGCTTGACCTCGCGGCTTGACTCGGTCGCGAGTTCGATCGCGAGATAACCGTATGGCCGATTGTCCTGTTTTGTCTGTAGTGCTCCAGCTAGCATGACTGTTCATCTTCCAAAGATGCTTGGCACGTGTGCGATTCTCAGCGGGTTGAAGCCGCGAGTCCAGCCATGCGAGTCCCGGCCGCGACACACTGTTTTCTTGCACACTCTTGAGCAATCTTCACTCTATCTCACTCACTACCCTTACACAAATCCCACCTAAATACAAGGTTACTAAATGCTGAATTACAAGCAAATTTGGCACGGAATAAAGCCAATTAGATGGGTGAATAAATTCAACCTTACATAACTCATGTGTATTTCTTTTCTTTCTTGTCATGAACAGTGTCGTCTTTTCGAATTTCCGAGTCCGACAGTTATTCTGAAATGCAACCTCGCTTCATTAATTTTATTCCTTATCCAGTGGTTGACCCATCACCTCCCTTCACTTCGGTTTTAATGATGTTGATATTTAAAGAAGTCTTCCTTCATATTTCAACCACTTTCTCCTTTTCCCACACAAACTCCTTTTTCGTTCCCCTTCCTTCACCGTGTTCCCTTCTTCAAGTATTTTCACCCATTTTTTCCGATCAACCGCCGCACTATGACACCGGTGAAAGGTCAAAGCTCTTCCTGTCATAAGGGGAAAGAGGTTGCATTCGATCCCCCTGCTACCCACAATGAAGGTGAGGAGACCGTGTTCTTCGAGCTTAGCTCTTTCAATGAGGAGGAGGCGCGGCATCCTCCCGACAATGAATGCGCCCCATTAATAGATCCTTGGTATAATGTCCACTCTCATTTTCCAAAGGTTCCCGGCGATTACATGCCGCCGCCGCAACACGGAGGCTCCTTGGTCTATGCCGTCACAACACAGAGGCTCCTTGGGCACCATTGGCTTCTTCGATTTCCGATCTCGTCATTCGCCAGGGCACTTCGCTCCCTGTGCCTATTCATTTCGAGTTTTGGGTTGGGCACGGCCTTGGGTTGGAAGGAGTGGGTAGATAGAAAGTTATCCGATATGGGCTTTATGGGTTTGCTACAGCGGGCTGGCATTTTGAAGGCTCTTGTTTTGTCTCGCTACTTGTCCAACTATAGGAACCTCTTCAACCTCCGTCATCTAGTCCGTTGGTGGTGCACCGCCACTCATACTTTCTTCTTCTCCTGCGGTGAGATCATCGTGACTACGGAAGACATGGCAAATCAACTTCTCTTGCCCATCCTTGGCGATGTCGATCCCGGCTCTTTAGAGCTTTCTCTGGAGGAAGAGGCCGTGGAGGCCGAGTTGAAGAAAAGAATGAATGGGAATGCCAAGTTATCATATTTGGTTAGTTCTCCTTCCAAGCTTTTTGTTGTTGCTCGCCATGCAACCTTCGTCACTTTTTGGCTCTGTAAGTTTATTTTTGGTTCCCAGCCCCATTATGTTGTGAAGCCCTTGTATTTCCATTTAACTATTAAGATATCTACCGGGGTAAGTCTGCCACTGGCCCCTATGTTCTTGGGACATTTGTATGTATGATTACACATTCTACAGAGCGATGAAGACCAGGCGGGGCTCTTGCCGCATAGTTACTTCTTCTGTTCATAGTACCATCTTCCAAAGACTGTTATATGAGTGTTGCGCCAAACATTTGGCGAAGTGTAGACCCGTCCGCTTTGCTAAGGAAAAGTATCAGTCTTGTTCGAGAGCTATTATCGATTTTTATTTCAAATTCGAGTCCGAGTTCTTGTTGGACTTTCGTTGGTTTGGTTTAAAGCCAATTTATCATCCTGCTGTTGAGTCTTTTGATCAAGGAGTTGGATTCTCTTGGAGTGCATACAGACACTTGGGTGTAGGCTATACATGTGCCGATTCTGTGATGGGTCAGTTTGTTGATACTACTGGAACTACCACTCCACTGGTTGGTTTTAAGGAGAGGGGGATTACCTATTTAGCAACTACCAATGTTGGGTGGCTACCTTATCTGGTGGAAAAGGGAATTAGGTTTGTGCATTATCCCGCTAATCGGGTTAAAAGACAATTTGGGTTAGACTAGGACATTCCTGATGATCTCTCTTCTCTCGTGGAGTCTCTTACTTCTGTTAGCCCGTTCTGCAAACATAACGCTTTTGATTTATAGAGACAACGCTTTACTGCAGTTATTGTTCCCTACTCATTAAGAGAAGGCATTTGCACTCTCGCCATGCACAGACATCGGCAAGTCTGTGATGACCTCTTTTGAGCAAGAATTGCTGGGTAGCCGTGGTTTCTCCCTTATTCCCCCCGATGGACTTGGCATGGTTATTTCAGCTAGTCCTCGATTGCTCCTTCCTTCCAAATCCATGTTAGCCTATACCAGGAAGCAAGGTCGGTCCGCCATCCTTGAGTGGGATGAGGAGGGTGGAGGGTGGTATTGGCATGCTGGTGATTACCTCTAGGTTGGGAGAAAAATGTAGAGATTACAAACCTTTCTCGCACTTAGGGTAAGAAGGGTTCTGCTAAATCCAAATCCACCTAGAAGGGTGGTGCTATAATGCCTTTTGAGAGTGGCTCTCCTCTTTCTTTAGTCCGTATTTGTTCTAGTGCACGCCCCGCTGCAAGCAAGTCTAGGTCTCTTGCTTCACGACCATCCACAGATGCCCCTCTTTCCGGCAGGACACGGGGCAGCAAGAGAAAGACATCCCCTCATCCTACGCCTACCACCGAGCGGAGAGTATGTTATCTCTAAACCCACTTTGTCTTTTATACATATGTATTTTGGTCCTCCTGCGGTTAACACTTGTAAGCTTGTTGACTCTTCTTCTTCAACCTTGTCTTTTGTTTTCTTTTCTATTGCAGTCTAAGCATAAAGAGGATACGCCCGCCACATGTCCCATATTACTTGATGAGCCCGAATCTGAGGTACACCTCCTTCCTTCCATTTTTCTTTACATTCCCTTTGCCACATACCTTTAGCCATGTCCCTTCTCTTCTCTTTTTATCATCTAGTTATGGCTTCCTCTATTTCTCATTCTTCCTTTTCACTTTCATCTTCCAAGATGAGCTTGAGCCTATCTCCATATACTATTCCATAGCGGAGGAGCTTTCTACCTCCATAGGCACACCCATGGAAGGTTTCTTTGAGGGAGTTGATGTTATGTTTGGGACCACGGCCTCGCGCGCTCCAGCTGCTGCACAGGGAGTTTCTATCGAGGCTTCCATCCTCTTCATCGAGCCAATACCCATGGAGGGTACTCATACCGAGAGGGTTAGTGAGGCCACTCCCATTTTTGCCAAGACACCTACTCCCCAAGAGGGGGCCATTCCTGATTTCAAGTCATACAGTGATAATTGTAACAACCACTGGGATATTTTGCCGGAGAGGATTGGTTGTCGCAGCAAAGCTTTGATTGCATGAGACTTAGTCATCGGCCATACTTCATAAGCCAAGAAATAATGGCGTAACCTTTGCGAAGCATACATAATAGCCAGGCATGTCCTTTTTGCCCTTGGATAACGAGTTTACGCATCTTTTAGGGCATGACTAATGTAGTACACTGGTTGCTCGATGCCACCTCCATCCTCTTGGGCGATCAATGCACCTATGGCATATGAGCTGGTGGCCAGGTAGAGCAACAATGGCTTTTTGCGGATTGGGGCTTGCACGGTGGGAAGGTTCATCATGATCTGCTGTAGCCTTTTGAAGGCCGCTCTGTTACGCTTCTCCCCATTCAAAGCTTTGTCCTTTCCTGAGTAATTTGGTGAAAGCAGAAGTAATTAATGCTAGCCCCAGGATGAATTTCTGATATACGAAACCTTTCCTAAGAAGCTCTTTAACTCCTTTACCGTGGCTCGGGACCTCATAGTTGCTATGGCTGTGGCCTTGGCCGGGTCCACATCTATTCCCTTGCTGTGAACTAGGAAGCCCAAGAATTTCCCAAAGAACACTCCAAATGTGCACTTGAGAGGGTTCATTCTTAACTTAAAGGCTCTGCACCTCTCAAATACCTTTCCTAACACGGTGAAGTGTTCCTCCCTCCTCCTTGATTTCACCACTATGTCATCTATATAGTCCTCTAGTTCCCGATGCATCATATCGTGAAATATGGCCGTCATTGCTCATTGATAAGTTGCACCTGCGTTTTTCAACCCGAAAAGTTGGCTATGGGTGTTCTGAAAGCAGTCTTCTCTACATCCCTTGGTGCCATTCTAATCTAATTGTACCCAATGAATCCATCCATGAATGAGAACATGGCGCTTCCCGCCATGAAATCTATTAATAAATCCTTGTTTGGTAATGGGAATTCATCTTTCGGAGAGACTCTGTTGTGGCTTCTAAAATCTACACAACATGTTATCGCCTATTCTTTTTTTCTTCACTTGGTACTATGTTAGATAGCCAAAGCATGGGTGTTGAATAGGCTTAATGAATCCTATGAGCCAGCCAGTTTTTGCACCTCCTTGACTATTTGCCCCTTTATCTCGGTTTGGAATATCCTAGCGAGGTTAGGCCATTCGCTTGGCCTCGGGTCCACATTCAACGTATGCGCCACTAGCCGGGCTTTAGCCCTGGCATTTCACTGTAATCCCAGGCGAAGACGTCTTTGAACTCTTTCAACAGTAGTATCGATTCTGTCTTTTCCTTTTCCGTCAAACTTGAACCGATTGAAATGGGTCTTGCTTGCTAACTTTGGTCTACTCGTGTTGCCGGGCCTTTTCTTTTCTTGGGCTTGTCAAAATGAGCCTTAACATATAGCACACATACTTGTACTACAATCTTACTTGTACTACACACATTTGCCTCTTATATAAAGGCACTCGTGTATATTCTATTACTATGACATACAATACTATTGAATTGAGTATTTCTAACATGGTATCAGAGTCACCGCTTTAACCATTTCTTAGTAGTCTTGTCTTTATTGGTGTTACTCCATTCTCAACATTGCTTTCGTCGCCACTGCCTTTCGCCGTTGAACCTCCGACGTATTCTAGCCATCATCCTTGGGTTCCGGACCTGCAGCCACCACCGTTGAGGAGGTCCATACCGCAAAGACCACTACTCTTTTCATCACCACCGCGAATATTGCTCCGGTTAATTTTCTACGGGTACCACTAAAATTATCTTGCGCCGATCTACACACTCGCGGAAACCTAGAAGCCATCGGAGATTACACGCACCCCTATGCACCGCATAAAGGTTCTACGCTACAGGTTGGCGTCACCCATGACGTTAGCGATTGCCCGCGTCGACTTTAGCTTACATCGGCATCTAGTCATCCGCTTATGTCGGCATCTAGTCATCTACTGGCGTCGGCGCCATGTCATCTTGTCGACATCATTACCTCTTACCGTTGATCGAGTGGACTGTTGACTTTGATCGGGCCTTTGAGCGTTAACTTTAACCGTTGACTTTTCTCCAGGATTGACTTTTTGCAGTCCAGGTTCTCCTTACCTGGTTTTGAGCGTAGATTTCATTTTGGCAATCTGTTTTTGCATATTGTGTCTATAAACAGATAAAAATGATATTTTTCTTCCTTGCCCCATCAATACTTTATTGGAGCGGAATAAGAATTACTTATCTTGGTCTCAAGCTATGCTTAATTTTCTTAAGGGTCGCATGCTCTGGCAATATTGTACTGGTGCAATCACTATTTCTGTCAAGGGGGCAAGTGAAGAAGATATTGTCTTCCTTAGTCACATGATTGAATGGGATAGTCATAACCACATGATCCTCACATGGATTCGGAACACTTCCATTTCCTCCATCTCCAATTTGTTGGGTAGCTTTGATGATGCAAAATCGGCATGGGATATGTTGGCCAAAAGATACTCCACTACTCACGGATCCATGAAATATCAGTTAGTGGTTGAATTGCATCAACTCAGGCAAGAACCAGGGTAATCCATCAAGACTACTATGATCAACTTCGCTTCCTTTAGGACCAAATTGACCTTTCTGGTCCAACTTGGGCATGCTCAAAGGATGCTCAAGAATATACTACCGTTAGAGATGAATTTCGTTTCTATGAATTCATGATGTCACTTCACAAGGACTATGAGCCCATCTAGGGTTAGCTTATTAATCGCAGTCCTCCTCCCTCTCTTGATACTACTGTAAATGAGTTGGCTGGAGAAGAAGCTCGCCTTGCAACCCTTCAAGCCCATAATAAGCTTAATGTTCTGGCCATTGCTCCTTTGCAATCAAGATTTGATTCCTTTGGGTCTAGCAATTGCCACAAGTAGACCAATAAAAAATTCTGCAACTATTGCAAGCATCCTGGCCACACTATTGAGACTTGTTACCGTCGCAACAAATCTACTGCTATTGTTGCTAACATCGAGTCTACTCTCATCGATGCCTTCCATTTCAATTGAGTCCTAGTCTTCTGGATCCACTATTAACCTCTCCCTCATTAAACTACAGGACATCATAGCTCATTTTGTTTCATATGATCGGTAATGCATCTCTTTCCACTGCTCTCTCGGTTTTACCTAGCATGTCTCACACTTGGCTTTTTGATTCTACCTGTTGCAATCACATGACACCTCACTCGTCCTTATTCTCCAAACTTAACCTTGCACCACATCCTCTTAATATTCATATAGCTGATGTTCCACCATGCATGGAAATAGTCTAGGTTTTGTTTCGACCTCCAACTTCTTTGTTCCTAGGGTCTTCCATGTACCAGACCTATCCTATAATTTATGCTCTTTGGGACAATTAGTTGAACTAGGATATCACCTTATTTTTTTACTATTTCGGGTGTATTGTGCAGGATCCGAGGAGGGGGTAGGAGCTTGAAATCGGCCCTAGAGTTGGGCGTATGTTTCTCGTGGACAATCTTCATCTTCCACCGGTTGTTGCTCCTGTTTTCATTCTCACTGCAGCGATTGCTTTGCGATTTCTTCCTTACCTTCTCTCGCACTTTGGCATTCTCGTCTTGGTCATGCACCCTCTTCTCGGTACAATGACTAGCTTCTAAGGGTCTATTAGGGTTTCGTGTCCAAAGACAATTTTGATTGTACTTCATGCCAGTTAGGAAAACAGCCAACTTTGCCTTTCAATAATAATGAATTTATCTCTAATAGTATTTTTGAGTTAATTCATTTTGATGTTTGGGGACCTTCTCCTGTTTCTAGTATTGGTGAATCTCAATATTTTGTTGTTTTTATTGATGATTATTCTCGTTATAGTTGGATTTTTCCTATGAAATCTAGTTCTGAAATTTTACCAATCTACTGTAACTTTGCAAAAATGGTTGAAACACAATTCTCCAAACGTATCAAAAATTTTCAGTCTGATAATGCTCTTGAATATACTCAATATGCTTTTCAAGCTTTGTTGCATTCCTATGGCACTATATATCATCTAACTTTCCAGGTACCTCTCAGCAAAATGATTGAGCTGAACGAAAAATTCGTCATATTCTTGACACTGTTCGTGCTCTTCTTCTCTCTGTCAAAGTTCCTGCCTCATTTTGGGGTGAAGTTGTTCTTCATGCTGTTCATGCTATTAATCGCATTTCGAGTATTGTCATCCATAATCAAACTCCATATGAGCGCCTTTTTGGGTCACCCCACGACTATCATCACCTTCGCTCCTTTGGCTCCACTTGTTTCACTTTTCTTGAGCCTCATGAGCACAACAAACTTGAGCTTTGATCTAGACTTTGTTGTTTCCTTGGCTATGGCAAAACTCAAAAGGGGTATCGGTGTTATGATCCTGTGTCTCATTGTCTTCGTGTTTCCCATAATGTTGTCTTCTGGGAACACCGCTTGTTTGTTGAACTCTCTCACTTTCACTCTTCCCCGACTACCTCCTCTATTTTAGAAATCTTTCTAGACGAGTCTCATGTTCCTTCTACAAATACTCTTGATCCTCCTTTGGACTTCTTTATCCAACCTCCGGATATTTTTTATGCTTCTTCGGGACAGGTGGAAGATGAACAGGTTGATGACAAACTAACCCACTTTGAGCCTGGGTCCCTTGCTCCTACTCTGCCTGAAGATCTTCCACAAGATGTTCCACTTTGTCCCTTAACCCAGGTAAGATCCATTCCTGCACATTTACTTGACTATCATTGTTACACTACCTTTGTTACACTTCATGAGCCTCACACCTATCGTGATGCCTCTAATGACCCTTTATAGCAACTTGCGATGAAAGAGTAACTTGATGCATTATCCAAAAACCATACTTGGGATTTGGTTACTCTCCCTCCTGGATAGTCTGTGGTTTGTTGTAAGTGAATCTACAAGATCAAGACTCACTCTGATGGGTCCATTGAGTGCTATAAGGCACGTCTTGTTGCAAAAAGTTTTACACAGGAGTATGGGATTGATTGTGAAGAGACCTTTACTCTGGTTACTCGTATCTCATTTGTTCGTGCCCTCTTAGCTATTGCATTTGCTACTAAATGAGACCTTTTTCAGATGGATGTTAAAAATGTCTTCCTTAATGGGGATTTGAGTGAAGAAATTTATATGCAATCTCCTCTTGGTCTCTCTATTGAATCAAACAAGGTTTGTTGCCTTCGACATGCACTTTATGGCTTTAAACAAGCTCCATGAGCTTGGTTTGCCAAGTTTAGCTCCACCATTTTTTGCTTGGGTTACACTTCCAGTCCTTATGATTCTGCCTTATTTCTTCGCCGCACTAACAAAGGCACCATTTTGCTTCTCCTATATGTGGATGATATGATCATAATCGATGATGTCTCAGTGACATTCAAGAACTCAAGGATTTTCTCAGTCAACAGTTTGAGATGAAATATCTTGGACATCTCAGCTATTTCTTGGGTCTTGAAATCACTTATTCCACATATGGTCTTTATATTACTCAAGCTAAGTATACTTCTGAACTTTTGTCTCGGGTGGACTTATCGATAGCAAGGCTGTTGACACTCAAGCTGAACTTAATGCGCATCTGACTCCCTCGGGAGGGGGGGGGAACCATTGTCTAATCCCTCTCTTTATAGACGATTGGTTGGCATCCTAATTTATCTCATTGTTACTCGTCCGGACATCTCCTACGCTGTTCATCGGGTGAGCCAGTATCTATCCGCTCCATGATCGACTCATTATGTTGCTATTCTGTGCATTCTTCGATACTTGAAAAACACTCTCTTCCATGGCCTTTTCTACTCAGCTCAGTCTCCTCTTGTTCTCTCCGTATTCTCCGATGTTGATTGGGCAAGAGATCCCACTGATCACAGGTCCACCACTGGTTATTGCTTTCTCCTTAATTCTTCTTTGATTTCTTGGAAAAGCAAGAAACAAACCCCCGTGGCCCGCTTGAGTACTAAAGCAAAATATCGTGCCCTTGTTGATACCACATCCGAGATCATTTGGCTACGATGGCTTCTTAAGGACTTAGGTGTGTTCACATCCTCTGCTACCCCTCTTTATTATGACAACCAGAGTACCATTCATATTGCTCAAAGTGATTTCTTCCATGAATGGACTAAACACATCGAGATTGATTATCATTTTATCCGTTATCATCTTGTCCATGTTGCTCTCAAGCTCTTCTTAGTCTCCTCCAAAGATCAACTTGCAAATATATTCACCAAGTCACATTCTAAGGGACACTTTTGTGCTTTCATTGACAACCTCAAGTTGGTCTCACACCCACCTTGAGTTTGAGGGGGGCGGTTAACGTGTTTTAGTGTTGTGGGCTTTTAGGCCCACCTAGATTACGTGTATAGCATACATACTTGTACTACACTCTTACTTGTACTACACACATCCGCCTCCTATGTAAAGGCACTATTGTATATTCTTTTCTTGTGAAATAAAATACTATTGAATTCAGTATTTCTAATAGGCTAAACAAGGATGGAAGAGAGAAAAAAGTCCATGAAAGCTTAGCATTAAGGCCCACCTATGTCTGCGAGGAGGGCACAAAATTCATTTGACTAAATTAGCTAGATATAACCCATGGCTAGAGTAATATCAAAACCATATTCAAATGTTTTCCTCCATTATTATGAACCAAGCTCACTAAAAGAGGCAACCAGCAATTAAGGGAAATATAAAGGAGTAGTGGATTAGAGGCGTAAGAGGTTATTCCACGTCTAGGTCCACTCTAGGGGTGTGCAAAATATCTGCTTGACCTACCCAACCTGCAGCCAACCCGCCCTCCCCGTGCAGGTCATCAAGTTAGGCGGTTTGGGTTGGGCATGTTAGACACCCAAAATAGCGGATTGGGTTGGGTAAAGGATTGAAAAATTGCCAACCCGCTACAACCCAACCCACTCGCTTAATTATACATAAATAATATATATATATATATATATATATATTAGTTCAAATTATTCAACCATATCTTTCGTATTCAAAATTAATCAATTCAGCTAATCAATTTTTACATGTAATCAATAATCAACTCCTTAAACAAAATAAAAAGTCAACATTAAAACCCTAAACTCACTTCAACCATATACTACACTCTGTATTTAGCCTTCACCTTCAACCGTTTCCTCTCCCTCCCTCTTTCTTGTTGTTTTGTCTTTTTCTTCCTTAACCTTTTTGAAAAGCTAGAGGTCATTTAGTTTATAATAATAGAGTTAGTTATATTGTTGTGCACGTGTAATACTCTTAGTGGTTCTTATAGTTTGTAATACGGTTACTTTAGGCACCAAGGTTGGTTATATATACTCTATAGTTATTAAAAGTATATATATACTCTGTATATAGTAATTGATTGTAGTTTGTGATAATTGTTTTTAAGAACATGCATACCATTTTGAAGTTTATTTGTTATGTTGGTATCTTATTATTTTGAATCATTGATGCGACTTTGGGAATGTTAAGACTTTGGATTTGTTGATTTAATTTCCCTCAATTGTAAGGTAGTAACCTACTTTTCTTTTCTTTCTTCTTCTTCTTCTTCTTCTTCTTCTTTTTTTTTTTTTTTTTTTTTTTTTTTTTTTTTTTTTGTGGAGACAAGGTCATTTAGAGATGATATATCTCTTTTTCGTTGACCCTATGTTTGTGTTGGAATTGAGATTATTCAATGAAATCTACCCTGAATTTTTTGTGTGCATTAGTTATATTCTCGAGATTATTCAATAACAAATTGTAGTTTGTGATAATTGATTTTAAAAGAACATTGTTAATGCCAACCTGCTAAAGTCTGAACCCACCTAACCCACCAAGTTGAAACCACCAAAATTTGTAACCAATCCGCCGGATTTAGACTTTGGTGGTTGATTTATGGATTGGATAGAAATATTGGCCTTTACCAGCCCAATTCGACTCGCGCACACATCTAATCCACTCAAAGTCTAACAAGAGAGCTTGGACCACTTGTTAAACCATTGGACCCATGTTAATTCCATGTATAAATAAAAGAAACTCACATAAAACATAACTACAACTGCTATTAATTTGTGTGATCGTGAATAGTCGATGAAAAGTAACGGTTTATATAGTCAGTAGTAGACAAAAAAATATTCATTTTGGAAAATTGTGAATGATCAATTAAAGTAATGGTTCATATAGCCAATAGGGAACAAAAAAAAAAAAAAAAAAAAATACTATTCTCAATCGTATAGTTTGGTCTACTTACCATTGTCTTGGTCTCATATCATTTTCGTTGCTTGACTTGCAAAAGAAAAGACCAAGATCAACAAAGCTTATATTTACCATTTAAAAAATGAAAAAGAATATATATATATATATATATATATATATATATATATATATATAAAGACTAGCCTACAGATGCATCCTACTGACACACCATTTCCATATTCAATTTAATAACTTATTGATTTATGTGATCATGAATGGTGGGTAAAACGTAAGGGTTCATATAGTCTAGCGGACAAAAAATATTCATTATTCTCAATTGCACAGTTCGGTCTGGTGGCATATCATTTTCGTTGCTTGACTTGCAAAAGCAAAGAACAAGACCAACAAAGCTTATATTTTACCATTAAAAAACAAAAAACAAAGACCGACCTACAAACAAATCCTTCAGACACGTCATTTTTCACATTCTGTTTAATAATTTATTAATTTATGTGATAATGAATGATTGAAAAAAAAAGTAATGTTCATATAGTTGAAGTGGACAAAAGTATTCACTTTGTACAATCATAAATGGTCGATGAAATGTAATGGTTCATATAGTCAGTAATGGACAAAAATCAATAATTCACTATTTACAATATCATATTTGGTCTACTTGTTACTGTTTTTGTCCCATATAATTTTTGTTGCTGTTTTTGTCCCGTATAATTTAGATGTTTGCTTTAGTCCATAAATGGACTTGTGCATTTTGCATACTATATGCAATTAGTTATTTCATATAAATTATTTTGGCCACATCATGAAGATGTCTTCCTCAAGATTTTTATTAAGAAAAGTTTTCTTGATGTTCATTTCCATATTTCATCTAAATAAAATATAATGGTTAAGTGAATTTAGATAGAATTAAGCAAGGCTACTGGCCAAAAAATCATTTCCATATTAGATCCACCTTTCTAAATAATATGCTTGACATCCTGAAATGTGTAAGTATCATGTGCTCGGCTTTTCCTCAGTCCACCACACAACAGGTGTCTTGGGAACAAAATTTTGGAACCAACTTTAGAAAGTGTATGGTAGTGACTAGGGCTTATCTCCAAGAAGAAATAATTAGGATAAATCTTCATGTACTTTACCATTTCTGAAAGATTCCCACTTCTCTTTGAATGCACCGACTTCAACAAGTCATTGGCATAATGTTCATTTACAATAAAGGAGATATTGATCAAATTACTCTCCAAACTTTCACAATTTTTTGAATTCCTTTTGAATTAATAATTTCTAGACTTAAGTGCCAAAACATACGATACTAGAGAATGAAAACTTTCTCTAAAATATGTAAGTTTCCTTCTAGATCACAATCTCGGACAATTCTTATTACTATGCTTAGCCTCACCACAATGTAAACATTTTCCTTTTGGTCTTGCTTTTCAATCTAATTTCATTTTTGGCAACTTCTAAGGCAACTAATTTGTCTAGGGACAAAACTTATGTGTAGTACCTTAGGTGCTGTTCCTTAGGTTTTCCTATTAAAATTCAGTTATATGACTATTTAACTAAAAAATACACTTGCATACCATGAGACAAAAACCACGTGGTAGAATTTTAAGAGAAGAACCTAAAGAATAGCACTTAAGTACTGTACCTAAGTATTGCCCTTTGTCTAGCGGTTTGGTATTATCCTTCTTCTTCTCACCACCCATACATTTCGGTTAAGGCTTAGAAGTAGAAGCCTACTCCATATTGACCCCAGTCTCGACTTCTAGGATGGCTTCTATCGCATAGAATCCACTCATCAGTTTTGGCAATATAAAAATGATTTTATTTATTTTGGAAAAAATATGAATTGATCAAATGACTATAGTAGGGAATAGTGAATCATATCCACATGAGATTAATACCTACATCTTAGTACTTCAATTCATTCAAGGGTTAGATCATTTTCAAAAAATGACATAAAACTGGAATTCCTAAGTCTTTCTTAGCATTCAATAGGCTTTATATCGTGACTTGCCCAACAACACAGTATTACAAACCAAACAACTCATTCAGACTAAAAATAAAATATAAAGCTAGTGCTTACTCTTCCATATCATGTTATAGCACAATTGAAAAGAAAGTTAATGAAACATATTAGCATTTCAACGGATGTACGATCAAATCATTAACTATCCTCCAGAGATGCATCAGGAAAAATATATTACAATGCTGAATAGAAACAAATTTGTGTCCTTCAACCCTTTTGAGCACAATGTCCAAAATTATTTCCTAGTCAATATAATTTAAATAAGAGTAGTAGCTAGAGTACTAAAATTTATGACAATTTTTAGTTTGAGACTATAAACATTATTACAAGGACATTATAATTTTGCATCGAGACCATATAATATGGAAACTATAAACTATATCATATTAGGTGCAACAACAACCCATTCCCGCAATCAATATCCCTTAGCATAGAGTGAATACTAATCACTATGATTAGGCAAGAACTATTCTCATCATTAATGCTATCATGGTATGTTCATCATCAAGCTTACGATACAACAACTAACATACATATTTTATGCTTGATTCTTATACAAAACATATAGAAACATATTATACTATCAATCAATCAATAGATCATCAAAACTCAACATGTATCTATATCAAATTACACGATCAAAATCAAAATTATGTAGAAAAGTTTCTGCAAAAAATTAAACTTCAAGAAAACAACTTGAATCTTAAGTAAAACAAATAGAAACATGTTATACTATCAATCTATCAAAAGATTAACAAAACCCGTATCCATATCAATCATCATGTTCAATATCATATTTATGCAGAAAATTAAACTTCACGGAAACAACTTTTCTTTAGATCTAAAACTCAAATAACATATTATTCAAGTATGAAATAGAAGTAGGCTCTACTACCAATTATTGGATAACATCCGGTTTGCATCACATACAAAACTAAAACAGAGGAACACAATAGAATCTACTTCCACCATACAAGATAACCCACGAACTTTGAATCTTAGATTGATGGGTTGAAACGACTACTTTTCTTCAGATCTTCATCACATTTCCACAGTAGCCCTTGACAGTGGGCTCTAATTGTCAAAAACCTTGAAGAACTTTTTTTTTTTTTTTTTGTAAGTTTTTTCTTGTGTGAAAAAAAAAATGCATAGAAGAGAACAATTCTCATCTAAATTTTTAACATACGTTAGAAAAACTGCTGTAATAACGTTTATTAAATAATTGTTACCAACTAATATTTAGGACGAAGAAAGTATGAGACTTTTGCTTTCCTGAAGGAAAGGGTTTGGAGGAAATTGCGGGGTTGGAAAGGGAAATTGCTTTCTAAGGCTGGTAAGAAAGTTCTTATAAAAGCAGTGGATCAATCCATTCCCACATATACCATGGGGGTATTTTTGTTGCCGGGGAAATTATGTGATGAGTTGGACTCTATGTGTGCTAGATTTTGGTGGGGCCAAGTTGGGGAGGAAAGGAAAATACACTGGAAAAATTGGAGTTTTTAACGTATTTGTCAAAGAAAGAGGGCGGAATGGGCTTGAGAGATTTAAAATCTTTTAATTTAGCTATGTTAGCAAAACAGGGTTGGAGGCTAATACAGGATAAAGGCTCTCTGTTGTGCAGTTGTTTTAAAGCCAAATACTTTCCACGGTGTGATTTTCTTGAAGCTACCGATTGCCAAAATAGTTCTTACGTATGGAAAAGTTTGTTAGCGGCTCAACCAATATTGAAGAAAGGGTGTTTTTGGAGAGTAGGAAATGGGGCTTCAATTCGTGTGCTTAAAGATTGCTGGCTACCAAACCATCCAACAAAAAAAATATTGTTTCAACCAGAGGAGGAAATTTGGGAATGGAGAGTTTTCGATTTAGTTGATTGCGAGACTCATCAGTGGGATAGAGGAAGAATTATGGCCATGTTTCATCAATTTGATGCGGAAGCAATACTTCAAGTTCCTTTAAGTAGGCGGGTTGTTCAGGATGTGGTTGTATGGTCTTTTGCAAAAAGAGGCAGATATACTGATCCGGTTTGGGTATTTTGTGGCAAAGCAATTAAGGAAGGATTTGTTAAATGTTGGGGAGGCTTCAGAGCACAGGGCACTTGGGTTCCTTTGGTCACGTCTGTGGAAAGCATTTGCTTCCAAGCAAGATAAAGATTTTTTCTTGGAGGGCTTGTCTTAATATTCTGCCCACACAAGATAATCTTATTCAAAGAAGGGTGATGGAGAATGCACGTTGTTGCCTCTGTCAACAAGAGATCAAACGGTTCTGCATGTTCTTTGGAGTTGTGGGGCGGCGCAAGATGTTTGGGCTGGGAGCTTAGGTAGACTTCAAAAATCTTGTACAGCACAGAACGATTTCTTGCAGTTGGTCACAGGTCTTGGTGAAGCTTTCTGAGGAGGAATGGAATCATTGCTCGGATTACTTGTTGGCTGATATGGCACCAGAGGAATACGGTTATTCATGGAGGTGTTTTCAAAGATCCTCAAGATCAGCCCAACGTCTTGTTGACTATTTGAAGGAATATACAGCTGCACAAGATTCTTTGCATGTGCCTATTCCGAATTATATTCAGCAAAGACACAGACATGGCAGCCTCCACCAGAAACGTTATTCAAGCTGAACTTTGACGGTGCTTGTTTTGATGAGGGTGCTGCGTCGGGTTATGGGGCAGTGATTAGGAATGAAAAGGGTGAAGTCATGGCTGCTTTAGCGATTCGGGAGGAGGCTGTGCGTGAAAGTGAGGAGGTGGAAGTGATGGCGTGCCGTAAAGCGCTTGAGTTCGCCATTGATGCGGGATTCACAGAGATAATCTTGGAAGGCGATAATGCTTTGGTGATGAAGATGATTTCTCAGGCCCAACCGGACCTATCACGACTTGGTTTAATCTACGAAGACATCCGGTGCTTGGCTGCAGGTTTCAGGTCCATCTCTTATAATTGTATTAGGTGTAGTGCTAATGGTGTGGCTCATTCTTTGGCTAGGTTTGCTAGATTACTTGACAATGAAATTGTTTGGCTGGAGGAGGATCCTCCTCCTGCTATGGATGCTTTGTATTTGGATTCTAGTTTTCTAAATTAATGATATTGGTTCCGGTTTCAAAAAAAAAAATATTTAGGTTAACTTTTGGGCCCGCCTAATTGGGCTTTTGTTTGTGGTTCGAGATGAGACCAAAAGATTAAATAAAGCTCTAACTTCAATGAGTTTTGGGGCTCCTATAAACTCTTGATAGATCCATAGTTTTAATTAATTATATTTAGCACTATTATGAAAATACTAATCTTATCACACACGCTTTGCACATGCAATGAGACTCTTTTTATTTTTTTTTTTGAGTTTAATATAATTTTTTAATTTGAATTTATCTATTGTCGGTAAGATTACACTGGAAAGAATTTTTATAAAACTAAAATTTAGGATTTAAAATGGAGTAAACTACTGAGTTTAGTGTGTGCTAGTTTTTAGGGGAAAAAATGTACCAAACATATGTGTGCTAGTTTTTAGATAAAAAGTGTGCTAATTTTTAGGAAAAAAGTTTCTCTATTAGTTGTTGTTTATTTTATTTTTTATTTTATTTAATTTTGTTAAATTAAAATTTTTAAGAATAAAAATTATCTAATTAAATTAGGGGTATTTTTGACATTTTTTGAAGTCATAACTAACTTTCTGAATCCTCTTAATATATAGAGATAATTGACTCTAGATTTCATTAATTAAATTATATCCCGAGATTCTATTATATTATCATTTGACCCCTCCATAAAACAATCTATAGTGATACAGAGTCATAAAATGAATTTCACTTTGTAAATCACTATTTTATTCCAAGGGTTCTTAGTTTAATCTTTCGATTATTCTTTATATTTTATGAAATCTAATTTTGTCAAATATAAATTTTAGTAACCCTTTACTAAAGTGGCTGAACAGGACATTTTCAATAACCAATTCCCATTAAACTTATGTCAAGGGCATGTTTCGTCATGTTTGGCCAAAAGTGGCCGTGCTATTCTTGTGTTTATTTGTATATTTGTACTAACCTTAACCAAGTTAAGGGCCTAGGTAAAGGCAATTCCTATACTGCTATTGACACACAATAATAATAGTTTATTTTCGATATCCGAGTTCTAATCATGCTATTGTTTGATATCCGATAATCATTGTTAGGCCTTGTTTGGGAGGAGGGAATGGAATGGAATAGAAAGGAATGAAAAGAATAATTTAAGAATATTCTTCCCTTCTCTTGTTTGGGAGTTTTAATGGAGGGAATGGAAAGTCTATTCCCTTGTTTAGGAGTTTAAGTGGGAGAGAATGAAATGGGTAGGAGGGAACACTCATTCCTCTTTATTCACTTAAAATCTCAAATTTTCATTCCCCCTGAAATTGGAAGGAATGGGAGGGAATGGAATTAAATTTAATAAATTTTTTACTAAAACTCCAAAAATACCCCTATATATATTCAAGTATTAAACTCTTTATTTTAAAATAGGGGTCTAATAGTAATATTGTCATAAAATGATTCTATTACATTCTCTCCATGTTACTCCCAAACAAGATTACTTATATTCCATTCATTTTCATTCCTTTCCATTCCTTTATTCTAAAATATCCAATTAAGATTACTTAATTCCATTTCATTCCATTTTTTTCCATTCATTTCCCTTACTTAAATAATATGTTTGATATATAAACACTATCTCTCACCACGCTCAATTGCAAGTTAGGGTAGTATATATAGCAATAAGGGGTGGCTTTGATCCTTGCTATATGCTAAAATAATTAGGGCATAGTTAATTGCAGATGTGTACATATTTTTCCCAAGTAATAATAGGTGGGAAATACTATCGGTAGAAAGCCGCAAAGAAGTTACAAGAAAAGTAGCCGACATATTTGACAAGAAGAAAAAAGGCTGGGTAGTAGGTCTATGATTTCGGCTAGCACTGGCCCAAGGCAGCCACATTTCCAACAATAGGTAATTTCTCGGGAAAAACATTTCCCTTACACTACCCAATTTTCTGACAAGTTGACTTCTTACAACATTAGCATTGGAGTGTAAAATCTCCAAGTTGCTATTCTACACCCCCCACACCAAAAACATGCTTTACACGAGTGTGTAAACCCAACATTTTTTACAACCTAGTTAGTTACAGTGAGTTTTTCTTGTAAATAAGAACTTAGAGCATTCACATCCAGTTTCTATAAATTATCTCATTTTATTATTTCAAAAGCTATTTTCTCTATTATACCATTCCATTTTACAATACACTCAACATCTCATTTCTTATTTATATCATCTATTCAATTTCATCACCTTTTTCTCTCTCTTTTCTCAATCAATTCTCTTTTTTCTCTCTGTCTCTTTTCCTTTTCATTTTAGTGTCTAAAATACACCATAGAAAAATATTTTTAAAAACCCAGTCACCACCATTGCCACTCACATCCGAGCAAACCCACCACTCGGACCAGCAAACCCACCACCAATTCCAGTAAACCCAAAACTCTGACCACCAAACCCACCACCAACCACAGCCACAACCACAAGAAACAGCCACCACCACGAGGAGGAAAAAAAAAAAAAAAAAAAAAAAAAACCACCAACAACAACCACATCCACAAGAAATAGCCACCATATAATCACCATGAGAAAAAAAAAAAAAAAAAACTGCTGATCTCGCCGACAACAACCGCAACGCCAAAAGTCAGAAACCCACCACACCGACCTCCACCTCGCCATTCTACCATGCCGATCAGCAAACCCATTACCCATGACAGCAAACCCAATACTAAAATCCACCAACCCACGACCAAAACCATCCCATGACAACAAACCCACCCACGGCGGCAACTAGAGAGAGATAGCGATAAAGAAGAGAGGCAAACCACCCCAACACCACCGACCTAGACCCACACAGCCATACAACCCATGCTGCCACCATCGCCACATCAACGAAACTTCTATGCCACGCCTACCTCTACCGCTACCACCACCACACGGGGTTTTGGGTTTGAGAAAAAGTAGTTTCTGGTTTGAGGAGTAGAGAGAGCAGAACAAGAACAAGGGAAAGAGAAGAGATGGAAGACGGAGAGAAATGAAAGAAAGAGAGAGAAAGTATAAATTTATACCATATTGTAGCGGAGGGAGTAAAATATATTAAAAATTATAGAAGGGAGCTACAATATCGTCATATATGTAAGATGGCACTATAGCAAGATTGTAAATTTTTTTAGAATTGGAAGATTGGGTAATGGTGCTTTTTTGTTCTTTGACGCTAAATTATACCAACATATACCGTTTAGAAGACCAGGTGCGAATGCTCTTACCGCAGCTAGGTTGTAAAAAAAAAAAAAAAAATATTCTTAAATATTGTCTAGCTCCTCTCTCTTTTGTCACATCTCTTTTCCCTTTTTCTTTTTCAAACACTTTCTCACCTCTCACACTTCCTTTTGTTTCTCATCTCTCATTCTCTCTAGTCCCTCTCTCTCTCTCTTAGACATCACCACCACGAAGAACATCTCTCCTTAGTCCCTTTCTCTCTTAGACCCCGCCACCACGGAGGCCATCTCTCTCAGACCTCACCACCGCATCTTCCATGGTGTAGATCGACGGTTATGGTGGTGGTTGTTTGTTGTTTGGGTTGACAATTTTGGATTTGGGTTAGGTAAATTTGTTCCAATGGACTTGGGTCTGCGATTTTGAAATGGATTTAGGTCTAGTGGTTGTAATCTGTTCCAATGGGATTGTGGTGGATGGTGGGTGGCAGATGGGTCACAATGAAAGCCAATTGCTTTGTCGAGAGGAACGGAGGTCGGTGAATCGAAGCGACGGTGAGTTTGATTTTGGATTGGACAAAATCAGACACCGACTTAGTGAATCTGCGAGAAATTGCCTAGTCCATCTAATCTGATTCCTTCAAGGATTGGTGAGGAGCAATTAGGCAAATGTGAGGGAGGGCATTGACACTAAAAAGAGTGAAGCTTTTCTGAGATTCTTTGAACTCGATGATCTTTTGAAGAAGAGATTAGGGTTAGGGTTGTTAGAGATGAAGGATTGGGCAAGGAGAGAGAATTTCAAGTGAAGGGTTTTGGGCTAGAGCTCTGACTTGTCATGGAGCCGAGTGGCGTCAAAGAAGATGAGGAGGTAATTTGGTCTAAGGGTTTTGTGGAGGTGAGGTAGTGAGAGACGGAGTGGTTGTCAAGGTAGATTATGCTGGATTAGGATTTGGATTGGGATTGGAGGGATTGGAGCTTCGAGACTTGGTCCGAGTCGGTTGAGTTGGTTAAGGTTGAGATGAGATGAAGAGAAATGACAATGAGGATGACATGGAGAGATCGGGTAGGAGACATGTTTGTGGGTTTTTAGGGTTATAGAAAGAGTGGGGGGAGTTTGGCTTGTTTTTGTTTGGAGAGGATGGAGTTTTTTGAGAAGGAGACTTTGACATTGACGTTGACTTCTGGACTTTTTTTTGGAGAGGATAGAGTTTTTAGTGGTTGGTTTTGCTTCGATGGTGGGTGTTGGTTTGGTGGTGGGTGTTGGTTTGGTGGTGGGTGTTGGTTGAGTTGTGGCTGTTAGGTCGGTTGTGGGTATTGGTTTAGCGGTGGGTTTGTGGTTTAGTGGTGGCAGTGGGTGGTTTGGTGGTGGCGAGTGTTTTTGGTTGCTATGGAGAGATACAAGAGAGAAGAGTAGTTTTTTATACTATTTGTTTTTCTAGTTTATATTATTTTATTGGGTTGTATGTAAAAATAAGAACTGAGATGTTGGGTGTATTTATAAATGGGTTGGTAAAATAGATAAAGTACTCTTTTAAGATGTAAAATAGGTTTTTTTTCCCCCTCCCTAGATGTGAATGCTCTTAACTTTTAATAAAAACCTTATTATTTTATCTAACTTATATTTTTTGTGAAGAAAATGTATTTAGCCTATTTATTTGGCATTTTATTTTTCTTTTGAGAGAAAGGTTGTCAATCCATTAGATAAAAGACAAAATGGCTTGAATTACAACATTGAAGTGCGAAGGAACATCCTTCATCTCATCGAAAAATATGTGACATGATTAGCATGCCTAGTAAGGTTATGAGTAGCAAAATTGTCTTAGCGGCATACATTGAGATAAACTAATAAAATTATAGGCTTCTACAAAAATTTTAGCATCAACAATCAAATGAATGGCCGTAAGAAGAAAGAGAAAATTCCCCATCTTGAAAATAGTTCATAATTACTCCTGAATTATGGGTGCATCGCGTGGTTTGGGGAGAACACCTCGGCTGAGTGGACCGGGGCAGAGAAACAAGGAGTCGCCGCCGCCTAGTTTTATGGTATAATAATCATGAATATAGTGCCCTTACGTGGAAGGAATAATCTTACTACCAGAGTATGGGTTCGGTGTTTAGGTACGATTTTGGGAAGGTATTAGGCACCCAAAATCACCCAACCCGTGGGTCGGCTTTCACTCATTGTGTTTTATGTCTTAATCTCATTATAGGCATGTTCAAAAGTGTTATTCTAGACTCACACACACACTAACATTCATCTAGCAATCAACATGGCATTTTTATCTCAAAACCTTAACATACATCTATTATACATATCAGATCATCACAACCCTAGCATATTCCTATTGTGGGGATAAGAGTGCCGAGTAGGGGTATTGGGTCATGGACCATGCCCGAGGATGCTAAGGAACCCGAGGACAGCCAAGCCTTAATAAGGGCAAGTGGGTTAGTGGGCCGAGGACAAGGGATGATAACAACGAACAAGTAATGTTTCCCGAGGAGCCAAACTTCCTCGGAAAGCGGAGTGGAGATCCGGAGCCCGACCACCTAGCGAATACAGGGCAAAGGCAACCATGCTTGGGAGGATAAGTTTCAAATAAAAAAGCCCATAGTGAACCAGGAAATATATGAGAAGAAGGTCATTACCACCATATTATATATTCTACACCTAACCAACTGGCCGCATTTATGTGGAGATGCTTGAACAGTGATATTGAGCCTTACAACTACACACAAAGGTTCCGGGAGGGCTCTAATGAGACAAGCATCCAGAAGATCACTTATACAATCAACAAATGAAAGGCTGGGATTGAAAATGAATCGGACTATATAAAGAAAAGACCCCTGTGAGAAACAGATATGTAATCATTGGGAGAGAAAAAGGAGAGGAAAAGAGCATCTTGTACTTAAAGAAATTTAAGAGAATATAAGAACACTTCATTCTCGGACTTGACCGAGGAGTATTATTCCCTTCAAACTGTATTTTCTTATCTTTCTAGTACGAATCCACTCTCTTGTGGCCCGTATACGATTTGCTAAGTCTTACCAGTAAAATCCACTTTCTAACAAATATATTGTTTTGGGCTTGTTGGGCCATCATCCATCTCTAGTGGGCTGAGGGTCTAAATCTCGGCCTTACAATTGGCGTCGTCTATAGGAAATAGGAAAGCATTTGTAAGCTTATTCGGTCATGGTGGGCTCAGGACCAAATCGAGAAGAATCTGTGGGATCTTAACGTCGGGACCATTTTCTTAACTTAGAACGAAGAAGAGATCATGAAGTTAGTGTGCATATGACTTATACTAGTAGGAGTCATTTCAAGACTGGGAGTCATGTGTCGCATGAGGAAGAAACTAGGAATCTAAAATTGGAGATAGACCATTTACGCAAAAAATTGCGTCGCAAATGAAGAATGGCATCTCTTCCAAGCTCCAAATCTGAATCGAGGGAAGATAGCAATTATAGACCACGATCAAGAACCCCCCTAGTGAATCTTTTTCCTACAAGGAAGAACGCAATCATAAGCAGATGAGTAAAAGTCCGACCTGTAGAAGCTTGGGAAACGATGCAAGGAGTAAGGCTTTGCACCAGATTTCAAAATCACTGCTTACACGGAAGACCGATAAGGAAAAACTTCCTTGTCGGTTTGCGCAGCCCACATTTACCATTTACAATGGGAGGACTGATCGAGTTGAGCACGTCAATCATTTCAATCAGATGATGGCCGTTCATTCAAGGAATGAAGCATTAATGTGTAAAGTATTCCCCTCTAGCTTAGGGCCTATTGCACTGAGATAGTTTGATAGGCTGGATGAAGGCTCCATTGGCTCTTTTCAAAAGCTCACCAGGGCTTTCGGGGCTTGGTTTGTTACATGTAGTAGGGCTCCTTGTCCCCTAGATTCCATCTTGTCCATGGTGATGCGAGAGGGTAAGACACTGAAAACTTACTTGGATGGGTCTTGGGAGATGTTTAATGAGATAGGTGGAGATTTTAAAGACGTGGCAATAAGGATGTTTAAGGTCGGCCTTCCTATCGAGCACAAAGAGGAAGTCCTTGGCAAAGAAACCAGCGCATAGCATGTGCCAATTCATGGATCAAATTGATAAATACAAACGGGTCAAGGATGATCAGCAACAAGGGAAGGGAAAGGCAAAAGTGGCTCCCCCTAACCAAAAATACTTTAGGTCCGAAAGGTACAATAACAACCGACCTCAGAGAGGTTTTTCGGACATCTTGGGCTCCTGCTGCCCAGGTGGTTAACACTGTATTCAAAGAGCCTATGCATCAAATTCTTGAGAAGATAAAGGTTGAGTCATACTTCAAGTGGACGGTGACCCTATGAGGCGGAATCAAGGTCTTTATTGTCAATATCACTAAGACCAAGGACACACTACAGAGGATTACAGGACTTTGCGTGACTATCTTGAGCAACTGGTCAAGGTCGGGAAATTAGGACAATTTTTGCACTAGCCTCCCGGACAGGGGAATCAGAATGGGACAGTGTATAGAAAGGAATCTTCCACGAGGCCACCTTTGGGAACCATCGGTGTTATTCTAGCGATGACAGGGTTGGATGGGAGCATGTTCACCTAGAGTAATGTCCATAGCCCAACCATGTGCCGAGGACGCAGTCCCTAAGTTCAAATGAGGGAGAACCCAAGCCCGATCAGCTTTGAGTTTTTATGATGATGATAAGGTGGGAATAGTTCAACCACATGATGACGCCTTAGTGGTCACTCTTCGTGTTGGAGGATATGATGTAAGGAGGGTCTTGGTTGATCGGGGTAGTGGTGCAAAGATTATGTATCTTGACCTGTACAGGGAACTTAATACGAAACTCGAGGATCTAGTTAGCTATGACTCCCCTCTAGTAGGGTTTGATGGGAATACCGTTATCCTAAAGGGACTGATCAGGCTGCTTGTTCAAGTGGGATCGGAGGTGGTGGATGTGGACTTCATAGTGGTAGATGTTTATTCACCATATACTGCCATCTTAGCAAGATCGTGGCTTCATACTATAGTAGCTGTTTCCTCGACTTTGCATCTAAAAGTGAAGTATCTCTTTGGGGACCATGTTGAAGAGTTGATCGGAAGCCAGGCCATGATAAGACAATGCTTGGTAGCTGCTATCGGACATCGATCGAGGGAGAACCCTTGGACATCCTCGGGAAGGCTTTGTAGCAATTAATGAAGGTCGAAGTATCCTCGGATGTTGCAGATGAAAGGATGAGGTGTGAAGACTTAGAGAGGGTTATCATCGATGCTGATGTAGAGAGGTACTTCTAAGTTGGAGTCCAATTGCCTCCTAAGGAGAAAGAGGAATTGCTAACTTTCCTTAGAAGAAATGTGGATGTATTTGCTTAGAGTGCCTATGAATCACCGGGAATGGATCCGAATTTCATTTGTCATCACCTAAATGTCAACCCGATTTGTTGTCTGAAGAAGCAACCACCTTGGCGCTTTTCTAAAGAACGTGCTGAGGCTGTCAAGGAAGAAGTGATGAAGCTTAATCGTGCAGGGGCAATTAAGGAGGTGTTTTACCCAGAATGGTTGGCCAATATAGTTATGGTGAAGAAGAAGTCGGGGAAGTGGAGAGTGTGCATAGATTTTACCGACTTGAATAAAGCTTGCCCCAAGGATCCTTTCCCAATTCCTTGGATAGACCAATTGATGGATGCTACAATCGGTCATCCTCGAATGAGTTTTCTGGATGCCTTCCAAGGGTATCATCAGATACCATTAGCCTTGGCTGACCAGGAGAAGACAACTTTCGTGAAGCCCACCGGGAATTACCACTACCGAGTAATGCCTTTTGGATTGAAGAATGTTGGGTCTACCTACTAGTGGATGATGAATAGAATGTTTAAGTGATCTCGGAAGTATATTTGAGGTGCTGAGGAGACATAAATTACGTCTCAATGCATCCAAATGTTCTTTTAGTGTTAGTTCCAGAAAGTTTTTGGGCTACATGATCACCCATCGTGGAATTGAAGTTAATCATGATCAGATTAAAGCGATCAATTATTTACAACCTCTTCGGAACCCTAAGGAGGTGTAGAAGTTGGTTGAAAATGATTGTAGTCTTGAATAGGTTTATCTCCCGATTAGCGAGGCAGATGATGTAAACCATTTTTCCAACTCTTGCACAAGTAGAAAGGGTTTGAATGAAATGAAGAGTGTTCCCTTGCCTTCCAATAGTTGAAGGATTACCTTTCTCGGCCACCCATTATGTCTAGACTGGAAAAGGAAGAAGTCCTTTTGCCTACATTATCGTGGCCTCTCATGCGATCACTTGGTTTTAGTAAGGGTAGAAAATGGGGTACATAGGCTAGTCTATTACGTGAGCAAGTCATTTGTAAGAAGCCGAGGTTCGTTACTTGCCCTTGGAGAAAGCCATGTTGGCCATAGTGCATGCTACGCGAAAGCTCCCCCATTATTTCCAAGCACATACAGTTTTAGTTCTAACTTAACTCCCTTTGTAGTCGTTGTTTCGAAATTCTGATTATACGGGAAGGATTGCCAAGTAAGGGACTATTTTGGGAGCATTTGATGTAAAGTACATGCCTTGTACCGTAGTTAAAAGGCAAGTTCTTGCAAATTTGGTGGCAGAATTTACTAAGTCTCCAATAGAAGTTAAGGTCGAGGAGCACAAGCGTGGGAGAAAACAAGTTTCAACAGTTTCTCTTCATGGGCCTTCACCCTAGAAGCTATATGTTGATGATGCGGCAAATCAAAAAGGATCTGGGGTTGGAGTGGTGACATTGTCTCCGGATGGAATCACCATTGAGAAATCCTTGAGGTTGGGCTTCTCGGCTACAAATAATGAGGCAGAGTATGAAGCCTTGTTGGTTAGGGTAGCTATGGTCAAGAAAATGGGAGGAAAGGTAGTTGAAATTTGCTCGGACTCAAGGCCAGTTGTTGGGCAAATAAGGGGAGAGTTGGAAGCCAGGAATTTGAGAATGTAGGGCTATCTAAATAAAGCTTGAAGGTTACAATTAGGCTTTAAGTTTTTCTCCATACAACAGGTCCCAAGGAGTAGAAACGGGTATGCAGACTCTTTGGCGACTTTGGTAACTTTTTCTAGACAAGACGTTCCTCGAGTCATCCTCGTTGAAGATCTGATTGGGCTTACCAAGAAAGAGGTGACGAAGGTCCAGGTATTCTAGATCAGGATTCCATAGTTCTATTTTTGAAATAGGGCATGTTACCTCTTGAGAGTGGGGAGGCAAAAAAGATATGGAGGAAAGCTCCCCGTTTCTGGTTATTCAAAGAACGAAAGTTGTATAAACGCTCTTTTTCAAGACCATAGCTTTGTGTCCATCTCGAGGTAGTGGATCCACTTTTGGAGGAATTGCATGAAGGGATATGTGAAAGTCATACAGCGGGCAGATCATTGTCACATAGAGCTCTCATTCAAGGTTCTTGGTGGCCCAATATGTTAAAAAGTGTGATCAATGCCGGAGATTTGCTCCGAACATTCATTAGCCTGGGGTCGTACTCAATCCTTTGTCTAGTCCATGGTCATTTGCTCAATGGGGCCTGGATATTTTAAGGCCATTCCCCAAAGTTGTGGAAAATCGAAGATGGCTTTTGGTTGGAACCGATTACTTCACAAAGTGGGTTGAGGCTGAACCATTGTCCAACATTAAGGATATTGATGTAAAGAAGTTTGTTTGGAAGAATATTGTAACCTGATTTGGGATTCCTCATACCCTCATATCGGACAATGGGCTTGAGTTTAATAGCAAGGCCTTCGGAGATATTCTTTGTGAGTGGGCATTAGGAACAGATATTCAACCCTGGCCTATCCGTAAGGGAATGGACAGGCTGAAACAATCAACAAAGTCATAGTCAGTAGGCTTAAGAAGAGGTTAGATGAAGCGAAGGGTAGATGGGTTGAAGATTTACCACATGTTTTTTGGATATCTCGGCCAACTACTTGTCGGTCAACTAGGGAAACGCCTTTTTCTACGACATATGGGTCCGAGGCGGTGAACCCTCTAGAGACTGGGTTTCCAATGTCAAGGACAATCTTGTTTACCCCAGATAATAATGATCAATTATTAGAAAGGAGTTTGGATCTAATTGATGAACGAAGAGAAGCACCCATGGTACAGCTGGCACATTATCGGCAGAAGCTTAAGCGGGGGCATGATACAGGTGCGAAGGCTAGACCATTGGCACCAGGTGATTTGGTGTTAAGAAAAGTAGTGGGGACTACAAAGAACCCATCTTAGGGAAAACTAGGACCTAATTAGGAAGGGTCGTACCGCATCACTTCGGTAGCTAGGATAGGAGCTTATTTTTTGGAAGATTTAGATGAAAATGTTGTACCACGTCCATGGAATATAAATAATCTACGAAGATACTACTATTAATAAAAGGCAATCTTGTCTTCTTTTGTTTCTACAATTACGTGCTTTAATCTTATTTATCTAAGTGTTAAACAGAACCTCAGTCATGCCTGGTTCCTCGAACCACATACCATGGGTAAATTAATGCTTCTTATTTAGCTAAGTGTTAAACAGAACCTCGGTCATGCCTGGTTCCTCGGACCACATACCTTGGGTGAATTAATGCTTCTTATTTACCTAAGTGTTAAAAAGAACCTCGGTCATGCCTGGTTCCTCGGCCCACATACCTTGGGTGAATTAATACTTCTTATTTATCTAAGTGTTAAACAGAATCTCAGTCATGCCTGGTTCCTCGGACCACATACCTTGGGTGAATTAATGCTCCTTAATTAGCTAAGTGTTAAATAGAACTTCGGTCATGCCTAGTTCCTCAAACCATATACCTTGGGTGAATTAATGCTTCTTATTTAGATAAGTGTTAAACAGAATCTCAGTCATGCCTGGTTTCTCGGACCACATACCTTGGGTGAATTAATGCTTCTTATCTAGCTAAGTGTTAAACAGAACCTTGGTCATGCCTGGTTCCTTAGACCGCATACCTTGGGTAAATTAATGCTTCTTATTTAGCTAAGTGTTAAATAGAATCTCGGTCATGCCTGGTTCCTCGGACCACATACCTTGGGTAAATTAATGCTTTTTATTTATCTAAGTGTTAAATAGAACATTGGTCATGCTTGGTTCCTCGGATCATATACCTTGGGTAAATTAATGCTTCTTATATGCTTAAGTGTTGAACAAAGCCCTAGCCATGTCTGGTTTCTTGGACCATATGCTTTGGGCAAACCAATGCCTCTTATTTATTCGAAATGATAAATGGAGCCTTGATCATACATGGCCTATTGAACTGAACACCTAAGGTACACTAATTCTATCTGTGCATTAAGTTGTTAGATTATTAATTGTGTAGGTATATGTCAATGTTGGGAGCAATGTTGTGCTTATTTTTAATTGGTAAAGCCCACAATTGGTAAGCAATGAGAATATAAAGAAAACTGACACTTTTCATTAAGTGGTGCCTTGGTAAGGCAAAGGAAATACATGTTCAATAAAAATAAATAAAAAATAAAAAAATACATATTATAAGGGTAATGCCCTAACTAGTAATGGATGGAGGGGGGTTGGTTTTAGCTGCTTGTTGGATAGAAGGTTCAGGCGCTTTGCTCTGAGCTGCCTCTTTTTCCTTGGAAGTTTCTTTGGGTTTAGGTAGAGGTTTAGCTTGCTCATGCACTTTCTCTTTGGTCGTCTCTTTCTCCTTACCCTTTGGGCTTGCCCCATTAGGCTTTAGAGGTCTCTGAAGTGGCTAGAAGGGTAATAGCATGGATGGGCTAGCTAGACTTAGGCGCTTTAGGAGAAATGTCCGCCCGGGAGCTAGATGGAGCTGCTATACGCAGGGCTGGGGGGTAGAAGATGTTTTTTTTTCCCCTTAACTTTGAAGAAATGCCCACCCCGGACAAGTTTAATGCCTCAGTCCATACCTGGAGGTAGTAACCTCGGCGGACTCCGGTGACTTGGGTTCTTAGGGTTTCTTCAGTCCTTTTTACCTCGATGTCATAACCATTTTACTGAGCCTCCTCAACCTTCTCCAATTCTTTTTTATGAGCCTCTATTTTCTCTTTAGCAATGGCAAGCTAATCCTCGATTTTACGCGATTTCTAACGTTGGTCCTCGGCCGCTTCACAAAGTGCCAGCTAGTGTAGCTTCAGCACTTTTCCTCTCTCTGTCTGCCTTAGCCAACTTGGTGTTAAGGTCTTTAATCATTTTTTCAGCCATGGCAAAAGTTCGGATAGCAGCTATACACCGTGCCTCCTCATCCTTCCACTGTTTATGAGCATTATCTACCCATTCCTCGGCGATGTTTGTTGTTTGGATTGCACGAAAGAAAACACCAAGATGAATCCTTCAACTGGAAGAGAAATGTGTATATTCAATACAAGTAAGGGGTTTGAAGGCTTAACATGGCCAGGTCTCTCTTCAAAGTTAAAAACACCTTGTGCATTTTTAGAGTCCTCGGGTCGGCCATGTCTTGAGGTAGGAGCGGGGGCTATTTTAATGCGTTAGCCACGTAGCTTGACTTTTCTTTTTTGAAAGTCCACGATAGAGGAGTCTAGAGGGAGTGGGTCTCCATCTAATTCGAGTAGGGGGTTCTAGATCGGAACCCTAGGGCAACGCTCAAACACCCTCTCCGCGACCACACCTTCGGCCGAGGTTTTCCTTTGCGCCCCTTTGGCGATTTTTGCCCCTTTTTGGGGTTCGAGCTCTTTGATAGGCACCACTTTGCCCTCTTTGGTCACATCCGACATGTGATTTCAATAGCTCTAGCAGGCAGGTGTTCTTTTTCCTCCGGAGCACTAAAGCTTCGGGGAATATCGAGGGCTCTTAGTTGTTGCTTACATCAGCAGGGGGTAAGTAGGAGAGGGAAGTACGATGAGATTCGATGGGGAAAAACTGGTGGAAAACTTTGAAGTCCTCTTTGGAGTCTACAACCTCAATTACTTTATTCAATTCTTCCTCGGGATTTGGGTGCGAGGAGGTTGCTTCTTCCCCGGAAGCTCGTTGAATGGGCGGTTCAACTGGTTAAGTGCTTGCAAGGGGAGGACCGCCAAGGAAGTCATCTGCGATGTTGATTTGATGCAGCCAAGGGTCTTTTGCCTTTATGACATACTTGGGAGACTGGAAACTTATTGAGATCGACTTGTACCTAAGGATGACGTGGGCGGTCCATAACTGTCCGACTAAATGAAGGAAAATCTTGGACTTGAGTATCTTGGTGAGGTCGGGCTCATTAACAAGATTGAGATTAAGGGCTATGAAATTTTTATCCATTAAAAAAAAAAAAATTCAAGAAAAGAAAGCATAATTAGAGAAAGGGATTTGGTAAGCATCTAGGAATAAAATTTTGAGTTATAAGAAAAGAAATAACAAGATAGGAAGTTAAAGTGTTCATTGTTAAAACAAGGAACCCAAACCTAAGTACCCTACCTGGTTTCCCCTCTTGTGTTGGGCAATGAAGTCCATTATGCCATTCACCCGAGATAATCAGAAAATCTTGGTCCATGCCCTTGTTAGATTTGGGGGGACACAAGATGAGTCTGACTTCAAGGACCCTAGTTTTAAGATAGTATCCAGTACTCTTAAGGAGCTAGCAATTATATACCCAATTAACATCATAATGGGTAAGATTTACGCCCATCTTTTCATTGAGGGTGTCCACACTACCTAGTATCCTAAATACATTTAGGGAACACTAGGTCAGGCAAAGTTTATGGGCAATCAAGAAATCCCTAGTCACTCTACCTATAGGGATCCTCATCCCTCCTTCTATGAAAGTGATCATAGGGATCACCACCTCTCCCTCCGGCCTTAAAGCATGCCATTCTCCTTGAAGGCAATGTCGAATAGAGACCTTAGGTGGTATATTATATTGGTATTGGTGTCTATATAAAATCAAGTTGTATGGGGATTGATTGCTGGGTTTTTATGCAGATTCTTGTGATGGGTTTGAAGCTTAAGATGTTTGATTATTTGGTTGTTGGTTTGACGTCAAAGAGAAAGAGTATGGGTTTATTAATTACTAAACTTTTTTTCTAGGTTTTTGATTGCATTGTACTCCAAAGCGAGACTAGGTTTTTATTTTTGATATGGCAAGACTAAGTTTACTCTGAGTATTCAACTATTGAAGAAAGAAGAAAACTAAGAATGAATGCAAATAGTCCCAATTGTTCTGCAACACCTCCATCTTTTCTCACTTTCAAGTATACGCTTTCCCAAACCAAATCCCACCCATAAGAGCTCACATTGTTCTTGCTAAGAATAATCGCTTTGTTCTCTTTTCTATATTTCTCATACCACTTTTTGATCTTGTATTTTTTGTTTTGGGAGGAGGGAGACATAAAATGGAAGCAAAAATACAAATTTATCCCTATTTTTAACAAAGGAGGGTAACGGGAAATAAACGGAGTGAATCTCAGGTGGGAAAAGTAACACTTTTCAAACCACTGGATAGGCAAAGTGAATTCGGGTCAAACCACAAATAAGTTTGCTATAATTACCCCTAGAACTAAAAGTTTAGTCTCAACCCAAGCTCTAAAATGGATCCCCATCCCAACTTTCAGCTAGACAATGACAAGACCGTAGAGCATGGATAATGTTCTCTGCATTCTATTTATAGTGGTAACAAATACGATCTTCAATATGAAAAAAAAAAAATGTGGCTACATTAAAAAAAAAAAAAAAAATGTCAAAGCAAGATTTATCAAAGAATATAAGTTTTGGACAAGTTTATGGGACAAAAAATAAACACCCTCTCCAAAATTAACAAAGTCAATTATAAAAACAAATAGTACAAAAAATATATTATAATGATGATATTAAAATATATATATATATATATATATATATATATATATATATATATATTAAATTGTTGGGTAATTTAGACCCCGGTTGATAGAATTAATAAGTTGTAAACCCAAGTTGATAATTAGATTTATTATGAATAAACCTTGTCAAAACAGACAAACATCAATATCATGTCAATATCATGCACAACGGAATAGTAAATAAGACAAGATATGATGACTCGGGAAAATTAATGAAACAAACTAGTTTCACAGTAAAAAACCTAGGAGGAAACCTTCCCAAAAAGCAATTCACTATAGTAAAGAGAAGTTTCAGATCTAGTACAAAACCTTTGTCCCTAGACTCTAGAATCCCCGTAGATGAACTTACAGTAGACACTTTCTACTACTTCAAAACCTCTGAACTCTTGAGTATATGAACGCCACCCATTTGCACGAATCCCAATACATGACTAACCAATGATGCATGGATCCCAGTACGTGGCGAACTCCAGCAACTTGAAGATGTTCTTGGCTGCAAAGTTCATCACTTCATCAACAATGAAGATCAAGAAGTACTTGGTTACAAAGCTGTAAGGCACAAAAGATGCAGTAATTTCTTGCAGAGAGAATAAGGCAATAGGTCACTTTCTGCATGTGTTCTATATTGCATAACGGCCTTTAAAATAAGCCTTATATATGTCTAGGGTTGTGAGAAAAGAAACCCTACACATACACGTCAACTAGGGCCAAAAATCAGATCTGGAAATTTTGATTTTGTAGATCTCAACAGATTTAGCTTCTGTTGAGCTTTGTTCTTAAATCTTGATAGATACTGGTTCTGTCGAGGTCTCTGTCGAGCTTTAATGAACAGCTTTTCTTCACTTGTTTCTTGGTCCAATCTTTATGGCTTTAATACTTGACTTCAACCTTTTTTCTTAAAGTACTAAACTCATCCTAGATCTACCCAATTACAAGTAAAGTGCATTTTGTTAAAGGATTGGCCAATTACATAAAATATGTCCTTAACATAAATAAACCCCACACTCACATGCAAAAGTGGTGGGGTAATCTTACCAAATTTATGGCAGCCAAGCTCACTACCACAATGTCACTTAGGGCTGTCCAAGGACCCACAAGAACCGACCCACCCGTTGCCGCCGATCGAACCCAACCCACCGTCTACCGAACCAATTGCTCTGATGGTCGGCGATAGATTTCATTCTCCAAAATCCAAGATCAGTGAGTCGGATATTGGATCTCGTCCTCTCAAATTCGAGAAACCCGATCCAACCGACCCATCTATTTTTTCAGCGAGAAGCTATTGATCCAGTGTGTTTTGGGATTTTTTTTGAGAAGATTTAGGTTAAATTTGACGAGATTTCACTAGATCTAGCCAAGATATTGCCGAAAGTGGCTGAGATCTCATTGGATCTGGCGAGATCCGGCTGAATTTCTGCCATTTTTCAAAATTTTCTCGCCGGATTCTTGCCGTTTTCCGGATAATCAACCCCAACCAATCTGTGGAAGCTTTGACCTGTCCGATCCAATCAACCACTCCAGTCGGCGGCGGGTTGAAATTTTGACCACCCGATATAGTCGGGTCGATTTCGAGTTGGGCACAAACCTAACCCGGACTGACCCATGAACAGGCCTAAATGTCGTTGCCCGTTAAAAAAAAGGGACAAGATGTTAAATTGGGATGTGGGGTTGAGTAAAATAGCCTCCTGCCATTGGCACCACTCGCTCAAATAATTCCACCAAAAAAAAAAATGAAGAAGAAGAAAGAAAGAAAGAAA
The DNA here is from genome assembly GCA_028216015.1 of Quercus dentata. Taxonomy (NCBI): domain Eukaryota; kingdom Viridiplantae; phylum Streptophyta; class Magnoliopsida; order Fagales; family Fagaceae; genus Quercus; species Quercus dentata. The sequence continues at coordinate 459,873 of CP116448.1, forward strand.
GAAAGAAGAAATGTAAGCAATGTGTGCAAGTTGCAACACGTCACATCGGAAGAAAGAGAAAATAAAAATTAAAAAAATTAAAAGGAACAAACATGTGAGGACGTGAAAGAAGTAATGAATCAGTAACTTCTCCACGTCTCCCGCAACAAGTTTTCTGCAATTCTGTTCTGCCCCACTAAATTGCAAGTTGTGAAAATTTAAGGAAGTAACTGCTTCCTTTATTTCTTTATAAATTGAAGTGATCAATACAAATAAAGAGGCTCCAGCGAACACAAAGAAAACACGCATGGACAGAGAAATTGAGAGCGGAAGCAAGCAAGTAAAAATGAAAAGAAAGCAAGTGAAAAGAAGAGGTCGCGGAGGCTTGAAGAAGTTTCAGCAATAGGCTTATATGTAGGATTTTACCGGTCCTCTTTTTCTCCAACCCTCTCTCTCCTTTTTCTCAAAAATTGAATTTTTATTCGGTAAAACAAATAGGATCGGTTTCATGAGTTCTTAACTCCATTCATGGAATTTCCTATTTGAGAAATATGAAATTTAATGGAGTCATTAACTTTACCATTATGAATTAACTAGCGGATTAGAAAACCATCTTGTCTGGACAAAATCCGGTCTTCTAGACTCTAATGATCATTTAAGTACCCATGACCAATGATATGCAACAGATTATGAAATGCAACATGTTATGTTAGTTTTCTTAGATCTATGGCTAAATGTTATTTAGAGACCTCAGATCTACATTCTACTCTTATGTAAAGAATCAAATCTAATGTTTAATGTGGAAAACAATGATTTGAATAAAAATATGTAGATCTGATATCAATTTTGTAAAAAATGAGTTTTGATGACAAAGTGGAAATCTGGATTTCAATAAAGAAATTTATGGTGAGAAGAATTCAGATCTATTTTTTAGATAGGAAAAATAATGGGTTTTTTTAATAAGAAAATTTCAGATCTGTTTTTAGATGAAAAAAGAATTTGTTTTTAATAAGAAAATTTCAGATATGATTTCAGATGTGAAAAAAGAATGACTTTTTAATAAGAAAATTTCAGATCTAATTTCAGATGTGAAAAAGAATGAGTTTTTAATAAGAAAATTTCAGATTTGATTTTAGATATGAAAAAGAATGGAAAAAGAATGAGTTTTTAATAAGAAAATTTCAAATCTATTTTTTTAGATATGAAAAAGAATGAGAAAATTGCAAATTTGAAACCTTTAATAACAAATAACCATAGATCTAAGATTATATCATGAAAATTGCTTTAGAAGTTAGAGAGAATGGATCTCTTTGAGTTCTAATGAATTATCGCTTAACAAAAAAGAAAATCTTAAAGTCAGATTTCTAGAGTTTCTTTAACATTAAGGGGAGAGGGGGTGCTGAATGTTGGGTGGCCTCCTCTATTTATAGAGGTGTTAGTTGCTTGAAAATTAAGCAAGGATTGCTTTGGAAGTCAGCAAACATGAATTGGATCAGACTTTATCCCTAAAAAATCAAATCTAATAAGTTTTGACCAGAACAAAACTTATCTTGGTCAATTATGGGATTTGCGCCAATCGGCACTGTTGAAGTTCTAGTTGGGGCTCTCTGTAGTTTTTCGGCTTTTCCCAATTTTCTCTTCTTACACGTTTTGAACTCTTTAGTTGGGAATTGTACTTATGTGTCTTGGACTTATATTTCTGAGAAAATTCATCTTAACTTGACAATTAAATCTTTAAAATAATTACCCTAGTAACTTAATTATCAGTTCAATTTTAATATTATCAAATTATTTCAATTATTCCCATGCAACCAAACTTATTTTAACAAAATAAACCATCAATCACGGAAACTCATTTAATTAATTTTAATTTTTGACCAATCAAAATTAATTTCAATTAATCATGTATGATCAATTCCACCCAGACGAATGCATGCAAACCATGAAAACTTAATTTTGTGATATCTTTCAATCCATCGGTCCAATTTGGAAAATGAACATATCGTTGTGATTGTTAGAATCTCAAGATCATTTTTATGATATGTGATGAATGACTTGATGCATGAAATGCGATCATAATTTTTGGGTACTTAGAATGATTATTTTGGTCATCTCCCAAGGTTAAATTATGGGTGCGAAATTGAGCGTTTACACTCATATGTGTTATAATGTTTGGAAAATTAATTTCGATTATGTATTATGTCACTAAAATATATCAATATATAAGTAACCATAAGTAATTAGACCCTAAAAATGCCACTACATGCCTATTGATTTTTTATTTATTAAGTGTACATGTATATTTGGCTTTTACATTTTATATTTTTAATAGAAAAATTCTTATTATTACTTTTTTTCTAAGGAATATTTATTATTTTTCAAAAAAAGAAAACACATGAACTTTCTAAGGCTAAACATCTAAGATTTAAGGTTTATAATTTTCAATTTGTAAAACTAAATATACATGTCAAGAAATAAAAAATACAACAACATTTGAACAGAGAAATATAAAATTATACTATTTCATATCTTAATATAATTTTATAAACATCTTGTCGATATTGTTTTTTTTTTTCCATCCCTGATTTACGTGTCAAAACAGATTAATGGAGTCCTTGACCCCACCGTTATAAATTATTTTTAATGGAGTGGAGTTTCTAATTGCTTCAAATTAATTCAAAGGGAGTCATTGACTTCACCAATTAAACATTTTGAGGGGTTATTGACTCCACCAATTTAAAATAATATGATCCATTGGAATCATTGACAAAGGAAAAACTAATTCTCTCAAATTAATTCAATGGAGTATTTAATTATAATAAGATTAATTCTATGGAGGTTCGTAATTCCTTAGCCAGAATTGGAGTTTCTAATTCCCAAAATAAAATAGTCATAAAATTGATTTGAGAGAAATTTCTATTTCTCAATCTCTAAAATGTTTTAAAAAATAATATTGCTTTAAAGGAATTTCCAATTCCTCAATTAATTTTGAGGGATTCAATCAAAACGCCATTACTAGTCAAAATTCCTACAAAGAAGCAATGAAGGAAGGGAAATTTGTTTAGACATTCAATTTCCCAAAAAAGAGGGCCTTTTGCTCAATTTTCATAAAAATATGGGTCCTTGACTCATTCTTGAGATTAAAATAATTCATCTCACCCAAAAAAAAAAAAAAAGAAAAAGTCAATGCTTAATTATATGTCCATCATTTAAAATGGAAAAAAAAAATCATATTTGTGAATTTTAAATCTAAAACATCAACTTAAGAAACAAGAATTGGTCCCCACCAAGGGTACATAGGCAATCTAAAGTCACTATTAGTTACAGCCACAAATAAATAAAAACCCATATCCCCTAAAATACACACACAAAAAAAAAAAAAAAAAAAAAAAATGTACAAAGGCAACATGGTCAGAATCAAAGGGTCAACCTTTGAAATAAGGGATTGTAATTAAGAGATGTGTTATCTTGAATGGACATTACTCACATCAATAAAACCCAAATTCCCAAATGCCAATGGCTGAAATTATGTTTAATGGATTTTACTTAAAAACAATTTTTGTTAAATAGGATTACCATCCCAAATTTCAGTTAGACAATAACAAGACCAAAGAGTAGGCCCTCCATAGGAAAGAGGCTTGCAAAACGACTTTACTAGTCAAGATAAACTTGGATCCCAACATGATTATTGAGGATCCTATTTGCGACCACTATAAACAAAATGGAGAGAACATTATCCATGCTCTAAACAAGGGATTGTAATTAAGAGATACGCTATCTTGAAAGGACATTATTCACAACAATAAAACCAATATGTCCAAACGCCAATTAGGGTTTAGGTTTGTTGAGGTCCGAAAAGTTCATAGTAAAATAAGCCCAAAAAGAATAAGTTAAGCCCAGGCCGGAAGGGAAATTCAAACTAAGCCCAAAGTAATTATACGGGAGACCCATGAGGGAATAAAAGAAAGGCCCAAAGGATCCCGAAGCCCTTAAAAGAGAAGCATCCAAAGAAAAAAAGAGAGAGAAGACCACGGCAAAATATAAGAAGCAAGGATCCTCGGGAACCATCAATAGGCGCGGATCCCTTCAGGCACAAAGAAAAAAAGGAAGACTGGGACAGCTCGATAGAAAAAAGACAGAAAAAATGAAAACAAGAAAACAAAATTAAAAAGAGCGCGAGCGACCTCTCATGGCACAGACAGAAGAGGCCTCGGGGAACCAAGACAGGGAAGAAGAATGATAACAAACGATCTTTAAAAAGGTAGAATAGGATTCCGCCCAAATAGGAAAGATAGGAGGCGCGGAAGTGAGGATGCCGAGAAGGGCATACCTCAAGACTCCCAAAGAAGATGGCCAACCAGAAGCTTTCAAAAGAATCAGGGCGAGAGAAGGAAAGAATGAGAAGAAACGGAAAAGAGACTTACCGAGACAACGGGGACAAGACATACTCTGTTCGCAAAAGAACAAAACAGGGGAACCAATGGTTCCCCGGGAAGCCAGTAAAACTCCATTATAAAAGGAGGGGATGGGTTGCGAAGAAGAGGCAGCGAAAAAGTGAGAAAGAAAGAAGAAATTCTCCAGAAAAAGAACTATCAGAAAAAAATCAAGAGTAAAGAGAAAATATTAAGGGAAAACAAAATATTACTTCCCGGTATCCTGTAAAAGCCACTATTGCACATACTCGGATTCAACGAGAATCAAACTTTGCAAGTTTTGAAGGCTGAAATAGTTATTCAAGACTGCAATTTTTGAGCTTGATTGAACCTTGTAGCACGTCCTAGTGAGCTTTTCGTAATCAAACAGACAATGTATTAATGAAACTTTGCTTCATATTTCCCAGGATCCCCACAACACTAATTTTTTATCGCTTAATTAATCCTTTTTCTTTCCTCCTGAATTTACCTTGTTAATTTTTGGCATTCTACGATATCCTTGTTTGTTATCTTGTTTGTATTTTCAGGAGTATTCTCTGTATTTCACTTGATTCTTAAACAGCTCATTAGCTGCGGTGAGTCAAGGCCCGGTCCACCAAATCCTCCTTTTTCATTCAGGCCTAGGATCCTTGGGCACGAGTGTCACGAAAAAGGGACTCTCACAAGGTTTTAGGGTTTGGGATTTATGGTTTGGGGTTTGGGCTTTTAGGGTTTAGGGTTTAGGGTTTAGGGCTTAGGACTTAGAGTTTAAGATTTTAGGGTTTTAAAATTTAGGGTAGGCAAAAATTAGGGGAAAAGACCATGAGCATTGTGAAAATTCCCAAAAGGACATCATGGGCAAAAATTACATGGCACAAAAAAAAAGAAAAAACAATAACAAAGACAATAAGCAAAGATAATAAAATGGTTGATTCTCTCATTGCTCAAATTAAAAGATGACAATTTGTTTCATAAGGGATTTTGAACATTCCAATCCTTTATTAAACTCAAATGAAAAGACATGGAATCATAAAGTGATAAAAAGTAAAATTTGGGGCATATCAAGGTAGTCACTCAATCCTCTTCCTTTTGTTGGACTTCTTGTGATCATTTTCTTCCCTATGGACTGCTCTTATATCTATGGATAGCCAATTCTTGTATCCCAAAGTTGGATTGAGAAAGCGAGGAAAATAGATGTCCCTATTCATTGCCCATTGAGGCCAATTCTCCTTTATTCTATCCAAGACACTCTTGGTAAATGCTAAGATATGGTAAGAACCATTATCACAAGGTACCCTTTGACGGTCACCAAATTGCCGCGCAATGCAACATGTAGGATAATAAGAGCAACGATGATGCCGAACCAAAGGCACACAGTTTTCCTTGAAACCATAGCTAATCATGGCCTTAATGCGCCACCATTCTATTTCCCATTAGATGTCTATGGAAGTAAGATGCTTCAAGAGTTTAGTAAGCTTGGTAGGATCCATCTCTTTATCCTTGGGCTTGCGATCATGATAATGCTTTAGTTGATACCAATTGAATGGGACAAGTGGAGGATGAATCAATCTGAGATTTTCATATAACCATATCCAAGGGAGAGAAAAAGAAAGCATGGGTGTTAAGTGGAAAAAGGAGAGATAACAAAAAAGAAAAGAAAAGTAAGAGAGAAAAATATTTAAAGACGATATAAGGAGTCTCGATGGGTTGAAAACTAAAAGGCAATCCATGCAAACTTTAGAGGAATCCCGCTTGGTTTAGGAAACCTAGGCAAAAATTAGGGATCATACTTGAAGGAGAAGAGGACTCCTCACAAAGAATGTTGCTTCCTCCCTATGAACGGCATCCAAAACATTAAGGGTTTTAGCCAAGATAATGGCTATTGGACTCCCACTCCCTTAATGTTGTACCACATGAAGAATTCCGAGATCCACACAAGGTGTCTCATGCACTAAGAAAAACCTTGCAAGGATGCATAGGCAAAAGGCATTGAAATGATAAGAACGCCCACCCCAGCCAATGGAATATCTTTCTTAGAAAAGTACTTGAAGATCCCATGGAGACATTTAACTTGTTGGACTTGCACCATCTCTTGTATAGATAGATGAATCCCCAAAAGTTGATGAGCTAGGTCAGAAAGATCCTCCTCAAGAGTAGCAAGAATGATAGCACTAAAGTAATACTCACCCATGATTACGCCAAATACCTCAAGAGTGGGACACAATTCCACACCATTGAATTGAAAAACATGACTAGTAGGAACTTAAAACTCCGTGGCAGCATGCAGAAGAGGCTCATCCATTTTGATTTGATGAAAGAAAGAAGTACAAGAAAGACTAAGAGGGATGAGAGCATCCTTGAAGTTGAGATTAAGCTTGTTAATCCACTTAGAAACCTTCAAAGAACTGAATTCAGCCATTGGGGACCCTGTAGAATGGTTCCTGGGCTTGAAACACATTTTGTGAAGGTTTAGAAGCCTCTCACGGCTATTTTATAGTGAAAAAAAAAAAAAAAAAAAAAAAGGTCGACTAAGGTTTTCTGCTTGCATGCATACATGCGCATGGTCCTGTATGTGTAGGCATGATCAAAGCATGTGTACGCATACGCGTGTATGCGTGTGCATAGACACTAGGGTTTTTGGATTCCTTTTCCTATTTGGAGTGTGATTCCTACACCAAGACTCTAAAAATTAAAAAAGAAGTAAGCTGGAAATGTGTTTGTCTGTCTGTGTGTCTATCTGCAGGGATCACCTCCGTAATTCCTCTTCCTTGGCTGAGTCCTTGAGGTCGCCTCCAAATCATCATCATCATCTTCATCACCTGGACCTTGGGCATACCCACCAGGGCCATAGATCTGCCTAGAGTACTCTGTTACCTCCAACTTAAGGTTCCTAGGAAGCAGAACTAGCTCCTCATGCTCCACTACAGTAGGCTGGTATTTTGAAAAAGAGACAATGTTAGGACGAGTTTAAAGGAATGTAAAGGAGAAAAGGCAAGGAATAGAGATAAGAAGACTCACAGCTCGTGTTCCCTTAGGGAAGGGATAACCCATGATATTAGGGTTACGCCTCACAGGGCACTCCCGAGCAACTCCATCCATACCATAGGCATAGACTGAACAAGGCAGATGAAGAGGATTAAGACGGCCACCAACAGTTGGACCGGCCTCACCCTGAAACATTCATCACATCTGAGTGTTACCTCATACATGACATACATGAAAAGAGAAGGGAAGATGGAAAAGAGAGAATAAGTACCCCCAATGGGAAAATGAGGCATGAGATGACCCTCACTAAACTCATCATAGCCCTGGTCACCCAAGAGGCACTTAGTATAGGCAATGCCTCCCTTCCACAGCAAGTACTCAGCATCGGGCATAGAGAGTGGGGCAAGCATGAATATAGGACGATCCATAGGCACCTGAGGTGTGTCATCACCCACTAGCTGGCAAGAGACCCACTTAGCAAGGTATAAGGCCCACAAGCCAACACCTTCAAGAAGTAGAGAGGTTATAGAAGAGACGATGGCAGCCGCCTCTAGACTTTGGTCAGCAATAGGAGGAACGCCTACCCAAGGTCCCCAAATGATCTGCAAGACATGTTTGGTTAGAAAGAAACCTTTAAGATATATAATAACAACTTAAAGAAGGGAATTTCACTCACCAAGTCAGAGGTGAGATTGTTAAGATGAGCTTGCACTAAAATGAGGACCTTCAGGTTCACGTCCATGCCAGGGGAGATAAGACCATAGGACAAAGCCCAATGTTGCAAAGAAAAGAAAAGAACACAGATACAGTTTGCAAGATGATAGTTTGCAAGAAAAGAGCACATAGATACAGTTTGCAAGATTATAGTTTGCAAGAAGACAACACACAGATACAGTTTGTATGATGACAGTTTGTAAGAAAAGAGCACATAGTTACTGTTTGCAAGATGATAGTTTGCAAGAAAGGTAAGAACAGTTTGCAAGGGCATGAAATGCAATTTGTAAGTCTAGATGACATCTTGGATACAAGAAAATAAGAACAATCTGCAAAAGAATGAAGTATAGTCTGTAAGACTACAAAGGAAAAAATCTGACCTCAAGGAGTTTCCAAGGCCCCACTAGCTGGCACAGAGTTGCTCGGCTTAGTGTGTCCATGATCGAGTAAAGATAGCTGAGGCAAGCATGTCCCCAATTTGCCTCCCGAGCATCCTCGAAATTGTGGAAGAGAGTTAGCCACCTCAAAGATACTGTTTAACCCCCATTGACAAAGAGATATTCCCCCAATACATATAGCAGAAATGCCCTGACCATCCGAGCATGATCATCAAGAATCGTATGGAAAAGAGATTTGTAGTCCCTCTCTAAATCGAAATAACGGACATGCTCACTAGGGTAGGTACACCCTAGCAAGTCTATGCCTAGCTGAATGCTCGATTGATCCTCCAAGTTGATGATAGGCCCATGGGATCTCAAACCGGTCATCTGGTGGAAGTCATTAGAAGTCACAGTAATCGCCCGTTCGCCAATGTGGAAAGTATTGGTGGTATCACACCACCTCTCAACCAGAGCCTGGACCTATATACTGCTAGCTACGCCCTTAGAAAGAAGCCACAAGAGTGGCCCAAAGCCGACCGCATTCACCAAAGCCTTTGTCTCGATCATGAAGGCCTAATACCATGTGAACAAATGGCTAGCACTACCCCTACTCAAGTAAGGCTGCGAACCTTATAAAAGACAAAAAAAGGAACATAAGAATCATTTGGGACAAAAATATGTGAAATAAAAGCGAAACTATGCATTCTGAGCATAAAATTGTGACTATAAGCCTCAATATACGTGCACATAATGCGTGTATACGCACGCATACCACGTGTACATGTGCACATGCTGAAGCATACGTTCGTGTGATTTTATGAACATCTATGCGTACATATGAGATTGTACATGCACGTATACAGTTGGACTGCTCACACATACACGACGCATGTGTACGCATGGGTGGAACCAAAAGTGTTCTTTGCCATTTTCGGCTACCTTGGATCAAAACTCATCCTGAACATGTTCCTACCCCTCCTAGGACATCGGGTTTTTATCCAAAACCACCCCACAACAAAACCTAAGCATTTACAAGTCTAAAAATGGATTAAAGCAAAAGATCAGAGCAAAACTTGAAAATGAGAAAAGTTCGAAAAACTTACCAATCCGGCCCATGCATTGTCCGATAGATGATCTCTTGGTCTGTAGAGCAATGGAGTAGACTCGGTTAGCCTTATGGCTCTAATCCAACGGGTGAGGTTGAAGACATCACTGGTGATCAAGTAAGAAGCTTTCTTGGCCTTAGGTGCCATTGGAGAAAATGAGAGAGTTTGAGAGAGAAAGAGATTTCAGCTTGTGCAAGGATGAAGAATGAGAGGAAGGCAAAGGCTTTTGTAGGGAGAGAGATGTAGTTGGAGAGTTAGCGAGAAAATGAAGAGGCAGAAAATGCATCTAATGACTAAACTACATGTAGTATAGGCCCCCACTAAACTATGTGTAGTTTAGCAAAATTTTTTTTTTTCCTTTTTAAACATCCCAGTGGACTCCTAGAAGACAAGAAATAGGGCAAAAAATTCAAAATCATCCTAAGCGAATCATGAAACATCAAAAATTACCAAGACGCCTTGAAATGACAAAAATACCCATCAACGAGTTGAAAGGCATGACAATTTGAGAAAACTCCCTCGTGAGTTAGGATCACCAAGAAAACTCCCTCGTGAGTCAGAATCGCCAACACAACTCCCTAGTGAGTCATAAGAAGAAAATTTCCCCAATGAATCAAACATCATCAGAGGCTTCCTCGTAAGTCAAAAGATACGCAAATGGAAACCACAAATATGTATCCTTTAGCTCTTAAAAGCGCCTTGTTTTTTTGGTTGATGGTTGAGGCTATTGGCCATGTTTTTTTTTTTTTTTTTTCTTTTAGTGACTCTAGGATAGTGAGTCACCGACCTTTTGCTTGCAATTGGCAAACTACGTTCTTAGATAGTGAACCTGTCATTGCTTGTTTCTCGAGTAACACCTATGGGATTTTGGTTATACGAATCCCACGCAACTCTATGAAGTTACACCCCGCCCCATGTATGCGTGTTGTTTGTCATGTGCGTGGGTTAGGCCTGAGCCATACATCAAAAAAATGTTTTTCTCTTTTTCTTTTGATTTCGTTAGCAAAGCTCATAAATCAAAAGTGGGGCAAACTGTGAGACACCTCATTTTGTACCCCTTACAACTCAATTCCTCTTTCCCCTTACAGTTTATGGAAAATTTAAAATTATTTTTGGAAGAATAAATTTATTTTTGGAAAGGAAAGGCTGCTAGAAACCCTAAGTGTGCGTATGCATACACGCATATGCGCACGCACACTCAAGCCATACGTACGCGTGCTTAGTGTATGTGCACACATACCCCGAGTATGCGTACACAGCTAGGGTTCCAGAATATTTTGAAAGGAAAGCTTTTTGCATTAAAAATGGTGTGGAACAAATCCCACATCGCCTAGAGGCGCCCCACACCCTATTTTACCACTATATAAAGGCATAAAAGGCACTTTTCAAGGGAGGCGAATATACGCGAGATTCACTAGAAAATAGTGAATCAAAGAAGGAGTTTTTCACAAAACATTAACATGGTACAACCTGTTTGGGCATCAGAGCACTCGAAGCACCTTTTTAGGTCAAATGAACCAAAATGACCCTGGTCAACTCTAGGTTGACCAAAAGTCAAAGTTAGTCAAAACCACCCCAAAACAACATTTTTCATGTTTTTACATCAAACCCGAGTTTATCGGAGAGTTTTGTCAACTTTGACCAAATTTAAGAGGTTGACTCTTGGGAGTGCCCAAAACCCTAATTTTTGTCTGACCATTAGAATGGGTTGAAAACCAACTTTATTATGAAGAGCATCAAATTCCCTTTCCAACGACTGCTCATGGGTCGAAATTGGAGTTAAAATGGTTGAGATATCATCGAAATAATGCCAAGCACATTAGCCCACTTCCCGAGGCCATAATTTTTTATCCGATTGTTGGAATTTAAAATTTTCAAGTGTTACGGAAACTAGACATCCATATCTTTCCAATGCCACTAGAATCAACTTAATCGAAGTTTGGAAAAGCCTTTAAATGAGCGATCGAATTTGGAATTGAAAAGTTAGAAAAAGACAAAATAGTTGACATCATGATGATGTTAGCTAAACGGCCCTTGAAGGTGCATTGTATACACCACATTTTGTACCCCTTACGATTCGGGCCTCCGTTCCCCAATGATAGTAAATTCTAAAGCCCAAGGTTGGTTTATGGCCCGATTAGATTGAAATTGACTTGAGGAAAGTATTTATGGAAAATATAAATCTTTTATGAACATAATAAAGCTATTTTTGGAAAACAAATGCCATGAAAATCCTAGGGCATGCGTACGCATACACATGTATGCGCACGCATGCTCTAGACCCGCATACGCATGCTCTAGACCTGCGTACGCATGCTTTATGCTTGCGTATGCATACTCGGACATGCATACACATGTTATGGTTCCAAAAACTATAAAAGACAAGTTTTCTACATTTTCTCAATATAAAAGCCATATGTGGTACCTTTTCAAGACACAGAAATTTCTAAGGGAAAATACAAGATTTTCACTAGAATTAGTGGATCAAAGAGGGAGCTTTTCAAAAACATCCTCAAGTCAATATTTTTCTAATTTAAGCCTTTTCTGACCTTGATCTTTGAGTTTTAAGATTACTAATCACTTTTGTATTTGATTGTGAATAGATTTGGTGAGGGGAGCAGTCAAAATCAAGCTTGGAAAGCTTTGCTTTTAAGGTATTAAGTTCTAACCTTTTCCTTCTCTTTTCTCTATTTTAATTCTACTTTTTATTTGTTTTGTTTATGTTTTAATATGTTTTGTAGCTTAGGGTTTAGTAGCTTTCTATTCTAAAGCATGTTAGGTTGCTAGATTTACTTTTACGTGTTATTGTGTTTTTGTTTTTGGGTTAGGGTCTTTTAGGTGTATGTGTATGCATACAATTGGCTTGTGTACGTAGGTCTTGTGTATGCACATGCATACTCAAGCCCAGAAACCCTAATTCAACCTTTTCTGCTTCTATTTCTTTATTTCTTTTGTTTAATATGCCTTTGTTCTAGCTTGTTCCCGGATGTATATGACTCTATTTCTTTGTCTGTTTGTCCTTGACATGTTAGATTAGGCTTTCTTTTCAATTAAACCTTCGATATGCCATGAACATGCGCATGATATGATCATGCATTGATGTATGGGTGTTGTGATACAGTGGGGTAAGTCATGCACTCACATGAACATGCATTTCCTTTTGTTGATGAACATACTTGGTTGAATGATGTGTTCTTGATGTTGAAATGCCTATAACACATTTGATTGTTACATGTTTATTTTTCTGCCTTGAGGATGACATTGGCTTATTTGCTTGTTGCCTTAGATGTGGTTTGAAATGAATTGCCATGATAGATGTATGCTAGGGTTTTCGGATGAAATGCCACGTTGTTTGCTTAGATGTATACTAGTGTGTGCGTGAGTACAGAATGCAATATTGAACATGGCTTTAATAGAACTAAGATGTAAGATACAATGAGAGGAAGCCAACCCTCGGGTTGGGCGATATTGAGTGCCTAACACCTTCCCAAGCCGTACCTAAACTCTGAACCCATACTTTGATAGTAAGATCAGTCCTTCCATGTAAGGGTGCTATATATATATATATATATATATATATATATATATGGTTCTTAGACCTAATCTAAGTAGCAATTCCATTCTTTTTCTCTGCCTCGGTCCACTTGGCCGAGGCGTACTTCCCTCCCGTTGCGCCCACATGCACCGGGCACTTTTTTGCCTATAAAATGTTGAAAACATCCTCTTCCTTATCAGATTTTGATAGGGATGAATTTTGTGGTCACAGGGCATCTTTTCTAGGTAGTTTTCTCTCTCTTTTCTCTACATTTCTCTCCCAAAACACTTAAAAACCTTTGATTTTCCACTTTTCTACACATCAAGGGTAGTGTTATTGCTCTCATCTCCCTCTCCTTGGTCCATCTACCTAGGATTTAAGGTTTGGGAGTGTAGATGTAGCTTTTTAGCCATAATCTACACCCATTTTATTTTATGTCTCTTTATTGCTTTCTATATTTTTTTTCCTAGCATGTTTATTTCTTTATCTTGCTTCCTAGCTTGTTTTATTGTTTTCCTAGCATGTCTACTTGCTTTCTCAACATGTTTTATTACTTTGATGTTGTTGGCCTAGCCTTCTTGGGCTAGGATATGTCTAATTTTCTTGATTGTGCTTCTTGCCATGTTTATGTGCTTAAAGCATTGTTTGGATGCTATGCCTAGTGCTTCTTTTTAGCTTTTGTGCATCTTGTTGGTGCCTTTTTCTTGTGTTTGGCTTTCGGGTAGGGTGTAGATCTAGATCTAGTGGTCTAGGCCTACATCCATACACCCAAGTTTCAATAAAGGGTTTGTATTAGTTCCTTTTTGCATTTTTGTGCTTTGTTTGCTCATTTCCATGCTTTATCCTTTAGATCCATGCTTGTATGCTTAGATCAAGGTCTTTGCCATGTTCTTGCTTGTATTCCCTTTGTGGTTTGTGTGCTTACACCTTTCGTGCCTCTTTGTTTGTTTGGTTGCATCCTTTCTCCTTTTGTGGCTTGTTTGGATGTAACCATGTGTGAGAGTACATCTTCGTGATGTTTGCTTGCTTGTGGCTTGCCTTTCTCTCATTTCGTTTAGCTTTACATGCTTGGGTTTCTCGTGTTAGCCTTGTTTGTGATTTTTAACATGTATAGCTCTCCCCTTTGTGTGATAACATGCCCTGCTCCCTTTAAGCTTACTTTGCTTGGTTTGTACCATCTTGTTTGGCTTTCCTTGTTTTGTTTGCATCTTTGTATATTTATTTACTTGTTCATGCATGTGTCTTCGTGTGCTTGTTTGTGTCATCAAGCTTAGTTCCTACCTATAATCTCATGTGAGTTCACACCCATCTTTGTATACGAGATCCCGAGCCCCTTTTAGGAGCTTTGCTTGATGGCACAGGTATCATCCGTACTCCAACATAATTGAACTATGAACATCAAATCCAACCTACATTTGTCCTTCCAGGACACCCTCTCTTGCTTGTTTGTTCGATAACATGGTTGTTTGCCCCTTTGAGTGCTTTCTTTCCTTGTTTGCTTGTCTTGTGTGTTTGCCTAGTGCTTTTTTTTTTTTTTTTTTTTTTTTTTTTTTTTATCTCTTTGGCTTGTTTGCTAGCTTTGTATTTTCTTTGTTTGTTGCATGTAAACACTTGGAGCGAGGGCGCAACTTCTAAAACGCAGGCTAAAAAAGGCAAAATGCAAGCAAAAGAAGCAAGCCCAAAAAGGGCAATGTTGAGTAGATTAAGAGGCATAGCCTTTCCATGTGGTTATCTCTCTCTCTCTCTCTCTCTCTCTCTCTCTTAGCCTTTTCTTTAGAACCATGTTTCTAGACTAGGGCTTTCTTTCCTTGTATCTTGCTTGGGTTGCATTCTTAGGGTATGGAATATCTGATTTACTTTTCCTGTACCTTGTTGGGCCATACCCTTGGGACGTTGGCAATGATTGGTTTATTTTCTTTCTTTGTGTGCTTGCATTGTGCATGCTTGATATATATATATATATATATATATATGCTTGTTTAAAGAGGGTCATGTACTTTTTATGATGGACTCACGTGGTTAGGAGGGTACTCTCCTCGTGATCATGGGTTCTCTTGACCTTGGAGTGTGGGTATGCATTCAAGACGATCGTCGTAGATGCATATTCATGCTACATTGTGTGCATGATTGTTGCGGTGTGATTGCTTTGATCCATGTTAGCTAGTGACATTGGTTTCCCCATGTATGCGACACACTTCAATGTGTTCGATACTTTGGTGAGCTCGGCTTGCCTTAGTATGAACATACTGACACATGCCATATACATAGATACAAAACCTTGCTAGTATGCCATAGCACACTAAACGCGAAACTCTGCCGAATTTTCGATGTGAAAATGGGGCATCTTTTTTTGAATATTCTCAAATGAAGGCTTGATGAGAATAGTGTTTTGTATGCTATGACGCACTTGAGGCGAAATGTTGCTGGATTTTCATCGTAAAATTTTGGCAACAATTCCAAATGTGCTAGCAAAACATTAATAAAGGCCACACCCCTTTAAAAAATCAAACCTCAAAACCCAATTCTTTTAAAGCCCCGAGAGCTAATGCCAATAGCTTGTTTTTAATCGCCAATGTCTACAAATTAATATTTTACCAAAACAAAGGATTGTCTCCAAACAAGCGTTGTGGGGTGCCTAACACCTTCCCCACATGTAACCAAACTTCCGAACTCAAGAATCAAGATTTTTTACCATCCGTATTAGATTAGGAAAAACAACTATTTTTCTTAGCCTAGGACTGGTAATAAAATCAAATAGAGTTTTGTGACCAATCACACCTTAGAAAAAAAACCCAATGATTGGTGGCAACTTCACTACCTTTAGTAATAATAGGTTAAAATTGACTCAATTCAGTTACACACCAGAGGTTTTTACCATTTCTTTCATAGCACCCGAGCTCATCAACCTCATAGGGGTGCAAATGCGTCACCGCATAGGGTGATCAACTACTGCAAGGCATCGACACTTGTCTTCAACTAACTTTCTGGATCCCGCAACACCACCCGATTGCACCACAAGCCTTATCGGCTGAAAATGTGGTCAAGCTTCAATGCTTCCCAAATGCCTAAGCAACAATCAACACTCTTTGTGGTGAAGACACTGAAGGATAGAATTTCCTCTCTTAGATATGTAAATTGGGAAAAGGAAGGAGAAGAGGCTACAAAGTAATTTCTCTCTCAAAGGAATGGGTACCACCCTCTCAAGGTGGGTGTTTTTTATCTCTCAAAACACTATCTCTAGGTTAAAATTTGGGGGATAGAGATGTATATATATAGAGGAGAAAAAAAAGTCACAACTGAAGTTTTAGATTATGAGTTGTCCAGGGGAACTCGCGAGTCACACGCAGGTAGGCCCACTCGTGAGTTCTCCAGCTCTAACCAACTTTCAAAATTCCTCACATGAAAACTCGCGGGTGTTACCAATCACGAACCACTCATGAGTCAGTCCCGAGTTCCGGTGATCTTGCAATTCTTCATCAACTTTAAACCCAACCCAAGTACATTAAAACTCACAAAAATACATAGAAATACAAATAAAATTACAACAAATTTGGCACGGAATAAAGCCAATAAAACACCTATCGGAATTCACAACTTAACAATCTCCAATTTGGCTATTCCGTGACAAAACACCTTATGACAGATTCTAGACTTAAAAGTGAATTTGAGAACATTGGAAAAACTCACTCATACCTAAATCTAAAAATTGTGATGAACTTGGAACATTTACTTATTTCTTGAAACATTTGCACAAAATACATTAGACCCTTAATTTTTAAACCAAGTGATATAGGACAAGTAGAATGTAGCAGGTAAAAAACTATTAATCAAACCTAATATGAAATATATGAGTGCAACTTGATCAAATAGATGACAATCATGTAAAAATGACTACAATGATCACCTAACAATGCAAATTATCATCCGAACATAGAAATGTATGCATGTCCAACATAAAACCACAATGCAATGAAAACAATAAAGCATAGATGAATAAAAGATAACTCAAAGTATCATAAAAGTATCCATTTCAAACAAAGTAGCCACAAATACAACAAAAAGAAGCACTGAAAAGAAAACAACCATATTGTAAAGTAACAAACAATGTCTCCCCCCATAAAGTGATCATAACTCCCCTAAAAAGATGACTTCTCCCCTTAGAATGTGTACAAGCACAAGAGTCCAAAATTTCTCCCCTTTTTGTCACGGATGAAAAAGGGATTAAGAAGGAAGATGAACAATGAAGCTAAAAACAAGGACTATAATGCATATGGGGTACAAGATGTGAGACAAATGAAGCTCAACCAAAAATGAGTGTATGAATGAATGACGTGAATGGACTGAAGAGTATGAACCACAATCACAAGCATTCACACAATATAGATAAGAAAATGCACCCATACTAAGCGCACACATAGTCTAAACGAGCGAAAAAGGCATAAACTAAAATTAAGTGCAAATAGATGTCATGATGCATGAATAAAGTCCTAGATTCATTCATAAGTCAATGTCAAAGTTTGAGACTCATTAGAGTTCAAATGACGATGAAGATGTCATTGAGATATTACACTAAACACTTAGCAAGCACCCTTAATTAGAACACTCAAAGAGTGAGGGATGACCACAAAAACATGCCTAAATACAAGAGATATATGTCACAAAGGGCTAACATCAAACACAAGGCATCAAATGCAACGTAACTCAATCAAAAAGTTTGAAAATAATTAAGTATTGTGAAAATCCCAAAATAGAATGCAAATACCCAAATTTCAAAATCTAAGTATTAAAATCAATGGAATATGTAAGAGTTTTTCTTATAGATATAAAAGGAATGAAATGCAATTGATTTTGATTGGGTTCGAGTGAAAAAAATGTATGAGGGTTTGAGGGAGAAAGAGTCGCACGAGACAGATAGAAGAACTTTGAAAAAATGAGACCCATGAAATCCACTTAAGGGCAACGCATGGACGTGACCACTCACAACTCGCAAGTGCCTCTGTCCAAACTCAAACAGTTTTCAAAGCCAACTCACGGGTAACCTCACTCATGAGAAAGTTGGATTTGGGTGCACCAATCATAAGCTTATCCTTAAGGTTTGTTTGGGTACCGCTATTGTTGAAAACTGAAAACACTGTAGCAGAATAATTTTTAAATGTGTGAATAGTGCCGTAGGACCCAGTTTTAAAGTTGTTTTTGCTGAAAAAAATACTTACAGGTCTCGTGAACAGTACACAGGACCTATACAAAATGCACAGAGTGTGTAAATGCAAACGCAAACTCTATATCCAAACGTGCACTTAAGCTCATAAGCATGTTGTGGATTTAGGTGTAGAAATTAGTGTGTACCTTGGAGTTTTCTTGATTTTTTTTTTTTATATCAAATAAGGAAATCTGGACCATACTAAGGCTCCAAATAGTTTACAAAATACATAGAGGCCTGATTAGCATAGCTTTTAAATGTTGCTAGGATCGAGTCATTAACCAAAAAACATGCTATGGATTAGCCTTCAGTCTTCCATTGGTTCATGTCTTCCAACAAGATTAAATCTTTCCAGTTAGTTGTTGCTTTCCTGCTATTATTTCACTTATCTGTTTGTCCTTGGTCGGGATTATCATACTAGTGAAACCTCGAGCTTTTGCTTGGTGAATAGCTTCCCTGGCTGCCAGCATTATTGAGTGCTTTGGATTTAAGTCTTTACTAGAATAACACCCTTTAAACAACTATTTTCCCTCCCCGCCTTTTGTTAAGTAGGCTATTCATCCTCGTTCAAGCATTTTTCTGTTATGCCCTTCTATGAGTAGAAGAATTTGCTAGTCTTGCTGTCTTCTTCGTAATTTTAGATTGGAAATAAGTCACTGAGTGATTCCTTCTTCCCTCTTGATGTAGGCTCTGTTATACTTATCAATCAAAATGTTACATGCCAATAGTATTTCATGAGGGTTTGGTACCTTACCTTCAAATAGGAAAAGCTTAAGCTCAAGAGGTAAAAAGAATTTAGGAAAAGCTTGAGCCATTAGTATTGAGTGATCTCCCGCTCTAACACTATAATAAATTATCAATATTCCAAAAACTTAAGTTGTTAGGAAAATAGTGAATCTAATCATTTAATCATATCTATAATTTTTTTTTATATAAATATTTTGAAACAAATCAAATGATGACTTCCTTTCATTAATTCTGCTTTTCCTTTGCTGTAATATCTTTCTAAATTTACACTTTGTTTGATTGCAACCGAGGGAAAAGAAACGACATGAGGGAGAAAAAAAAAGAAAACACTTTGTCTAATGAATGTTTGGAAACAAGAAGAGAAAGAGAAATGAAAAGAGAAGAATTATTATGCTTTCCTTTGTTTGGTTTGTAGAGGGAAAAGAAATGAGAAGAAAAATATTGATTTTTTATTTCTATACCCATAAGAGATTGAGAGTAATAAATTTGAAATTTTGGACAAAGCAGTAATTTCCTTAACATGAAAATTCAAAAGTGATTGTTTTAAATTTTTTATTGCTCTTTTTCCCTTCAAATCCGCCCAAATTGGGGGCATAGCTAAAAGTGGGCCCAGCAGATTGTGTTTCCACTGTTTTCTTTTCTCTCTTAGAATCCAAACAAGAGAAATAACATGACTTCCTTTCATTTCTCTTCTTTTCCCTCTCTTTCACTCTTTTCCAAACATAGTGTTAAAGTTCAAGAGGGAGATAGAAAAGTGACAAAGACATCGAAATTTGCAAATGAAACAATGGAACTAAAGGATACCTTTACATTAAACAATGCAAAGGAAATCAAACAAAAAATTATGTAAAAGAAAATTATTTCAAAAATGTCATAATAGTACCTTGACATATTTCTTCATTCAAATCTTTTATCAAGATGTTCTCATATTCCCGATTGGACTATCCAAATTCCTCGAACACACTCAAGTCAATCCCACCAAATATGTGGAGCCCACCTCCTTCGGACAACGGCAATAGGTTTTAGCTCCTCACAATCATATGCAACTCCTTTCTGTTAGGTTTTAAAGACTTAGGTATTTATGTATTTAGAACTCTAATATGTATTGTTGGCAAACCATGATCAAAACAATGTGTTTAGAAGTGTTTTAGTCTTGCTCAAAGTTGTGCATTTATGTAAAGTTGGAATCGAGTTAATGCAGAAAAGTTTTATGCATTTTGGCTTGGCTCGATCGATCGAAGCTTAAGCTCGATCGATCGAAGCTCAGGCAGAATGTTTTTTTCTGCAGATTTTCCAACTCAGCCCTAGTTGTTTTAAAACGTTTTAGGGTTTTCTAATTTTTCCTAAGTATAAAAGGCAAACTCTAGCCATGTTTTAGTGTTGTTCATATTGCGGTTTGTGTAAATCTCTTGTGAGATCTAGAGGAGTTTTCCTTTACACAAACTTAGGGTTTTCAAGGAGAAGATTTATCTACACCTAGATGATCAACTCGGATGCTGCCATTGAAGCTTAAAGAAAACACAAGTGGGTGTGCTTGTATCCGGTGGTGAATCCAAGAAAGAAGGAGTCCGTGGATTTGGAGCTTGCACATGGTCGTGTGAGTAAGTTCTACTGGTTGGTAGCAATAAGATGAGCGTGGGTGCTTGTAAGTCTTATTGTATGAACTTCGATTCTTTCAAGATAGTGGATTCAAGTTTACCTGGAGGATAGCTAGGTCAAATCCTCCCCAGGTTTTTACCGGTTTGGTTTCTTGGTGATCATATCTTGCGTTATTTATTTTTCCGCTGCTTTGCATGATATGATCTTTGTTATTGTGATAACCTAGATTTGTTAAATTGGACTAAGTAACAACTTGGCTAATTACCTAGGTTAAATCAATTGTTTTAAGGGGTCTAAAAACCATCAAGTGGTATCAGAGCGGGTTGCTCTTTTGTTGTTGATCTTTTGATCTCTAAGTCGATCCTTGACCCCGTTGTTATGGATTCTTGGAAATTCTTTTTGCTTATTCATCAACTTACTTACTTTGTGTATTTGTCACTTGTTGAGTTTGTTAAATCTTTTCTTGGACGTCTTGGTCTTATCACATGTGATAATAATTTTTTGTGTTATATCGCCTTAACCGCCTTAAAGGCACGTGATTCTTGTCTTTGGTATTTGGATAGTGGTTGTTCTAGGCATATGACAGGAAACAAAGGATTATTCAAGACCCTCTTTGAAGGAAAGATTGGGACAGTCACTTTTGGAGATGGAAGCAAATCTGTGAATCGAGGCATTGGAACTGTGGACATCCCAGGATTACCGGTCTTTGAAGATGTTTGGTATGTTGATGGACTGAAGGAAAATTTACTTAGCATCAGTCAGATTTGCGACAATGGACTGAATGTTCTCTTCACTTAGTATGAATGTGAGATACTTGATGGAGGAGGTGATTGTATGTGTGTTGGTGTAAGGACAAAGTGGACAACTGTTATGGATTGACACCAAGCATAAGCAACAAGTGTTTCAGTGCAAAGATTGATCAAGTTGATTTGTGGTATCAATGGTTGGGGCATGCAAGTCATAAGCGGTTAGAAAATATTTCTAAATGTGATGCTGTTGTTAGTTTACCTAAGTTTGAGAAGATAGATAAGAGCATATGTGGACCATGTCAGATAGGTAAACGGATAAAGTCTAAACATCTGTCTGTGGCTAGTGTTCAAACTTCAAGACCTCTGGAGTTATTGCACATTGATCTTATGGGTCTTGCTCGAGTTCAGAGTTTAGGAGGAAAGAAGTATATTCTAATGGTTGTGGATGACTTTACCAGATATACTTGGGTTGTGCTTTTGAAAGATAAAGTCGAGGCTCCTAAGAAGATGATACATCTGTGTAAGAAATTGCAGGTTGAAAAAGATCTTGTGATAGCCAGAATCAGAAGTGACCATGGAAGAGAATTTGAGAATACCAAGCTGGCTACCTTCTGCAATGAACAAGGCACACATCAAGAGTTCTCTTCACCTAAGACACCACAACAAAATGGAATAGTTGAAAGGAAAAATAGGGTCGTTCAGGAGATGGCACGTGTCATGCTACACAATAAAAAATTGCCAAAATCTTTCTAGGGAGAAGCGATTAACACGCTTGTCATACACTCAACCGGGTGTATTTCGGACCTGATTCCAAGAAGACTCCTTATGAACTCTGGAAAGGAAAGAAGCTGGTCGTTAAGTATTTCAGAATATTTGGTAGTAATTGTTACATTCTACATGATAGAGAGAACCTAGAGAAATTTGATGCAAAGAGTGACAAGGGATATTTTCTAGGGTACTCCTCTACTAGTAGAGCATATAGAGTGTATAATCTAAGAACCAAAACTGTCATGGAATCATCTAATGTTGTGATCAATGATGAAGTATGCCCAGAAGCACATTCGGAAAGTACTACTCTGGTTCAAGATAAGCCTATGGAGGTAAATGACTCACTTCCTGTTGATTATGTTGGGAAACATAGTGATGAGAAGCTAATGGTGTTGAATGATGCAATTTCTGTGCCATCAAGTCCTAAACCATCCACTTCGGTTCATGTGACTCAACAGGCTCAACATGAGTTTAGTCCTTCATCAGAACAGAAAGGTACATCCACATCTCTAGTTAAAGGTCCTTCCTCTAGAGTAAGGCTTAATCATCCCTCCTCAAATATATTGGGAATTCTGAATGATAACATGAGATTAAGGTCAAAAGCCTTAAGTGTAATTACACACTTATGCTATGTGTCCTAATTTGAATCGAAAAAGGTAGATGAGACACTTCAAGATGTTGATTAGGTAAACTCTATGCATGAAGAACTTCATCAATTTGTTCGGAATGATATGTGGGAATTAGTTCCTAGACCAAAGGGTGTAAATGTTATTGGAACTAAATGGATCTTTAAGAACAAGTCGGATGAACATGGCAATGTTATCAGAAATAAATCAAGACTTGTTGCTCAAGGCTACACATAAGTGGAAGGGATTGATTTTGATGAGACCTTTGCACTGATAGCAAGATTGGAATCCATTAGGATCTTGTTGGCTATAGCTAGTCATCCGAACTTCAAGCTATATCAAATGGATGTCAAAAGTGCTTTCTTGAATGGAATGCTGCAAGAAGAAGTATATGTTGAACAACCAAAAGGCTTTGTTGATCTTCACAGATCGGATGATGTGTATAAATTGAAGAGAGCTCTGTATGGTTTGAAACAAGCTCCACGGGCTTGGTATGATAGATTGATTGCATATCTCACCGAGCATGGCTTCAAAAGGGGATCTGCAGACACTACTCTCTTCATAAGAAAGGATAAGAACAATTTTGTTGTAGCTCAAATTTATGTTGATGATATTATTTTTGGTGCTACTAATGACTCTCTTGCTCATTCTTTTGCAGATGAAATGAAGGCGATGTTTGAAATGAGTATGATTGGTGAACTAACTTATTTCTTGGGATTACAGGTGAAGCAAACGGACTCGGGGATCTACATCAACCAAGCAAAATATGCAAAGAATCTAGTTAAGAGATTTGGACTGGTGATCTTTGCACATTCCAGAACACCAATGGCCGCCAATGCAAAATTAACAAATGATCCGTCAGGTGAGTCTGTTGTTGTTACATTTTACTGAAGTATGATTGGATGTCTTTTTATATTTGATTGCTAGTCGGCCTGATATTGCATTTAGTGTTGGTGTTTGTTCTAGATTTTAATCTAATCCTAAAGTTTCACACTTAAATGTTTGTCAAAAGAATAATTAAATATGTTCTTTGGAACTTGTGATTATGCATTATTTTATAGTAAAGAGTCTAATCTGTCTCTTGCTGGTTTCTCTAATTCTGATTGGGCTGGTAATGCCGATGATAGAAAAAGCACCACTGGTGGGTGTTTTTATGTTGAAGCTGATCTCGTTGCTTGGATGAGTAAAAAGCAAAATTATGTGTCCTTGTCTCTCGCCGAGGCAGAATATATTCTTCTTTGGAAGTTGTTGCTCACAACTTCTTTGGATGAAAAAGGTTTTAATCGATTATGGGATATCCCAAGATACCATGGTTGTTTCTTGTGATAACTCTAGTGCTATTGACATATCTAAGAACCATGTTCAACATTCTAAGACTAAACACATAGAGATTAGGTATCACTTCATTAGGGATCTTGTTGAAAGAAAGATTGTGTGTCTTGAGTATATTCCTACTGAACGTCAAAATGCCGACATTTTCACCAAACCTCTTGATAGAAGTAAGTTTGAGACTCTTCGTCAAGTAATTGGTGTGATTCTGTGTCCCTAATCTGTCTTGGCCTTCATGGTCCTTGTGCTTCATTGCTCTACCCTTTGTGACATTTGATCTTTGGTTTTTTTTTTTGTTTTCTAGGATTTGCATTGCATAACATTCATGCATTTCATTCTAGGTGTTTTTTTTTAATAAAAAAAAAAAAAAAAAAAAAAAAGGAAGAAAAAGGAAGCAAATTGTGTTTTGTACTATTCTTCTTGGTTTTTGAAGAACAAGGTTGGTCAATTTATTTTTACATAACATGTCGTTTGTACCTTGTTTAGCTTTGATGAGCTTACTTATTGCATTTTACTAGTTGAAGCTTTGTAGTGCATGTTGTGTGGGAAAGATGTTTATGGTTTTTTATTGCTCTGTCTTAATCTTGAAGTCACATGTTTTTTCTTGTCGAACTTGAACTTTTAGAGAAAGGCATAAATAACCATCTCACCACTGTTCATTAGCCAATCATGAACACCTTAGTGCATATCATAAGATTTTGTGCTCGAGAAAGTGTAGCACATGCACGAAAAGAACATAAGGTGAAGCCTCGGTTTAAATTGCTTAATACTTAAAATTGGTGTGTACTATTAGGCTTGATGCCAAAATCACATGACTTAAAATTGGTGTGTATATTATGAGGCATAAATTCAAAAAACTTACATGATTGCAAGCTTATAATCTAGGAGATGTGAGAGTTATATGATGTAACTCTTTAGGTGATAGTCTCTTTTAAATTCTTTGTGATGAATTTTGTAGATTTTGTGATTGATTGCTATTCACAAATCACCTTACATGTATCTTAAGCTTTTGCTAGTTGCACACACTACACGAGTTACTCTTTGCTAAACTTTGTACATGTTATTGTGTGTGTTTATGGTCTGACCAACCAAGTTTTGCAAATACTTTGAATTTTGTGCAAAATTAATTTGATGCTTGAAAATTTGTGAAGAATGCAAGAAGTTTTAACTTTGGGAATTTTGGGCTTAAATTCTGGTTTTTGAAAATCACATCATCACATACTCATGCATTTTGTTCTTTAATTTCCATGCTGTGAGTTGTTTCTGAATTTTTTTCAAAAACTAAGTTTTTCCTTCAAATTTAGTGAGCCTCTGCCCATTTCGATCGATCCATTCTATTTTTCGATCAATCAAAATTTTTTAAATATGTTTGAGAGAGCCTCTGACTATTTTGATCGATCGAAACCGATTTTCAATCGATCGAACTCTTTTTTTAAATTGTTTTGTTAAAGTCTCTATCTGTTTCGATCGATCGAGGCTGTTTTTCGATCGATCGAAACTTGTGAATCATGTTTTTTTTTTTTTGAAAAGTCAGATTGGACTGTTTCAAACTTACTTTTTCAAACTTTTCAATCTTTCCTCTCTCTCTCCGACTTGGCTAGGCTCCACTAAGGATTTTTGTCGTTTTCCTCCGAAATTTTTGCAAGGTTTTTGTCTCCCAAGGCCGGTAAGACCCTTATACCCTTCCTTTTGCATTTATTTTCTTGTTTTCATGCATAAACTCATGCATTTTAAGGAATTTTCAGAACTATTCATTTTTGGGATTTTTGTTGAATCAATCCTTTTTTCTGAAATTGATCATTGGGTTTTGCTTCTATATTGTTATATTCATGATATATGTTGGTTAATTTGATCAATTTGGGGATTTGTGAAAAATTGAAAATTCTAGGGTTTGTAATTGATCCGAATTGGGGATTTTGTTCAAATTAGGTTAAATTGATGAAATTGGCTTGTTCAATTGATGTAATTGGTCATTATTTTCTAAAATCTATCTTGTAAGATGATCAATTAGTCAATATCTTTCAAATTGATCAAGTGGTTTTCCAAAATTTGGGGTTTTTGTGTTAATACCTCTATGTTCAAGCCAATTTTGTGAATTTGAACTTATTTGGACTTAATTGCACTGCATTAGGACATGCATCATGCCATTTAAATTGTTCATGCATCATATAGATTTTGTTCTATATTTTTTTAATGTGCTAACTTGCTGTCTGCCCTTGGTATTTTTTTTTTTGTTCCTTTGCTTTGTGTTTTGGTCCTTATCCTAGCACCATGCCTAGGAAAACTAGAGCCCATAGGACCCCTTCCACTTCCTCCGAGTCTCCCTCTAGAAGTGAGGTGTTTAGGAATGATAAGAGCAGAGAGGCCTTTGAGACTTTGAACAGTAAGCGTAAGATTTGGACTAAGTGTGCTGTGGTTTTAGATGAGATTGATCTGGCCATTAGGGCTAACTTTGAGTCTAGAGGTTGGTTGCCTCTCTTAGAGATAGATCATCCACCCCCGTCCGCCCTGATTAAAGAGTTCTTCTCAAACCTCTCTTGCCACGTCTATGATTCCAACACCCTTGTTAGGAGTTGGATACGAGGTGTTGAGTTCACCATTACCCCTCGGGTAGTGGCCGAGGCTCTTGGGGTTTCGGTTGTTCGGGAGCCCGACTATCCCTATGATGAGTCGTTCTCCTTAGATGTTGTCATGTCATACATCATTGGGCCATCTATCCAGTGGGGTTCTGATCCTCGGATCACGTCCGCCGAGCTTACCGAGACTGCCTATCTTTTCTTTAGGATAGCGTGTCATTCGTTGTGGCTTATTTCTCATTTCCACACCATCCCTCTAGAGCGATATGTGTTTTTGTATGCTTTTGTTTCTGGTGCGTCGATTAGTTTCCCTCATCTATTCCTTCGTTCTTTGAACGAGGTTCATAGGAGTTTCGCCGTAGGGCATGAGCTTATTCATCCTATTTTCATTCATAGGATTTTTCTCTTTTTAGGTCTAGATGGTTTCCGTCCTGGTGAGCCTGTTCATGTTGTTGCTTCCATAGGTGCCACCTTTCTTAGACAGAGGGCTGCTCACATGCGAGTTGTTCCTTTGCGTCCTTGGGGTGCATCATCTAGTGCTGTTCCCCCTCCTCCCTCTTCTACAAGTGCTGATGATGCTGAGACATCCAGTGCTGCTGCTGCTGGTAATGATGTTCCTCTACCGACTACTTCGGATGATTTAGACATTCGACGTACGTTGGATCATGTCTTGACCGTTCGAGCGGCTCATGGACAGATTTTGGTAGACGTGCTTGATGAGATCCGTGCCTTGCGTGTGGAGTTGGCACAATTTAGACCACCTCCCTTTTGATGATGGAGTTTGTTTGACCTTTGGCATTCCATCACAAAAAGGGAGAGTATTTGTAGAGTTTTTGTTTTTAGGGGGAGAGTATTTCTTTGGTTGGAGCTTGTGGAGTTTAGATTGTATCTAGGTGCTTCACATTGTTTTTTACCTTTTTAGCTCTTTCCATGTTTTTGATGGGATATTCATGTTAGGGGGAGTGTTGTTTTTTTTGGTTCCTTATATGTTTCTTGTTTCAAACTTTTATTGATTTATATTTATGAGTTATTCATTGATATATGTCTTTATTGTGTGTTGTTTGAAATCAAGAATTTAATTTGTTTACTTGTATTTTTTCCACACATGCGGTTATGCATTTTGTTTAGTGTTTCAGAAATATACGAGGTTGATTCAATTTGCTTCTTTGTCTACACTTGCAAATCGATGGATAGTAGTTAGGATTGGATTTATTTTATGAGCATTATTTGTGTAAAGGGCTTTTATTTTGTAAACTTTGAACTTCTAGTTGTGTTTTGTCACGGATTGCCAAATCGGGAGTTTGTTAGGTTCTAAAGACTTAGGTATTTATGTATTTAGAACTCTAATATGTATTGTTAGCAAACCATGATCAAAACAATGTGTTTAGAAGTGTTCTTGCTCAAAGTTGTGCATTTATGTAAAGTTGGAATCGAGCTAATGCAGAAAAGTTTTATGCATTTCGGCCTGGATCGATCGATCGAAGCTTAGGCTGGATCGATCGAAGCTCGGGTAGAATGTTTTTTTCTGCAGATTTTCCAACTCAGCCCTAGTTGTGTTAAAACGTTTTAGGGTTTTCTAATTTGTCCTAAGTATAAAAGGCAAACCCTAGCCATGTTTTAGTGTTGCTCATATTGAGGTTTGTGTAAATCTCTTGTGAGATCTAAAGGAGTTTTCCTTTACACAAACTTAGGGTTTTCAAGGAGAAGATTTATCTACACCTTGATGATCAACTCGATTGCTGCCATTGAAGCTTAAAGAAAACACAAGCGGGTGTGCTTGTATCTCGTGGTGAATCCAAGAAAGAAGGAGTCCGTGGATTCGGAGTTTGCACGTGATCGTGTCGGTAAGTTCTACTGGTTGGTAGCAATAAGAAGTCGAGCGTGGGGGCTTATAAGTCTTATTGTATGAACTTCGATTCTTTCAAGATAGTGGATTCAAGATTACCTTGAGGATAGTTAGGTCAAATCCTCTCCAGGTTTTTATCGGTTTGGTTTCCTAGTGATCATATCTTGTGTTATTTATCTTGTGTTATTTATCTTTCCTTTGCTTTGCATGATATGATCTTTGTTATTGTGATAACCTAGATTTGTTAAATTGGACTAAGTAACAACTTGGCTAATTACCTAGGTTAAATCAATTGTTTTAAGGGGTCTAAAAACCATCACTTTCTACTAAAGGCCTCTTTCTCTTGCGGCTATTGTTAATGCTGATTTTTTGTGCTTTTAGTAATTATTGATGAGAAGTACTCCGGGTTGGGCACAGGGTATGGCACAATAGTCTGCGTAGGATGAAACTTGGACCTCGGAGAAGAGACAATCTGAACCTTTTGTGCCCAATTCTCTTTGAAATTTGACCGCGTCTTGGTTGGACTTCTTCGTAGTTGTCACGGAAGATACCAGAATTTTGAGGAGGAGAATGATAACAAATACACTCTACATGGACTCCCATTCCTTTCATGAAAGCAGTAGATTTTTTGGTGTAAAAGGTGGAAAAAAGATTTCACAAAAAAGCTCAACATGATTCCGATGACCTAGGTTCAAGTCCCGAAATTGCTCTTGCAATGACCTTGGAGGTCTGCAATGATAAAACCAAAGATGGTCAAACCTATTTTTGAATAAGATTCCTCTTCGAATGTTCGTCTATTACCATTGTGAAATGTCGTCATGATAACAATAATCGCTATAATCATCCTCCATTCCAAAAGCAACACATAGGCCAAATGTTGGAAATTCTAGACCCATCCAAAATGATATGGACGTTCCAACACTTTGATGGTTGAACCAATTTGGAATCTCATGTCCAAGTAGTATAATTACATATTCACTAACTTCTTGGGATATTCTGCTAGATAACTGTGGATCCATTGATATGTCATTTTTGACACCTAAACATGATATATTTGGTGGAAGCCCTAAAATTTCTCCAAACTGCATCATATTAGCATATTCAACAAATGACAAGTTAGCAAATCTACTCATGTATTTGTGAAGGAAATATAAATTGTTTCTTGATAACTTTGAGAGAGAGGGAGAGAGAGAAACACGAAGGAATAATTTACTTGATAATTGTGAATCCAACGAGTGGCAATTTGATGTAAGGACTTTTATTATACTTTGTGGAAGACTTGGAATTTCCAGAAGCTCATTGCACCTTTCGATAAAAATCATATGTAATCTCTCAAATCTGCCAAAGAATTTTAGGAGGGTAATAACATTGCTATCGGTGATGTATAAACTTTCCAATGAGAGGGGGCAACAAGAAGTCAATATAAAATCTATTTTAGCATGAATCTTAAAGAAACTAAGAGATAAATAATTCAAGCTCGGAAAAATATATAGGGAAAGGCCTTTATAAGAATCGCATGGTGGTCGCCTATCATTCTCTAGTTCCTTTGGAAAAGTGACATCACCATAAAGAGAGAGCCTCTCAATATGTTGCAATTTATAAATGCTACTTGGAAGATATAGTGAATGGTTTCCAAGCAGTAAAGTCTTAATCCCAATGAGATTCCCAAATGATGAAGGCAACTCACAAATACCAGTTGAGTGTAGTGCTAACTTGCCATAACATTCCATTTCTTGAGAAATATCGGGGAACTTCTTGAGGCTTGAGCAACCTGTAAGTGTTAAAGATGCGAGAGATTTCATCATGAGGTAGCTTGGAAGAATTTGAAGTTTAGTGCAATTGCTAAGTTCCCATACTTCAAGCTTTTGAAGACGCACAACGGAGTCATGAACCTCAACTAAATTTGTACAAGACTTAAGATCCAATTCTTTAATGTTTGGGGCCTGAGATAAGTCAGGTAATTTCCTAATGTATTCACAACAAATGTTACAAACCTATGGGTATAACTCATCCTTTAAAACCAGCTTAAATTGGGAAAGTGTTCAAAAGCTTATATACATATATTTAAACTTATACTTAATCCATGTAGAACATTAGGATCATAACAATAACTATCTATTTGATCTTTGGAAAATACTTAGGTTGTCTACAGGTATTGCTCCGAGCTTTCACATAAGGGTCCCACATGAGAGCCCGAAGCATTGCTCCGGGACTACCTAATTAAAAATTACCCTTGAACTTTATTGAAACCATACCGGTCATTATAATCAAACTTTTCACATTGCAAAATCTTAGAAGATTTTGCAGGAAGCCAAAAATTTCTGAGTATGAGCTTCCAATGATATTGCTTTTTTTTTTTTTTTTTTTTTAATGATTTCTAATGCACTATTGTGTAAAGAGAATGATATGTCCAAAATATTTTCACAATATTTTTATAACAGATCTTAAATGGCAGATTGTTACTAGTTGTTATTGTTGAGGCAAAAAAGTAATCTTAGTATTAGGTTTAAATTTGAATCAACAACAACTAACCACCTATAATTTGTTGTGAAAATTTTGTAAAAATGTTGTGGACATAACACCTCTCATTTTGTAAAAATTATATAGTCAAATTTGTAGTATCTTTAGCATTACTCAAACCATGAACCCAACAAAAAAATAAGTTATAAACCCAACCCCAATACAAATGGTAGATCAAAGTAACAGATGTAGATTGAATCATGAAAAATTATCTTATGACCAGATTTTATAAGACATTTTTCCCACAACAGGTGTAAATCTTATACATGCATGTCCCACATATATACCCGCAGATATCCATCTTTCACGCACTCCTACAAAGTTCAAAGAACGGCCCACACGTTTTTAACTTTTTTTTTTTTATGGTCACACGTTTTTAACTTTTCTAGAAAAGTAGCGATATCTTCTCTTTTCCTTTTTCTTAGGATTCCCCCAAAATCAATTCCACTACAGGCATGGACAGGACTTTTTGTCAAAACTCTCACTCTCTTTCAAGTCATATGGACCTACCAAAAGGAGAAATGAACGTGTGAAAAGCCTGAAAAGTCAATTGATTTCTCTATATATAAAAAGAGTCCATGCTTAAAGCTACAGTAACACAGTTATTGTAGATTTGGTTTATTCAATTTCCACTGTTTCACTTTTACTGTTTTTTTTTTTTTTTTTTGGGGGAGGGATGAGAGAATACCGTATTGAACACGCTTTTTATTTTTTATTCCTTTTATAGTTGTAGTTAATGCTTAAAGTTACCGTAGTTCTGATTTATCCAATTCCCACTATTTCATTTTCACTGGCTCTCTTTTCATTCTTTTCTTTCTTTCTTTTTTTTTTTCTTTTTTTTTTTTTTGTGGTGGATAATATCGTATTGAACACACTTTTTATTTTTTATTTTTTTTATATACATATGAGCTGTTACCCTTAAAAAATATATATTAACACAATAAATTGCTACAATATAACAATTGTAGAGGTGTAAATTCTTTATAGACCAAAATAAAATAATAAAATGTCATACTGGAACCCGCCACAACTAAAAATAAAAGTATTGTGAAAAAAAATGTGCGACATATATTCACAACATTTTTCACTATACCTTTATAACAAATCATAGATGGAAAATTGTTATTAGATATAATTTAAACTTATCAATGAAATTACTTTTTTGCCTACCAATAACAACCTGTAACAACTTACAACTTGTGATTTGTTGTGAAAATGTTGTGAATTTAGCATTTTTCTTGTGAAAATATTTAGACATTTTGTTGTCGTCATAATATTTTCTCAACTACTAAAGTGTCAATTATTTAAAAGTCAAAATAAAATATAACAAAATTATAAAGGTATTACGAAAATGTTGTACCATTATGTTGTGTTTCTAATTTTTTTTTTTTTTTTTTTGTTTAGTCAACTTTGTTGAGCCAAAATTCACTATTTCACATACAATTTTCTTGGGTTGACTTTGGAAAAGAGCAAATATGTCATATTGTTATTCTTTCAATTAAATCCTAATTAAAACTTATGATTCTTAAAGTATTCCACTGTGTAGTGGCTAAAATACTCCCACTAAATTTTAACATCCCAAAACTTTTCTTCATGTATTTTGAGTTTTAAATGGTAGTAATGCTTGGAATGTTGTAATGTTAATATAAGGTGTTTTATTTGTTACCTAGAGAACATTGATTTTCTAGGTTTAAATCTTTGAAACTTATAATTTATCTAATGGAAAATTTGATGACACATGTCTTTTGTTATCTTTTTGTTTTTTTCCTTTTCTTGCCTAAAATCGGTGTTCAAAAAAACTAATTAAGTTAAAGATTTTACATAGACTCATGTAAAATGATAAAGAAGAAAGTATGAATGACAAAGTTTTCATTGTGTATGATTAAAGGTATTTGATGAAGAGTTTCAATTGTAACAACATCATTTATTGCAAAAATTTAAATATTGTGACAAGGTTTTCTCAAAACTCAGTTGCTTATTATTGGAAAATGATAATATTCGTTATCATTCTTAGAAGTTTCTAATGAGTGAATATTGCTCTTAGCAAATAGGTATCAAAATTCTTATACAAATGAGATTAACCTAGTATAACATACTTTATATATATATATATATATATATATATATATATATATATATATTTAGTTTCATACTTCTTCAAACAAAAATTACATTTTAATTTTCTCACTCAAGAGGTAGCACGTGCAGTAGTATATATAAAAAGTGTGAATGCTTAAAGCTATAGTAGTAGCTACAGTGTATTTGGTTTGTTCAATTCACACTATTCACTCATCACTAGCTCTTTTTTTTTTTCTTCGTAATATCACCTCTTGAACCTTTTTTTTTTTAAAAGACATATG
Source organism: Quercus dentata (assembly GCA_028216015.1). Classification (NCBI taxonomy): domain Eukaryota; kingdom Viridiplantae; phylum Streptophyta; class Magnoliopsida; order Fagales; family Fagaceae; genus Quercus; species Quercus dentata. The sequence continues at coordinate 493,304 of CP116448.1, forward strand.
AGCAGATAGTTACCGGTTTATATATAATAAGTTAATAACACAAAAAATTGTTACAATATTTTCACAATTATTGAGGTGCTAATTCCTTATAGGTCAAAATAAAATATCATACTAGAACCAACCGCAACTAAAAATAAAAGTATTGTGAAAAAAGAAGTAACACATCCACATTATTTTTCACAACACTTTCATAACAAATTATAAGTGGTAAATTGTTAATGGTTCTAATTTAAACTTACCAATGAAATTACTTTTTTGTCTACCAATTACAACTCGTAACAACCTACTACTTATAATTTGTTGTGAAAATGTTATGGACATAACATTTCTCTTGTGAAAATGTTAAAACATCTTGTTGTCATCATAATATTTTCACAACTATTGAACTATCAATTCTTTACCAATCAAAATAAAATATAACAAAATTATAAAAGGTATTATGAAATGTTGTACCATTCTGTTGTGTTTCTAGAATAAAAACTTCCTCTTTGATTCACTATTTTCTAGTGAATTTGGCATATTTTGGGAAAAGAGTCTTTGGGGCCTTTTATAGTGATCATAGAGGGGTGTAAAGCAGCTCCTAGCCAATGTGGGATTCACTCTACATGATTTTACATCAAAACATTTCCATACGGGTGTTCTAAAACCCTACATGTGCGTGCATACTCGAGGTATGCATGCGCATGCTTGAAGTATGAATACAAATGCTTAGGGTTCCTGCAAGTTTTTCTTTCACCAAAACATTCTTCAAGCTAAAGATTTACGTGATTGGGTCCTAAACCAACCTTGGGCTTCTAAGTGATGTTGTCATTGGGGTATAGAGGCTCGAGTTGTAAGAGGTACAAAACGAGGTATCTACAACAGGCTCACCCCTAAAATCACTATTTTACCTATCAATAACAATCTGCCACATTAGCAGGTGAAATTTTTTTTAAGTACTTAAAAAGTTAATTAAAAAAATTATTTAAAAATGACAAAAATCCTATATTTCCAAATACAACTCAAAAGGGACATTTGTTTGTTACGAAAATAATTTTAAAAGAGAGTAAACTGAAATATCACTTACATATATATCATTTTTTATAAATTCATTTCTAGAAAGCCTCATAGAATTTAGTTTTTTTTTTAAGTTGATTCCTTATATGTAGGAAGGATCTTTTATTTAGAGAATTTAATTATTTTTTTCCCTCTTAGAGAGAGAAAAAAAAAATCTCTATTAGGTGGGAGAGCTTACAAATATAACAAGGTAAAAAACATTTCTGGCCCCTAGCTTTGCCCATGCCTAAATGGTAGCGAGACAAGTTTATTGTGAAAGAAGACTTAAAGAGAGAAAGACCATAGCATTGGGTATTTAAGGCCCTATTTGGTTCTCACATCACCCATATCTCATAACTTATAGCTCATAACTCATAATTCCTCATTTTTTTTCTTAACTCATTCCACATCCTATTTGGCACTCGAAATCTCTTTTGTTTTTGGTTTGTAAAATGCAAATTTTCATTTAGTTGGTGGGGCCTATAACAGAATGGCTACCCACGTGAGCCAAAAATTAGAATATCTCCTGCCACAGCAACCAAACCCATAAACCACAAATAGCAAAAAAAACCCCAAAACAACACACATGAACTGAATAAGAGGAAGCCATTGACCTACAAAGGCTCACTCAAGTATTCCGCCCTAAACCCAAAGATCGGTAGCCTTACCCTCTCCCAAGATTGGTGGCCATTTCTCTCTCCCATGTAGTGTGGATTTCCTCAAGTGGGTACTCTCTCTTCCCTCTTTCTCTCTCTGTCGCTCTCTCACTATCTCTCTCACTCTTGTTTAAGGGTTTGGTGAGTTTCTTGATTCTAGATTCAGTGTGTGTTTGGGGAAGAAATTTGTGGATTTATGCGTGGATTGTTGTGGGTTTGACCTAATTTGTCGTGTATGTGATTATGGGTTTGTGTTTGTGGTTTTGATCAGTACTTTGCTCTAATCTATAATATTTTGATGAATTCAATAAACAAAAATGAGGACACCATGAAAACATGAGTACTTTACTATTTTGAAGTGAAATGTCAAAACTTTACAATCAAATATTTCATACTTCAAATTTTTTGCTTTCGATTATCCATTACATTTCTTTCATATTTGACTTTGATAGTTAAGGAATCAATGCAATAATTTATCTTAAGAACTAAAAATAAAAACATCAAAGAAAAAATACAAAGTAGCTCAAAGAGCTGTCTTAGGTGATGAAGAAGATGAAGGAAATGAGATGAGTTTGATGTTTTATGAGAGGCAGAGTGTTAGAGTGAAAGTAAAGAGATATGTTTGCTACCCAAAGAGCCATTGGTGCTTATTAATACAGTCTAACTTGATGGAGACAAGACAATGGAGTGGGTCTCACCTGTATTTGAAAACTCCCAAAATTTTTTCTCATATCTCATTACTTATTCTCAATTTTTTGAGTGATGAGTTATGGGAATTGAGAACAAAAATCAAACCAATCAATAACCCCAGTGGTGGGGCCCACAAAATTTGAGTGATAAGTAATGGAAACACAACAAACTAAACATAGCTTAAAACATCCAAGTTTCTATTATAGCCCCTAAAACAACAACAACAACCAGAAAAAAAAAAAAAAAAAAAAAAAAAAAAAAAAAAAAAGGCAACATCCGAGTTACTATTCTTTAAAAAATATTAGACACTTGCTACAGTAAAGTATTGCTTATAGAGATTATTGTAGCAACTTATATTTTTTTTAAATTTGTTTTTATTCTCTCTCTGTCTCTGTCTCTCTCTCTCTCTCTCTCTCTCTCACACACCTCTATCCTCTCTCCGTGGGCTTTTTTCTCTCTCTCACCTCGATCCCTACTCCTCATCTAACTCTCTCTCTCTCTCTAATTTTCATGCTAGTGGTTGGGCTTCCATGTCGATGGAATCGAGACTTGCAAAGATCGAGTTGGTTAGGTCTCCTCCGATCTACTGGTTGTTGGGTGTTGGTTCGGTGGTGGTTGTGTTGTGCGCTTTGGTTTTGATTTTGGAGGTTGTTGATTTAATGGGTTTTGGTGGTTGTTGTTGATTGTGGCATGGTGGTAGCAATTGTAGTTAATGTGGCTGATTGTGGTGGTTGCTTTGGTTGCTAGTAGTGGTGGTTTCAATTTTGGTTGGTGGGGGTAGTTGAGTTTCAGTGGTTGGGTTGATTTGGGTTTACAATGGTGGGTGGTGGATGGATTGATCTAGGTATGGGTTTGGGTTTTGGGTGGTGGGCGGTGGATTAGTTGTTCGGGGTTTGGGTTTTAGTGGTGGGTTTTAGATGCATATCTTACTTCCTTCCCAAGGCAGTCACCTTTAGCACGAGCCAAAGATAAGGTTTTGTAGCCAACGTTTCCTCTTCCTCTGGTCACGACCACTCCACATGTAAGGTCCAGATCCAGCCACATCAACATTCTCCCATGCCTTGGCTAGTATATCGTACATTAGCCCCCCGATTGTCAATGGCGTTTAATGGCGAAGGCCTTTAACAATCACATTGTTTTAGGCATTTACACTTAAGCAATTATACCTTGTGACATTTGAACATGGACACGTGGCCTACGGGGGTGCTTTTAGCCGTTTTGGTGTCTCTTCATTTCCCGCATTTTGGCGGACAGACATTACTCCTCATAAATGTTGTGTCTCTTCACTTAACTGCAGTTAGTGAATTAAATAGGAATGATTTCTTCTTCATTCTTTATTCCTTCAGTATCTTCGTACAATCTTTTTTCTCTCTCAAAAGAAACCTTCTGTCACCCCAAAAAAAATGGCAAGTTCTTCTTCTTCTGCTGGTTCTAACTCCCCTTAAAATGACTCCACCTCTTCCGCTAACGGTTCTTCCCTCAATGCACTACCACCCAGCCCCGAGATGGCACCTCCCTCTCCCCCTCAACCCTTGACCATCCTTCCCTTCCCCCTTGAAGTCTTTCTTCCCAACGAAGTTCAACCATGGGAGGTGAATGAAGAAGATGAAGAGGTGAACTCTGAGGAGCTTCGGTTGAAGGCCGAAAAGGATCTTGAAGATGCCGCTTACGAATACTTCATGGTGTCTTCTTCCAAGCGCAAGAGAAGGATAGGGTCTTCCAAGAGGGCTCTGACTCAAGCACTTCCTCTAAAGCCAAGTCTGATGCTAACTCTGAGGAGTCAGAGTCTTCTGACAACTCCGACTCTGGAGATGATGAAGGCGAAAAAGTGGAAGAGGACATGACTCTGGATTACCCTCAAGAGGATTCTGCCTCCGAGGTTGATGAGGATGCCCACAAGCCTCGTTCTCCTTAGATTGAACCCGCAACTTTTCTTTTGTGCTTTTTGTTTTATATGTAAGCCATATTACTAGCTTAGGTTGTAGGATTTTAGTTTTCCTTTAAAAATAGCTATTTTATTTTTGTTTTTACTTGTGTTTTTATATAGTAAAAGGGTAACAGGTCACAAGGACCAAATCATATAAATCCCCCTTTCAAATTTTGTAATGTTTAAACATAATTTATATATATATAAAGTAGTTTGTTTTCATTATATGTTTACAAATGCATATTTACATTTATGTTATGCTTTATGTTTATTTCATTGCATATAAAATCCCTAACACAAAGGCACAGAATTTAAACATATCAATTAACAAAAATGAAACAAAGTAAAATCAACTGTTGGTGAAGGGTTGGGCCCTTCCACTTTGTCTCGTGAAGGCGTTTCCTTGGTTTTCTCACCATCAACTGCTCCTTGTCAAAGATTCAATTTTTTTTCCTTTGTTGACACATGTCAAATTTTAAATGACACCTCATTTTTTGAATAATCTCTTCTTAGAGGGAAAAGAGTAACTTCCTAAAGTATAAAAGGAAAATAAATATTTCTTCCCTTATTTCTCTCATTCCTTTCTTATCCTCTTCTTCTTCTTCAACCCGAAACCCAAAATCTTTCCCAAACACAAAACCATAGGTGTCAAACGTGGTCCGAGATCTAACTCTACAAAAATTTTAGAACCTTCACCCTTAAAAAACACTAGGCCATTTGTTGGGGGAGATGAAAATCCTTCAACAAAGGAACAATGGATTATTCCTCCCTTCTTTGAGGATTATCTGTTTGACAAAAGTCTCGATTAGGACTCATTTCTTTGTTTAGAAAATCCTCCCTATGCAGCATGTGGGGAACTTGATGATCTCTTAACAATGGATCTAGATTTGAAGCACATTCCCGGACTTGGTACTTGCAGAGGGGATTTTGCTGCCACTATAGATGTGGTCTTCAAATCTCATACTTCCATTTCCAGAGGTTGGAGAAGTTGGTGTTAAAGGGTGTTAGCTCATCCTCCCTTCATGGACATTCTACAAAAGGTGCATCTAGTGCACACAAGACTCGTATTTTCTAGTTTGGAGATTAGCAAGGACAGTGAAAGCCTTCTCTTGCTTTTGTATCGGTGGAATTCCACTACTCACACCTTCTTCATAGGGTGTCAAGAAGCCTCTCCATCTTTAAAGGATGTCTATGAGATATTGAGACTTCCCCTGTTTGAAGATGGTGAAGTAGTCAACATTTCTTTGTCTCCTGATGAAGCTGAAGCCGTGAAATTCCTTGAAGATGCAATGAAGAAGACTTTAAAGAAACTAGTTCTAAAGCCAGTAAGAAAAGGAAAAGCCCCAGACAAGGAAGCACCAGAAGACACAAGTATTGGCGGGGACAAAGGCTCCAGAGCCAACTTTTGGGGGTGGATCAGGTACTTTTGGAGGGAGTATGCTGATGGCGTAGATGAGGAAGCCAATGTAGATTCTCTAAAGGAGGGCACTGACTATGTCATGGGAGAAGATAACTCAAGCCCCTATGAACTTGAAGCTTTTATTACTTTCTTGTTATCTCGCCATATATTTGAGGGATATCCTCATGACAAAATTTTAAGTAGGCATTTCCCTCTAGCTATTAAATTAGCCAAAGGACATTCCTTTTCCCTTGCTCCCTACTTTATAGGAACTTTGTATTCTCATCTGGATCATTTCACTTTTAACTTGCAATGCTCATGGGGTAGATTTCAAGTAAAAACCTTTGTACCTATTGCATTCTTACAAATGTGGCTGTGGGAACACTTTAGGAACTATGCCCCTATCCCCAAAGCTTTAAACTCTTATAAAACCAATATGCCATCATCCTAGGGGTTGCCACGTTCTTGGCTTGGAATAAGATGGTAGTGTCTTCAAATAGTTTTCTTAGCAAAGTATTAAATGATCCTACTAATTGGATAGCTAGACCCTACTCTACCTTGGAGGGTGGGCTTCCTTCACTATTTACTTCTTTATAAAGTGTCACTGTTTCTCGCTACAGGGATACTCCCTGGTCCAAAAATGAACTTTCTTTTGTTGCCTATGCTTTTCCTTTTCACTTTCAAGCACGTTTTCAAGAAGAATATGAAACCCAAGTTTATAATCCCCATAGATTTGCCTGCCAATTTGGTTTTGACCAAGGCGTATTAGGGCACCTTTCTACATTAGCCTTGCCTGCTGTAGTGGCCACCTTAGGCTTTAAAAAGGAAAATCTCATCAAGATACTGGTATCAAGTCCTGAAATCCCTTTTACTTCCCCCACCATAGCTAGACTACCCTCGCCCAAGTTTAAATCATGGTGGTCTAATATTAGGAAACGTGTTAGGAATTTTGGAGCTAGTGATGCCCAATGGGTGGATGTCCCACTTATCTTTCAGGGTGATTTGACTTTGAAGCTCCCTACCAAAGCCAAACTTTTAGGCACCAGGAGGAAGAAGAATACAAAAGTTTCTTCTGTAAGGAAACCTAAGGTGCAAACTTTCTTTTCCATGATGAATTTGCTTTGTAATGTATTCTCTTAATCAATGACGCAAGTAACTTTTTCTTTCTTTCTCCCTTTTGAGCTTTGATAGGTTATAGAATCTGTTCCTCAAGCTCAACCCAAAACAAAAGTCATTCCTTCAACCCAAGAGGCTTCTGTACTAGAAATGACTTCTGATGAGGAAACAGAATCCAATCTTTGAAAGGGGGATTCAAATCGGGTGTATGTCAAAATCATCAGAAAAAGAAGACTTCACGAAGCTACCTCCAAGGACCAAGAGAGTGAAAGCACCCCAGACAGACTCGATCCACTATTCTCATTACTTTCTCCGATTTGAGAGCAACATGTTCTCATTTGCTCTCAAAATATCCTAAGAAGATGTAGGATACTAACAAGTGGACACTATCTCTTAGGGGCTTTCTTTTGGGGAAAATTGGGTCCATAATGTCCCAACTACAGTCAAAGGGCAAAGAGGATTGTCCGGCTCTTCCCCTTGATGACTTCCTTTCCACACTAAGTGAGGCCGAGGACTTAAGTGTCAATGTCAGGTGGCGAAAGAGCCGTGTCACCGCATTAAGGGACTTAAAGAAGGTGGGACCCTCTGTTCATGCTTCCTTGTCCTCACTACGCGAGTTGAGAGCCAAAGAAAGCTCTTCTATCAACAAAGCAAAGGAGATAGAGTTAGCTTTAGAGGTACATGGCACTTTAATCACTCGGCTCCAAGAATCTATTAAGAGACTTCAAGTGGAATTAACATCCAAGCGGGAAGCAAGTTCTATCCTTCAAGCTCAATTGGAAGGTGTCACAGCAAAATGCAGTTCTTTGAGGCAAAAAATTGAGAAGTTGGAAGGCAAGCTAGGAGCTCTGAGCCACCTAGATTTCTCTTTTGAAAACATCAGTTCTCTCATAAACATTATCTAGTTTTCAAGTTGTAATATTTTATGGTCCTGAAGGGCCACGTGATTGTATTATAAACTTTCCTACACTTTATTCAATTAGGATATTAAACTTTGCATGCATATCATGAACAGTAGAATACGAAGTAATCGAATAGAAAGACTTTGTTTATAATGATACAAGTATTGTGGAACATAACATTAGTTTGACATCATGGGTACAAAAAGATATTTTACAAGATTAAGCATAATATTTCTTAAGGTAAGCTCCGCTAATGGGGCTATATGCCTTTATACCTGCTTGATCCTTGAGCCAATAATGTCTAATTTGATGTGCTTCTTCCACAATGTAAGGTACCTCCCACTTTGGGGAAAACTTATGCTTGATGACTTTAGCCACTCCTTGTACATGAGGAGCAGTTTTCCAAACAAGTTTCCCCACTTGAAACCTTCTTTCTTTAACTTGGCCTTCATGCCTAGCCTTCATATTGGCTTGGTAAAGGCAGTTATGAGAGGTAGCATTATCGCATTTTTCTTCAACAATTTCCAAAGCAACTTCTTAGGGTACTCCTAAGATCTCTGCTAACTTCACTGCTAGCCTTACCAAATCTATTGGGATGATAGCCTCAATGCCATAGACTAGAGAAAAGGGTGAAGCTCTTGTAGCTTGTGATTTGGTTGTCCTATGAGCCCATAAAGCTGTAAGAAGCTCTTCTTTCCATCCCTTTCCATTCTTCTTAGTCATTTTTCCCAATATTTTCAACAGTCTTTTGTTAAAGGCCTTAGCTTGGCCATTTCCTTTGGGATAATAGGGTGTTGGTGTCGTATGAGAAATGGAGTACCATTATGTTAAACGGCGTACATCCTTGTTTAGGAATGGCTTGCCATTATTAGAAATGATTTTGGTTGGTACCCCAAAATGACATACTATATTCTCCCTCAAGAAATTAGTCACTGAGCAATCCATTGCTTTCTTCATGGCCATGACTTCCACCCTCTTAGTAAATAGCGCAGTGGCAACCAATATCCATGTACATCCTTTAGAAGGGGGATTTATAGGTCCTGTAAAATCCAGCCCCCAGCTGTGGAAATGATATGAAGCCATAAATGGATGGAGACTCTAATGGCTAGTGTGTATCTCATCCCATCACCTTTGGCATTCTTGACACTTCTTAGCAAAGTCTTAGGCATCTATTTGCATTGTAGGCCAGTAGTATCCCTAGTGTAAAGCCATTTGCCATAGCCTTATCCCACCTGGGTATCCTATTGGCTCTTCTTCGTGCAAATCCGAGAGAACACCATTGACCTTTTCGGTGGGAATACATACCATCCACCTTCCTTGGAAGCTTCTTTTGAACAAATTCCCTTCTACTACTTTGAACCTTGTCACATATCTTTTTAACTTTTCTCTCTTCAACTGATCAATAGATAGTATACCTTGTAAAAGGTATCTCAAGTACGGATCCTACCAATCTTCTTCTAACATTTCACCATTAAGCACCTCTGACTAGTCCGGAGGAACAATTGAACAAGTCTTGCAACTCCTTTACTCTTCCTTAACATCATTGGTCATTTCTCGCCAAAATACCCCTAGCCTTTGTAATCTTCTATACATGCTGACATCAAGGTCTACACCACAAAATGCAACCATGTCAACCCATGTCAACCTCGCCTTGAGACACACTTCATCAACAACCCCTCTTCTCCTCTAAAGAATAAATTCCTATTGATCTTGAGGAAGTCCTTCATATTTAATGGTAATTCTGACCTAATATACTTTCCCCGAGTCATTGCCTTCAACAAGGGTTCTTGCCAATTTTGAGGGAGGCACAGCTTATCCTGGACCAGACTAGGTTGTTTCTCTACTCGAAGCGTCATCTTCTCCTGGACCAAACTAGGTTGTTTCTCTACTCGAAGCGTCATCTTCTCCTTCTTTAGCACAAACTTGGTGCCTAGGGTAGCTAACGAATCAGCCAGCTTGTTTTCATTCCTACTAATCACCTTGTATTCTATGGAAACAAAGTGTTTCATAAGCTCCTGGACTGTAGCTCTGTAAGCAGCTAGACTAGGATTCTTCACTCCATAGGTTCCCCCAACCCGCTTAATGACTAACTCAAAATCTCCTAAAACCTTGAGCTTCTTTATGCCAAGTCTTTTGGCAGCCTTCAATCCTACTAACAAGGCTTCATACTCTGCTTCATTATTAGAACAAGGGAAACGTAGCTTGTAAGCAAATGTATGTTCCTCCCCTGGTGACTTCAATACCACTTTTATCCCTCCCATTGAAATGTAGACGAGCCATCAAAATGTATTGACCACTCTTGTTCCTCTATCACCAAGATCTATTGTTGGGGAAGTGAGAAATCACTTGTCCCAAGAAAGTTAGCTAGCAGATCAGCCACTGCCTGGCCTCTGATGGCAGTTGGTCTTATGCACTTGATATCAAGGCATGTCATCAAGATGGCCCAATGCACCATTCTCCCCAACAATTGAGGGTGAGTTAAGAGATATTTCACAGGATTGCTCTTGGTTACCAATTGTACACAATGCCCTAAGAAGTAATTATTGAACTTTGACACAGCGAAAGCTAAAGATAAACATACATTCTCGGTAATTGAGTATCTTAGTTCTAGTCCCTTCATAAGCCTACTAATATAATATACTGGCTTTTCCACCCCTTCTTGATCCTAAGCTAACAATGCTCCCAAAGATTGCTCTGTGTTGGCTATGCACAACAAAAAGGTCCGAGGTAAAGGAGCCACCATTGTATAAGGATCCACCAATATTGCCTGAACTTTCTTGAATACTTTTTGGCATTGATCACACCAAATGAAGGTCACCCCCTTCTTAGTTTGCTCTATCAAAGGCTTGAGAATTTCAGCTAGTCTTGGAATAAATCTACTCAAGTAAGAAACTTTTCCCACAAAACTCCTCAATTCTTTCAAAGTTGTAGAGGGGCTAAGTGTAGCTATTGCATTGGCCTTTGTAGGGTCCAAATTAATCCCCCTATGAAGAACAAGAAAACCCAAGAACTTCCCCGAGGATACCCCAAAAGCACACTTAGAGGGATTCATCCTCAAATTATGCTCTCTACATCTTTCAAAGACCTGCCTCAAGTACAACAAGTGCTCAAACGGGCTCTTTGCCTTCACCACAAGATCATCAACGTAATCTTCTACCTGTTTATGTAGCATATCACCAAAGATCAAGGTCATAGTTCTCTGGTAAGTAGCACCTGCATTCTTTAACCCAAAAGGCACCACCTTATAGAAATAGTTCCCAAAAGGTGTTCTAAAGGCGGTTTTTCGATTATACCCACTATAACCATCCATGAAGGAAAAGCGTTCATGACAAAGAACTCGCATCCACCAAAATATCAACATTGGGGAGTGGGAATTCATTTTTGGGACAAGGCTTATTGAGATCAGAAGTCCACACTGATTCTTATCCGGCCACCTTTCTTTTTCATAGGAACTATGTTAGTCAACCAACTTGGATATTCAATTTCTTTTATGAACCCCACCTTCAAAAGCTTATTCACCTCAGATTTTATCTTTTCTTCCACATCTAAACGATACTTCCTTGGTGGTTACTTCACGACTTTGCATTAGGATCCACCTTTAACTTATGTGTTACTAAGCTCGAACTCAAACCTGGTATTTCTTGATAACTCCAAGCAAAAACATCCTTGTATTCCCTCAACAAGGCTATCGACTTCCTTCTTTCTTCTTCAAACAAACCCTCATGGATTTTGACCAGCTTTTCTCCTCCTTTTCCACCATTCAAATCAATCTCAACAAGTTCCCCTTGCACATTTTTGACAGCGTCATTCATGTATTCAGGACCTTCTTTCACAAGCTCTTGAGCTACATGAACATCTTTTAGTTGTTGAGTCAAATTAGGAGGATTAGGCTCACCATCCTTTTCATCCCCATCCCCTGGCCGTAAAACTCAAATACCACCTTGCCATCAGGCCTAGTGGTTCTCCTTATCTTGGAGGGCTTTTTCGATTCCACAACCTCGCCATCATCTTCTTTCTCTCCTTGCAAAGTAATGGGGTTAAAGGGAAAAATTTTGTTTTCACCCTCTGTCTCATACTCCCGATATAAGGCTACTTCAGCAAAATGGAGTTCTGCTCTATCAAAAGGCATCCTATTGGCCTCAATGACCACCTGCCTATTCCTCTAGACAACCTTCACACATTGATGATATGTGGAAGCCATGACTTTATATTCCTTTAGCCATGGACGGTCTAGAATGATGTGATTAGAAGTATTTCCCTCTATTATATGCATGAGAGTAGGTGCTTGAATTGGCCCAACCCTAAGATCCATAGACATTTGCCCTAGGGTACATTGTTGCAAAGACCCTATCCCCGCTACCTAAAGTGGTTCTAGAATAATCCTCTCTCTTGAAATGCCCAAAGCATCAAATGCTGAGAAAGGAAAGATTTTTGGTGGATGTGCCAATGTCTACCAAGGCAATTTTTATTTGAGATGCTCCTGAAAAGGCAGTAGGTCTGTCGCCATCAACAACTCGATTGGCTAAATCTCTATTAGAAAAAGTGATCGAATCTTTTACTTCTTAGTATGCCACTTGCATCAAACTTTCTTTAATAGTCGGCACTTCGTTATTCCTTTCCATCACCCTGGTCAAGGCTTGGGCTCCTTCTCTTTTAGCCAATGGCCTAAGACCAATTCCTTCAAGAAAAGAATGTATCTTATCATCCTGTTGAATTCTTATAACCATCTCTTCATCTCGTAAAAGTGGAGGTGTTAAGCTATTGCTAACCATATTCTCAACTTCTTCTTCCATGTGGTCCTCATGACCCATGAAGAAAGTCATTTCCACCTCTAGCCTTCACATCCTTGGGTCTACCCTCTTTCCACCTTTGATAACCAAATCACCCTTGGCTATCCTATCATGAAAAATGTTCATCAAGGCATAACAATCCATGGTATGGTGATCACACCTCCTATGGTACCTATAGTAAAGTGGACCTCGATTTTCTTCATATGTAGATTCACGTTTGCACTCGGGTAACACCACCACATCGTCCTTTAACCAAGCTTCTAGGATGCTATACAACTCTTCAATAGAAACAATAAAAGTAGGAGGAATACTACCTCTCTCCCTCTTCTTACCCTTGGCTGCCTTCTTGGGCTTCTCCACCACAACAACTTCCACCTTCTTGCCTTTTCTCCCCCAAGGTTGCATAGGTTTATTTGTGGTCCGTGAAGTCAACCCCTTTAAAGGCTTCGTTACAAACATAGTTGTCCTCCTTAAAGCTTCTACAAGCCTTGTAAAACTAGAAATCTACAAATTCTCAAGATAAGGATGATATTCGTACAACATAACAGAGATGCAAGCATCTACTAGCTTTTCTTCATCCACGGGGTCATAACACAACAAAGAAAGGTCTCTAAACCTGCGAATATACTTCAATAGCCCTTTAGATAGCCTTTGCTTTTCTTGTTGAAGATTTTACAACGTGAGCTTCTCTTCTAAAGTAAAAAAATTCTTCATGAATTGCATTGCCATATTATTTCAGCTCAGAATCGACCCTAGTGCAAGGCTAGTGTACCAAGTAAAAGCACGACCTTCCAATGACTTGAAAAACTCCCCGAGCCTCAACTCATGATCATAATAATGGGTTGTCGGTGCATCTATGTACCACCTTATATGTTCCCTAACGTTCCCTGCCATGCCATCATACTTGGGAAAGATGGGAGGAGTATAGTTGGTAGGATAAGGCTTACCAGCTACTTCCTTGGAATGAGAGGGCCTGGTATCAATATAAATAGTACTCTTTGCTTTCTTAGCTTCGAACAAGATAGCAGAAATATCTTCCTTAGTCAGATAAGGAGATCCTCGAGGACCTTGACCACCTTGTGGAGGTTGAGGTATGAACGTTTCTTGACGTAAAGTCCGGAATTCACATGGCAGCCTAAAAGCATCTTTGAAGGTCCTCGATGGCTGTCACGATATTCCTGTTCTCGGGTTAATTAGCCTCAACAGAAGACTCTATACCCTCAGCATGCATGGATATGTGCTCTACACTTGGCCCTGCTTGCTAGTTGTCACCCGAACCAGGTAGTACTCCCGTCACTTTCTTCCTCGGAGGCATGAAGAAGATGAGAGTAAACAAAAATATACAAACCCACAGAAAACTCATTCAAAGATGTATATAAACCAGAGATTCCCCAATGGAGTTGCCAAAAATGTACGTACAAGTTAGATTTGAGCTTATATAAGAGATTAAATAAGTTATCTAACAGTACATCTAAATGAAAAAGCTTATGAGTGGTAAAGGTACAAGCTTTGACATCACAAAGGTTAGAGAAGGAGAAAGTGATTGCAAAAATGGTAAAGTTGACACAAGATGTACGAGGAAAACCCTAAGAAAGGGATGAAAAACCACAATTTAAGCAAGAATGTTCTTGCTCTGTTAAGCTTTTGTATTATATGTAAAGAAGTGGTAACTCTTGTACAAGAAGGGTGTTTTTCCTTAAAAGAGAGACCTTATTTTCTACCTTCCTATCTTATTAACTTTCTACTCTCTTCTCAAAAGATCTACTTGAGTTCTTACCCTAAAAGTCGAGCTACATGTTCCTCTTATAATCTAAAGAATATGGCTGAGTACAAAGACAAGTGTCCGGTCATCATTTCCTATTTTTGGACCTTTCCACAGCTAGGGTACTATTTGGTGACTAGAGGAGAAAGAAAATGCCAACATGGCACCGTGGCATGTGAGTAGGTGACTCTGCCAACGCTTGGGGAACAACTCTTGAGCAATGAGAGGGACATCGAGAGTCTCGTAGGTGATACACGTGTCTCTAAAGTGGTCCAACATGCACTCAGCCAATAAGGGATGTTCCCATAGCTGCTGACTTTAGAAAGTCACTATCTCCCTTTTGTGAGTGCTTAAGTACCATGTCAAACACATATCTTACTTCCTTCCCAAGGCAATCACGCCTTTAGCACAAGCCAAGGATAAGGTTTTATAGCCAACGTTTCCTCTTCCTTTGGTCACTGCCACTCCACGTGTAAGGTCTAGATCCAGCCACATCGACATTCTCCCATGCTTTGGTTGGTGTACTATACAAACACAAATGAGGAATACTCATTTAAACCGGCTTATGCTTTATTGAGGATCACAAGCTCAGCCAGCCACCCCAACTTGCAAAACAAAGACGGGCCAAAACCCAATAAATATGTGCTCAATTATGTTATATTAACTACTCATTCTTCTCATCGTTATTCAATGTGGGACTTTACTCACACTTGTACACTCAACAATCTCCCATTTACGTGTGAATCTCTAGCTTTCTATGGGCTTCAAGACCTCTTCATGGGTCATGAATAAGTCCTATTTGCTTCTCCTTGCCTAATGAGCTTTTTTTTTTTTTTTTCACTAGTGCATTATCCATGGGCCTTCACATGTCAACCCCGCATGTTCTTTTATCCTCCATGGGAACCTTGCACCTCACCATTTTCCAACACTGTTGTCCCTACTCCATTTGCGAAAGGGCTCAAAGTACATGCACCCTATTCTGCTCCGATGAGGAAAAAGGATCTTCGATATCCTTGTTAGCTTTGCCCCACACCACCATGAGCACTGATACTACTTGTTGGGAAGATAAACACCTTGGGGAGTTTCCTTAAATAATTAATATAACATATAGAAACACAATTTAACTCAAAAGCCCTAAACCTAATAGGTATTCAATGTGGGACTTCACTCACATGTGTATGTCCAACAAAACTTCCAAGAAGTTTATAGTTAATAATATAGTCTTACAACCTTGTTTCTTTATGGGAATACCATAACTGATTTTCTTTTCGTAGCCTTTTAGTATAAATCTTCACTCTTCACTTTAATTTGTTTTTTATTCAGTACTCTTCAAATAAATTCTCTCAAAATTAGCTTAATAATACCAATAAAATAATAACATGAAACAATGCACTGAAACATACTAGTATCAAAAACAAAAATAATAGGACCACATCGATCTAAAGCCCTGTTCATCTATTAAAACTTACATCAACACCAAAATATGTTGCTCCTACATGAAATGTTGCACATGCAATATCCAAACATCTCACACCACTATAAACAATACTTTCATTTCAACTATATTTATTCTATCTCAAAAAAAAAAAAAAAAAAAAAAAACTATATTTATTGGTTGACATGGAAAACTACTTTGCCTCGGATGTGCTTTAGCTTGTCCTGAAATTACTTCGTCAAACATATCTTTTGTTGATCCTCACCTTCAAACCATGTTTCATGTGAAGTATAATGGAGATACTCGGTGAAACAAGATGGCCTTCAACTATTTGAACACGATAATTCCAAATGATGGCGCTTGCAATTATTTTCATTTGAATGAAGCTTATATCCTTACCTAAACAAGTCCTTGCTCCGGCATTAAATGCTGTGAATTTGAAAGACGGTACATGCACTATTCGTCCTCGCTCGGAAATCCATCTCTCTGGCTTGAATTCCAGGCAATCTCTGCCCCATATACCCTCCATTCTTCCCATTGAGTGTAAAGAGTATAACATTCTCGTATTTGGATTGATACAGTGGCCACTGGGAAGAACATCATTTTTAGCTGCACATCTGTGTTCGAAAGGT
This sequence comes from Quercus dentata, assembly GCA_028216015.1. NCBI lineage: Eukaryota > Viridiplantae > Streptophyta > Magnoliopsida > Fagales > Fagaceae > Quercus > Quercus dentata. The sequence goes on from CP116448.1 coordinate 509,648, forward strand.
ACAGGTGGAAAAAGGCGTAAGGACTCACATATCGCTCCATGGAGATAAACTAGCTTGCTTAGCACATTTATATCTAAAACCCTCCACCTGTTGTCGTTGTCCACCAAGTGCTCTTTGATTTCTTCTAGAATTTTAGCTTCCACTGATGGGTGTGTTGCAACAAGCCAAAAAAGCCAAGTGAGTCCGGCACTGACAGTGTCTCTTCCTGCTGATATGAGATTAGCTGCAGTGTCCCTTAGAAACTTGTTGGATTTTGTAATACCACTCATTTCTCCTTCTTGTTGCTCCATAACCATAGCTGTCAACAAGCTGAATTCTGCTTCCTCCTTCTTCTGGGTCAGTTCTTCTGGCTTGGATGAGATGTGCTCGTATAGATGTCGATCAAAAATTTTACAAGCACTTAATAGCTTCTTCTCTGTTCCAATACGAAGCCATCTTGTTAACTTCCAACATCTTTGCGGCACAAGGTGTCGATATAACAAGCATTCCTCCACTTCATCAAACCCTTTTAAAAATTCAACTTCAGGGAATTCAATGGAGAGGCAATTGAGATCGTAACCTAAAACTATTAAGCAAGCAGTATCAAAGGTGAGCCGCTGAAAAACATCTTGTAAATCAACCTCAATTCCCAGACTTGAGACATGATCAAGAACTGGAATAAGGCTCCTTTCCACCTTTCCCTTGATAGCTTCCTCAAAATACAACTGGAACTTGCTCTGCCTTATCAACGAATGGAGTAGCTTCCTCTGGTTTCTCCACGAATCATTATCAGAAGTGAAAATTCCATCTCCTAGAGGTTCAAAAATCTCTCGGAACTTCGGCCCTTTTGGGTAATTGGAAAAGTTTTTGCTGCAAATGTGGTGGATGTTCATGGGATCGCTAGTGATCATGAAGTCCATGCCAGTGAACCATGGACCCTTAAACTCGACAGTGCCCTCATAATGTTTAAGAACGCGGGTTACGAACTCATGCACATGTGACGCGTGGAGAAGAAGGCCCGGGAGCATTCCAACTATCGGCCAGTTTGTGATGAATACGGCTTTATTCCATCTCCAATGGCACAGAGAAAGGAAGCATAAAAATATTGCTACTAGTATCTCTGGGTACAAAAGTACTATAGCCATTGGAATGGATAGAAGCTTTGTAGTTTCATAAAGTCCCATAGGTAGATGGCTTTTATAAGGATGCCTGGGTATTTTTAATCACCGCCAACTATTGGATGGTTACGTTCGTGGTTTGGTCTCAAAGCACGTGTATATCGTAGAAGAACTTTGCACTATTTGAATATTGAAGTAAAACGGTCAACCATAAACGTATGTAATAAAAATCCTCTTATCGCTTGTAGAAATCATCACCAGTTTTTTTATTAGAATAAGAAAAGGTTGCCTGCGTGATCGGTTGATGGGTTATATTAGTGTGGAATACTATGGGTATATCTTGTTTGAGTTCTAAATCTATTACAATTTTTATTAGACAATGAACATGATTAGTAGATTTTAAAACAAAATATAAATGCTGATTTTATCTTTTTTAAGGGTCATCATGCTATATGGATACTCTCATGTGAGCTTCTCTCTCACTTTCTTTTTTGAACTAAACCAGCGGGTCTTTTGGTGCCAAAGCCAATGATCTTGTGTGGGTCATACCCGAAGTCAATCGCCAGTGCCACTTTTGATCAGAATTTAATTTCTGCCAAAAAAAGTCGACATTGTTAAACGTCTGCAACACTTTTGACAAATTGGTGCCTAAGCCAATTAAGTTGTGTGGGTCATACTCGAAGAAGATAAGTCACCAATGCCACTTTTGATCAGAATTTCCTTTTAGAAAAAAAGAAAAACGACATTTTAAAAGGTTTACAACACTTTTGACAAATCGAACTACCTGCCCCCACATGTATGTATGTATGTTATCAACAAATTTCTTTCGTGTTTCCATGTTGATTCCCTTGCATTGTACTGTGGGGATGTGAATTGATGAATTTTGACGTTGGGGTTTTGTGTTAGTATGGTTCTGGGATTTTCTCGTCATATTGGCCATTCCCATAAAATTAAATAATATATGTGTGAAATTGAGGTGCTGAATTGAGAGGACTACGTAGTCAAACAGCTATCTTTTCAATCTATCTAACAAAATACTATTATTTTGGAACTGATGTCGAGTTCTGATTGGAACTCAACATTAATAATGTCAACTTCTAAGTTCTATGCATATTTAAGTAGAGTGGAACTCGACATTCCTAACGTCGAGTTCTACGAAAAACTTTCAAATAAATATATGTAGCAAAATTCGCATAGAACATGACATTGCTAATGTTAAATTCTGCTTGGAACTTAACATCAGGAATATTGAGTTCTAAGTTCCAAAACAATGATATTTTGCTATATGGTTTGAAAAGGGGACTGTTTAGCTACATAGTTTTAAAACAATGGTGTTTTGCTATACGATTAATTTGAAAATGGGATTGTTTAGCTACTTAGTTTAAAAATTAAGGCTATTTATAGCCTTTCTTGCACTTGAATTGACGTGTATAAACCTTCAAATAATACCGTGACTAATTATAGAATTGAATATAGGACTTTGTTTAGGAAAGAAATTTGGCGTTTATTTAAATGTGGCAAACGGGCATATTCAGGTCTAATTCAGGTAAAAAAACGGGTCATTTTAAATGGGTTATAAACAGGCCAAGTCAATCGAGTTGCAAGTCGGGTCAACCCATATTTTTCATTTTTTAAATGTATTTGCCATTTGGTAAATCATGCAGCAAATTACTAGATATAAAATACATTACTTTGAATTCACCACTCATATCAAGAACGAGCTTAGGTCAACAAATTAGTGCTTGTTCAATAGTTATAAAATTATACAAATCCCAACATTGCTAACCAAAACAAAACAGCACAAAGGATAATTAAAACAAATACACAAATTTTATTTCTACACAATATCAACATCCTAAAACATAAAGTAAAATAGCAAATGTCTTATTGGCTAGCTAATTTAACAAAAAAAATAAAATATATAAGAAATTTACAATCTTGAAAACTAATTTCATAATCTAATATCAACTGTGGTTGGCATTTTATTTCAATTTGAGAATATACATCAAAATTTGATTGTTTACTTATTTATATATGGTTTCTTTTATGAATATTATGTCATTGTTAAGTAACACACACTCTAGGAAATATTATTTTTTATTTTGAAAAACCATTTATTTTGGTCATGGATTGTTAAAAAATAGGCCTATGCATCCATAATTTATGTCAACTAGTCGCAGATCCGTGCATTGTGCGTGATAATTTTTTAGGTAAAATACTATTTTAATCCCTAAACTTTATAAAGAGTTTTTTTTTTTTTTTAAATAGTTTTATCATTTTTTTCATAATCTTGTCTATAATGTTTTTTACCATTATCATATATTTATTGGTTAATGATTTGCATAACATAGACATTAAATAAGAGGAAGAACTATTCATTAGATTTTTTTAAGTCATGGTGTATGAAGATTATGATTTTATATATATATATATATATATATATATATATATATATATATATATATATAAGTTCCCTAGTTAGAGTTTGATTAGTTTTAACTTTAAATTTTGTGTTATTATATTTAATTGTTGATTATTGATTTAGTTAATTGAATGTAATGATTGATTTTATTGTACTATAAAGTTTTCAATGTCCACTGTATAGCCATCTATTTTATTTCTTACTCCTCTTGACCACCTTTTTATTTTCCAAATAACGGTTATTAATTGACGTTTGATTTCATTTCTTTTTTTCTTTCTTCATTTATTCGTTTTTACTTTGTATGCTCCCTTGCTAGTTGTAAATTTTATGGTTATCAATAAGAAATAGATATCATGCATGGCTTAAATAGGTATAGATGTAGTTATGCTAGTGGTATGTCAAAGGTTTTTTTTTTGTAATTTTTCTTTCCTTCTAAATTTTCAAGAAAATATGAAAGGCATTTCTCAAGTTTGGTCTCAATCAATTAAGATATCCATAATATATTAACGAAAGTAATAATGAGCCTTAAATTTTTTTAATCTATGAAGTGGTTAGGTTAGTGGTATGTCAAAGTTTTTATTAAAAAAATAAATTAAAATAAATAATAATAATAATAATAAAATTAAAAAATTAAAATAATTCCAAGGAAATGTAAAAGGCCTTTTTTTGAAAAAAATTAACTGTGACTTTTTGAATTGTAGAAATATGATTGTTTTAATTACCTTGTTTATAGATTTCATTATTAAGTTATAAACATCTAAATTAAAGTAGATGAATATATAAATGCAAAATTATATGTAAAGTTACAACCGCACAAGATAAATATGTATAGATAATATTTTTATTATTATTATTCATGAATCATTATTTCATTGTTTACTTATAAATATCTAAACTAAAGTTTTTTTTTTTTTTTTCTGAAACAAAAATATAAATTAAAATAGATGAATATGCATGTAAAGGTAAAATTATATGAAAAGTTAAAACGCCCAAGATGTGCTCCATGCTTTGTGATCATGTTTGATTCTTACACAAGTTTGGGATGGAGACTCACAATGGAATTTTTAGAGGACAGATTAGCTTCGACAATTTTCAACCGCTTCTATCTCATGTCTTTGATTTTGAGTGCAATGCTGAACTTTTTGCAATGATGGCATGGACTATATGGTTTAGACGTAATGCAATCCGCTCAACACCTCCTGGTATCCCAGTCGATCAAATGCAGCAGTGTGTAATCGATTCCCCACTGGAATTTCGAGCTGCCTAGCCGAGGAAGCAACCAACACCACCTCGGCCACTGTCAAAATGGTTTCCGCCTGTTAAGGATTATTACAAGGTAAACTTCGATGGCACCGTTTTTAAGGAGGAAGATAAAGTGGGTATTGGAGTGATAATTCGCGAACTGTCATGGCATGGTTATGGCCTCATTATCTCAAAACATTCCTATCCCTAGAGACTCTCCCTCTTCTTTTTATCAATAATAGATACCCTTATCTTCAAATGAATTTCCTTATTTCAATTCAAATTTTTTTCATATATTTTGTCTCATCATTCTTAATATTCTCATTTTAGTTATACTCATTTTATGAATATGTTGCTTCTTAACAACCCAATATTCAGTACCAAAAGACATAGCTATTCTTTTATATATATATAAGGTTAAAATTACCAAGTCTAAGGTCAAACTAAAATTTATTTTATAATCAACCCAACTATGTATAATCTCTCTCTCTCTCTCTCTCTCTCTCTCTCTCTCTCTCTCTCTCTCTATATATATATATATATATATATACACACACACATAAAACCAAAATATCCGACCTCTCTACAATTTTCCACATCAGCATTATTTAAATAAAAAAAACAAAAAATCAGTAAAAAAAAATACATAACCTTTCACACGTTTAAACCATTTCTATTTTTGCAACTCAATTACCTATCCTACTGAAACACTACTAATCCTATTAAATAGTGAAAACAAAATCTAAACCCGATTATCTCTCTCTCACTCAAAAGTCAGAATCGTCGCCACAGTTCCTTCTCCCTCCGTATTTGTGTTGTTCCTTCCTTGTAACAACAAAGGTTCTATTCTTAATTTTTTTCTTCCATTCACTTTTTTTAGATTTAATCTTCTCGATTAATTTCGCTTTCTTATTGCCTCTCTCTTCCGTCTTTTCCTCCATTTGCAAAGATACAAGATTTTTTGTCGTCCCGCCAAAAATAAAAATTTGAATCAAGGTAATAGTTTTTTTCAATAATATATATATATACATATATATAAAATATATATTGTTTTTTTTCAATAATTTTTAAGCTCGAATATTCAAATTCTTTAATTTTTTTGGCTTTTTGAAAGTTTTAACATTTGAATTTTTGGGTTCATTTTTTGCTATAACTGAATTTGTCAACTATATAGCCATGGATTAGTCTTTTGACAGTAGCCACATCTTTCTCTTATATTTTTCTATTGTGTGATCAAATATTTTTGTTATGCTTTAATAAGTTCAGCTTTGAATCTTATACATGATACATTATACATTTATGCAAATTTTCCGTGCATTGCATGGATTAGCAACTAGTAATTACTAAAGCGATTGACTCATTTTAAAATTTAGTCTTATAAGGATATTTCAACCTTCTTGATCATTTTATTGAATACATATGGTTAGCGTGAACATATAACTCTAGCTAATGATGTCAAGCCAACTACAATTTATTATTTAATCTTTAAGGATGTAAATTACAATTTAATTATACAATTTCTTGGTCCATGTTTTATAATAGGAGGGTGTAACACCACCGAGGGGTATGGTCTAGTAGTCTTGAGTGATGCACAAGATACGCTGAGTGTGTGGTCCAAAGTTCGAGTTCGAATATGGACTCACTTGGGTTGCCTCCCTCAGCAGCTCAAGGTTCACTAATGTCCCTCGTGGGGCTGGGAAGTTATGGCTCACTGACTACATCACCATTTTCCTCCACAAGTTTAGACCATCTTCAGCAACACTTTATGACAATGTTGTAAGGAAGCTCATTCACACCTTACTAGACCTTATCAAACAAAGTTTCACCCCCCTCTTTTTTGACTTGGGTGTTAAATCCTATCTAACGTATGCAACACTATTGATAAATTGAACCACCTCACATGTTATCAAGCATTTTCTATCGTACTACCCATAAATTTTATTGTAATGGTGTGAATTGAATGATTTTACTCTAAGCCTTATTTCTAATCATATTTTTTCATATAATTTCACTCATCTATCTTAATATTTTCATTTTTTAGTAATACTCATTTTATAAATATGTTACTTAAAAGATTTAGATTAGCAAAGTCTTGTAATTAAGGTCAAACTAAAATGAATTTAATTTTATAGTCAATGAGTAATTCTTAGGTACTTATGGAGCACAAAGAATGGTGTTCCATCCTCTCGTATTCATGGTGGGGTCCACTCATTAAATTCATGGTGGAGTCCACCATGAATGTGAGAAAATGGAGCATAATTTCTCCATACTTCGGAAGTACCTAACAATTTTCATATATAATAAAGTGAATAAAAAGTTACGTGCTCATTGGGAAAGAAAATTTAGTCTTACAAGGATATTTCAATCTTTTTTTTTTATAACCTTTTTTTATTATTTTATTGAATGCATATGGTTAGCATGAACATATAACTCTAGTTAATGATGTCAAGCCAACTACAATTTAATGGGTGAGGTTTGTATCCAGTGTCCAGTTGCATTAGACCCATTGAGATTATAACATATGTCCGCTTTTGAACATTTGTCACCATCTTAATGGATCTAGTGCTCTACATGCACTGGACCTAAGCCTCACCCCAATTTAATTATAAAATTTCTTGGAACAAGTTTTATAAAAGGAGGGCGTAAGAGTGTCACCCACCTGATGTCCCATTATATAGGAATTTAGTACTTTTTAAGGGCCAATTATGTTATTTTGGTCTCAAAATCTTTTTGGGTAAATGTGGCCATACTTAGAGCAATTGCATCAGTGGATATAAAATTTTTGTCTATTTTGAAAAAAAAATATACTTTTTTCTATTTTACACACCCACTTTTACAAAACACCCACATCAATTTGTCTATTCTACCATCTATTTTATTTAAATAATCGTTTTCCTCACTTTCATTATTATTTATCACAAATCGTTTTCCTCACAACTCTCTCTCTCTCTCTCTCTCTCCATTCTTGAAGACACCGCCGCCTCCATGGATGAAACTCGCCTCTCCCTCTCCCCCTCTTGGTTGAAATTGCTTCTCCCTCACGGTCACAAGCACCGATCCACAAGCACCTTCTCTACCACAAGCACCAATCCATAGAGATTCGTTCCAATCGATCCAAAAACTCTGATCTCCTCCACAAGCACCAAGACTCATTCCAGTCAACTTCTAAGCACCAACCCGCTGCCACAAGTTCGCAACAATGCTCTCTTTGTCTCTGTTGGTGTGCTCATGTATGGGTGTGTTTGATTTTTGGTCGATTTTGTGGTGTATCCGTGTGTGGGTTTGTTTGATTTTTGGTTGATTTTGTGGTGTGTCCATGTTATGGTGGTGGTTGGCGGTGCTAGGTTGCAGTGGTGGGTTTGTTTGCGGTGGTGGGTCTATGTGTGGTTGGTGGTGCTAGGTTGTGATGCTTGGTTACGGTGCTAGGTCTATGTGTGGTTGGTGGTGCTGGGTTGCGTTGATCAGTTGTAGAGATTATGGGTTAAAGAGAGAGAGTTAGGGAAAGAGAGAGAATGTGAGGGGAGAGAAAAAAATATTAAAATAATATATAGAAAGTTACTGATAACTATGCATATATGCACGATTACTATAGCACTTTTGGATATATACAAACTTATCCAAGCACTAATGTGGGTGTTTTTTGGGGTAAAATGTGTAAAACTAGTCTTTTTTCTATTTTCCACTGTCTCGATCTGATTTCTCTTAGTCCCCACAACCCTCCCTATTTCCATCTTCTTCCATTGCATACCTAATACGCTAGTGTGAGCTTCTCTCTCAATCTTTGGGAGAAAAGTGTGATTATTTGTGCAAAGAGGAGAAAATAGGAGAGTAAATGGTGGGGTGCGTGTTTGGTTGAAGGGGTTGATTTTTGGGGGGAAAATTGTTTTTTCTCAAGCCCATATTTTTGGGAGGTTTTTCTTTCTTCTCAAATTTGGGAGAAAATGGGGGAGAAAGTGTAGGAAAATTAAAATACTTTTTATCCCATACTTTTTATTCTTCTCACTAACCACATCACCACATTTTCCTCCACTAGTTTGCTCCACCTTCAACAATACTTTATGTCAATTTTGTAAGGAAACTCATTCACACCTGACAAGACCTTATCAAACAAACTTAGATTCCCCTCTTTTTGGACTTGGTGTTAAAGGCCATGTCAAATGTATGCGACATTAATGACAAATAGAACCACACTACAAGTGTTATCAAGTCTTTTCTTTTGTATTATAATGTTAGTTCTCGTAAAATACTTTTTATCCCATACTTTTATTCTTCTCACTAACCACATCACCACATTTTCCTCCACTAGTTTGCTCCACCTTCAGCAATACTTTATGTCAATTTTGTAAGGAAACTCATTCACACCGACAAGACCTTATCAAACAAACTTAGATTCCCCTCTTTTTGGACTTGGTGTTAAAGACCATGTCAAATGTATGCGACATTAATGACAAATTGAACCACACTACAAGTGTTATCAAGCCTTTTCTTTTGTATTATAATGTTAGTTCTCGTGGATTTTACTATAATGGTGTGAATTGAATAATTTTACTATAAGCTTTATTTCAAATCTTTTTTTTTTTTTTTTATTTCTTCTTGTCCATCTTCATATTCTCATTCTAATTATACTCATTTTATGAAAATGTTGCTTCTTAACAACCCAATAATATTTAGTACCATGTCATTGACACATGACAAGACGTTATCAAACAAACTTAGATTCCCCCTTTCTAGACTTGGTGTTAAAGACCATGTCATACGTATGTGACAATTATGAAAAATTGAACCACCCCACGTGTTATCAAGCCTTTTCTTTTGTATTATAATGTTAGTTCTCGTGGATTTTACTGTAATTGGGTGAATTGAATGATTTTACTCTAAGCTTGATTTCAAATCATATATATTTTTCGTATATTTCCTCCGATCCATCTTAATATTCTCATTCTAATTATACTCATTTTATGAAAATGATGCTTCTTAACAACCCAATAATATTCAGTACCATGTCATTCACACCTAACAAGACCTTATCAAACAAACTTAGATTCCCCCCTTTTTGGACTTGGTGTTAAAGACCATATCAAACGTATGCGACACTTATGACAAATTGAACCACCCCACATGTGTTATCAAGCCTTTTATTTTGTATTATAATGTTAGTTCTCGTGGATTTTACTATAATGGTGTGAATTGCATGATTTTACTATAAGCTTTATTTCAAATCTTTTTCTTTTTTTCTTTTTTTGTATATTTCCTCTCATCCATCTTAATATTCTCATTCTAATTATACTCATTTTATGAAAATGTTCCTTCTTAACAACCCAATAATATTCAGTACCATGTCATTCACATTCACACCTGACAAGACCTTATCAAACAAACTTAGATTCCTCCCTTTTTGGACTTGGTGTTAAAGACCATGTTAAACATATGTGACACTTATGACAAATTGAACCACCCCACGTGTTATCAAACCTTTTCTTTAGTATTATAGTGTTAGTTCTCGTGGATTTTACTGTAATGGGGTGAATTGAATGATTTTACTATAAGCTTTATTTCAAATCATATATATTTTTCGTATATTTCCTCTCTTCCATCTTAATATTCTCATTTTAATTATACTCATTTTATGAAAATGTTGCTTGTTAAAACCCAATAATATTCAGTACCATGTCATTCACACCTAACAAGACCTTATCAAACAAACTTAGATTCCTCTCTTTTTGAACTTGGTGTTAAAGACCATGTCAAACATATGTGACATTACGACAAATTGAACGACCCCACATGTTTTATCAAGCCTTTTCTTTAGTGTCATAGTGTTAGTTCTCGTGGATTTTATTGTAATGGTGTGAATTGAATGACTTTAATGGTGTGAATTTTACTATAAGCTATATTTCCTCTCATCCATCTTGATATTCTCATTCTAATTATACTCATTTTATTAAAATGTTGCTTCTTAACAACCCTATAATATTCAATACCATGTCATTCAAACCTAACAAGACCTTATCAAACAAACTTAGATTCCCCCCTTTTTGGACTTGGTGTTAAAGACCATGTCAAATGTATGCAACACTTATGACAAATTGAACCACCCCACATTTGTTATCAAACCTTTTCTTTGTATTATAATGTTAGTTCTGGTGGATTTTACTATAATAGTGTGAATTGAATGATTTTACTATAAACTTCATTTCAAATTATATTTTTTTCGTATATTTCCTCTCATCCATTTTAATTCTCATTCTAATTATACTCATTTTATGAAAATGTTGCTTCTTAACTACGTACCCAATAATATTCAGTACCACAAGATAGTTGGTCTTTTTTTTTTTTTTTCTTTTTCTAATAAAAGGTTAGGATTAGCAGGTCTTATGTTTAGTATCACTCTAATTTGTAATTACGGTCCATCAGAAATGCATTTTATAATCAACCTTACTATGTATAATAAAATGACTGACTCATTGGGAAAGAAAATTTAGTCTTATGAGGATATTTCAATCTTTCTTGATTTTTTATTGAATACATATGGTTAGTGTGAATATATAACTTTGGCTAATGATGGCAAGTCAACTACAATTTAATGTTTAAGAATGTAAATTACAATTTAATTATACAATTTCTTTGACCAAGTTTTACAAAAACAGTGTTTAAGTGTAACAGTAATACCCATTATATAGGAATTTAGTAATTTTGAAGGGCCAATTTTGTAATTTTGGTCACAAGATTTTTTCTGGGCCAATGTAGCCTTACTCTCTAGTCTAGTCTTCACAACCCTTCTTCTTATTCAGCTGCGTACCTAATACTCTCGCTGTCTCGCATTAGCTTCTCTCACACTCTTAGGGGCTGATTGGTTGGGGGAGAAAAGTGGGGTTATTTGTGGGAAGAAGAGAAAATGGTGATGTGTGTTTGATTTGAGGGGGTTATTCAGCTGCGTACCTAATACCCATTGTGTGTTTGATTTATACCAACTTCATTTTCCATCCTCACATTTTTCTTCACAACCAAACAAATAAATTCTCCATCTCTCTACTTTTCCATCCTCTCAACCAAACACAAATGGGAGAAAACTAAATCTCTTCTATCTTCTCCCCATTTTTTATCCTCTAACTTTTCTATCTCCTTCTTATTTTCTATTCTCCTACTTTTCCACTCTTCTAACCAACCGAACCTTTTTTGTCAATGTTGTCAAGATACTCATTCAAACTTAGAGACGGTTTGGATCCACGTCCTGTGTCTACGTTTTTAGCAAACTCACGTTCTCTTTTTTTTTTTTTTTTTTTTTTTAAGATCAGCGCCTATGTCACTGTTCATTGTCCATGAACAGTGATTTTAGGCTTATGAACAATAAAAAACAGAGTGAACAGTAATTTTTCACCCATTAAAAATTACTCTGTTTTCAATTTGAGTAAAAATAAATTGTATCCAAACGGACCCTTAGACTCTCCCCCTTTTTGGACTTGGCACCTTGAAATTTGGCCAACCCCACGTGTTATCAAGCCTTTCCATTCGTGTTATAATGCTAGTTCCCATTGATTTTACTGTAATGGTGTGAATTGAATGATTTTTGAGGTTATGATTTTGTGTGGGTATGATTTGGTCAATGTTGTCAGTGAACTCATTCACACCTGACAGATCCCTTATCAAACAAACTTATAGACTTCCCCCTTTTTGGACTTGGTGTTAAAGACCTGGTCAAACGTCTGCAACACTTTTGACAAATTGTACCACCCCCATTTGTTATGAAGTTTTTTCTTTCTTGTTTTAAGAAAAATACTAAGACCTTAAAAATTTTTACAATTTTTGTTACAACTCATCATGTTGTAAGTTGTGGGTAGTGAAAGTGTAGACCTACATGGACTTATCACATTTTCTTTATTACTCACAACTCACCAAATGAAAAGTTGTAAAAAAATTTATGGTCACAATATTGATCGTGTTATAAATTTATAATGTTAGTTCTCATGGATTTTACTATAATGGTGTGAATTGAATAATATTTCAGGTTAGGGTTTTTACATTATATTTGTTATTCCCCTAAATTAAAAAATATAAAATATTTTAGTGTGAAATTGAGGTCCTGACTGGAGAGGTGTATGAACCTTCAATATGGTGAATACAAATAAGATGGGGATTCATTATAGAATTGAATGTAAGATTCAGTTCAGGTAAGAACTTTGGAGTTTGTTCACCCGGTTGCCATTATCTCAAATTAGGTATTTTAATATGTGATTAAGATCCCTATTTAGTAAATTGAAACTTCAATTGGGCTGGATGTAAAATCTGTTTTAGAATAATCTAAGAGTATGAGAAATCAATAAAAATGAGCTATTGAAACAAATATATTAGTGGTTTTCACTTGAGGTTGGGCTCTTGGATTTTGTAGATTTTCTTTTGAGATTTTATATCTAATCCGGTACTGGAATATTTTGTCCCCTAGTTAAACCAAATGACACTTGGTATGGTGTTAGTAACTTTGGTGAAAATGTGATATATGATATAAGTGAAGGGGCTTTTGGTGTCTAGAAAAGTCCTAAGTGTAATTTACAATTTTTTGCTACTTTTAGTTAATATACACAAACCCCAAGGAGTTGGCTAAGTGGTTCCTAAAACCTCATAATATTCATGAAATTCTAGGTTTGAAACCTCTTGTTTGTTTGGCCTGTTACATCCATGTTATTATTTCTTCTCGCACATCCATGTGATAATTTCTTCTAGCTACTCGCATATAAGTTTGTATCCATGTTATAATTCATTTGCTTGAGTCTAATTTTTCTATGTTATCATATCTACGTTATAATTTGCTAAAATAAGTGAGCATTCACAATAAGAAAGCAAAAAAATATAGCTTTTATAGCAACTCAAAATACTACTTTATTTATTTTAACACCTCACTTTTAATACACCCAACATCAAAGGTTTTACTTTAACATTCAACACATTAAAATAATACAAACAACATAATAAAATAATATATTCAACACAATAAATAGCAATCACAATCATCAACACATTCAAATGCTATTTTTTTAACGTCACACATTAAAAGAAAATTTTCTTAAGCTTTAAGCTATAGTGAGCTGCTATCTATAGCAGTCACTAACTCAAATTTTAATTGAGTTTACCTCCTTTACTCTACAATACCTTTCGAGAATATTGGTTGTTAAATTGACTTTTATTAGGGATGCTCTTTCTTTCTTATCCTTGTACAATGAGCAATGCAGATTCACCGTATTCTAAAAGTTATAATATTTCAGTTTCTTCTCTCACCCACCCTCACCCTCACCCTCACCCTCACCCTCACCCTCACAGCAGTTTCTTCTTTTTATCTTTTCCCTTAGCCTTTCTTTGACTTTTGTTGTCATAGGATTGGTTGGCTAAACTTACCACATAATAAATAAATATTTAAATTATTTTTTTAATTTGTGACATCAGTTCGTAAATGTTATATGGTAAAATTTGAAAAACAAATCCTCTCTATTTGAACTATATAATTTATATCTATTTAATGATTCAAATTAAATTTTATAAATAAAAGGTATGCAGACTAACGTGTCATTTAAAATTTTTAATAACATGACAGTCAGTACATCGTCAAATTTAGAAAATAAAATATTAACCTTTAAAAAGATAAAATGAAAGTAGATCATTTTTCATAAAATTTGTAATATTTCACATTTTAAAAAAAAAAAAAAAAAAATTTGTAGTATTCCTAACATAATTCTTTCTTTATCATTGAGCATAAGTTTCCTTTTATAATATCCATTACTCTATTACTACTTTCCGCTTGTATTTACTTTCTTTAAGTCCATCTATGTTTTCCGCTTGTCCTCCACTCTTTTTGGCTCCATATAAGTCTTGCAACTCTAGTGTTGCCCTAACTTATATTTATGTGACCATCGCGCACCCTTGGTGTGATGGTCATTCACAAGTATAAGTATTTGTGGGGTATGGGAGGTAAGGGCCGGGGTTTAAGTCTCCAGGAGAGAGTTTCACACACATATATACTTAAATTAGATTAGAGTAAAATTCTATCTTTAAAAAAAAAACAATAAAATAAAAAATAAAATAAAAAAACTTATATTTTTGTGAAATTTTGAAATATTAGCGTTTGATTAGTGTCAGATGCATGCTGGTTTTTTTTTTTTTTTTTTGGTAATTTAGCTTATGAAATTGATATCTCGTTATCTACGATTGCATAAGATGATCATGATGTGATAAAAATAAAAGCAGGCGCTTCTTTATATTTTCCAGGTGACTAATCTAATTGGCCAGCTGCATGGTTATCAGCCTCCGATGTGAAATTATGGCAACTCAGATATGAAATTTGCCCTACATTATGGCTGCTTGCCTGACTGGTTGCCAAAGATTGATATTGGAATCTTTGATGTCTTTTTGTTTGCATCTAACTTTATGAGGTAACTTGATTTTATTGTTTAAAAAAGGAGTAGTGGCATTTGAATATGTCGTCGACCTTAAAAAGTGTTTGCTACTTTGCTTATCATAAATGAAAATTTATTTTTCGAAAATCATCACTACTTTTCATGGCTCTATTTGATGTTGAATGGTTTTTATTGCTGCTCGTTTTTAGCATTTCCAAAAGCAAGAGAGGAATGAAGCTGTTTTGCACATTATGGGGCCACCTTTCTTGTAGATGTGAACCTTAGTAGGTTATATATATATATATATATATATATATATATATATATATATATATATATATATGTATTGATGTGGTGCTGGACTTCCAAATGATTTATTTTGGGCCCGATGGTAATAGTCGAGTACGATTATGAGTTATAAAAGCCTTTATTTAGGTATGGTTTTAAAATTGGATCTAACCTCCGGTTGGTTCAACTGAGAACTGACATAATACCGGAGGACAGACGAAGCTGGGGGGAGATTGGAGAGTCGTCAAAACCTTGGATCTGAATGGACCAATAACTGTATTTCATTGGAGAAATTTCGTTGGAGGAATTCTAAAACTTGGACCATACGTGGTCTATAAAAATTATTGTGCAACTCTCTTTCAACTTACCGTGCACCGTATATCTTTTCCCATTTAATATTAGAAGAGTGCAACATTCATAACAAATCACAGGTGGTTAGTTATTAGTTCTAATTTGAATTTAAATTGTAAACTATTTTTTCGCCCACTCATAACAACCAATAACAAACTACCACTTAAGATTTGTTGTAAAAGTGATGTGAAAATATTGTGGACATAATATTTTTCTATAAGATTATATAATCCTATAATTAAGCCAACAGCTTTTATTTATTTTTTGGTTTTAATTCATAAAAAAGAGTTTTATATTTGTTGTAAGTTATAATAAAAATATGAAGATTTTCCGATCAAAGAAAAAACGAGGATTTATTGTTTACTATTTTATTTTCATTTTTCCTTTGTTTAGACATTTGGAACATAAGTTTGTAATTTATTTGTATTAATTAACAATTATTAATTAAATTATTTGATTTTTTTATGTAGTCTAGTTTTTAAAACCATGCCTTTAGGGTTGATTTTTTTTTTTTAGGTGCTTCTACATAGTTTTTTAATTAATTAATTTATTTATTTATACAAGATGGAAATTCAACTCTAACTTAATTTAAGTGTATATGTGTATGAAACTCCTTCTTGGAAACTTGAACACCGGCCCTTATCTCCTCACTCCCCAAAAACTTTATATTTATGAAGTAACCATTAAACGATTAATGACACGTGGTTGTTTGTGTGTGTGTGTGTGTGTGTGTGTGTGTGTGTGTGTGTGTGTGTGTGTGTGTGTGTGTGTGTGTGTGTGTGTGTGTGTGTGTGTGTTTGGGGGGGGTGGGGAGGTGGTGAACTTGGGGCTCTAATTGCACACAACCTCCTAGTGCAACTAAAAAATAATACAAACTCAATTGCAGATTATTCACAATTAATAATATTTTAGTGAGTCCGAGACTGATCCATAGGGAATGATTGACACTAAAAACCTCTATTTTTCCATAGAAAATAAAAATAATTATTTGTTTTTTATTCACCCGAAGATGAAGCAAGATAATATTAAAACTATAATTAAAATAGAAAAATATAGAGAAATTAATGGAGAAAAATACTAGGGATTCAAAGAACCACCTTGTTGGGTTATATATTGACCCCAGTTAACTAACCAATTACCTAAGTTGATTAATTAGCCTAAATTACATGCAAATCTAATTAAGTCACAATCAAATCACCAAACTAAATGATACGACGATTTGATCACGATGGGGAAAACTCTTGCAGGCAACACCCCACCAAGTGAATTTGATTACCACTCTCGAAAAATCTACTAACAAGAATAGAGGTTACAAGTCACAACAACTCTTGGTATGAGTATGGCTCTCTATGTCTATGATGATGGCCGTAATTTTTTTTTTTTTTTAATGTTTTGGAACCCCATTGCACGAATCCTAAGACATGCCAAGTCATCATGGGCTGAAAACAAAAAAAATACTATTATGTTTTTCCGAAACTCGATAGATCAAGAGGTGTCAAGCCAAGTATCGAGATTCATTTATTCTTGATAAATCAATAGGTATTGAGAGAGGTATCAAGATTTGTAGTTTCAACTTTTTTTAAGTAGTTTCTTGAGTAGTCTTGTGTCCAATTCATATCACTTGTTGACAAGATAAGACACACTTAAACTTGGACTCATTTACATAAAAAGTGCATTTTGAACTCCAATATGACAACATACAAAAATATGACCCTTACACACCTAATATTTTATCATATCAACTTAGATTATTTTTAACTCAATTAGGGTAGAGAGCCAACTCGCCTAATTGGAAGATAACACAATAAAGTACTCAAAAAACTTGTAGAGTAGATTAAATATGAGTGATTGAGCAAGTAATTCAATTGACATGCTATAGGGTAAGTAATCAATATATTCTCAAATTTTAATAAATAATTGAGCTCAAGTATTCGACATCTATAAAATCAAATTAAATCTTAAGAACTTGTCAATATGCAATGATTCTAGATAGTAAAATTAATTCAAAATTCAATAATCAATCCATACTCGTATAACCCCAATATGAAATAGATTTAGCACTGCATGCAGTCTATAACTCACAAAATTGTCCACCCTTATCTAACTCTGCACGTAACGTTTTACTTTCTTAACTTTGTTAACAATTTTTTGTTTGGCCACATGGTCAATACTTCTTGGAAGGATATTTTTATTTTTGCCGCATATTCGACACCTCACTAGTTGAAGTAGCAAATCCAAAAGGACCAAAACTAACTACATAAACAATTTTATCATAATAACACATGCATATCTACAACACCTCACAAAGCTAACAGTATAAAATAATAATCATAGTCATATTAATAATGCTAATAATCTGGGTATTACTAGTACAGATGTACCATGTTAGTTTAGATGGTGACTTGATATGGTACTCCTACCTTATACATTCTCATCATGTCACACACTCCATTTTCTATAAGAAGAGATCATTGAATAAGAGATTAAGAGGAGCCAATTTTGACTATAGTACGCATTGTGGACGAGTGTGAGATGTTAGTAATTGGGTCGGATTTAATTTAACCCATGGCCTATGAATTGTTCACATAGGTTATCCGATAAGTGAGTTTAAATTTAAATTGATCTTGATATAAGTTGTCAAGATCAATAGTGAAGTTATTTAAGATGAGTAGTTGAGTGTTTGTAGGATCACCCACTCTAATAGTGGGGTTTAACCCTATCTACTTTAAATACTCCTATAGTAGTCAGATAACAATGAGACAATGAGATAAAACATACATTTTTATTTTTTGTAAGTGCTCTTTCAAATAGCTAGGCAATCTCTCTCTAAGGAAACCATCAACACTGCTCTGGAACTTGGAGCTTGGAATTTAGGAAGAGACTCTAGTAGCATCTCTGGTGACAAAAATGTGGTACAAGAAGTGTAGAGATCGTGACAAGTTTGTAAAGTAAGCAAAGACAAAGATCTGACAAGTGGATGATCTGTTCTACTAGGGCGAACCCGTCTGACCCTAAGCCCAACGGTCTGCTCCAAATTGCTAAGTCAGTCAGATGCAGGTTTGACTATACTTCAAAACCGATATTTCAGTTCAAGTGATGGTTTAGATGTTTGAAACCCACCGCAACCAACCCAATCGAAAATACAACACAGTTCTACTTTTTCCTTCAGGTCTCAGTTCTAGTTCTGCTTCATCTGCATGTGTTTTTTATTTCTCTTTCAAGTAGGCTAGGTAGGTTTCTCCTTTGCATGCAATAGGCTTTGTCATATCGTACACCATAAATTAATTATAAAAAATATTGTTTGAATCATTATCAGTAGCTATTCATGCAAGCCATTAGCGCTATTGTTTACTTTTGGGGCAATACTTACATACTCCCAAAGTTGTGCTCTGGGCTCTCACAAATGGAATGGGTCCCACTATGAGGCCCACCCCCTTTGTAAGAGCCCGAAGTACTACTATGAGAGTATGTAAGTATTTTCGTACTTTAAATGATGAAATTGCAATGAGCCCAACAACCACAATGGGACAAAGCCATTGATGCTCATCAATATTCCTAGTCCCAATCTTCAAATCTCTCTTTAAAGCTTAAACTGTAGCCTGGACTCTTCCTTACCATCACCATTACTAACTTGCCAACTCGTCACTTTGCATGTTTGTTACCATGTGTTGGTTCTCCACTCTCTCTCACATATGATTTCAAACTCTCATTTATCTCTTTATCTCCATTCAAAGCTCATAGATCTCTGGTTTGTGCTCTTGTTATGTTTGATTTCTCTCTTTCTCCATTTCAGGCTTTTTCTTTGTTTTATTTCCCTCTCTTTTGTGCTTTTCCATTAGACTGATCACTCGACGAAGCTGACCTGCCAAACCGAAAAACAAAGACAAACGGTTTCGATCAACTATTGGTTGACAATGGGTGAAAAATCTATTCACCCAACCTAAGTGCGTTGAGTGACAGGTTGACCATAAACCTGTTCCGCTTGACTCATGGACAACCCTACGTTCTACAAAGGTATGTGAAATTATGAACCATCTAATTTATTCTACAACATGCTTATACAATCAACTTAACCCATAAATCATATGATTAATACTTGAACCTGATTAAACATAAAAGCAGCAATATATATTGATTGAAAAGAAAAGGAGAATGAAATTTGTTAGAATAATGTAACATGATTAAACTCATTATTTGCTAACTCCTTAAGTATTTGGGAGAAGCAATCATTTATCATAATATCATATCAAATGGTTTGGATTTTTGATATCATCTCTACTCTAATTCCCATATAAAAATCTCACGTGTTGAGCCTCACCTATTAAGTGGGAGCCTGGACCAACATGTGATGTAAGTATTAGAATAATGATTAGGAGTAATTATAGTAAACCCACTTATTATTAGGTTCAAATTCACATCACCTACCCACAATTTGAAAAGTGTCACTTTACCCACATGAGGTCATTTCATTTGTCTCTCATAACCAACCTCTACTAAAAATAGGACTTCCCTTTTTTGTTTCTGTCCTCCAAAAAAGAATATATATTAAAAAAAAAAAAAAAAAAAAAAAAAAGACCTAGGGAAAAACAAGATCAAAACTTAGGGTTTGGAGAAAATAAAGAACAACCCCATTTTCTCTGAAGAAGAGAGTTGAATCCTTAAGCATGTACCCAGGATATACACCCAAACAAAACAATCACATATCCAAGACGCAAAAAACTCAACAAGCATGAACCTAAGACAAACAAGTGTTTGAGGTCTTGGGTGTGAATAGATCGAAGAGAAAGAAGAAAGAGTTGGAAAAGAGAGAGAGAGAGAGAGAGAGAGAGCCCACAAAAAAACTAGTGGAGCAAAATCCAGCAAAATACCCAAATTAACAGACCTAGAAAACCCTAGAAAACCCACTACAAACATCTCTGAAAGAAACCTAGTAAGCTCAGAACCCATCTCCTTCAATAAGAATAAAATCATTCTCACCTTGTTCTATTTGGAATTTTGTCAAGCACTTACTGAACCACTTGCAAATTAAACCCAATTAGATAAGCGGCCAAACTCAACTAAACACTCAAAGCCCAGCCATCGGCAAGCCAATTGAAGACCGCAATTCACTTCAAGCTAGTTCGCACAGAAAATCCAGAAAGGCTAGCAATTCGAACACACCTAAACATAAACCCAGAAGAGAAACTTGCCCAAAACCCAAAAAAAACTTTAGTAATTCCATTTTCAGATCTGGGTTGGTGGCTAGGTTTACTAATTTTTTATGGTGGGTGAGTTTCAATGAAAGATTTTGGTTTAGAAAGAGAGAGAGAGAGCCACTCCAGTTGTGACTCACAAATGTTGCTAACAGCCAAAGAGAGAATTTGGGTTTTGCGTTTGAGAGGGAGAGATGAGGGTTACAAGTTTGAGAGGGAGAGATGGAAGAGGAGATAGGAAGGTTTAATATGATGAGGAAGGGTTTAATTTAAAGGGAGATAATAACTTTAACTGGTGTGTGTGTGTACTAAGCACAATCTGATATGTTGATACAATTTGATATTTGAGTTACTGCATTCTATTGAATTCTTGTGTTCCATTGAACTTCTTAAGCCAAGTTTCTATGGTTGTAGTTAAAGTTCTAAGGCATTGCATAATTGTTTTTTACAATTAGCACTCTTTGATCTTGTTCTTCTTAGTTTTTTATTTTTTGTTTTTTGTTTTGAGAGGAGAAAGACATAAAAGGGAAGCAAAAAAATATATTTTCTCATGTTTTTAATAAAGGAGGGTTACGAGAGACAAATTGAGCAAACCTCGTGTGGGCAAAACAAAGTGACATTTTTCAAACCATAGGTAGACAATGTGAATTCGGACCTAACTACGGGTAGGTTTATTGTAATTACTCCTAACAATTAAGTAATTAAATTCACAATTTCCTAATAGTTCAAACTTTTGTGAGAATCAATAATTTATCACTGTTAAATGTAGTAAAAAGTGGTACAGTATTTAGGCAAAGGGGAAGCAATAATTACGGTGAATAACTCCCATTTTCAAAATGAAGCAACTTGCCTGCATCTTCCTCCATGTGAACCCTTGTAATGTTAAACTTCCTATGCCCACCACCAAACTCCATAGGAAGATCCAAATCAATATAACCATTACTTGCAATTGGAACATCAGACCAAGAAAAGTCAAGGCTTTGATACCAAGTGATAGTGTGGAAGCAAAAATAATATAAGAAGAACTATGATTTTTATTAAACTATATCTGAAATTGTTCCAAAAACGTTTACAGACTTGAAGACCTATTTAAAGATTCTATAAAACTTGATAGATAAAAAAAATATTTTTTAAAACAAATCCTAATTGATTCCTAATCATAATAGAACTTAAATTTGACTTTAAAAAAACATTAAAAGCACCTAAAGTCAAAAAAATAAATACCCTAAAAATATTTATGAAAAAAGAAGTCGTGAGATTTATTATTTAGATGATAATTGTTAGTTGAATAATTAATCTCATAGCGGTCCAGTTTAGTGTGTCTTACACACTTAACACCCACCAACACATCAACTAAAAATCTTCACTACCATGATCAAGACAAACTATCTTAATTGGCATATTATAGTCTTCTCGGATGAAACACCCAATTTCATCACCAACTACAAACTACTTTTTTGAGTTTATAAGGAACTTGTGATTTATATTTTTTGTAAGTAACTCACATAAATCACATATAATGCATTTCAAGGACTATATGGTAATGTCCAATTAGTTCATATACAAATAGTATCATATAATTAAACAATTTAATTATTTATATTATGCCAATAAATTGGATTTTAAGGCACAGGCCCTAATAAAAACTTATGCACCTTGATATGAGTTGATTTGAAAGAAGTAAAGCTAGAAAGAAAATTATATCTATTCCACATGGTAGTTGTTGGACCCCTGCCATTTGCCATGACAAAATTGGATTAAAAAAGGTGCAAACATCTTTTTGATCCCTACATTTTGGGTCAGATTTCAATTTGGTCCCCATTTGTTTGAGCTCCTATTTTGGTCCTTAAATTTTTTTAAAAAAATTTCAATGTCATCCTTACCGTCATTTCACTAACAAAAATAGCCTACGTGGCATATGGAGTGTACCGTTGGCACACTAAATGTTACTGTGACCATTCAAATAATATTTTAAAAAATTATTTGGCATTTAAAAATTATCACATCTACATTTTAAAATAAATAAATAAATAAGCAACCTCAGAAACTTTAAACAAAAAATTAAATTAAATGAAAAAACAAACAAACATAAAGTCTAATTAATTTTTTTTTTCTTTTCATTATTTTTTCATAAGAACAAACTAACATGTTTTACATGTTCTTCACAAAATTGGTTGCCCGTAAAATTAAAAAATCTAGATTTTCTCTTCTTTTCCCGCATTTCTTAACAACCAAACATGCAAAAACACCAATAAAATTCCTATCCTCTACTAAAAACACTGAAACCTCCAACAAATCAAACTTATAAACCCAGAAACCATTGCCAATCTCCAAGAAACCCGTAAACCCATGAATTTTATTTTAAAACAAACACACAAAAATCCCAGAAAATTCAGCTAAAAATATCATTAAATCCAAAACCCCCATTTTCTCAACTTTAAGCAAAATCATCAAATCCCAAAAACCCAAAGTACAAAATCAATTCAAAAATACAACCAACCCAAAAATAAATCTCAAACACTTAAACCAGGAAAAACTCAACCAATATGGCTCACTAAATCAAACACACAAACCCGAGAAAAACCAAGCCAATTTGGCTCATAACAACAACAAACCCATGCAACCCATCACAGATCTAAACTCAAATCAACCGCCGCACAACACAAAGCCATACAGTGGGGTGGGGTTGCAAGAGGCTATCGTTGAGAGAGAGAGAGAGAGAGAGAGAGAGAGAGACAGAGACAAAGACAGAGAGAAAGGAAAATGAAAAATGAAAAAGTGTGGGGCATTTGGTGTTGCGTGTGGGTTTGATTTTCTGGGTTTGTGTGTGCTTAATTATGTGTTTGTTTGTTCTTCTTAAAAAAAAAATGTGTTTGCTTCTTAAGAAAAATAAATGGAAAATGATTTTTTTTTTTAATTTGAAGGAATTATTTTATTTTTTATTTTTTATTTTAAATCAGCATTTAGTGTGCTAGATGTGCACTCCATGTGCCATGTAGGTTATTTCCGTTAGTGAGATGATGTTAGGAACAACATTAAAGACGATTTCAAAATTTTATGGACCAAAATAGGAGCTCAAAAAGTGGGGACCAAACTGGAAACTAGCTCAAAATGTAAGGACCAAAAACGTATTTTTGCCTTAAAGAAATGTGTTTCTCAAGGAAGAACTCGTGCCACATATCACTTTAATGCTTCTAAATTATGTATACTTGCATTTTTGCTTCGTGATTCGGAATGTAATTGTTTCTCTCCTCAATATGCTTGGATGTGCACCTTCTCACACTTGCCGCACTCTACATGCATACATTGCCAAGAAAGGAACATCATTAATCGACAAGGAACTTAAATTAGGGAAAAGTTAACAGAAGCCCAGAGGGCATTGGTTTAGAAAATATTTTTAAAAACTTTTTATGGAAAAAGAAATTGACTTTTTGAATAGTTTCTTTATCTTTCCAATGAAAATTATATTAAAACTTTCCTAAAGGCTCCCGTTAAAAGAAAAAAAGCAAATACCCTTAGGGCATCCTTTAACATGACTTCTTAAATTATTTTAGGCTTCATTAAATGTCAATGAAATGTAGATCACTAAAAGAGGAACACTCTTTCCACTTGACATTCTTCGTGAGGTCTCTATTCCTTCAGTTTGACTTGAATCATGACTATGGTTTTAAAAACTACAACGGTAAAAAAATTAAAAATGAGTCCAATTCTTAGGTTTTTACCAGTTGAACCGACGATTTTCACAATTGAAGCGCCAATTTTCCTAGATTTCACAGGACCGGTTCCATGTCTAGTTCCCGGTTGAACCCGCCAATACGATCCGGTATTTAAAACCATGATTATGACACATAGTAGTAGATGCTTTCCTTTCTGGTTGAGTATCTAAATAGATAGATAATATTCCTCTAAATGCCACCTTATGATGTTCAATTAATCCTTATACCTATAAAGCCTATAACTAGACAAGTCGGAGATTCAAGGTGGGTAGTGTACGCAGTTTGGGAGAATCAGAGATTGAGAATAGGTTTGATTCCAATGAGACCCAGGTGAGTGTCTCGAGGAAAACTCTATCAAATTTTGAAGAATAAGTTGCTCATGTCATGTCAAAACAATCCTATCTTGGAAACTTATCCAATCTCCCCACTCAATCCCAACCAAATATTCAATCAAGTCATAAAAATTAAAGAACAAAACTTAGGTACAATACCTTAAGTATTGTTCTTTAAGTTCCCCTCTTAAGATTTAGCCATGTGGCTATTTAACTAAAAAATACACTTCTATCCCATGAGAAAATATTCATATGGCAGAATCTTAAAATGAGAACCTAAAGAATAGCACCTAAGTACTTTACCTAAGTCTTGCCCAAAATTAAAATCCTCTTAACCAATTCTTAACCCTAACAACCCTTAACTTCATAACCCCTATGGAAACAAACCTCCAAAAAGATTCTAGATCCCTCACAACCAAATCTCTAGAACATCCCACCACATTTCCACTAAATATACCCACCACAAAAAACACCTCCAAACGTACATCAATAGCACAAGACCAAACCCAAATTCCCTTGATTGACTCGGACCTTACAAACCCATCCCACTTGATTGGGCTTGAATGCTTAGGTCCATCAAATTTAATGATCCAGGAAACACAACAAGCCAATATTAGCCCATCTAAAGTCCAAAATAAGGTAAGTATTGGAGCAAAGAGGAAGTTAAAGGAGGAGGAGAGCCTAACCCATTGTAGAGCCCTCAAACTAACCAAGGTGGGCTCTAGTATGCTTAGAATTGCAACTCAATTGTCTAAGCTCTCTGAATCCGCAACAAGATAAGAAGACAAAAATTATATCTTTGGCCAAAGAGAAAGGTAGGCATTCTCCATGTTCGTCAATTCAAGAGGAAACCCATGTGAACTCTAGAAATTTGGTTGATATTGAGTCCCATACATCCAAAAAGGCCGAGGAGAAAAGCCTTATCATGCCCCCACCTCAGCCAAGATTATCTTGTCTTGGAATTACCAAGGCTTGGCTCGGGCTTCGGCAAAAAGAAATCTTAGAGCCTTAATAAGGGATATTGGTCCGGATAGAGTATTTTTATCTAAAACCAAAATTCCCATAAGTAGAAGTAAAAAATTTCTGGAGTCTCTAGGATTTTATAATATGGAGTATGTTGATCCAAAGGGTAAAAAAGGAGGTCTTGTTGTTTGTTGGAAAATTAGGGTGGATTTGGAAGTTACAACAATTTACCAGAGCTACTGTTCACAATTTACCAGCTACATCATCAAACCACTCACCAATTGTACTCTTTACGTAAGGGGAACGCTGCATTAAAGATCTTTTGAATTTAAAGAGGTGTGGACTAGGGATGAATCAAGCCATTTTATTGTAGAAAAGGCTTAGAGAGGTGATATGAGGGGAACCCCGATGTTTAAAGTTTGTAAGAAACTTAAAGAAACCAAAAAAGAATTCAAAATATGGAACAAAGATTGGTTTGGGAATATTCAATCCAATATCAAAAAATGTTGGAAGCAACTAGAAAAAATCCATGGGGAAGACCCAACACAAGAGAATCTGAGTTAAGAGGCAATCATCAATTTAAATCTTCAAGAACTGCTTCAAAGGGAGGAAACACTATGGAGACAAAAGTCCATAAATATAAAGCTGGTTTGAATACTAAATTCTTTCACCTCTCAACGATTATAAGAATAATGAGGAATGCCATAGACTTCCTTAAGAATCAACAGGGCATATGGGTGGGTGTCAAGTAAAGAGGAGATTGGTAAATGTTTTGAGGAGTACTTCACTAATTTATTTTCCTCTTCTAGCCCTCTATACTTGATAATCTTGATTGATCTCATTTCTCAAATTTTTCTAAGGAAGATCTAGCTATGCTTTCTCAAACCCCTACAGTAGAAGAGATTAAAGGAATAGTATTCAATTAGGGTTCAAACAAGGCACCAAGGCCGATGGTATGTTAGCCCATTTTTACAAGTTCTACTAGAATATCATTGAGGTGATATAATTGAAGCAATAACAAGCTTCTTTACAAGGGGTTATATGTTGTAGGAAATAAATCATTCTTTTATTGTCCTCATTCCCAAAGGCAGTAATGCGGCATCTATGTCATAATATCGGGCGAAAAGCTTGTGTAATGTCTTGAACAAAATTATTTCCAAGTTGCTAGCCAACAGATTGAAGATAGTCCTCCCAAAATTGATTTCCCCTGGGCAAACAGACTTCATTCCAAGCTGCAAAATTTAAGAAAATACAATTTTAGCTCAAGAGATTCTTCATGAAATGAAGAAGTAGAAAAAAAAAGGGGGTGGATGGGTTTAAAGATAGATATGGAGAAAGCCTATGATAGGCTAGAATGGAATTTTCTATTGAGTGTGCTTAAATGCTTTGGATTTCCTAGCATATGGATTCAATGGGTCATGCGGTGTGTGACCGCTCCTTCATTTTCCATTCTAATAAATGGCAATCCCTATGGTTTTTTCAAACTGGGGAGAGGAATTCACCAAGGAGATCCACTCTCCCCCTTTCTCTTTGAATTAGCAACTGAAGTTCTAGCCAGGCTTATAAACAAAAAAGCATGTCAGCACAAAATCAAGGGATTCAAACTTGCCCCTCACCTTGTGCCAATCACACATCTCCAATTTGCAGATGATTCGTTTATTTTTGCTCAAGAAAATGATGAAAACATGGAGAGAATCAAGGCAATCCTTGAAACTTACTACAACTAACCTGGACAAAAAGAAAACCTTTTTAAATTTGTGATAATTTTCAGTAAAAACCTATCTCATAGGGTGAAAAATCTCCTAGCTAGGTCAATAGGAATAAATGCCTCAAATAGAAAGGATAAATAGGCAACATCATAGGAGATTATTGAAAAAGTAAAGTCCACGCCTCAAGGGTGGAAAATGAAAATTTATCATAGGTGGCAATGGTACCCTTATCACATCAGTGGCAAAGTCAATCCCTTCATACCAAGCGACCTCTTTACTCCCCCCAAAACAAGTGTGTTCCAAGTTAGATGCTCTTAATCAAGTGTGTTCCAAGTTAGATTCTCTTAATTGAAATTTTTGGTGGGGTAAGAAAGATGATAATAAACTAGGACATTGCCTCAAAAGTTGGGAATCTATTTGCACACCCAAAAGTATGGGAGGTCCGGGCTTTAAAAAGACTCAAGATATGAATAAAGCGTTAGTGGAAAAGACGTCCTGGGAAATTGTTAGCAATGCCGATAAATTGTGGGTGAAAGTCTTCCAAAAGAAATATGTGAAAAACAAAAATTTCATGAAGATCCCTATGCTGAAATCTGCATCTTGGTCTTGTCAAAGTATATTTGGTTGTAGAGATGTATTGAAAAATGGGCTTTGCCATTGTAAGGTTGAATTTAATTAACCATGTGTTGGCTTTATTCTGTACCAAATTTTCTTGTAATTTAGCATTTAGAAACTCTGTATTTAGATGGAAATAATGTAAGGGTTGTGTGTAAAAGAGTGTGAAGAAACTCAAGATGTGTGCATTCAAAAGAGTCTCGCAACTGGATCTCGCGATCGGCAAGTCGCCAAAGTGGCACACATGTGAAGCATGCAGGAAGCTCAAGGGTCACAACAGCTAGAGCACTGCAAAACAACAAGTACAGTCTAGCACGGAAGTTATCTCGCGATTCAAACTCGCGACTCATTCCGATCACGAGGCCAAGTCGCGAGAATGCCCTGTTTGGATGAAAACCGACTTTTCACATTCCTCACATATCCTACTATAAATACCCTTATTCCCACGAAATGTAAGGGTCTATTTAGAGAGAAAAACTGTAAAAGAGGTTTCTACAACACACCCACCTCATTAGAGAGAGAGCTACTCATTCTTAGAGAGAAATCTTTGTAGTCTCTTCTCATTCCTCTCCCATTGTTATACCCATTGAGAGGAAATTTGTATCCAAATACTACCCATACCCATTTAGAGTGTTGAGTGTTTTTGGAGTTTTGGGAAGTATTGGAAGATGCCAAGGATGGCAGATGTAATATGGAGCTTATTGCGGGATCCGGTAAGCTAGAAAAGACAAGGTTCGGCATAACCCTATTAGAGCAAGAAGCTTGGAGGGTTTAGGTGCATTGGGGAGATTAGGTTTGGAAGGTCTATTGCTATTCATGTATCCCAACTGATTTTCTAATGGATCATTTACCGCTTGAAGGGTGGCGGAGAGGTTTTTTGCCAAGGTCTTCGATTTCCTCTTCGATAACACATCGCCGTGTTATCTTTGTGTTTGCATCTCTTTTTCCTTTCTCTTTACCTTTTAATTACTGCTGTGTTTGTAATTAATTATGGTTTAGAATGTGTTACCAATTTGGATATAGCTTATATTTTATATTCCACACATATTGTTTGATTATAAACTTGTGTTGGTAATTTTGTTTTTGGGAGTCTAAATATTCATTGGTGTTTTATACACTATTTGAACTTTCAATTGGTATCAGAGCGGGTACACTTATTGTGGTTTAAATACCTAAGTGTGATCCTTGCTCCCGTGTGTTTTTTTGCCATGGATAGTGCTTTGTATGCTTCTATGCATGTTTTGATTGATGATGAATGTAGTATGCCACATGTTTGTGAAAATGTCTCTATGAATGTTAATCCTCATAATTGTGATGACATGTTACATAAGTCTTTGGGTGTTGTTGATATTCCTAACATCAAACTCTTGAAGAAAAAAGGCTAAGAAGTTTCATAAGAATTTGAGCGAGTTATTTTGTGAAAATGATGATTTGATTGCTAAACTCAATGAATCCAACAAAATGGTTAATAAATATAAGAAACTTGCTGAAAATTCTCTTGAAAAGCTAAAAAAGTTTGAATGTTTAAACATGGACTTAGAGTCTAAACTTGTTTTGTCTAACAAACTTGTTGATGAGCTAAAATGTGAAAATGAATCTCTTAAAATACATGCCAAGTGTTTGATTGCTAGACCTATTGCTAAAAAGAATGAAAATATTTGTTGCAATCATGTTGTGGTATCCGATTTTGTGCATAATGTGTGTTCTACCTCTAAGGGCAAATCAGTGTACATTCCTCCACACAAAAGAAATCAATAGGTGGAGAGAAAGGCTCTTAAGTCAAAGCCTCCATTTAGGTCTCAACCTAAGATTTTGGATAGATCTAAGTTTGTTCCAACTTGTCACCATTGTGGTGTGATTGATCATATAAGACCTCAATGTCATAAGTTGAAGAAAGAACAAAACCATGTTGTTAGATCTCTTCCCAAAAAGCCTAGTGGACCTAAACACATTATATGTCACCATTGTGGTGCCTTTGGTCATTTAAGACCTCAATGCTTGAAGTTTCATGCTCTTAAAAGAATCAAAAGAAAAGAGAAACTTGAGCTTCTTGGAAATTGTGCTAAAAGGGTAAATTGGATTTGAGTGAAAATAGCATGTTGTTAAAGAAAGTGTTTAATGCTCTTAACTCCTTGTCTATATGCATCTTCGGTTCTCATTCTTCCAACCCTCATCTCACTTCTCATGAGACACTCATTCCAAACAATCGTTGTGTTTGAATGAGGAAGGGTTCCTATGGTTGAGCTTTTGCTTTTTTGGTCCTTGATCTAATTCTTTCGATCGTTGTAGGACCCTTCATGCATTAAATGTCATATCTTCATGCATTTTGTGCATCTTGCATTTCTTTATATGTATTGTTATGTTTTGATCTTACTTTTATGTTTTAATTTTGTATGAGTAAAAATTCCAAAACCACATAAAAAGTGAAAAATTCAAAAAGTTTAATCGTATATGTTTGAGCACATATCACATGTGTGTTTGGCCTAGTACCTTCGTACAAATGGCTTTGTGCATTTATGAGTTTAGCATGTTATGTATGCACATCTATCTTTGTGGGAAAAATCTTGACATCTATGTGTGATTGTTGTAAATCGATCTTCAAACTTGTCATGAATAATTAGTCAATAGTTTTGTTAATCTTGATACATGCGTAGACTTGTGCCTATATCTCTTCTCACTCATTTTTTTTGCTTAAAGAGCTCAACAAATGTTAAATCTCGAAAAGAGATAATGAGTTACAAAAGCTATCGCACATACTAGTATTCAACTAGGAAAAAGAGATAGCGACTTGTAATGAAATTGTATGATACCCAAAAAGCTAAAGGCTTGTTCATCAAATTGAAATATCAAAAATTTCAGGCATCGATCTCAAAATGAGATGTATTGATTCAGAATGATTGAATGTTATGATGTGTATGAAGCTAAATGAAAAGCTTCAAAAGTATGTAATCAAGTTTTGTGAGAGGTCATATATGCATACTTCTATAATTAAGATTGGTCACTCTTCCTAGTGCTAATTGTATATGACTTGATTGAATTGATCATTGAACCTTCACTCTAGACTAAAGACTATTCCACATTTGATAAACACACACAACACACATGCCTAATGTTCAATGAATGCCTAATTTATTTGTTTGATTATACTTGCTTAAATGTGATGTATGTGTGCTCAACTATATATGGATCAATCCAAAAAGATTTTTGATCATTTTATATGTATTTGGAAGTGATTTTTATCACTCTTTGCATTCATGTTTAGTGCTTACTTTGTTTTTCATTGTTTAAATATGTTCTGTGTTAAAAAACAAGTGTTAGAATTTTTGGCTACTCGTTCTAGCTACTCTCACAAGTAGCGAGTATTGGTTACTCATTTTGGCGACTCACCCAATCACGAAACCCCAGTCGCGAGTTTATCTAAAAGCTTTCGCGACTAACTTACGACTCGCAAAAATTTTCGCGACTCATCTCGTGATTTGCCAGTCGAAAAACACTTAAAAACTTGACTTTTAAAGTGTTTTTCATGAGAAACCTATTTTAAACATCTCCCATCCTCTCTTAAACCCCTTTTTCAATTTTTTTACATCAAAACCCAATTAATTTGAATGGTTTTTCATTCCATTAACATCTCTAAGGTAATTTTAAACTCTTTTCATTGATTTGGATCCTTAGATTATGTTTTGGAGAGTTTTGTGCTCTTAATTAAGATTTTTATCATAGGGGTTGGGGAAACTTAATTTTTATCAAATTTTTGTATTGGATTGGTTTCTTTTGATGATTTGCTTTGGATATTGGCCCCTAATGGCAAAAAGAACATGTATTAAGGGTGAATTTCATGATGTTCATGCATTGTTTTACATTGTTATTCATAGTATGCACATTAGGTGTTTGATAAAATGCCTCTTAGGCATTTTCTCACTTGTTTGGACTCTGATGAGTACCAAACTTTGAGCTTTCTCATGTTTTCTCATTAGAAACATGTTTGGTTCATTGGTTGTGTATTTAACACACATTGCCCCACATGTGCACTTTCCATGCTTTGGTCATGCATTGCACATAGTCACCTCTTGCACACACCTTTGCAATCATTGTCATGCATTGGTCTATACCTTATTTCTTCATCCTAACATGTCATGTTTACCTTATGCTTTGTAGCATTTTGTTTTGTCTTAGGTTTGAGTTTCATTTTCTCATTCATCTCGCACCCCTCATGCATCATTATCATTGTTCGTACCTTCATCTCTTGCCCTCGTTTCTCCTTGAACCTTTGTCTATTCATGACAAAAAGGGGGATAATATACTCTAGAAAGTATACCGGAGAGTTTCGTCATTTCTATATAACTCTTATGCACATCCTTAAGAGAAGAAATTCTATCTCATGCACATTTGGAGGGGGAAAGATTACCATAAGGGAGATGCATATACCAAGGGGGAGAAGACTTTGATTATAAGAAAACTTTGTTTTGTTTGTTTTTCTTTATGTACCTTTGTTTTTGTAGCTTAGTACTTTTAGTTAATATTTTGCATTTACTTTAGTACTCTTGTGCCCTTGTTGGATCTTGTATCCTTGATGCAATTTAAATCCAATGCTTCTTGCTTTAGTGTTCTTGCATCAGTTGTGTGTTGGACTTGCATACATTCTTATACTATTGTGCTTCATTGAATGCATGTTCGAATGATCACTTACTTTGCTATATGATCATTGTAGTCATTTCTATATAACTGTTTTAGTGTATGATCAAGTTGCTCACATGTTTCACATCATATTTACTTGATCGCAATTTACTTGTTTCATTATACTTGTCATTTTATTACTTGTTATACCTTGAGGGTCTAATGTGTTTTGTGCAAGTATTTGAGTTACTGGTATTTTGTTCCAAGTGCATCACAGTTTCTAGATTTAGGTGTAAGTGAGTTTTGCCATTGTTCCCAAACTCACGTTTAAGTCTTAAGTCTGTTTTAGGGTGTTTTGTCAAGGAATAGCCAAAGGGGGAGATTGTAAGGTTGAATTTAATCAACCATGTGTTGGCTTTATTCCGTGCCAAATTTGCTTGTAATGCAACATGTAGAAATTTTATATTTAGGTGGGAATAATGTAAGGTTGTGTGCGTGAGAGTGTGAAGAAAATCAAGATGTGTGCATTCAAAGAAGTCTTGCAACTAAATCTTGCGACCGGCAAGTCGCCAAAGTGGCACACATGTGAAGCATGCAAGAAGCTCAAGAGTCACAACGGCTAGAGCACTACAGGACAAAAAGTACAGTCTAGCCTGGAAGTTATCTCGTGACTCATTCCAATCGCGAGGCCAAGTTGCCAGAATGCCCTGTTTGGATGAAAACCGACTTTTCGCATTCCTCACATGCCCTACAATAAATACCCTTATTCCCACGAATTGTAAGGGTGGCTATTTAGAGAGAAAAACCCTAAGAGAGGTTTCTACAACACACCCACCTCATTAGAGAGAGAGCTACTCATTCTTAGAAAGAAATCTTTGTAGTATCTTCTCATTCCCTCTCCCATTGTTATACCCATTGAGAGGAGATTTGTATCCAAATACTACCCACATCCATTTAGAGTGTTGAATGTTTTTGAAGCTTTAGGAAGCATTGGAAGATGCCAAGGATGGCGGATGCAATATGGAGCTTAT
Organism: Quercus dentata; assembly: GCA_028216015.1. Taxonomy (NCBI): domain Eukaryota; kingdom Viridiplantae; phylum Streptophyta; class Magnoliopsida; order Fagales; family Fagaceae; genus Quercus; species Quercus dentata. The sequence continues at coordinate 543,602 of CP116448.1, forward strand.
TACGGGATCCGGTAAGTTAGAGAAGACAAGGTTCGGCATAACCCTATTGGAGTAAGAAGCTTGAAGGGCTTAGGTGCATCGGGTAGATTAGGTTTGGAAAGTCTATTACTATTCATGTATCCCAACTGATTTTCTAGTGAATCATTTACCGCTTGGAGGGCAGCAAAGAGGTTTTTCACCAAGGTCTTCGGTTTCCTCTTCGATAACACATCGTTGTGTTATCTTTGTGCTTGCATCTCTCTTTCCTTTCTCTTTACCTTTTAATTACTGCTATATTTGTAATTAATTATAGTTTAGAGTGTGTTACCAATTTGGATATAGCTTAAATTTCATATTCCACACATATATTGTTTGATTATAAGTTTGTGTTGGTAATTTTGTTTTTGGGGGTCTATACGTTCATTGGTGTTTTATACACTATTTGAACTTTTATCCATAAAATTGGCAATGGCCTAAATACCTAGATTTTTGAAGACCCTAGGGTCCCTAATGAACCAAAATTTATCCCTCAATTAAGGATTGAAGCCTCCAGTGAAGATTATCTAGTTCTTGACCTCATAGACCAAGATACAAGGCAGTGGGATAAAGGGAAACTAGCATATTTGTTCGACCAAGCAACAACGAACAATATTCTAAACATCCACCTCACCCAAAAATTACAACATGACCAGGTGTTTTGGAGCTTGAACGCAAATGGGGAATACTCATTTAAATCGGCTTATGCTTCATTAAGGATCACAATCTTAGTTAACCACCCCAACTTGCAAAACAAAGTTGGGAAGAATCTTTGTAAATTGGAAATTAATGCTAGGCTCAAAAAACTCCTATGGAAAATGGTATGGAACATCCTACCTACTTGTTTAGTCCTCAATAACAGGTTTGTTTTTGTTAATTGTTATTTGTGCAACAATGTAGTTGAGTCAATAGAGCATCTTTTTATTCAATGTGACTGGGCTGCCCAAATTTAGCTAATGTTACCTTGGCCAATTAATTTGAATAGAATAAATAGCCTCTCAATTTCAGATTGGGTGAAAATGATTTTGTACCCTGAAGACTTGTTGGAGCTAAACAGTGAAGAATCTTGAAATTTTCGGGCATTTGCTGCAATTGTTTGTGACCACGTGTGGATGATAAAAAACAAAGTAAGGGTAGAGGAAGTCAAAAGCAACTCTATGGAGATTGTGAGACAAATATTGAGATCTTTTGAAGAACACAAACAAGTAGGGAAAGAATTGATTAAGAAACCATCTAGAGACGCAAATGGTATCATCCATGCACAGATTGGGTTAAATTGAATTTTGATGTAGCTATTAAAGAAGGAAATAGCTTTGTGGCTGTGGTGAGCAGAGACCATTAAGGGAATCTTATTGAGGCGTGGATGGAGCAAATTAGTCCAAGAAGTTCTATTTGTGGTGAAATTGAGGCAACTTGGTGTGCTATCCAAAGAGCAAAGCTGACTAAGGGATTCAAGAGAATAATTATAGAAGGAGATGCGTGGAATGTGATAGTCTTTGCAAAGATCGGGCTTATCTGCTCACAAAGTTATAGTTGAGGATATTCTTAATTTAGCCAAATCTTTTGTAAATGTAAATTTCTCTTTTGTGTATAGAAAAGGCAATTTGTTTGCCCAGCTTTTAGCATAGTGGGCTGCCCTTTTGTTATGGATTGAGATGGTACCCATATCCTCCCTATCGCCTCAAATTGTCCAAGTTTTTTTATAGACATGGACCCATGCCCAATTCTTTTGACTGTTCTCTTTTTTTTTTTTTTTTTTAGGCAAAAAAAAAACAAAAAAAACAAAAACAAACCTAGAAAAATCTTAGTCCTTAACTAATACCTTTAATTAGTACCTGAAAAAGTTCTCTTCATGATTAATGAAATTGTAGGTGACTTACAAGCCACTATATGTCTTAATCACTACCTTTAACAAGGAAAATGTCAAGAGACCCCTTGAGGGATTTGTAGTTTTTGTTCCTTCTAATTAAGGAGCAACAAAATGGTCTATAAAAAGTAAAAACCCTTGTAATGCTTGGCTATGGCTCACTATAAGAGCATCCTTATCAAGGATTGCAAAAATGCTAAAACTTAAATTTTAGCATCCGAAACCCAAAAAACCTACTCCATCAAAACTTGCATATACTATAAGATTTTTTTTTTTGATAGGTAATAACAGTCTTTATTGATAATAAAGGTACAATGAATTTACGATAGTAAACTCACCGCATCAAGAGAATACAGACCAATAAAAAAGAAAGACTAACAGAATTAAGAAAGTCAAACAAAGAATGACAATGCGTAAACCCCTAAATACGAGACCACTCAAACAAAGTCCTAAGTATCAAAGACTTCACACAATCTACAGGTCTCTCAGTATCTTCAAAAGTACAGGCATTGTGCTCATTCCAAATTAACGACATTAGACATCTTGGTACCATATTCCACACCTTTGAAGTGTGACTCCCCAACCAATTCCACCAAGTAGAGAGAAGAGAAACAACAGAATTCGGCATCACCCACTGAACCCCAAACCAAAGAAGGATTTCACTCCACAAGGTATGAGCATACTTACAATGGATCAATGAATGATCCACAATTTCCTCTTTACCTCGACAAAGACAGCACCAATTCACAAGAGGCAACTTCTTCTTAACAAGATTGTCTATAGTAAGAATCTCACCCCTAGCAATTGTCCATAAGAAGAAAGCCACCCTTTTAGGTATCTTAACACACCAAATGCTCTTCCAAGGAAAAGACACCGACGGGGCTGCTAGCAATGAAATATAGAAAGAACGCACATCAAAAACACCACTACGATTCAATTGCTATATCATGGTATCATCACCCCCCCTTAGGTAACTTGGATGAGATATGTTCAAAGAACTCATAAAAATTCCCTGTCTCCCGGTCTTGAAATGCACAAATGAAACGTAAGTTCCAGCTTCTACCACCCCCATTCGGTGCAAAATCAACCATATCGTAAATCCTAGCTTCCTTATCCATAGCAATAGCAAACATTGCCAGGTATAAATCTTTCAAAGCAACAGGGCCACTCCAAGGGTCATGCGAGAATCTGATATGAAAACCCTCACCCGCCGCATACAACACATGACCAAAGAAATTCTCAACCCCCTTCCTAATGTTCTTCCACATACCACATCCATGTGTCCCTCTAACAACTCTAGTACACCATCCCCTACTGGCCTCCCCATATTTGGAAGCTATAACCTGCCTCCATAATCATGTGACCTCATTCCCAAATCACCAGAGCCACTTCCCAAGCAAAGCTTGGTTAAAAAGCCTAATCTTCCGGATCCCCAAGCCGTCCGCCTCCACTGGCCACACAACCTTCTCCCAAGCAACAAGTGAGAATTTAAAGACATCATTAGAGCTTTCCCAAAGGAAATTCCTCTGAATCCTCTCTAATTTGTCCACTACATGTTGTGGAATAGTGAACAAAGATAAATAATAAGTAGGGAGACTTGATAAGATGCTCTTCAATAAAGTTTTCGACAAATATAATCGCTTCCAACCTGCAAGCTTTTTTTCCATCCTTTCAATGATAAGGTTCCAAATTGAGGAATTCTTATAATGAGCCCCCAAAGGTATACCCAAATAAGACATGGGTAAACAGCCTACCTTACAACATAAAATACGAGCTAAGGCATCCAAATTCCCAACCTCACCAACCGGCACAATCTCACTCTTACCAACATTTACTTCCAATCCTGTGATAGCTTCAAAGAAAATTAGAACAATACGAATATGTGATAATTGTTCTTTGGATGCATCACAAAAGAGAATAGTATCATCAGCAAACAAAAGATGAGAAATATGCAAACCTCCACATGTCTTGGGACTTGCTTGGAATCCACCGAGAAAGCCTCCACCTTCTGTCCTTTTCAACAACCTACTCAATACCTCCATTACCAATAAGAAAAGGAGTGGAGATAAAGGATCCCCTTGGTACAGACCACGAGAGCTACCAAAGAAGCCAATTGGAGACCCATTAATAAGCACCGAAAAACGAGCAATAGAAATACACATCTTCATCCATCTCCCCCACTTCTCCCCAAAGCCCATCCTTTTCATAAAGTAAAATAAGACACTCCAACTCACATGATCATATGCCTTCTCAATATCCAATTTAATAATCACACCCGAAATACCACTCTTCAATCATCTTGTCCAAGCATTCATTTGCGATCGGAATGAGTCAAGAATCTGTCTTCACCCAACAAAAGAATTCTGGGAATTAGAAATAAGTTTATCCAAAACACAACGAAGTCTATGAGCCAAGACCTTTGAAAGTAGCTTGTACAAACTACCCATAAGGCCGATAGGGCAAAAATCTCTAATATTGACTGCATTAACCTTCTTGGGTACCAAACATAGAAAAGTGGCATTGCAGAGATTTTTCAAAGATACATTCTTTGTGGAAATCTACGAAGAAAGCCAAGATCTCCTTCTCAAGGACACATCAGCATTTTTGAAAGAAAGCCATAGTAAAACCATCCGGACCAGGAGCCTTATCTCCCTTAGCCTCCCGTAGGGCTACAATGATCTCCTCCTTCTCAAACTCCCTTTCTAAAGTAAGTCAATCGGTTTCATCCAGATTAGCAAATTCTAAACCATCAATAGTGGGCCTCCAAGATTCGGTCTCCTGGTACAAAGACGTATAAAAATCCACCACTTGATCCCGAATTGCAGACTCATCCTCATACAAAATACCCTCAACCTCCACACCTCTCATAGTATTTGTACGTCTATGAGAATTAGCAATCCTATGAAAAAACCCAGTATTATTATCCCCTTCTTTTAAGTACAAAGCCTTCGATTTACGCCTCCAAGAAATCTCCTCCAAAGAAGCTAAATACGCAATATCAGTCTTTATCACAAATCTTCTTGCATTATCTGCCAATGACAAAGATTGCATCCCTTCTCTCAAATCTAAGTCCAGAAGCTCGGACAAACAAGCATTTTTTCCTAAAAGACACATCCCCAAAGACATGTTTATTTCAGTGCTTCAAATCTCTCTTAAGAGCCTTCAATTTGCAAGCTAGAACAAAACTAGGAGACCCCACAAAATGGTATCCATTCCACCAACCTCGCACAAGATCCATAAAACCCTCCACCTTAAGCCACATATTCTCAAATTTGAAAGAAGTCTTTCCCCTTAACATTCCACCCGCCTCCACAAGTAGAGGACGGTGATCGGAAATCACTCGAGGAAGAGGCCTTTAAGTCACATCCATAAAATGATCCTCCCAATCAGCGGATACCAAAACTCTATCATTTCTAGACATAGAAGGGTTCTCTGAGTCACGAAACCATGTATACTCGCCTCCTACCAAAGGTATATCAACCAAAAAATTCCTCTCAATAAAGTCCGAGAATTTGAACATGGCCGGACTAAACGAAGTACAACCAAGAAGCTCTCATGGATATCCGATGATATTAAAATCACCAAAAACACACCAAGCTACACTCCACCTCCCTCTCACACTATCAAGTTTAGTCCACAAAGCATCTCTAAGGCCATCAGGATTTGGACCATACACCCCTGTACAAATCCAATCAAAATCGGCTACTACACCTTTTAACAAAATAGAAACAAAAAAGCACCCAACCGGACAATCCATTCTTTTATACACCTTGTGTCCCAAACCAAAATAACCCCCCCTACTGTATGAGTGGCATCCAAAGCTACCCAATCAACAAAAGGGCTACTCCAAAGACTTTTCGAGCAATGAGAATTAATAGAGTCCAATTTAGTTTCTTGGAAACACACTATGTCACATTTCCACCCCTTGAGTAAATTCTTCACCGTATCCCTCTTTTGAGGATTATTTAATCCTCCCACATTCCAAAATAAGATTTTCAAATTCATGGACAACTAATCGAACCCACCCCACATAAATTCTCAAACCCCTCGGTTTGTCTCCCAGATTGCCCATCATAGTTGACGGAAGAAACTAAATTCCTCAATTCCCTCATACCTTTTTTAGATGAAGAGGCATTGCGGCAAAGACTACCTACCGTAGCTTGATTTTCCCACACTTTCTCAAGCTTTTGAAAAAAGGCAATACACTGCTGCTCACATGAATCAATAGGAAATCCCACAATTTTACCAAAGCCTTTAATCTTCCTCTTCACCCATACTAAAGGTTCCAAATCCTCCTCCACAAGAAAATCATCCAGTGTAGCCTCCTCTGATACTAATTCCAATCCCCCGTAAGGATCCCATATAGCCAGAGGTACACAATCCAAAGCATTCCTACCATCCTCATCCTTACCTAACCCCGTGGGGTTGACCCAATCTAGCAACAAAACTTCATCCTCCTAAGGATCGAAACCCAGCTCAAAAAGAGAAGAAAAACAATTTTTACCTAGCAACTTGTGATGGCGGAACATATCGAAAAATTCAAAAACCGAAAGAGGTGGGGAAACAAAGGGCTCGGTGTTGACAGATCGCCCATCCGAGTTTATAACAGCCACGGAGTTTGGGAAATCCTCCTCCGGACCATCGAAGGCAAGTTCAATGACACCCATACAACCCACCTCAACCCCACTTGATTTATGGCCCACCGAAGGTCCACCGACAACCCCAAACTCATCGCCGCACCCATCAGACCTTGGAAGGGCTCCATCCATCACGCCGGTACTCGGAGACACCAGCTGAAGCTTCTCGACAGAGCCATGGGAGTCAGACCCTTCACTAATCTAGGGTCCCACCGAAGAGACATGAGTCAGAAACTCATCCACAAGCCCATCATTCCTTGGGAGGTCCCCACCTAACCCGCCGGTGCTCGGAGAGAATATCCGAACCTTCTCGGCCGAGGCATGTGACCCCGATCCTTCACCCACCTCCCATGAACTTTTTCCATTCAATCTTACCAAATTTTTAATAAACTCGGTTTGGGCTGTAGTAGGTTTGGGGCGCCGAGCTTGATCAACTATCACCCTAGGCTCTAAAGATATTGGGCCCAACTTAGCTCCTATTGGTTTAACAAAATTACTTCTTGAGACCGTATGTTGTGTATTCCCATCAAAAACAACATAAATTTTTAAGGAGAAATGGGCCTGGGTCCATTTGCGTGAGAACCACGCAAGGGCCGACTATATATGGGGAACTTTTTTGAATTTTGAATGCAATCAAATCCCCCAAAACTCTCCTTTTGATTTATAGTCCCAATAAATTTTGGAAACTAATTCTCCATACATAACTCCCTTCCTAATTTCACGTTTCCATTTAGATTTTTCCAAACTTGGTTCCTTGAATTTCTGGTGGAATTTTCTGGCCCACCACCGCCCAAAGAACCGCCTCCTTCCCCGGCCTAGAAGCTGATTTTCCCAAAAAGAATTCACGTAGCTTCATTTCAAGGAAAGCCCAACCACACTTATTCCTCCCTTTCGGGACACATAAATAACCACGTCTTGCCCCATTATGATACTCGGAGATCTCCACAAAAAGACCACTCCTATTCGACCTACTAGAAAACTCCAAGATTTTATACTACTCATGAAATCGTTTGAAAAAATGTTTCTTGCTAAAGTCCCATCGGCACAACTCTATCAAACAAGCAATGGTCCAATCTAACCCCGATCTACCAACCCGGATAGAGCCATGATGTCTACCCCTTTTCTCGGTAATGGAGTAAGCATCCATACAACCCCCATCAAAAGCCAAGAGAAATGACTTTGAATCAATACGAAAAGTAAAAGAGTGCTTCACCTCTGGTACCCCTAGTTTGGCTGAAAAAAGGCTTGGGATTGGGTTTTGGTGGGTGTTGTGTAGGCTCGGGATTTAAGGGTAAGAAGGGTTGGGTTTGGGTATGACCAGGGATGTCTTGACCGAATTTAATTGGCCAGTAGAAGGATTGTGTGAGAGGGCAAGGATATGGGGGAAGGAATTGTTGTGGTGTATGGAAAACATTTTGGGCAAGAGGTAGGTTTGGATATGCCGTTGGTGGATGATGGGTTGGCAGGGAAGAGGGGAGAAGTGGTAGTGTATGTGGTGGAGGGAGGGGGTAAGGTGGAGGGGGAAAGTTGGCAGAGGGAGGGGGAAGGGGGAAAGGAGGTGGACAGGTCATTGGGTCAAATTGGTCTAGTCACCATAGGATTTGCCATCTTGCTACAGTGCACTCTCAATTTTGAGAGCGCACTCAAGCTATATCTTATAAAAAAAATATTATTTTAAAACTTTCTCTCTCTTCTTCTCTTTAAAAAACATATTTTATTTTTCCCTTTTTTTATTCTTTCCTTCTTCTTTGTTCGGACACTGCTCGTTCCTCTCTTCCCTTTTTTTTTTTTTTTTTTCTCGCTCTCTGAAATTGATCACCCTATGGCTCCCCGCTTGAAGCTATCTCACGACTTGGATTTGAACCAATGAAGCTACTTCCCTTCCAATTTTTTTTTAGTAGGTTTCAATGGTGGGTCACGATGGCGGTGATTTGTGAGTTTGATTTGGAGGCACGATGGTGAGATTGATGAGTGTGTGGGTTGGATCTTTAGGTTACAATTTTGTTTTAATGGCTGGTTGTTTTTGCTAGATGGTTGTGGTTTTGCTTTTTTTTTTTTTTTTTTTTTCTTCCTACGGTGGGTTAGATCAGCCACCGGTGAGTGATTGGCTAAGATTTTGTTTTTGCAGTGGCTGGTTGTTTTTATGGTGGTTGATTGTAATTTTGGTGGATGGTTGTGGTTATACTTTGGGTTTTTTTATTTTCTTTTCTTCCCGCGGGTAGTTGTGGTTGCCACGGTGGTGCTATGACTTGTGGTGGTGGTGGCTATGGTGGGTTGTGGTTGCTACAATGGTGGTTATGGCAAGTGGAGCGGTGGTAGGGGTGGTGGAGGAGGTGGTTGCTATAGTTTTTTGTGTAGTTGTTTATTATTATTTTAATGAGTTGTTTATATTATTTAAATGAAATGGTAAAAAATATAGAAGTTTTAATGTTTGATGTATCTTAAAGTGGGGTGGTATAATATATAAAATAAGCTTTTAAAGTGTTAAATGCTAAAATTTTTAGAATTCTTGATGGGATGGGAATGCTCTAAGTGAATAATCTTAATTATTCTTCTAATGTTTAAACTCTGCGTAATCTGCAGTACATAAACACTCTTTTCTTCAATGATGTTTCCAGATCGTGCACGTAATGACCCATATCTCTATACAACCTTTGTTGGGGGAAATTGAAAGTCGAGTTTGGGCTATGTTTTATCCAATCATAAAAACAATTAAATGTTCAACAAAGAGACAATATTCACTAAGCATGACCAAGCATTATTTATTGTTGGACTACACCCACTGGTGGCCCATAGACCCACCTTACTGTCGGCACTCTGCATAAATAAACCAATCAAAATCAAATGCACCAAATCCAACATTTCGTGTTCCTCATTCACCTTCCCAGTAATGTGTAAACCCCCTCTCAAAAAAAAAAAAAAAAAAAAAGTAATGTGTAAACCCTCTTTCCTCAACGACTTTGACTTTACTTTCCCAAACTAAAGCTTCGGTTTTTACCAAAATCAAAAAATAAATAAATAAAAATACTCTGGTCCGTGAGCTCACAAAGACCGTACGAGGAGAGAGACCATATCAAAAATCAGATCTAGGAGAAAGAAGAGATAAATACCAGTTTTTTTGTTGAGAAAGAGACAAATACCAGTTATCAGAGATGTGAGATGAGACACTCAGTCATTAATATTATATATATCTCACTATGATTAAAGGGATTTTTCATTTTTTTTTTTTTTTGAAAGACTAATAAATTGGCTACTTTTTAAAAGAAATTTGGTTGTTGATTGGGCTATTTTTGAGGTTGTTTGGGCCATTATAAGAGAGGTTTAACTTAATTAGTACCGTAGTTTTTTTCTCTTTGTGATTTTATTAGTATTTAAACAGGATTTTTTTTGGAAAAAAACAGCCCTCACAAATAAATAAATATATATATATTGTATAATATTTTCACAACAAATTATAGAGAGTAACTAATAAGTTGATATTAATTTTAATTTAAATTCACAATCTAATTTTTTTTTACTCATAACAATCAATAACAACCTTCTACTTATAATTCGTTATGAAATTATAATAAAGATAGCATTTATTTTTATCAAAAGGTATTAATGTTTTTGGGTCGAGTTTATATTTTTCAAAATATTTAGTTATTTAACCCAATAATACTTAAAAACAGTAAACACGTGTTACACGTTCTCAAAATACAGGTTTAAAATTGAAAAATCTGATCCCTAGCTCTCAATTATTGTCCTCTCAGTTCAGCTTGAGCAGAACAAGGTTTCTCAAGAAGGAGCATCTTCCACAAAAAGCGATGACAATATTCCATCTTTTTTTGTCACACTTCATCCACCCTCAACTCAAGTATATGGTGGCCAAAATGACTCTCCTAGACACCATATTGTTCTGTGTTCGTGCAATCTCTCTCTCTCTTACTATATATGCTGACATATCAGTTACTATATGTGTTCGATAACATTTACTATGTTTGATATTAATTAGGTTGTACACCTGGTGGACAAGCTGGACGCATGGCACAGACTACCAGTAATTATTGGAGCTGCTTATCTGGGAATTAGAAGACACTTGCACCAACGTTATAATCTATTGCCGGTCGGAGAAATCAATGGACAGAGATATAACACAGAAGAATTTGCCTATAGGACGGCTGATGGAAAGTGCAATCACCCTAGTGATGATACCATTGGTAGCCAAGGAACCTTTTTGGGTCGAAACATGCCTCCATCATCTTCACCATATGGGGTAAGAGTTCCAAACACCTTAATTATTTAATGATGAAGTTGTAACTCCTAACTGTTATTTTTGCTTGATTGGAGTGTATTAATTTTATAATTAACAAGATGTCACACAAGAGAGCCATTCTCTGTCTCACTATCCCACCAATTTACAGTATGCTCCATAAAAAAAAAAAAAAAAAAAAAAACCTTTTCTCTCTCTCTGGATTGGGGCTGAGGGGAGGAAGCATACACCTGTAACAGGGTTCAACTTGACTTGACGAAACCGACCCTATTAAAGTCAACACCACCACTCTCTCTCTCTTGAGGAAGTATACCCTGTTTCAGGGTTATACTTCCTCTACTCACAGGTCCCACATGGGTCCTCCCAGCTGTGAATATGAGGAAATATACACCCGAAACAGGGTGTATTTTTTCCCCTCTCTTTTTCTCCATCCGGAATAATCTGTCCACGTGGCTTTAAATCTAAATCTCATTGTTGAAAATTTGTTAACTTTGGATTTCAAACCGCAAACAGCTAAAGTGCCAAACACACTGTCATTTCCAAATAGTAATTTGAATACAAAAGAAAGTGAAATAAGTTGACAAACAAGTTGCTACCATAACTCCAAGAAATTTGCTAAATAAAATAAGAGGACCAAGTAGTTCTCAACCACCCCAACCCCACCACCCCCCCAACGCTACTTGACCCCTCGTATTTATTGTACCCATTGATTTTATGAATTCTGGGCTAAGACAACACCCCATTTTTCTTTTGGCCTAAGAGCAAAACAGCTTACCAGTTAAATGAGTTTGACACCTTCACCCAATCACCCCTAAACGAAACTACCACCTGCCCATATATTCTGAGAATTTATTCATGCGCATCACATGATTGTTTAAATAACACTATTTGGCCTGTATTTTCTATGTTGGAATATGTTCTTTTTTTACTTGTGTCAATTTATGGTATGTTAGTAGGCAACACAGTCCTCTTCTTCACAAGTAATAATGTGCACCATGTTCGTGTATTGTTTCTCATCAATCTCCACAGCTGTTAGAGCCCCATCCAACATTAGTAGCATCAAAGCTTTTGGCGAGGAAAAAGTTCATAGACAATGGGAAGCAATTCAACATGATAGCCTGCTCATGGATACAGTTCATGATTCATGACTGGGTTGATCATTTGGAGGACACTAAACAGGTTTTAATTTCAATATTGTCTTAATCAAAGTTTGCTTTCTAGCAAAGTGAGTTCAAGCATAAAAATAACTAAGTATTAGGATCTTCTTCATTTGAAATTGATCCATTTTATGTTTCACATTACATGTGTACACAATCAGATCCAAGAAATAAACTCTTAATCATGAAATGAACTCTTTCTATTTCAAGCAAAATGGAGAGGATCCTATTCCAATGTGTCATAAACCAATTCGGTCATGTATTATATGCATGTTGACCAATTACAGCCATCCATAATGTTTAACCTTATGATCGTAATTGACAAAGAATATTGCAATATCAAAAGGCCTAATATCTATGGCTCAAACAAATGACTTAAAAATTATAGTTACATGGTTAGAAACATTTTATTTATCGATTAAGATGAATTAATTTTTCATAATTCTTTTAGCAGATAGAGATCAGAGCTCCTGATGAAATTTCAAGTGGGTGTCCCTTAAAGTCTTTCAAGTTTTTTAAGACCAAAAAAGTCTCTATTGATTTGTGTCACCTCAAGAATGGCTCTCCGAATACAAGGACTCCTTGGTTGTAAGTAGTTTTCAAAAAGTACTGTCTCTTACTATTATAAGTGCATATAGGTTATAAGAACTCATTCAAATTCATAAGTTTAATAAACATGTTTAAACAATTTCATATGTGATCCCCTGTCTGAAGGCAGAGCAAATGGAGAAGGAGATTTTTATTTTGGGAACTAATAGCAACAAATTAGACTCAAGAGGATGTAGGATTGGAAGTTCTCATCTTTCCTCCTATCTCTTTAGTAAACAAACAAAGCATTAGAATAGAATTATCCATATGCAAACAAAACAGCATATTACATGTTCTTATGAATAACTAATAACATTTTATCTTCAAATATTTATCCAAGAAAAAACACTTATTCTTCAAATAATTATATTAGAATGCATTGTTTTAAACAATGTTGCGTGTTACAACTGTCTCCATTTGTTGCCATGGATAACCTACTGAGCAGTACAATATATAACAGTTACTAGAAGGGAGTTTTTAACCTGAGTAAATAAAAAGAATTGAATTTAAAAATAAAAATAAAAGGAAAAGAGGGAGGATTTCACCAAAAATTGCTGGGACACCTAATTTTTGGAACTAATTCTCTGTGGCAAGTTTAAAGTTTCTGTTAGGTAGGCTCGTAATCAAGAATGTGGAGTGGGACAATCAACTGGACCTGAGCTTTTGGTTGTATTCCAATTGTCGATACTTTTGTGTTTAACTTGTCTAGGTTTGTAAAATCAAGTCATTAGAAAAGAATGTGTACTTTGTGAGAATGAATTTTTGTTTTTACATGACTAGGGATGGGAGTGTAATTTATGGGAATGACAAGGAGGGCATGAGAAGAGTGAGGACATTCAAAGATGGAAAATTGAAGATCTCAGAAGATGGGCTGCTTCAGCATAATGAGAAAGGCATTCCTATCTCAGGTGATGTTCGAAATTGCTGGGCTGGTTTTTCCCTCCTACAAGCGTTATTTGTCAAAGAGCACAATGCTGTATGTGATATGCTAAAAGTAAGTTATTTTTGTTTTAGTTTATATTCTGTGATTCTTTTTCCCAATGGTGAAGTTGGTGTTATGTACTTGAACATTTCGGCATCTAATTTGAACGGTTTTGGACCAATTTCGGAAAAATTGCAATATTGCTGCATGAAAATTAAACTGTCATATTTTGTCTGGTTAGCAATTGTAGAATCTTATGCTATAATTTTCCTCATATGCAAGAAAAATGTGTGATAATAATGTATGCACTTCATGAATAATATGTATTATGTTCAGTTAATGATTTAGTTTATTGTTCTTTGGTTTTAGGTATATTACCCTGATTTGGATGATGAGCAGCTCTATAGGCACGCAAGATTGGTGACTGCAGCTGTCATTGCTAAAATCAACACCATTGACTGGACCGTTGAACTCCTGAAGACCGATACTCTTCTAGTAGGGATGAGGGTAAACTGGTAAGATAGTTAAGACATATTAAAGAAGTCAATGAAACATAGCGGTCATGTTTAAATAGTGACATTAAATATTTGTTTTAATTTGATGAAGAAATGATAAAAACACAGAGATGCTTTTACAAGTTATGAGAAAAAAGAGAAAATCAGCAAAGATGAGAGTAACATTTAATGCACTTCTAATGCCATTGCTTTCTACTTTACACTTCACTGAAAATCAAATATGTAAACCATGTTTTTTTTAGGTATGGACTTTTGGGGAAGAAATTTAAGGAGTTACTTGGACATATATTGGGATCAATACTGAGTGGATTGGTTGGTCTTAAAAAGCCAAGAGATCATGGAGTTCCCTATTCAATAACTGAAGAGTTTGTAAGCGCCTACAGAATGCATTCACTTCTACCTGAAACACTTGTCCTTAGGGACATCACGTCTTCAACTTCAGAAGACAAACATCCTCCCATTCTACATGAGTACTTCCCTTTCTCTCTTCTTATACTGTATTTGCAAATATTAGTCACCAGTATGATGGACATTTTCTTGCCATTTGTTTTCCCACCTTTTATGGGTTTTCTGCATCTTGCCGCGAAATTTATAGTTTTCTTTGGAGACATCAGCACAAATGTACTAGGAGCCAAGAACCATGTGTGCAGGGGCAGAATCAGAATTACAGAATTGGAGATTAAATTAGAGAGAACATTATTTATAATTTAAGATCATAAGGTTAAATGTGTAATAGATGCTCTTCTTTTTCTTTTTCTTTTTCTTTTGGGGGTGGGGGTGGTGGACATCCATATATCCTGTTAAGGGGAAATTATTGTGTACTCTCGGAATACCATAAATGCGTACTCTCTCCTCTCACATTTTTTTTGAGGTTCTACTAATTAAATTCATGGTGGGACCCACCATTTATGCTAGAGGAAGGAATACGCATTTATGGTATTTGAAAAGTACCTAATAATTTTCCACTATTAAGAATGAAAAGACAAGGAAACCGAGAAACATTATACAAGAGAGAGCCTTTATATAGGCACAATAGGTATGAAGAACAAGTACAATGAGTCTAGGGCAAGTACAATTCAATGGGCCCAAGCCCTGTGGGCTAATAGACTAGCATATTCTACAAAAAAAATATGGCCTTAAATGTTAGTAAAACTAAGAACATTTCAAGGCTCCCAAGCTACTGCATAGTACAACTTGCGGTATTGATGGAGGAGAGATGTGTTTTATTGGTAGTGGTTGCATATGGTGTTGGTCTTGTGCTAGTATTTCCATTTTATAACTCGTTAATTATTATTTTTCTGATTGTGTTGTTAATGATGTGGGGTGAAAAACAAAGGCTTTGGATGTAAAAATAGTGTTTCATTTTCCTCAACTTAGGAAGCAACATTGCAATTTTTTTCATTGCAACAGAATAATGTTTAGAATTAATTTTCAAAAGGAAAGTAGTTTGACATACTAATTAAATGTTACGTTGCTAGAAACTCTACATGACTAATTGTAGGGATTATGAATCCAGGGTGCCTATGAGGGAATTGGTGGGTATTGAAGGAGAGAGAAAACTGTCAACAATTGGAATGGAGCAAATGTTGGTATCATTGGGTCATCAGTCTTGTGGGGCACTCACATTATGGAACTATCCATCATGGATGAGGAACCTTGTAGCCCATGATATTAATGGAGAAGATAGACCAGATCCTGTTGATATGGCCAGCTTGGAAAGTATATCATCTCATTCTTCAATTTCTATTTACAACTCTCATTTTATTTCCACTTTCATAGTCCAAATCTAATTTTACAATCTTTGGACCATTAGTTTATAGAGATAGAGAGAGGGAAGTTCCCGGTACAATGAGTTAGGAGGAACTTGATGATGATTCCTATTAGCAAGTGGGGAGATTTGGCGGATGATGAAGAAGTCATCGAAGCTCTCTATGATGTGTATGGAGATGATGTGGAGAAGTTGGACTTGCAAGTTGGCTTAATGGCAGAGAAGAAGATCAAAGGCTTTGCAATCGGTGAGACTGCTTTCTTTCTCTTCATACTAACTGCTTCAAGGTATGCTCAATGTCATACTAAGAATAAGACGACAAATTTGATTTTTTTTTTTTTTTCCTTAGAGTGCACTAATGCTTCGTTTTGTACGATGATCTTTGTTCGGGAGGCTAGAAGTCGATCGCTTTTTCACATCCAGTTTCAACTCCAAAACATACACACAGAAAGGCCTAGAATGGGTTAACAAGACTGAGACTTTGAAGGATGTGATTGATCGGCATTTCCCTGAAATGACGAGGAAATGGATGACATGCTCAAGTGCATTCTCGGTGTGGGATTCAATGCCAAATCCAGTGAATTACATACCCCCGTACCTGCGACTATCCACCTAATATTCATCTATTTAGTACTTTCAATAAGTACAGATATCTAGTTGTACGCCATTTTATTATAGAGTTTAGTATTAGCTCAAATAAATTGGTATATACTAAACAAAAGTATGTGTAATCATATGCCGTTGAAATTGTCGTATGAAATGTTATTTTAATACATCTGTTAAGAATTTAAAGTGAGAGAGAAAGACTGAATAGTCTATATATTCTAGGTAAAATAATAATGTACAATAGAGAGTCTTATATAGGCTAGGTATGTGTACAGTACAAGTAATATGAGTAAACTACAAGTACAGTATATTGAGCTAAGCCCAATGGGGTAATCTAGTCTAAGCTATACACTAACATCCCCCCTCAAACTCGAGGTGGCAAGGAGGAAGCCAACTGGAGTTTGGATATAAGATCTCGAAAACAATCAAGCGAGTGAGTCTTGGTGAAGATATCAGTAGGGTGGTCAACAGAGAAGATGGAGAACAACATGAGATTGCCTTTCTTGAAATGATGGCGAGTGATGTGGCAGTTGATCTCAATGTGCTTGGTGCGTTTATGGAAAACATCATTAGGAGCAATGTAGATAGCACTACAATTGTTGCAATAAAGTGGAGTGGCAGTGGGTTGTGGAGCATTCATGTCAACTAAGAGCCAACGAAGCTAGACAAGCTCGTAGGTGGTGTCGAAGGGCACGATACTCAACCTTAGTACTAGAATGGGAAACCACTTCTTGCTTCTTGCTATGCCACGAGACAAGATAAGTACCCAATAGGAAACAGAAACCTATAATGGAGTATCGATCGGTCGGATCACTTGTCCGATCCGCATTTGAATAAGCATGAAGCTCGAGAGAAGACTAAAAGGAGTAGTGGAGACCATGATAAAGTGTACCCTTGACATATCAGAGAATCTGAAGAACGACAGCATAGTGGGATGAGCGAGGGGCATCCATGAAGTTACTAACCATACCCACGGCATGTAAAATATCCGGATGAGTAATAGTGAGATAGATTAAACTACCAACCAACCGACGATAGCGAGTAGCATCGGATATAGGTTCACCATCCAAGAGTGTGAGCTTTGCATTTTATTCCAAGGGAGTGGAAACAATCTTGTTATTGGTGATACCAGCTTTGGAGAGAAAATCATAAGCATATTTAGCTTGGGAAAGATAGTATCCATCAAAAGATGAGGTAACCTCAAGCCCAAGAAAATAGCTGAAAGTATCTAGATCTTTCATCTCAAAATGCTGACTAAGGAAGTGTTGAAGAGAGCAGATACCTGCAGAATTATTTCTAGTAATAATGATATCATCAACATAAAGAAGAATAAGAGTGATACCGATAAAGGATCTTCGGACAAAGAAAGCAGTGTCATGAGGGCCCGAAGTGAAACCCTCACGAGTAACAACCGAGCTAAACTTTTCAAATCAAGCTCAAGGAGTCCGCTTGAAGCCATAAAGAGCACGATGAAGGCGACAAACTTGATCGCTTGAGTGTGTATAGCCAGGGGGTGGTTGCATGTACACTTCTTATTGAAGGTCTCCATTCAGGAAAGCATTCTTCACATCCATTTGATAAAGAGGCCAATAGCAAAAAGCAACCACAGCAATGAGACATCTGACAAATGTAAGACAAGCAACATGAGCAAATGTTTCCTCATAGTCAATGCCATACTCCCGAGTAAAGCCCTTGGCAACTAGGCGAGCCTTGTCTTTGCACAAATGATTCATTCATCGGCCCTTCGTTTTGATCTTGTAAACCCACCTACAACCTACTATAGACTGACCATGAGGCAACTCAACCATATCACAAGTGTGATTCTTATGAAGGGCATCTAATTCTTCGTTCATAGCTTGCTATCAAAAAGGGTCGATAAGGGCCTTACGATAGGTGTAAGGTTCATAAAGGGTGGCAGAAGTAAAAGAGCAGTGATAATTAGTGAGATAAGGGGGAGGAATGCTTACCCGAGTGGAACGACGAAGTTCAGGACCAACAGGAGACTTAGGAGAGGGTGGTGCCATAAGATCCAAGACAGGCGGGTCATATGCCGGGGACAAAACCAGAGATGAGTCGTCTAGAGAGGCAACCGATGTCGAAGAATCCTCCATAAGTTTAGGATACAAAGGGAGGAAAAGATCGGTAAAAATGGGAGACTACGAGGAAGAGGACGCAGGAAACTACTCAAGACTCGTGAAAGGATGATGTTCCCAAAACTCAACATGATGGGAGACACGAAGGTGACGAGAAATGGGATCATAGCGGTGAAACCCCTTTTGAGATACACCATAACCAAGGAAACAATAGAGACAAGCACGAGGCTGGAGTTTTGTTCGTTCATAAGGAGGAAGAGAGATAGAGCAAGCACAACCAAAAACCCGAAGAGATGAGTAGTCAGGGGTTTGGCCATAGAGAAGCTCGAATGGTGATTTATTATGTGTAGTTGGTGAAGGAATATGATTAATGGTGTACACAGCAGTAAGTGCGGTCTCACCCCAAAAGTGCTCGGGAAGAGAGCGCGAAATGAGAAGGGTGCGGTCCGTGCGAACAACATCAAGAATGTGACGATGTTTTCGTTCCGCACAACTATTTGTTGAGAGGTGTAAGGACAAGACCGCAGAGGAAAGGTACCATGACTATCTAAAAAGGATAGGAAAGATTTATCATTATATTCTTGAGCATTATCCGATTGAAAGACTTTGACAATGCGATTGAATTGTGTTTCAATCATTTTATGAAATGTTTGGTAAATAGACACAAGTTCAAACCTAAGGTGAAGCAGATAAATCCAAGTATATCGAGAAAAATCATCCACAAATATGACAAAATATCTAGATCCCCCTTCAGTGGGAGCAGGTGTAGACCCCAAATATCAGAATGTATAAGATTAAAAGGTGCAGAAGAAAATGAGTCACTATTATTAAAGGGCAATTTTGTTTGTTTGCCAAAATGATAGGAAGTACAATCAAATTTTTGAAACTATACTGAACCTAAATGACCTTGAGAAGCTAACAACTGAATACTAGATAAGGATGGATGACCAAGACGAGCATACCATAGATCAGGTGTGGGGGTGGCGGTGGTAGCATTTGCAGAAACAACTTGTGAAGGAATCTTCAAGTCATTAACCTCAAACTTGCAATCAACCTTACGGCCTGTCCTAAGCACTTGACCCATCCGGAGATCCTACACATCCACACCATGATTAGTAAATAGAAGATCTATCTCTAATTCACAAAGTTAACCAGCAGAAAGCAAATTGAAGGATAACTTTGGGATATAAAAAGTGTCACTAAGGGATAAACAAGGAGAAGAGATTGTTCCTTTATGACTAACAAGCATAGGAGTTCCATCAAGAATGTAAATGGTGATTGGATGTTTTAAAGGTGCCTTATCGTAAAATTGGGATTCATCAGGAGTCATATGGTTACAACATGTAGTATCAAAAAACCAAGGTTGGTTACCCGAGGTGACAGAAAGGGCAGTGGAAGTGTAGAATAAAACTTGTTGAACTACCGCCTCAATATTAGCCATAGTAAGTGAGGAAGCCAAAGATAGACTGTAGGAACCGATGGATTTGAAGGACATACAAAGAGCTACCGAGGAATAGAAGTTTTATTCTCGCTCTTGCATAAATTTCTGCAATTTGCGAAAAATCGAGATGTTATGGCCTTTAGCATGGCAAAACTCGCAACGAGTACCTTTAGAAGGCGAGAGGTGGGACGCTCAAAGTTTATTCGTGGAGGAGTAGTGAATGCAGCAATGGGAGGCTGTGGAGATGGTGTAGCCAATACATGATCAAATGATGACATGTGATAAGTAGGCTGACGGTTCTCCTTAGAAATGAGCTCTTTGACAGTAGTATTAAGAGAATGAGTATGAGACTCACTAAGCAGAGAAGCCCTAGTAGGCTTAAAATCCTCACGTAAACCCATTATGAAGTGCATAAATTTATGGTGATCCCGATATTTAACAAAAAGTTCAATATCCTTAGAACACACTAATGGAGGATCTGCAGTAGAAAGTTATTCCCACATAGTAGAAGTCCGAGAATAAAAATCAGAAATAAACCGACCTGTCTCTTGGTGCATTTGATAAAGTTTTGATTCAATGTGGAACTCCAGGCTTGAATCATTAGTACAATTATAGCAATCACCGAGAAATTTCCAAGCGGCCTCGGCAGTCTCAAGACAAGGAAGAAGATTATGAATGGAGGGGATAGATGTATTGATAAACCAAGACAAGATCTTACTATGAATACTCTCCCATTCCTCTAGGCGTTCTTCATAATTATCCGTTGTAACAGCAGTTTTGAAGGCATCTTCAGCAGTTATGACTTTGGACTTAGGGTTTAGTACTAGCTTAGGAATTGAACTAGTCACATATCTCCATAGTTAATGACTCTTGAGAAAGATAGTCATATTCTGAGACCATGCATGATAGTTAGTAGGACCATCCAACATAATGGTGATAGGATGAATGATATCTCATTCGCTTTGTTAAGCCATAATGAATAAAATGACCAAAAAGTGGGATTTAGAGACCTTAAATGAAGAAATGGAGCCCAAAATCAGAATCTACGTGAAAAACTAAGCAAGACAGGCCTTGTTGAAAGTTTTTGACTTTGGCCAAAAAGTCAACACAAAAAGTCAACAGTCAGAAGTCAACGGTCAACAGTCAAGGCAATTGCTGATGTGTGCTGACGTAGGCGGATGACGCGAGGTGTTGACATGTGTAGGATAACGTCAACCTAGGGGGCGCGTGGACAAACGCCGATAGTGTCGGGCGTGTGAAGCGCATGGAGGCGCATGGCGGCTCGATTACCGGCCGCGTGGAGGCGCATGTGAACTTCTAGAGGTGCATGGCGACGCATGGAGTGCGTGTTTGATAGCCAGAAGCTTTAGGCAGCGCGTGTGGGCACATGTGAGGTTTTTTCTGGCTGTTCTTGGTTAGGTTTTGCTTGGGATTGGCTGTTCTGTCACGTTATGCTTTTGCTTTGGTAGTTGGATGAATAGAACGATGAGATCCGAGCGTTGCAAGGATTGTGAAGATGACGACAGTAACTCGCTTTTGACAGTGGCTACTAGATGAAGGCGAGGGCAGCAAAAGAGCACCAAAGATGACCATAGGAACCAAAATGTCAAAGCAATAGCTCTGATACCATGTTAAGAATATAAAGTGAGAGAGAAAGACTGAATAGTCTATATATTCTGTGTAAAATAATAATGTATAATAGAGAGCCTTATATAGGCTAGGTATTTATACAGTACAAGTAATATAAGTAAACTACAAGTATAGTATATTGGGCTAAGCCCAATGGGCTAATCTAGTCTAAGTTATACACTAACAACATCAAAATAGAATGGTTACTAGAACCATTGCTAGCGATCCATGGAGTCTTGACAAGCATCCGGTTGTGATGCGGTGGTATGAAAAAAGTTAGCAATTGAAGAACTCTCGTTCAATCAAGCTAGCTTTTAGGTCCAATTGCATGGCATCCCATTATGTTACATGACAATGAGAAGCGTGAACAAAAATAAGTTTGGTCATTGGAGAGGTAGCCCAACCGATTGTACCAAAGGATTCGAGGAGGGGGGGATTTTCAACACCTCAAAATTTCAATTGACATCTCTCTCTCGTTGTGCCGAGGACGCCTTATTTCACTGGATAATGGAAAACAAACTTGGGCGAGCTTCAAATATGAACGACTCCCAAACCTATGTTCTTGGGGTGGAAGTCTAAGTATTGTGAGAAGTGGATTAACAGTGAGGGTACTTTTCACCTTGAGGATTGACAATTTGGCCCAAGCTTACGTGCACATGCCTTTGTGCTATCAAGAAACATGGGTTTGATAGTGCCAGGGTTCTACACAACAAGGAAAAAATCGGAGACTAGTGCAAACCGATCGAAAAGGAATTTAAAGCCTAAAGCTCCTCCACAACACAAGGCGGAAGAACAGACGGATCATGACCCATGAGCTCTTTGCTAGCCATATTCTCAACTTCTTCTTTCATGGGGTCCTCATGACCCATGAAGAAAGTCATTGCCACCTCTGGCCTTCGCATCCTTGGGTCCGCCCTCTTCCCACCTTTGATAACCAAATCACCCTTGGCTATCCTATCATGAAAAATGTTTATCAAGGCATAACAATCCATGGTATGGTGGTCACGCCTCCTATGGTACCTACGAGAAAGTGGACCTCGATTTTCTTCATATGTAGATTCACGTTTGCACTCAGGTAACACCACCACGCCGTCCTTAACCAAGCTTCTAAGATACTATACAACTCTTCAATAGAAACATTAAAAGGAGGAGGAATACTACCTCTCTCCCTCTTCTTACCCTTGGCTGCCTTCTTGGGCTTCTCCACCATAGCAACTTCCACCTTCTTGCCTTCTCTCCTCCAAGGCTGTGTAGGTTTATTTACGATCTGTGAAATCAACCCCTTTGAAGGCTTCCTTACAGACATACTTGTCCTCCTTGAAGCTTCTACAAGCCTTGTAAAGCTGGAAATCTACAAATTCTCAAGATAAGACCGATATTCATATAACATACCAGAGATGCAAGCATCTACCATCTTTTCTTCATCTGTAGATTCACGTTTACACTCGAGCAACACCACCACGCCATCCTTTAACCAAGCTTCTAGGATGCTATACAATTCTTCAATAGAAACAGTAAAAGGAGGAGGAATACTACCTCTCTCCCTCTCTTCTTACCCTTGGTTGCCTTCTTGGGCTCCTCCACCATAGCAACTTCCACCTTCTTGCCTTCTCTCCTCCAAGGCTGCCTAGGTTTATTTGCAGATTGTGAAGTCAACCCCTTTGAAGGCTTCCTTACGGACATACTTATCATCCTTGAAGCTTCTACAAGCCTTGTAAAACCGGAAATCTGCAAATTCTCAAGATAAGGCCGATATTAGACAAAGATACCGAGAGATGCAAGCATCTACTAGCTTTTCTTCTTCCACAAGGTCATAACACCGCAAAGAAAGGTCTCTAAACCTGCGAATATACTCCAATGACCCTTCGGATACCCTTTGCTTTTCTTGTTGAAGATCTAACAATGTGAGCTTCTCTTCTAAAGAAAAAAACTTCTTCATGAATTGCGTTGCCCTATTGTTTCAACTCAGAACCAACCCTGGTGCAAGGCTAGTTTACCAAGTAAAAGCACGACCTTCCAATGACTTGAAAAACTCCCTGAGCCTCAACTCATGATCATAAGAATGGGCTGTCGGTGCATCTATGTACCACCTTATATGTTCCCTAGCGTTTCATGCCATGCCATCATACTTGGGAAAGATGGGAGGAGTATAGTTGGCAAGATAAGGCTTACCACCTACTTCCTTGGAATAAGGGTGCCTGGTATCAATATAAACAATACTCTTTGCTTTCTTAGCTTCGAACAAGATAGCAGAAATATCTTCCTTAGTTAGATAAGGAGATCCTCGAGGACCTTGACAACCTTGTGGAGGTTGAGGTATGAACATTTCTTGACGTGAAGCCTGGAATTTTGCCTACATGGTAGCACGAAAGCGCTTAAGGTCCTCGATGGCTGTCACGATATTCCTATTCTCGGGTTGATTAGCCTTACCGGAAGACTCTATACCCTCAGCATGCATGGATATGTACTCTACATTTGGCCCCGCTTGCTGGTTGTCACTCGAACCAGGTAGTACTCCTATAACTTTCTTTCTCGGAGGTATGAAGAAGACGAGAGTAAACAGAAATATACAGACCCACAAAAAACTCACTCAAAGATGTATATAAACCAGAGATTCCCCAATGGAGTCACCAAAAATGTATGTACAAGTTAGATTTGAGCTTATATAAGAGATGAAATAAGTTATCTAACAATACATCTAAATGAAAAGGCTTATGAGTGACAAAGGTACAAGCTTTGACATCACAAAGGTTAGAGAAGGAGAAAGTGATTGCAAGAATGGTAAAGTTGACACAAGATGTATGTGGAAAACCCTAAGAAAGGGATGAAAAACCACAGTTTAAGCAAGAATGTTCTTGCTCTATTCAACTTTTGTATTATATGTAAAGAAGAGGTAACTCTTGTACAAGAAGGGTGTTTTTCCTTAAAAGAGAGACTTTATTTTCTACATTCCTATCTTATCAACTTTCTACTCTCTTCTCAAAAGATCTACTTGGGTTCTTACCCTAAAAGTCTAGCTACATGTTCCTCTTATAATCTAAGGAATATGGCTGAGTACAAAGATAGGTGTCTGATCATCATTTCCTATTTTTGGACCTTTCCATAGTCAGGGTACTATTTGGTGACCGGAGGAGAAAGAAAATGCCAACATGGCACTGTGGCATGCGAGTAGGTGACTCGCCTTTGCTTGGGGAACAAATCTTGAGCAACGAGAGGGACATCAGGAGTACTATAGGTGATACACGTGTCTCTGAAGTGGTCCAACATGCACTCAGCCAATAAGAGATATTCCCATAGCTGCTAACTTTAAAAAGTCATTATCTCCCTTTTGTGAGTGTTTAAGTACTATGTCAGATACATATCTTACTTCTTTCTCAAGGCAGTCATGCCTTTAGCACAAGCCAAGGATAAGGTTTTATAGCCAAGGTTTCCTCTTCCTCTAGTCACAACCACTTCCTCTAGTCACAACCACTCCACGTGTAAGGTCCAAATCCAACCACATTGATATTCTCTCATGCTTTGGCTAGTGTATTATACAAACACAAATGGGAAATACTCATTTATAATCACCTTTGTTGGGGTAGTTGAAAGTTGAGTTTGTGTTACGTTTTATCCAATCATATAAACAATTAAATATTCAACAAAATTCATGGCCAAGCATTATTTATTGTTGGAGTACACCCACTGGCCCATAGACCCACCTTACTGTCGGCACTCTGCATAAATCAACCAACCAAAATCAAATCACCAAATCCAACATTTCGTGGTCCTCATTCACCTTCCCAGTAAGCAGTAATGTGTAAACCCTCTAGTCAGTGAGCTCACAAAGACCGTACGAGGAGAGAGACCACATCAAAAATCAGATCTAAAAGAAAGAAGAGATAAATACTAGTTATCAGAGATGTGAGAGAAAGATAAATACCAGCTATGCCGTCGTCGAGAGCAGAATCCGTGGGCTAGGCGTGATGCCTTGATAGTGATGCATGGACGCGACGGCGAAATGATGGGCATGCTGGCGGCAGCGGTGCGACTATGTGAGATGAGACACTCCAGTCATTAATATTAAATATGTCTCACTGTGATAAAAGGGATTTTTCTTTTTTCTTTTTCTTTTTTGAGATACTAATAAATTGACTTCTTTTTTTAAAAAATTTGGTTGTTGTTTGGGCTATTCTTGAGGTTGTTTGGGCCATTATAAGAGAGGTTTAACTTAATTAGTACCGTTTTTTTTTTTCTCTTTATGATTTTATTAGTATTAAAACAGGAATTTGT
This sequence comes from Quercus dentata, assembly GCA_028216015.1. Lineage (NCBI taxonomy): Eukaryota > Viridiplantae > Streptophyta > Magnoliopsida > Fagales > Fagaceae > Quercus > Quercus dentata. The sequence goes on from CP116448.1 coordinate 569,364, forward strand.
TTTTTGAAAAAAAAGCCCACTTAAATAAAAATAAATAATATATATTACATTATATTTTCACAATAGATTATAAATAATAATTAATAAATTATTATTAATTTTAATTTGAATTCACAATTTATTTATTTTTCACTCATGATAATCAATAATGATCTCGTATTTATAATTTGTAATGAAAGTGTAGTAGAAATAACATTTATTCTTACCAAAAATGCACTAATGTGTTTTGGTTGAGCTCATATTTTTCAAAATATTAAGGACTTATTTAATAATATTATTCTAGTAATATTATTTGTATTTTTTAGAAATTTATGTGAGTTAAAAAATATATAAAAATATTATTTAAAAATTGAACACATGATACCAATCGGATCCTTAGTTATTTTATTTACCACGATACCATTTAAAAATTGAAATCACGTTTTACACGTTCTCAAAATACAGGTTTTAAATTGAAAAATCTGACCCCTAGCTCGTCTCAATTATTGTCCTCTCATTTCAGCTTGAGCAGAACAAGTTTTCACAAGAAGGAGCATCTTCCACAAAAAGCGATGACAATATTCCATCTTTTTTTGTCACACTTCATCCACCCTCAGCTCAAGTATATGGTGGCCAAAATGACTCTCCTAGACACCATATTGTTCTGTGTTAGTGCAATCTCTTTTTCCCTCTTACTATATATGTTGACATATCAGTTACCATATATGTTCGATAACATTTACTATGTTTGATATTAATTAGGTTGTACACCTGGTGGACAAGCTGGACGCATGGCACAGACTACCAGTAATTATTGGAGCTGCTTATCTGGGAATTAGAAGACACTTGCACCAACGTTATAATCTATTGCCGGTCGGAGAAATCAATGGACAGAGATATAACACAGAAGAATTTGCCTATAGGACGGCTGATGGAAAGTGCAATCACCCTAGTGATGATACCATTGGTAGCCAAGGAACCTTTTGGGTCGAAACATGCCTCCATCATCTTCACCATATGGGGTAAGAGTTCCAAACACCTTAATTAATTAATGATGAAGTTGTAACTCCTAACTGTTATTTTTGCTTGATTGGAGTGTATTAATTTTATAATTAACAAGATGTCACACAAGAGAGCCATTCTCTGTCTCACTATCCCACCAATTTACAGTATGCTCCATAAAAAAAAAAAAAAAAAAAAAAAAAAAACCTTTTCTCTCTCTCTGGATTGGGGCTGAGGGGAGGAAGCATACACCTGTAACAGGGTTCAACTTGACTTGACGAAACCGACCCTATTAAAGTCAACACCACCACTCTCTCTCTCTTGAGGAAGTATACCCTGTTTCAGGGTTATACTTCCTCTACTCACAGGTCCCACATGGGTCCTCCCAGCTGTGAATATGAGGAAATATACACCCGAAACAGGGTGTATTTTTTCCCCCTCTCTTTTTCTCCATCCGGAATAATCTGTCCACGTGGCTTTAATTCTCGTTCTTATGCTGTCTTAGCCACAATATTTTAATTTATTCCAAGTCTCTGAGAGAATTAGCAGCTGCAAAGTTGGACTTTGTGCAAGCCGTGTTTACAACAGAGGTCCGGACATGTTCAAATTGGTTTTGGACGTGTGATTGGATATGAAAATTAATCCAATAACCAATTTACATATCTACTAATTGTGACAAAGTTTGTTTCTACGAAAAATGTTAAACGTGCTACAAGTTTTACTACATAAAATCTACAAATTGAGATGACAATTAATGTGATTGGTTGACTTCAATTACCTCATAACCGAATATTTTAATTGTCTCCTTATGGTTGGTGACACATCAATTTGTAAGCTCAATTTAGTACTTCTCCTGTCTCACACTTTGTTTGTCCTGTTTGAAAAGTCAAATTTTTTAAGGGAAAATCATTTATTATCTTGTCTACCTTTTAAAAATGTATAAGTTTTCAAAACTAACCTTAAATAAATTTATCAAAAAATTGAATTAGTAAATTAATAGGAGTATAATTGGAACATTAGTAAATTAATGACTTTTATTTTTAAAAATAAGACAATATTTTGGGACATCTCAAAATGGAATAGAAGACAAACAAAGTAAAAGCGAGGGAGTAAAATTTGTAGTACTTGTAGCACTACTAATGTTTTAAGCATCAATAAAATTCTATTTTATTTAGAACTTCTTTATGTATTCTACTTGAGTGTGGTGAGATTTATTACAAGGTATTTACTTTGAAAAGTACTTTCTTTTTTATTGTTAAATTTATTATTCTAATAAAACTTCTGCATCAGCAAATCTCAACAATTAGTATCAAAGCTTCCACTAATTTAAGAGAGCCAATTCAATTCAGCTCGATATACGTTGGATTGGTTTTCATGGGTTGATCGATTGGGTTGAGTTGAAATTTTATTTAAGACTTGGGTTGGGTCAAGTTTAGGGATTGTTTTTTCCACTCATCTAATCTTAAGACAACTTTTCATATATATTAGGTTATTTTATTATCTCTATTTTAATCTTTTTAGTTTGATATATTTTTGTATTTTGAGAATTAGTTAGGATGAATTTGGAAATTTGAGTTACTATAATTTAGGCATATTATGTAAAGGACAAAGTTTGTCTGTAAACTTGGTTGTAGCCTTAAGCTACAACTTCCTTTAAAAAAATTAACATTGCTATATACTTTGAAAATCTAACTATTAGATTACATGTTCTTTACGCTCTTAACACACATGTCAAATTTTGGGCCAATCGGATGTTTCTTATTATATGATCCATAAACTTATTTCTTATGCATAATTTTATACTATAAAAACTTGCAATTTAAAAAACTGATTGATAACATAGCTATTAATCTTTGATCTTCTGAAAATTTTGCAAGCACAGAGGATATTAGAAGAAAATACAATCCAATGATAAATTTGTTAAAATTCACATCTAATAAAAAAATATTAAGTGAAGTAGTAGCCTTAGGCTACAACCAAGTTTGTAGCCAAATTTTATCCTTATGTAAATTAAAATAATATATTAAAAAAAGTTCTTAAATAGTTTATGAAAGTCCAAATTTTTATATAGCAAAAAAAATGTAAACACAACTTATTTGACTCGACCTAATCCAACTTGATTTATGTGGGTTAGGTTGGGTTGGGTTGGGTTGGGTTCTACACGTGATATATTTAGGTGGTAGCAAGGTTAAATTAGGTTGAAGAAACCTTCCAACATGATCCGTGCACGCCACTAATTGGGGCACTCTAAAATTTTAGGGGTGTGAAAAACAAAAAGTTCAATAATATATGTATGGCTCTTCAAGAAATCATATTTCTTTCCAAGCATGAAACCATGATTTCATTTTTAAAACCAAAGTATAAAACAAAAAACTTTTACCTTTTAAGAACAAGAAATATAATAAGATTCAAAACTAAACTAATATATAAAAATTCAAACTATCATTTATTTAATATTAACAAAATATAAATAAAAATACAAAAAAAGTTATTGTTTCTTTATAAAATTCAACTCAATCACCCATTAAAGTGAAGCTCAACCTTAATTTGAATCTCACAAATTATATATTATTAATTCTATAATAAATTTTGTTGCAATTTCCGTTCAATGTACAAAATCATAGAACCTGTTAAAAAAATCACCTTTTATTTTGTTACAAAGCATGGTCTTAACATTATTCATGGCTAGAAAGATCAAAATTTTAGTTGGTTTCTTAAATAAAATTATATATTTTTATTTCATTATATATCCATTACTCTTGTAACTAAATACTAATTAGAGTTGTCAACTAAATAATTATACGAAAACTCTCCAAACACAAGCAAATCTTTGAAATAACTCATCAGCCTTAGTCAATTAGTATTATATTTTAAGACAAAGTTTGGCTACAAACTTAGTTTTAGCTTCAACAATAAGAAGATGACATGTGTCCAAAATTATAAACAATCACATAAGTGTGGTTTAGGAAGTCATGTGAATTGCACATGACATGGACACATGTCATCTTCCTATTATTTGTTGTAACCTCAAGCTACATCCAAGTTTGTAACCAAACTTAGTTCTATATTTTTGTAATCTGTCCAATATTTTGTCTAATGTGTTGCCAAGTAATAATAAAAAACAAAAACAAATACAACAAAACAAATCATTTAGGTGTAGTCAGACAGCAACACAAGATCTAAATCTCATTGTTGAAAATTTGTTAACTTTGGATTTCAAACCGCAAACAGCTAAAGTGCCAAACACACTGTCATTTCCAAATAGTAATTTGAATACAAAAGAAAGTGAAATAAGTTGACAAACAAGTTGCTACCATAACTCCAAGAAATTTGCTAAATAAAATAAGAGGACCAAGTAGTTCTCAACCACCCCAACCCCACACCCCCCCCCAACGCTACTTGACCCCTTGTATTTATTGTACCCATTGATTTTATGAATTCTAGGCTAAGACAACACCCCATTTTTCTTTTGGCCTAAGAGCAAAACAGCTTACCAGTTAAATGAGTTTGACACCTTCACCCAATCACCCCTAAACGAAACTACCACCTGCCCATATATTCTGAGAATTTATTCATGTGCATCACATGATTGTTTAAATAACACTATTTGGCCTGTATTTTCTATGTTGGAATATGTTCTTTTTTTTTTTACTTGTGTCAATTTATGGTATGTTAGTAGGCAACACAGTCCTTTTCTTCACAAGTAATAATATGCACCATGTTCGTGTATCATTTCTCATCAATCTCCACAGCTGTTAGAGCCCCATCCAACAGTAGTAGCATCAAAGCTTTTGGTGAGGAAAAAGTTCATAGACAATGGGAAGCAATTCAACATGATAGCCTGCTCATGGATACAGTTCATGATTCATGACTGGGTTGATCATTTGGAGGACACTGAACAGGTTTTAATTTCAATATTGTCTTAATCAAAGTTTGCTTTCTAGCAACGTGAGTTCAAGCATAACAATAACTAAGTATTAGGATCTTCTTCATTTGAAATAGATCCATTTTATGTTTCACATTACATGTGTACACAATCAGATCCAAGAAATAAACTCTTAATCGTGAAATGAACTCTTTCTATTTCAAGCAAATGGAGAGGATCCTATTCCAATGTGTCATAAACCAATTCGGTCATGTATTATATGCATGTTGATCAATTACAGCCATCCATAATGTTAAATTTTATGATCGTAATTGACAAAGAATATTGCAATATCAAAAGGCCTAATATCTATGGCTCAAACAAATGACTTAAAAATTATAGTTACATGGTTAGAAACATTTTATTTATCGATTAAGATAAATTAATTTTTCATAATTCTTTTAGCAAATAGAGATCAGAGCTCCTGATGAAATTTCAAGTGGGTGTCCCTTAAAGTCTTTCAAGTTTTTTAAGACCAAAAAAGTCTCTATTGATTTGTGTCACCTCAAGAATGGCTCTCCGAATACAAGGACTCCTTGGTGGTAAGTAGTTTTCAAAGTACTGTCTCTTACTATTATAGTGCATATAGGTTATAAGAACTCATTCAAATTCATAAGTTTAATAAACATGTTTAAACAATTTCATATGTGATCCCCTCTGTCTGAATGCAGAGAAAATGGAGAAGGAGATTTTTATTTTGGGAACTAATAGCAACAAATTAGACTCAAGAGGATGTAGGATTGGAAGTTCTCATCTTTCCTCCTATCTCTTTAGTAAACAAACAAAGCATTAGAATAGAATTATCCATATGCAAACAAAACAGCATATTACATGTTCTTATGAATAACTAATAACATTTTATCTTCAAATATTTATCCAAGAAAAAACACATATTCTTCCAATAATTATATTAGAATGCAAATCCCAAGCTAATTGTTTTAAACAATGTTGCGTGTTACAACTGTCTCCATTTGTTGCCATGGATGACATACTGAGCAGTACAATATATAACAGTTACTAGAAAGGAAGCTTTTAACCTGAGTAAATAAAAAGAATTGAATTTAAAAATTAAAAAAAAAAGGAAAAGGGGGAGGATTTCACCAAAAATTGCTGGGACATCTAATTTTTGGAACTAATTCTCTGTGGCAAGTTTAAAGTTTCTGTTAGGTAGGCTTGTAATCAAGAATGTGGAGTGGGATAATCAACTGGACCTGAGCTTTCGGTTGTATTCCAATTGTCAATACTTTTGAGTTTAACTTGTCTAGGTTTGTAAAATCAAGTCATTAGAAAAGAATGTGTACCTTGTGAGAATTTTTTTTTTTTTTACATGACTAGGGATGGGAGTGTAATTTATGGGAATGACAAGGAGGGCATGAGAAGAGTGAGGACATTCAAAGATGGAAAATTGAAGATCTCAGAAGATGGGCTGCTTCAGCATAATGAGAAAGGCATTCCTATCTCAGGTGATGTTCGAAATTGCTGGGCTGGCTTTTCCCTCCTACAAGCGTTATTTGTCAAAGAGCACAATGCTGTATGTGATATGCTAAAAGTAAGTTATTTTTGTCATAGTTTATATTCTGTGATTCTTTTTCCCAATGGTGAAGTTGGTGTTATGTACTTGAACATTTCTGGCATCTAATTTGAACGGTTTTGGACCAATTTTGGAAAAATTGCAATATTGCTGCATGAAAATTAAACTGTCATATTTTGTCTGGTTTGCAATTGTAGAATCTTATGCTATAATTTTCCTCATATGCAAGAAATATGTGTGATAATAACGTATGCACTTCATGAATAATATATATTATGTTCAGTTAATGATTTAGTTTATTGTTCTTTGGTTTTAGGTATATTACCCTGATTTGGATGATGAGCAGCTCTATAGGCACGCAAGATTGGTGACTGCAGCTGTCATTGCTAAAATCCACACCATTGACTGGACCGTTGAACTCCTGAAGACCGATACTCTTCTAGTAGGGATGAGGGTAAACTGGTAAGATAGTTAAGACATATTAAAGAAGTCAATGAAACATAGTGGTCATGTTTCAAGTAGTGACATTAAATATTTGTTTTAATTTGATGAAGAAATGATAAAAACACAGAGATCCTTTTACAAGTTATGAGAAAAAAGAGAGAATCAGCAAAGATGAGAGTAACATTTAATGCACTTCTATTGCCATTGCTTTCTACTTTTCACTTCACTGAAAATCAAATATGTAAACCATGTTTTTTTTCAGGTATGGACTTTTGGGGAAGAAATTCAAGGAGTTACTTGGACATATATTGGGATCAATACTGAGTGGATTGGTTGGTCTTAAAAAGCCGAGAGATCATGGAGTTCCCTATTCACTAACTGAAGAGTTTGTAAGCGCCTACAGAATGCATTCACTTCTACCTGAAACACTTGTCCTTAGGGACATCACGTCTTCAACTTCAAAAGACAAACATCCTCCCATACTACATGAGTACTTCCCTTTCTCTCTTCTTACACTATATCTGCAAATATTAGGCAGCAGTACGATGGACATTTTCTTGCCATTTTTTTCCCACCTTTTATGGGTTTTCTGCATCTTGCTGCAAAATTTATAGTTTTCTTTGGAGACATCGGCACAAATGTACTAGGAGCCAAGAACCATGTGTGCAGGGGCAGAATCAGGATTACAAAATTGGAGATCAAATTAGAGAGAACATTATTTATAATTTAAGATCATAAGGTTAAATGTGAATAGATGCTCTTCTTTTTCTTTTTCGTTTTCTTTTTTTGGGGGGTGTGTGGACATCCATATATGCTGTTAAGGGGAAATTATTGTGTACTCCTGAAATACCATAAATGTGTACTCCCTCTTCTCACATTTTTTTTTGAGGTTCTACTAATTAAATTTATGATGGGACCCACTATTCATGTGAGAGGAAGGAATACGCATTTATGGTACTTCGGAGTACCTAATAATTTTCCACTGTTAAGAATGAAAAGACAAGGAGACTGAGAAACATTGTACAAGAGAGAGCCTTTATATAGGCACAATAGGTATGGAGAACAAGTACAATAAGTCTAGGGCAAGTACAATTCAATGGGCCCAAGCCCTGTGGGCTAACAGACTAGCATATTCTACAAAAAAAATATGGTCTTGAATGTTGGTAAAACTAAGAATATTTCAAGGCTCCCAAGCTCCAACATAGTACCACTTGCAATGTTGATGGAGGAGAGATGTGTAGTATTGGTAGTGGTTGCATATGGTGTTGATGTTGTGCTAGTATTTCCATTTTATAACTCGTTAATTATTATTTTTCTTATTGTGTTGTTAATGATGTGGGGGTGAAAAACAAAGGCTTTCAGATGTAAAAATAGTGTTTCATTTTCCTCAATTTAGGAAGCAACATTGCAATATTTTTCATTGCAACAGAATAATGTTTAGAATTAATTTTCAAAAGGAAAGTAGTTTAAGATACTAATTAAATGTTATGTTGCTAGACACTCTACATGACTAACTGTAGGGATTATGAATCCAGGGTGCCTATGAGGGAATTAGTGGGTATTGAAGGAGAGAGAAAATTGTCAACAATTGGAATGGAGCAAATGCTGGTATCATTGGGTCATCAGTCTTGTGGGGCACTCACATTATGGAACTATCCATCATGGATGAGGAACCTTGTAGCCCATGATATTAATGGAGAAGATAGACCGGATCCTCTTGATATGGCCAGCTTGGAAAGTATATCATCTCATTCTTCAATATCTATTTACAACTCTCATTTTATTTCCACTTTCATAGTCCAAATCTAATTTTACAATGTTGGACCATTAGTTTATAGAGATAGAGAGAGGGAAGTTCCCAGGTACAATGAGTTCCGGAGGAACTTGATGATGATTCCTATTAGCAAGTGGCGAGATTTGACAGATGATGAAGAAGTCATCGAAGCTCTCTATGATGTGTATGGAGATGATGTGGAGAAGCTGGACTTGCAAGTTGGCTTAATGGCAGAGAAGAAGATCAAAGGCTTTGCAATCAGTGAGACCGCTTTCTTTCTCTTCATACTAATTGCTTCAAGGTATGCTCCATGTCATACTAAGAATAAGATAACAATTTTTTTTTTTTTTTTCCTTAGAGTGCACTAATGCTTCGTTTTGTACGATGATGTTGTTCAGGAGGCTAGAAGCTGATCGCTTTTTCACGTCCAGTTTCAACTCCAAAACATACACACAGCAAGGCCTAGAATGGGTTAACAAGATCGAGACTTTGAAGGATGTGATTGATCGGCATTTCCCTGAAATGACGAGGAAATGGATGACATGTTCAAGTGCATTCTCGGTGTGGGATTCAATGCCAAATCCAGTGAATTACATACCCCCGTACCTGCGACTATCCACCTAATATTCATCTATTTAGTACTTCCAATAAGTACGGATATCCGGTTGTACGTAGTTTTATTATAGACAAGAGTTTAGTATTAGCTCAAATAAATTGCTATATACTAAATAGAAGTATGTGTAATCATATGCCAGTGAAATTGTCGTGTGAAATGTTATTTTAATACTCCTGTTAAGAATATAAAGTGAGAGATAGACTGAATAGTCTGTATATTCTATGTAAAATAATAATGTACAATAAAGAGCTTTATACAGGCTAGGTATGTATGCAGTACAAGTAATATGAGTAAAGTACAAGTAATATGAGTAAACTACACGTACATTATATTAGGCTAAGCTCAATGGGCTAATCTAGTCTAAGCTATACACTAACATATCCCTTCAAACTCAAGGTGGCAAGGAGGAAGCCAACTGGAGTTTGGATATAAGATCTTGAAAACGACTAGGCAGGTGAGTCTTGGTGAAGATATCAGTAGGTTGGTTAGTAGAGGAGATGGAGAACAACTTGAGATTGCTTTTCTTGAAATGATGGCGAGTGATGTGGCGGTCGATATCAATGTGCTTGGTGCGTTCATGGCGAGTGATGTGCGTGCGCATGCTTTATGTATGCATACGCATACTCGAGGCATGCGTACGCATACTTCATGTATGCGCACGCATACTTGTGCCCAGAAATACAGATTTAGTATTCTTGCTATTTTGTATGTTTTAATTAGTTTTAATCCTTTGTTTAGGTCTTGTTGAGTCTATCTTTCACATGTTTAGGTCTAGGGTTAGTAGAATAACATGTTTCACATGCTTGAATTGATAGATTGATAATTAGGGTTTATGCTTTGATGAATCACATGAACATTCATGAAAATTTGAACATGCGTTGATGTATAAGTGTTGAGATGTTATGGTGTAATGAGATATGTGAGATAAGTCATGCATAATTACATGAACATGCATTTGACTTGATTGATGAACATGATGAATATGCTTGATTAATGCCTTGTTGATGTACTTGTTGCCCTTGTGATGTGCTTTTGTGATATGCTTGCTGCCTTTGGATATATATTGTGATGTAATCTTTATATTGTGATGTGATCTTTAATATGTTGTGTGTTATTTCCTTAAGTGCATGATGTATGTTTAAGTTAAGAATTAGGACTCTTTTAATAAATTCTTTAATTAAATATGGCCTAACAATACATAATGGAGGCTGGCCCACAAGTTGAGTGGTCTTAGATGTCTAACACCTTCCCAATCCATACCCAAACTCCAAACCCATAATCTAGTATGTGGACCAAAGTATGTAAGTGATATGCCCAAAAAGCCCAATACGGTTCCTAGACCTAATCTAGGTGGCGACTCCACTTTTCTCCACCATGGTCCACTCAGCAGGGGCGGACTCTCCTTTGCGCCCACATAGACTTGTTCTCAGTATACAACTCTCATGTGTACACATATGCCCACTTGAACCTAGGTAATTACCACTTTGATGAAAACATCGCTTATCAACAAATGCATAGATTTCCTATGGATCACCACTGTAAATTTATCAACAAATGCATAAATTTTAGCACTACCAACTTATTAATAAAAAAAAAAAAAAAAAAAAAAAAAAAAAAAAAAAAACTTCGACTACTCTCTCTCTCTCTCTCTCTCTCTCTCTCTCTCTCTCTCTCTCTCTCTCTCTCTCTCTCTCTCTCTCTCTCTCTCTCTCTCTCTCTCTCTCTCTCTACGGGTGAACTTTTGTTCTTTCTTATAACTCTGATAATGTTAATGGTTTTTAAAAAAAAAATTTGTGTTTTGATATTGTGTTTTTTAAATTTCCCATCACATCAAGGTCTTCTCTCTCCCTTTTATTGCTTTGGTTGAATTTTAGTTTGGGTTAATACTTAGCTTTTTTGGAAATAGGAATTTGAGTTTATATCAAAACACAATCTACATGGGTATGAATTTGAATATGCCTACCAATTTTATGAGTAATAAATTATTATAAAGTCTATCTTTTATTCTTTTGGTTTCATTTTAATTTTGGTTAAGATAAAATTGTAATTTTATGATGAGTTTTTATTATTACAATAATTTCCTTATTCCTTAAGAGATGAGAAATTTGAGTAATATAAATTTGAAATTTATAAATTTTAGTTGTATATTAGATAAATATAACGCATTATCGCAGAAGTTAGAAGCATGGCTCACCTTAAAAGAATATTGATCAAACATATAAAAAACAATAATGTGAAATTTTTGTAGAGATAAAAAGATAAATAAAAAAAAAACCTATAAAAATCTTTCTTTTTTAAATAGATAATACTTGAAGCAATTGTTACTTTTTATATACTTGTGAGAGACCGCGCCCCTAGCCATTTTTTTGGATGTTAGGCCAAATTCACGTGAATGAGTGGAGTCATGTAATTGCCTCTCAAAATGGAGGTTCGACTAATTATATTTTCCTATTTAGATTAAGGGTTTTACAATGGAGTTGCCACTTATTTAATTATTGGAAAAAAAAATAAGAAAACCAAAATTGAAAAATTCCTCATTTTATTAATTTGAAATTAAATTTACATTGATTATAGGAAATTACATGGTTTTGATCCTAAATTCAATCTAAGATAAAGTACATGACTTTGTTTCCTAGTTATAATCTAGAAATTGAAAATTAAATAGATAAGCATTCGATCTACTAACCTTTAATCTAAACTTGGAGGCTATGTTATAAGGTGGAAAGGTGTTAGGCACCCCCCACCTTACCCGGTGAAACCGGTCTTCTAGACTATGGTGGTCAACATTCATATCTCATTATCCAATATGTTATCAATCAATTTACATGTTGAATTTAATGTGTGTGCATGTGATAAACCCTAATTCAATTTATTAAGCATTGCATTTGGATTGAAAAAATAAATTCTAGTGAATGTGTGTGGATGTGGATAGATGGTGATATCCTAGATTTAAAGATTTGAAAGAATTATGAAACAAACATCTTTTTCATATTTTTTATGTGGATTTAAGATCAAAACTAGTGTTATGCATGAACACGTGATGAACAACCAAGAACATGTGAAGAACACATAAGAACATTTAATAATATTCAAACATATTCAAGGAATTTAAATAAACATTAACATGCTTTAATCTTAAATTAACATTATAGCAACATAAAAATGAGTTAAGGATAGAGATTATACTTGTATGCATGATTCACACGGTGGAGGAGGAGGAGGCTCTTGGTGGAAGTCCTAAGGGTAAAGGAGAAAAGAAGAACTAAAAGAGGGAGAGTGAGTCTCACTCAATACCTTGAGTCTCAAGAAGACCAAGATATGACAAGACTACTTTACTTCACTAGAACTCAAGAAAAGAGAAGAGAGGGGGCTTTGGTGTGCTTTGAAATGGAGGAGATGGGGTTTTATATAGTAGTGGTAGAAAAAATATAAATGGAAAATCATTTAATGAGGGTTGACAAATGATAAAAAATAATCATGAACCTAGATCTTTTTTTTTTTTTTTTTTTTTTTTGTTGTTGTTGTTGTTGTTGTTGTTGTTGTTGTTGTTGTTGTTGTTGTTGTTGTTGTTGGAGAAAGATGCCTTATTTTAGACTTTGGAGAAATCTGGTGCATTAAATGTAGAGATTGGTGGGAGTAAGGAGCAAGCAAAATTGGTTTTTTCATAGCTACTGTAACAGACTGCAGAGCCAAATTCAAAAAACTCATATCTTACTCAATTCTGATCAAAATTGTCTCATTCTTGTGCTCAAATTGAAGCCCTGGATGTCCAGTTTCTAGGAAATTAACCTCATTCATAGATTTAAAATATTCTGAGAGATATCAACGAAATGGTGAGCAGAGGTCATTTGTTAGAAAATAATTTCAGTATAATTAACATTAATAGATCCCAAATTAGTTTCCAATTAACATTAATAGGCTCCAATCACTCCTATTTCAGACTTAATTAGTTCTAAATTTACCTTAATTAAAAAGATAATTGCACAAATCACTCATTGAATAATTAATATTTGACTATCTAATTAATTATGTGTATGAAATCTTACCATAAAATGTAGTCATAGTCAATCAAATTATGACACATCATTAATCTCAAATAGATTATAATTATAACCAATTGGAATTAATTGTTCATAATCACATATAGTCGGACTCAATTTGTTATAGTGCATTTCGGTCATTAAAACTTGATTTGATGATAACTTTCAATCTGATGATCCGATTAGAGCTTATGATCGGTCGATTTGATCGTTACAACATCAAGATCATTTTGGCGAAATGAGATTAAGGATCTAATGGCCAGAATTAAGATGCATATTTTCAAGGTAAAATTACCCTTTTACCCTCTATGTGAGGTTAAATGCGGGTTGCAAAATGAGATATCAATAATACTACACCCCATTGCATAATATTTATATATTCTCATGCATCGCATGGGTCTATAACTAGTTTAATTAATATTCTAACACTCTTTTTCATGTCTCAGCCCAAATTTTCATTTTTAACATTTGAATGGGAGATACAAGGGAGATAGTGTTCGAACTCAATAGCACTTTTGCTAATACTATGATAGATTGTCAATTATCCCAAAAGCTAAAGTTCTTAAAAAGTGACGAATATAATTATTTAATTAATATTTAAACCTACTGGGTTAGTACAATTTGTTTTGAGTGAGCTAAACCTATGCCTATCTACCATCTTGTTCAAATTTATGAACAATTTGATGTGATTTTATCTAAAAAAATTACCCTAAATTGAAATTTGTGCATATATTTGTGCTTGTTACATATATTATGGCGTGGCCTAAACTAATCGTAAGCTTATGTAGTTATAGAATAAGCATATTAAGATAGTCAAACATTCTCTAGTATATAAATCTTATATCTAGTTCATTGTAATAGTAATACAAGGACATAGGCCATTAGGCTGAACTTCCGCTCATCATTTAATTATCACACAACAATATTCACACGGTATCAGAGCCACATCTGATCTAAGTTCACAGCACACACACAAAAATAAAATAAAATAAAAAATTATAAAAATAAATAAATAAATAAAAAACTGCCGCAACACGGTACTTGTTGTTGTATCAACTCGAACCCATGGTTACCGATCCACACGAGAAGGTCTAGGACTTCTTCAATTGGGCAATAACCCAACCATGTCCTTCATCAAAGTTGCTATTCACTCAAACCTCGATCAACTTAGTGGAAGTTCTCACACACAACAACATCAATCTCGCCAACCATATATCAGTAAACGAAAAGCCATCGCAGCCACAACCATGAACAACCCTGATCATCAATCTTGTATTTTGTGCAACTTCATCACACCTGATCTGCTACACTGTCATCAAGATTGGCCAGCCGCTGTCAAAGGTTGTCACAGAGTAGCAAAAATCCGGAACCATCGCCACACTCACATAAATTGCCATGTATTATGGCGAAGTACTGACTCACACAAGGGGTTTCACAATTGCCATTGGTTGGACTTCACACACGTATGGGTTTCATGTATCTCAAATAAATAAATAAAAAAGAGGCCAATCATATTACTAGGTGCTGCCACATCAGCCCTACGAGCAATCCTTGTCATATCAGTGGCGGCACAAGATGTTACCAAGTTAGTCAAGCAACATAGGTGTCCGTGTCATACCAAACTATAAATTCAAGACATTGCAAACTCAAATTTTAACCTTTAATTTGAGAGGGGTTGTTAGATTTATTATGGTCCAAGTGGCACAAACCAATTGTAAGTCTATATACTTGTAGAACATGTATATTAAATTTAGTTTAGTCTATGTTTAGCTTATAGTTAGTCAAATATTTTTTAGTATATAAACTCTATATTGACTGTGTTCATTGTAACACAAGTGCTTAGTATAATACTAGTCTCATCACACGTGCTTTATGGATGCGATGAGACTTTTCTTTTTGTCTATTGTCATAATTTTCCTTTTAAAAAAAAAATTGGATAAGTTTGTTTTGAAGACATGGATTAGTAGGAGAGTGTCCTATTTTGTAGGCATTTTAAGTAGAATTGAAAAAATATTTTTATCGGATTGTTCTCAAGTTTTTCCCCCAATAAGATTTAAGGGTAATTTAAAAGTCCAATTCAAAGAGGAGAATTCTCTTATAAATAGTATAGATATAGCGATTAAGAAACTTTTGTATGTGCTCTTTCTTTCATGTTTCCGCTCATCATTCAATTATCACACACAACAATTTTCACAAAATTTATGAAGAATTTGATGTGATTTTATCTAGAAAAATTGCCCTAAATTGAAACTTGAGCAAATATTTTTGATTATTCGGAAAAACAATCATGTAACATATCAGTTGTGTTGAATTTAAAAATCCAGTCAGTAGTAATTTTCTCAGTAAAACTTTTTAAAGCATATACTTTTCTTAGGTATAGCGTAACAGCTCACTGCATTAATTAGCAAGAATGAATCTTCTTCTTTAATATTCTCATGCTATTATTCCTATATATGTTTTGAAGAATTATTGTTTATAAATTTTTACTGTTAATAACTTGTAGAGGGCAGTGAGTATCAATCCATCCACGTTGCATCAAGTGATACATATATCCAGGGCCGGCCCTAGACATTTTGGGGTCTAAGGCAAGAACTAAAAATGGGGCATTTTTTATACTTATATATTAATTAAAATAATGTTTATTTAATATTTTTATATTATAATATATTTTATTTAAAATCTATTTTTCTTGCCTTTTGAGATGCAAATTGACTAATTAAATTTTTGTATTCAAGTTCTTCTAACATCTCCTTTTCAATCGATAATATAGTTAATTCACTTAATCTTTCTTGGGACATTGTCGATCTTAGATATGATTTTACTAATTTTAATTTTGAAAAACTTCTTTATGCAAAAGCTACTGTAACAAGTATTGTTAGTAAAATCCTATAAGCAATGCATGTATTTGGAAATGAATCTAATATTTTTATATAATTTAGTATGTCAATTGGATTATAATCTTTTATTTGTAAAATTTCTTTTAAAACATTTAACTCTGAAGATAAATCTAAACCATCAATATCATAATAAACATCATGTTCGAGAAAATCTTCAAGTTTAAGACAGTGCTTTTGTAAACTATCATTATCTAATGACTTCAATTTTGTGAAGTTAAATAGAAAACCAAAAATATCTTCATATATTTGAAATTGTTCAAATCTATTCTCAATTGAACTAATTGCTTTATCTACTATATATAAGAAATAATCAATTCTAAAAGATTCTTTAGCAAAACGTGTTATCTCATTATGAACATTTTCATCAAATTGTTTCTTTCTATGAATTATACGTTTCTCACGAAATACGAGTTCTATTTCCATTTCCAATGCAATTTTTTTAGATGAATTCATTGCAGATGTAAATCCATTTTCTCTATATTCTTTAAAATAAGAAATGAGACCTTTTAATTGATCTATAGCAACATCAATGTGCATGTCTTTTGATTGTAAGTTTTTACTAACAAAATTGACAGCAAATAATATGTCATACTAAATAGTCATACCCAATAAGAACTCAAAGCTTTCAATTTCATATGTTGCAAACAATCAGCTTCACTTTTTATTTTAGGATCTTCACTTGTTTGTTCTAATTGTAACAAAGCATCTCTTATTTGTGGAGCTTGGAATTTTATTGCTTTTACACTTTCAATGCGACTTTCCCAGCATGTTTGTGATAATGACTTAAGAGTTAAACCCGACACATTACCTTGTAAAATTTTCCATCTTTTTGTAGAAGAAGAAAACAATATGTATATATGCGTTGTATAACTCCAAAAAATGATATAGCTTTTGGACAAGAATTGGCCATATCACATAGTACAAGGTTAAGACTCTGACAACCACATGGTGTGTAAACTACTCTAGGATTTATATCAAGAAGTCTTTTTTATACCCCTTGATGTTTTCCTTTCATATTAGACCCATTATCATATCCTTGTCCACATATATCATTAATATCAAGCTCAAGAATATTTATTACATTTATAATTTCATCAAAAAGACCTTTTCCAGTAATGTCATCAACTTTTACAAATTCAACGAAATGTTCTACTATTTTTATTGGACTTGTTGAAATATCAACACATCGTAATATGAGAGACATTTGTTCTTGATGACTTGCATCTGGTGTACAATCAAGTATAATTGAAAAATATTTTGCTTCTTTGATCTTTTTGATAATTTTACATTTAATCTCATTTGCTAACAGTTGTATCAATTCATTTTGTATTTTATGTCCAAGATAATGTTTATGGATTCCACCATTTTGAATACGTCTAATATGTTCTTGCATAACTGGATCAAATTCTGCAATCATTTCAATTAGACTTAAAAAATTTCCATTATTTTCTTCATAAATCTTTTCATTTTTTCCTCGGAATGCCAAATTATTTTTACCAAGATTCTTTACTACAGCAATAATTCTTAATAAAACCTTTTTCCAATGATCTTTCTCTTTGTTAATTTGTTCTTGGATATTTTTATCTATTGTTTTATTTTTTTGACAATCTCATTTCCAAATCTAGCCAAGTGTTCATGTTAGTAATATGCTCTCTAGTTGTTTCATGCTTTCTAATTTTAGAACTAATATTTTTCCAATCTCGAGTTCCTTCATTACATAGTTGGCCAGTACATTTAGACTCAAACGACTTGCAACAAAAACAAAATACTTGGTCAGTATCTTTTGAATACACTAGCCATTTTCTATCATGCTTCTCCCCATTTGATAATATTCGAGTGTAATAAATAGTAGAAAAATGTCTAGTGCCATCACCTCTAGGAAAAATTATATCATTGTCTCTAATTGGACCTCCTTCTACAAATAAATCTCTTAATTTTGTGTCAATATTTTTCCAATTACCTGGATCATAAATATTCAACATGTCATTATTATTATTATTTTTTTTTTTTTTGGAGATAGTTTCAACTCATGGTGTCAGCTCCTGATGATAGCTCCTTATCATCAGACTAAGACACCAATCAGTTTTTGGTGTAGGCGAGGATTGAACCCCGGATCTCTTATACAACTATCAGAGACTTTACCAGTTGAGCTAACTGGAACCCACTCATTATTATTTTCATTTTCTTCTAGTTGAACATCATTATGGTGAACTTGTTCATTTGTGACATTTTCATCATTATGGTGAAGTTTGTTATCAAGATTTGTTGTATTGCAAAATTGAACATCATTGTTATCTTGCAATTGTATCATTTCATTATCTTCTAACTCTTTTTGGTGAATTTCTTGCTCATTTGTGATATTTTCATCTAAATTTTATATTATATTTTGTTTATTACTAATAACAAATTTATCCATTGATCCTTTTTGAGACTCAATTAATTTTTCTTCTTTCTTTCTTTTTTTAAGTTTTTCATATCCGGATGCATATTTTCTAGTAAACATTTCTAATCGAACGATATATTTATAAAGACTAAAATAAAAAATAACTTTCAAGTGTAGAGCAAATGAGAAATAGAACCTGATTTATATAAAAAGTATTGTTGTAGTTTCACCGAACAATAACAAGTTTTTTGCAATCTCAACCTGCATAAATAAAGACTTTATTCAATATATTACCACTAACTAAAATATATATATAAAAACACAAGATTATAATTACTAAAAAAAAAAAAATTAAGCACAAACATAACAAAAATTTAAGCACAGCCATAACATAGGGCATATTAATAAGACCCACCTAAAAAAAACACAAAACAAATCATATCTAATATCTATAACCAAAAAAAAAAAAAAAAAAAACGCAGGCTTTATAAATTAAAAAAAAAAAAATGAAGGCCCAAACAACATGAACCTACAGAGGCAGGCGGCCCAATCTTTTTATCTTAGGTTAAGTCTTAGCAAATAAAACGTGAGAAAGTCCGAAACTAAAGAGTAAAGAAGCCAAGTGCCCCCATTCATCAAAAGAAAAAAAAAAAAAAAAAAGGGAAGCCAAGCACCCAAATAGATACCTGATAGAAGACCAGAGATGAGAGAACTCAAAACCTAGAGGCGCAGAGCGGCAGAGGCAAGCTTGCTTGAGATGAGAAGGATTAGGAATCGGATAGGCGGAGAAAGGAAAGCTTGCTTGAGATGAGAGAGGCGGAAAGCAAAGAGAAAGAAGATGAGAGAGAGAGAGAGGCGGAATGATAAAACTAAAAATTTTAGGGATTTGTCATTTGAGTTGTTTTATTTGTTTGGATTTTGTGATTGTTTTGTGGTTAATCTCTTAGACTGGATTTGTAGTTTATCCAGTTGATTTTTGGTTTGTCTTGTTTAGAACCAATGTGTAATCGGATTTACCAAAATTTTTGTTTTTTGGTTAAAAGGATGTGCTAAATTTTTGTAATTCATCTTAAACTAATTTTTTTTTTTCTTTTTCCCTCCTACCCCTGCCAAATTTTTGTAATTCATCTGAAACTAGTTTCTTTTTTTTTCCCTCCTACCCCTTCTTTTTTGAAATTTGGGGGCCCCCCTTCCACTTGGGGGCCTTAGGCAATTGCCTAACTCGCCTAAGGGAAGGGCCACCCTACAGGTATCTAATTATCATATCACTATTAGCTATATGCATACACTAGCCATTGTGTTTTTATTTGTAGAAGCTTTTTATTTGTCAGAAGTTCCCATTTCTTTATATGAGTATTACTTAGAGTTAATAAACTTTGGGACCTAATTTACTGCTAGTAAATGTGTCCTTGATGACCTTTTAGGTTCTTAGATCAGAGAACATTGAATATGTGGTAGCTCCATATGAGGTGATGCTCGGTTTGCATATCTGTGCGCAGCCTTGAACCAAAAAAAAAAAAAAAGTAATTTCAGAGGCCAGTGATCTAATGACATATGGTTGCCAAGCTGCTGTAAGATCTCCCACGAGTCTTTGACATGATGAAGAAGGAGGTCTACTACTCTCTGAGCCAGGTTTGCAGAAGGAGGTCTACTACTCTTTGGAGGCAATTTTAGGACAACAACCCATCTTACCCCATACGAAAGTTCACACCAAAAGCATTTATACAGCCCATGTACTTGGACTGTGTTAACGTGTTTTAGTATTGTGGACTTTAGATCCACCTAGATTACTTGTATAACACACATACTTGTACTACACTTTTACTTGTATCGCACACATCCGCCTTCTATTTAAAGGCACTCATGTATATTCTTTTTTTGTGAAATACAATACTATTGAATTCAGTATTTCTAACATGGTATCAAAGTCATTGCTTTGACCTTTTCTTAGCAGTCTTGTCTTTATTGGTGTTACTCCATTCTCAACATCGCTTCTACCGTCACAGCAGCCGCATGAGCCTTTCGCCATTAAACCTCCGACGCATTCCAATCGTCATCCCTGGGTTCCGGACTTGCAGCCACCGTCGTTAAGGAGTTCCACACCACAAAGACCTTTGCGCTTTTTGATCACCGCCACGAATATTGCTTCGATTAATTTTTTACAGGTACCACCGAGATCGTCTTGCGTCGATCTACACACTCGTGGAAGCCTAGAAGCAATTGGAGACCGCACGCGCCCCCATGCATTGCGCAAAGGTTCTACGCTATAAGCTAATGTCACTTGTGACGTCAACAGTGCCACGTCGGCCCTAGCTTACATCAAGATCCGGTCATCTGTTGGCGTCAATGCCACATCATCTTGCTGACATCATTACCTCTGACCATTGATCAAGTGGACCGTTGACTTTAACCGGACCGTTAATTGTTGACTTTTCTCTAGGGTTGACTTTTTGCAATCCAGGTTCTCCTTATCCAGTTTTTCTCGTAGATTTTATTTTTGTAGTCTGTTTTTGCATATTGTGTCTCTAAATGGATTAAAATAATATTTTTCTTCATCGCCCCATCAATACTATATTGGAGGGGAATAAGAATTACTTATCTTAATCTCAAACTATGCACAGTTTTCTTAAAGGTCGCATGCTCTAGCAATATTGTACTTATGCAATCACTATTCTTATCAAGGGGGTAAGTGATGAAGATGTTGCCTTCCTCAATCACTTGATTGAATGGGATAGTCACAACCACATGATCCTCACATGGATTCGGAACACTTCCATTTCTTCCATCTCCAATCTGTTGAGCAACTCTGATGATGCAAAATCAGCATGGGATATGTTGGCCAAAAGATACTCCACTACTCATGGATCCATGAAATATCGGTTTGTGGTTGAATTGCATCAACTCAGGCAAGAACCAGGGTAATCCATCAATGACTACTATGATCAACTTCACTTAATTTATGACCAAATTGACCTTTTCGATCCAACTTGGGCATGCTCAAAGGATGCTCAGCAATATAATACCATTAGAGATGAATTTCGTCTCTATGAATTCTCGATGTCACTTCACAAGGACTATGAGCCTATTTGAGGTCAGCTTCTTAATCGTGATCCTCCTTCCTCTCTTGATACTGCTGTAAACGAGTTGGTTGGAGAAGAAGCTCGTCTTGCAACCCTTCAAGCCAGAATAAGCTTAATGTTCGGCCATTGCTCCTTCTGCTCCACCCATAGAGCAACCTCCGCAATCGTGGTTTGATTCCTCTAGCTCTAGCAATTGTCGCAAGCAGACCAACGAAAAGTTCCGCAACTATTACAAGCGTCTTGGCCATGCTATTGAGACTTGTTATCATCGCAACAAATTTACTGCTGCTGTTGCTAATACTAAGTCTACTCCGCCGATGCCTTCCATTTCATTTGAATCCCGGTCTTCTGGATCCACTATTAACCTCTCCTCCACTGAACTATTGGACCTCATAGCTCAAGTTGTTCATATTGCTGGTAATGCATCTCTTTCCACTGCTCTCTCGGTTTTACCCAATAAGTCTCACACTTGACTTTTTAATTCTGCCTGTTGCAATCACATGATATCTCACTCGTCCTTATTCTCCAAACTTGACCCCGCACCACATCCTCTTAATATTCATATAGCTGATGGTTCCACCATGCATGGAAATAGTCTAGGTTTTGTTTCGACCTCCAACTTCTCATTTCCTGGGGTCTTCCATGTACCATACCTATCCTATAATTTATGCTCTGTGGGACAATTAGCTGAACTAGGATATTGCCTTATTTTTTACTATTCTAGGTGTATTGTGCAGGATCCGAGGACAGGGCGGGAGCTTGGGACTGGTCCTAGAGTTGGGCGTATGTTTCTCATGGACAATCTTCATCTTCCACCAGTTGCTCCTGTTTCTGTTGCTGCTGCGGTTGCGGTTTCTTCCTTACCTTCTCTCGCACTTTGGCATTCCCGTCTTAGTCATGTACCCTCTTCTCTGGTACAACAGTTAGCTTCTAAGGGTCTCGTTAGGGTTCGTATCCAAAGACAATTTTGATTGTACTTCATGCCGATTAGGAAAACAGCCAACTTTTCCTTTCAATAATAGTGAATCTATCTCTAATAGTATTTTTGAGTTAATTCATTCTAATGTTTGGGGACCTTCTCTTGTCATTAGTATTGGTAGATCTTGATATTTTGTTATTTTTATTGATGATTATTCTCGTTATTGTTGAGTTTTTCCCATGAAATCTCGTTCTGAAATTTTACCAATCTACTGTAACTTTGCAAAAATGGTTGAAACACAATTCTCCAAATGTATCAAAATTTTTCGATCCGATAATACTCTTGAATATACTAAATATACTTTTCAAGCTCTGTTGCATTCCTATGGCACTATACATCATCTAACTTGTCTAGGTACCTCTCAGCAAAATGGTTGAGTTGAACAAAAAATTCGTCATATTCTTGACACTGTTCGTGCTATTCTTCTCTCTGCCAAAGTTCTTGCCCCATTTTGGGATGAACTGCTCTTCATGCTATTCATGCTATTAATCACATTTTGAGCACTGTCATCCATAATCAAACTCCATATGAGCGCCTTTTTGGGTCACTCCTTGACTATCATCACCTTGCTCCTTCGGATCCGCTTGTTTCGTTCTTCTTGAGTCTCATGAGCACAACAAACTTGAGCCTCGATCTAGACTTTGTTGTTTCCTTGGCTATGGCAAAACTCAAAAGGGGTATTGGTGTTATGATCCTGTTTCTTATTGTCTTCGTGTTTCCCATAATGTTGTCTTCTGGGAACACCGCTTTTTGTTGAACTCTCTAACTTTCGCTCTTTCTTGACAACCTCCTCTGTTTTAGAAATCTTTCCAAACGAGTCTCATGTTCCTTCTACAAATACTCTTGATCCTCCTTTGGACTTCTCTATCCAACCTCCGGATATTTTTTATGCTTCTTCCGGACAAGTGGAAGATGAACAGGTTGATGGCGAACTACCCTACTTTGAGCCTGGGTCCCCTACTCCTACTTTGCCTGAAGATCTTCCACAAGACATTCCACATTGTCACTCAACCCAGGTAAGATTCATTCCTACACATTTACTTAACTATCATTGTTACACTGCCTTTACTACACTCCACGACCCTCACGCCTATCGTGAGGCCTCCATTGACCCTTTATGGCAGATTGCAATGAAAGAGGAACTTGATACATTATCCAAAAACCATACTTGGGATTTGGTTACTCTCCCTCCTAGATAGTCTGTGGTTGGTTGTAAGAGGATCTACAAGATCAAGACTCGCTTTGATGGGTCCATTAAGCGCTATAAGACTCGTCTTGTTGCAAAAGGTCTTACATAGAAGTATGGGATTGATTGTGAAGAGACCTTTGCTCCGGTTGCTTGTATCTCATCTGTTCGTGCCCTCTTAGCTATTTACCATTTGCTAGTAAATGGGACCTTTTTCAGATGGATGTTAAAAATGTCTTCTTTAATGGGGATTTGAATGAAGAAGTTTATATGCAATCTCCTCTTGGTCTCTCTGTTGAATCAAACAAGGTTTGTCGACTTCGACGTGCACTTTATGATCTTAAACAAGCTCCACGAGTTTCGTTTACCAAGTTCAGCTCCACCATTTTTCGCAGGTTACACTTTGCTAGTCCTTATGATTCCGCCTTCTTTCTTCGTCGCACTAATAAAGGCACCATTTTGCTTCTCCTATATGTGGATGATATGATCATAATCGATGATGACCTCGGTGGCATTCAAGAACTCAAGAATTTTCTTAGTTAGCAGTTTGAGATGGAATATCTTGGACATCTCAACTATTTCTTGGGTCTTGAAATCATTTATTCCACAAATGATCTTTATATTACTCAAGCCAAGTATACTTCTGAACTTTTGTCTCGAGCTGGATTCACCGATAGTAAGACTGTTGACACTCCAGTTGAACTTAATGCGCATCGACTCACAGGGGGGAGGGAGGGGGGAGGGGGAGGAAACCATTGTATAATCCCTCTCTTTGCAGACGATTGGTTGTCAGCCTAATTTATCTCACTATTACTCGTCCAAACATCTCCTACGTTGTTCATCGGGTGAGCCAATATCTGTCTGCTCCACGATCGACTCACAATGCTGTTGTTTTGCGCATTCTTCGATACTTGAAGAGCACTCTTTTCCATGGCCTTTTCTACTTAGCTCAGTCTCCTCTTGTTCTCCGTGCATTCTCTAATGCTGATTAGGTAGGAGATCCCACTGATCGCAGGTTCACCATTGGTTATTGCTTTCTCCTTAGTTCTTCTTTGATTTCTTGGTAAAGCAAGAAACAAACCCTTATGGTTCACTACAAGATCTTTGAAGCAAAATATCGTGTCCTTGCCGATACCACATCCGAGCTCCATTTAGCTACGATGACTTCTTAAGGACTTAGGTGTATCCACATCTTCTGCTACTCCTTTTTATTGTGACAACCAGAGTACCATTCATATTGCTCACAATGATGTCTTCCATGAACGAACTAAATACATCGAGATTGATTATCATTTTATCCATTATCATCTTGTCCATAATGCTCTCAAGCTTTTCTCAGTCTCCTCCAAAGATCAATTTGCAAATATCTTCACCAAGTCACATCCTAAGGGACACCTTCATGCTTTGGTTGACAACCTTAAGTTGGTCTCACACCCACCTTGAGTTTTAGGGGTGTTAACGTGTTTTAGTGTTGTGAGCTTTAGGCCCACCTAGATTACTTGTATAACACACATACTTGTACTACACTCTTACTTGTATCGCACACATCCGCCTATATAAAGGCACTCATGTATATTCTTTTACTATGAAATACAATACTATTGAATTTAGTATTTCTAACAGGTTGAACAAGGATGGAAGAAAGAAAGAAGTCCACGAAAGCTTAGCATTAAGGCCCACCTATGTGTGCGAGGAGGGCCCAAAATTCATCGGACTAAATTAGCTAGCTATAACCCATGGCTAGAGTAATATCAAAACCAGATTCAAATGTTTACCTCCATTATTATGAACCAAGCTCACTAAAAAAGGAGGCAACTAGCGATTAAGGGAAATATAAAGGAGTAGTGGATTGGAGGGTAGAAGGGGTCATTCCACATCTAGGTCCACTCTAGGGGTGTGCAAAATATCTGCTTGACCTGCCCAACCCGCCCTCCCTGTGCGGGTCATCAAGTTAGGCGGTTTGAGTTGGGCATGTTAGATGCCCAAAATAGCGGATTGGGTTGGTTAAAATATTGAAAAATTGCCAACCCGCTACAACCCAACCCGCTCACTTAATTATACATAAATAATATATATATATATATATATATATATATATATATTAGTTCAAATTGTTCAACCGTATCTTCTCGTATTCAAAATTAATCAATTCACCTAATCAATTTTTACAGGTAATCAGTAATCAATTCCTTAAACAAAATATAAAAAGTCAACATTAAAACCCTAAACTCACTTCAACCATATACTACACTCTGTATTTAGCCTTCACCTTCAACCGCTTCCTCTCCCTCCCTCTTTCTTGTTGTTTTGTCTTTTTCTTCCTTAACCTTTTTGAAAAGCTAGAGGTCATTTAGTTTATAATAATAGAGTTAGTTATACTGTTGTGCACGTGTAATACTCTTAGTGGTTCTTATAGTTTGTAATACGGTTACTTTAGGCACCAAGGTTGGTTATATATACTTCATAGTTTATCAAAAGTATATATATACTCTGTATATAGTAATTGATTGTAGTTTGTGATAATTGTTTTTAAGAACATGCATACCATTTTGAAGTTTATTTGTTATGTTGGTATCTTATTCTTTTGAATCATTGATGTGACTTTGGGAATATTAAGACTTTGGATTTGTTGATTTAATTTTCCTCGATAGTAAGGTAGCAACCTACTTTTAATTTCTTTTCTTCTTCTTCTTTTTTTTTTTTTTTTTTTTTTTTTTTTTTTTTGTGTGGAGGCAAGGTCTATTAGAGATGATATATCTCTTTTTCATTGACCCTATGTTTGTGTTGGAATTGAGATTATTCAATGAAATCTACCTTGAATTTTTGTGTGCATTAGTTATATTCTGAGATTATTCAATAACAAATTGTAGTTTGTGATAATTGATTTTAAAAGAACATTGTTAATGCCAACCCGCTGAAGTCTGAACTCACCTAACCCACCGAGTTGAAACCACCAAAATTTGTAACCAATTCGCCGAATTTAGACTTTAGTGGTTCAGCGGCAGATTGGAATTTTCCCAACCCGCTAGTGGCGGATTGGATAGAAATATTGGCCTTTACTAGCCCAATTCGACCCACGCACTCCCTTAATCCACTCAAAGTCTAACAAGAGAGCTTGGAACACTTGTTAAACCATTGGACCCATGTTAATTCCATGTATAAATAAAAGAAACTCACATAAAAGGAAAATTGTGTGATCGTGAATGGTCAATGAAAAGTAATGGTTTATATAGTCAGTAGTAGACAAAAAAAATATTCATTTTGGAAAATTGTGAATGATCAATTAAAGTAATGGTTCATATAGCCAATAGGGCACAAAAAAAATATTCATTATTCACAATCGCATAGTTTGGTCTACTTGCCCTTGTTTTGGTTCTGTATCATTTTCGTTGCTTGACTTGCAAAAGCAAAGACCAAGACCAACAAAGCTTATATTTTACCATTAAAAATAAATAAATAAAAGGAAAGACCAGCCTACAAGCATATCCCACCATTTTCTACATTCAATTTAATAGTTTATTGATTTGTAAGATCTTGGATGATTGATGAAAATTAATGGTTCATATAGTTAGTAGTGGACAAAAGATGTTCACTTTGTAAAATCATGAATGGTGGATGAAAAGTAATGGTTCATTTAAACAATATATATATATATATATATATATATATATATATATATATATATATATATATATATATATATTTATATATATATTCACTATTCTCAATCGTATAATTTGGTCTACTTACCATTGTCTTGGTCTCATATCATTTTCGTTGCTTGACTTGCAAAAGAAAAGACCAAGACCAACAAAGCTTATATTTTACCATTTAAAAATGAAAAAGAATATATATATATATATATATATATATATATATATATATATATATATATATATATATATATATATATATATATATATATATATATTTATTTATTTATATATAAAGACTAGCCAGAGATGCATCTTACTGACACACCATTTCCATATTCAATTTAATAACTTATTGATTTATGTGATCATGAATGGTGGGTAAAAAGTAAGGGTTCATATTGTCTAGTGGACAAAAAATATTCATTATTCTCAATTGCACAGTTTGGTCTGGTGGCATATCATTTTCGTTGCTTGACTCGCAAAAGCAAAGAACAAGACCAGCAAAGCTTATATTTTACCATTAAAAAACCAAAAACAAAGACCGACCTACAAACAAATCCTTCAAACACGTCATTTTTCACATCCTGTTTAATAATTTATTGATTTATGTGATAATGAATGATTGAAAAAAAAGTAATGCTCATATAATTGAAGTGGACAAAAGTATTCACTTTGTACAATTATAAATGGTCGATGAAATATAATGGTTCATATAGTCACTAATGGACAAAAATAATAATTCACTATTTACAATATCATATTTGGTCTAGTACTTCTTACTGTTTTTGTCCCGTATAATTTTTGTTGCTTGACTTGCAAAAGCAAAGACCAAGACCAACAAAGCTTATATTTTATTACCAATAAAAAAAGGATGAGAAAAAAAAAAAGGAGAAATGACCGACCTACAGGCACATCCTATTGACACACTAATTTTCACATTTAATTTAAGAACTTATTGATTTATGTAATTATGAATAATCAATGAAATGTAATGGTTCATATATTCAATAATGGATAAAAAATATTCACCATTTACAATGGCCTAAATTTAAAATAAAAAAATTGTGAATTTGGATGCAATTCGTATCTATTAGACTATTTCTATTACCTATAAATTATAATAAAAAGAGTGAGGAGCTAAATGAATTGCGATTGTCGAAATCAGTTTAATTTTGTTGAGTCAATACTCACCATTTGGGTGCGTTTGGTTTGGGTAAGAAGAACAGCAAAAGTCAAGTGAAATGGTACGTTTCTACACTTGGTAGAGAAAACATTTACAAGTTTTTTAGTGCGACACACACAGTAGATTTTGTCTTTTCGTGTGAGAGAGTGGCTATAAAATGGCGGGAGCACAGAGTATACCCTATATATGGCTTCTACCGTTCTATGATATCTACGTGCTGGAATGGTATTTATTTCACTTTACATTTTGCCTCAATTTCTTTTCATATCATATCATAAGGAATTTTGAGATTTTTCATTAATCCTTCCTCTCTAAATTGCATAACATAATTAGCGTTCTCTGTAATCGACAATCAACCACGGAATGGCCATCAGTTATCTTCCCCGAAGAATCATCCAGATTTTCCAGCTGCAGGTTTGTCTCTCTCAGGAAATGAAGGAGTTGATAGGGAGGGAAGGGTTAGCAATATATGTATCTCTAGTTTTATTTTTGCTTTTTCTACGCTGCATTGATTGAGCTTGTCTATATATGCTGCTGGTTTGCTTGGACTCGTATTTTTTCTTTTTCTGTTAATAGATTTTGCCAAAGGCAAAGGGATGGGGAAACATATTCAGAAGACGTGTGAGAGTATTTACAATGGCTCTAGTAATATACCTAGATTATAAGGTAATTTTTTGTCTTGTCTTGAATGTTTTAATGTGGCTTTTGTTAAATTTTTTTTTTTTTTTTTTTTTTTTTGGTTGGATATCTGCGAAGGTTTTACAGCAAAGAGAAAAATGGGCTAGCAATCCTAATACTTTATGGGAAAAAGCTCATGAGCGCAATGCGAAGCGTGTGCTCAGTTTGATAGTAGAGTT
This sequence comes from Quercus dentata, assembly GCA_028216015.1. Classification (NCBI taxonomy): domain Eukaryota; kingdom Viridiplantae; phylum Streptophyta; class Magnoliopsida; order Fagales; family Fagaceae; genus Quercus; species Quercus dentata. Next base: position 598,896 of record CP116448.1, read on the forward strand.
GGGAGGTTTGTGGGTGAAACTTGGACAGTATATGTCAACACGTGCAGATGTGCTTCCTGACGCTTATATATCACGTCTCAAGCTGTTACAGGACTCTCTTCCTCCTCGTCCCTTGCAAGAGGTTTTTTTCTATCCCACATATATATATATATATATATATATATATATATCTATATCATCGGATCATTTTTTTTTATTGATGCATGGATTCTGTTTATTTTTTGCACTTCTTTCTACTTGTTTTTGTTTACTATTTACATCCGTCTTTGATATATGTTATCGCTTATCAGCATTCAGCAACCTCCAGAGTAAAATTGTTAACGTTTTGTATAACATGTTATTGGGTTAATTTGGGCCTACAAATGTCTAATGTTTTGGTAGTTTTGACAAATATGCCAAGGCTGAAACGGCATCCAAATCTCTTGAGAAATATAGTAGTACAAGCAAAATAAAACTAATTAAGATAAGGTTATTTATCTTAACTAACTTACCATAAAAGATCTTTTCCCTAACACTTCTTTTAAAATTCTTAGATATTAACTAAAACAATTTTTCAAGTACCATTTACTCAATAATCAATAATTTTAAAAAAACTTATAAAAGTACTCGGCTAGAAAGAAAACTGCTAAAAATTTCCAATAATTTCTCAATATTAACTCTCCTCATAAGAAAAAAAAATAGCATCACGGAGAACTTAATTAGCTTATAAATAGCTAGAGTTTCAACTTTATTTTCTAAGAACTCCCTTAATAGTATTAATTCTAAAATTAACCCCACAAAAAATTTACTTAAATACCCAACCTTTTAAGTCTTTTTTTTTTTTTTTTATGGTGATTTTAAATCTTTTTTTAATTAATTTTTTTATTCCGGGTATTACATATTGTATTTGTATTCTTCATTTAATATATATATATATATATATATATATATATATATATATATATATTTCTGGGGCTTACCTTTGTATAATTTTTGTGTACCACGGTGGTGCCACTTTTGCTCTTTTTAATGCATTTTTAGTATTTATAAAAAAGAGTGGGTTATATCAATGATACCACTAGGTGGTATTCATCTAGAACAATCTAGCTCTAAAATAGTATAGTGGTGAAGTGACCTCACCGGTGGGATGGCAATTTGAAATTATCCGGCGGGTAAATGAATAAAGTGGGTTTTACCTACCCTACTGAGTAGATGCGACAAAGTCCACAAGGACTGTTACCCTGGACATGCACCTAACTCACTTATATTAAAAAATATATTATATACATTTATAGGTTTTTATTTTTAAAATTTTTATTATAAGGCATATGTATATTCTTTCATATTTAAATTTTGGGTTTATTATATCTTTTAGTGTTGTGTTATTGAATTTATGTTTTTATGTTCTAATATTTGAAGTGATTATTATTTTTTTTTTGATAGATAGATAAAAAAACATTTCAAATAATTTAAATTTTTATACTTATAAAAAAAATATTTGAAATGTTTATGATTTTTAATTGTTGTATTGTTAAAATTGAATTGTTTTAATGTTTCTTTAAGACTTGAATTATAGTTTTTATATTTTATTTGTAAGGTTTTGTAATGTTAGAATTTGATTTGTGATATTTTATGAGTTCTTATTGTTGTAAATATTTTAAATCAAGTTTCAATCAATTATAAAAATAAAAATATATTGAGTGAGGCCAGGTGAGTACTCTTGAGTGCTTGATGGGGCGGGGTGGAAAATAGGAAACCCACCTTGTTATTAGGATGCAGTATCTTACCCAAATTGGTGACATGCCATGAAATTGATAATGACCACTTTACATTAAAGTGGGACTTCGGGTTTTCCACTTAGGAAACTTACTATTGGTTATAAATGGGTGTATGCTGTTAATTTCTCCCTGATGGGTATGTTGAACATCTCAAATCTCAATTAATTGCCAAGGGCTATACCCAAGATGTATTGATGTGGAAAGCAAAAGGAATAATTTATTTCATTTAGTCTTATTTGATATTGGAGTCAATTGCATTTTTATTGGACAATTGAATTTTATTTTAGAGCTTAATAGTTAATTAGATTATTATTATTTTATTAGAGTAAAGGTTATTTTTGTAATTAATAATTGAATTTCCCAAGGCATTTAGAATTAGATTATTATTTTATTAGAGTAAAGGTTATTTTACCTACCACCGCACACCCTTGGTGCGATGGTCACCCCACAAGTATAAGTGCTTGTAGAGTGTGAGGGGTAAGGGCCAGGGTTTAAGTCCCTAGGAGGGAGTTTCACACACATATACACTTAGGATCTATTTGGGAATAGCTTATTTAGTTGAAACCGATATTTTTTTTTCCTGAAAGTGTAGGAAATAAGGTTAAAAACTAGCTAAATAGTACAATGAGACCCATGAATAGTACCAAAAATGCAATGGAACCTATAAATAGTACAAAAAAGAAGCTAAAAATCCAAATAAGCTGAAGCTTGTAGCTCATCCCAAACGAGCTCTAAGTCAATTAGAAATAGGTCTTTTAAGTCAATTAGAATCAGGTGCTAGTTAGAATTAGGGTTTAGTAGTCTTTATATGTGTAATAAACTTATGAGTCATACTACAAAACTTTATGAACAAGTGATTAAACATAGGTTAAGGCATGAAATAACAACATATGAAAAATTATTTTGGCTTTATGCTAGGACAATCTACCATGGAAGCTATTATCTTAGACACCTAATGGAAAAATATAGAAAGGCTTGTAAATATTTCATATGGTTTTCATTTATCTTGAGAAAGCATGTGATAGAGTTCCTAGAAAGGTTATGTGGTTGGTTTTGAAAAGGAAATAAGTTCCTCTAAAGTATATAAAGTTGATTAAGGATATGTATGACGAAATTACAACTAGTGTGAGAACAAGTGGAGCAATCACAAGTGAGTTTCTTATCATTATAGGTTTGTATCAAGGATCAACATTAAGTCTATATCTCTTTCCACTAGTGATGGATGAGCTCGAGATTCCCGATTATTCCATTTCCTAATGTTAGTAATGTATAGTGGTCAAATAGGATTACTAAATCGATCTAAAAGGGAGTCCCTTGGTGTATGCTTTTTGTAGATGATATAATTTTAGTAGATAAAACTAGAAGTAGAGTTAATTCCAAGTTAAAAATTTGATGAGGCGCTCTAGAATCTAAAGGCTTTTAATTAAGTAGGGTTAAAACAATACATGGAATGTAAGTTTAGTAAAAGTAGAAACAGAAACGAAAGGGCAGTAAGACTTGATGGTCAAGATATACTAAAGAGTAGCAACTTTGAATATCTTAAGGAGGAGTAAAACGTGGTACATGGAATGTGATTAAGTTTAGTAAAAGTAGAAACAGAAACAAATGGGCAGTAAGACTTGATGGTCTAGAGATACTAGGGAGTGACAACTTTGGATATCTTAGATCAATAATTCATAAAGATGTAGAGATTGAAGAGGATGTGAATAATAGGATAAGAGAGAGGTGGTTGAAGCGCATCAGGAGTATTGTGCAATTGTAGAATACCTATTAAATTAAAAGGAAAAATTTATAAGACTACTATACAACCAACTATGCTCAATGTTATCGAATGTTGGGTTGTCAAGAAGCAACATATCAAAATAAGTGTATCTAAAATGAGAATGTTATGATGGATAAGTGGAAATACACAAAAAGATAGGATTCAAAATGAGGAAATCTACTTAAAGATAGGGGCAACTCCTATAGATGAAAAGATGAGAAAAAGTCGCTTGATATGGTTTGTTCATATTTAGAGGAGAGCAACTAATGCACTAATAAGGAAAAGCTAGTTGATCCAAATTGAGGGAACAAAAAAATGTAGAGGAAGACCAAAAATAACATTAATAGAAGTAACAAAGAACAATATGTCAATTAAGGAAGTAATAGAGAGATTGACATTAGATAAAATAAAATGGAGAAAAAGAATACATATAACCAATCCTAATTAATTTGTTGAGGATTTGTAACCGACCCCTGAATTTTGAGACTAAGACTTTATTGTTGTTGTTGTAGTCTATATATGAGCAATAATGTACTCCTATAAATAGATTTTTTTCAGAGCAATGTTCCCAATGATCTAGTGTTGACTCCTAAAGATTTTCTCTTCTTTGGTGTTGACTCCAAGTAAGCCTAGGTTATCTATCCTTTATGTTCATGTTCTTCGATTTTGTGTCATATATAATATTGATTATGATGAGAGATTCTCTCATGTGGCTAAGATCTCTTATATATGATTTCTGATATCCCTTGCCACTAATCTTTTTTTTAGAAGAAAGCTATAGATTTTATTAATCAAGAGCAATCAAATCAGCTAAAATTAAAGCATTAAGATGCGGAGAAACATTGCATTAAGATGCGGAGAAACATTCTCCATTTATACCGGAAAAACTACTTACATGTCTAGTAAAATTATGAGCAATACAATTCCCTTGTCTCCTAGCTAGTATGAGAAAAATTACAATAAAAAAAGTAATAAGTAAGAAATTTAACCTTCTCAATCAAATGATCATAGGTGGCAAAAGAAGCATCACCAGAATTATTATCTCCTAAAATATTACTAATTAATAAAAATGTTATTACTTGTGGCTATTATTATGCCAAATGATATACAGTAATTTAATGAATTTTATTTATTATAATGTTTTAAAAAGAACATCGTATTGAAGTGATTGGATTGGCTATTGAGAAAAAAAAAATCAAATTTGATTTTTCTTGTAAATAAACAAATCCCAAGTCCTAACACCTACCCACCTAATACTAGGGGTGTCAATTCGGGTTAGCGTGTCGGGTTCGTGTCGTGTCGTGTCGAGGTAGGGGCATTAGACTAAATGGCTCAACCCTAACCCGACCCATTTAATAATTGTGTCAGGATCCTTCAACCTTAACCCGACCTATTAATAAGGCGGGTTGACCCGACCCAACCCATTTGACACGTTTAATAAACGGATCGTGTTGGGTTAACACGAATGTAACACAACCCATTTCAACCTGTATAATATTAAATATAACATCCATCTATAAATTATCTTTTTTATATCCAAAAACCAGTGCATACATTTTAAGTCTTCGACCCACATTCAAAATAATATAGTTCAATAAAAATATAACATTCGTCTAGAAATAAGTTCTTTACACTCCAAAAGAAGTGCAGCACTTCAACCCAAATTCAAAATAACATAGTTTAACAAAAATAAAATAACATAGTTCAACAAAAATATAATATCCTTGGAACTCGCCAAATGCTAAGTATCAATATTGAAAGAATTTGAGCAAATAGTAGACTAATCCCGACTATGACCACGATTATCATCCATAGATTCTTTGTTGATGTCCAAGTTCATAACATCTTCCACAAGCTCATCCAATTTCATTTGTACAAGTTCTATGCCAAAAAAAAAAAAAAAAAATTATTAGTAGTTACAAAATATGATCACGCCTCAACAGTTTTACAAGAACTAAATAATAATAATGTAAGAGTAATAATAACTAATGAAACAAATAAGATTACCTTTCTCATTTGTAATTACTTACTTTTCTTTTTAAATTTAAAATATATATTGGATATAAAAGGTATTTGAAAAATCTAAAATAAAATAATTATTTATTTGTTATACGAGTTAAACGGGTTGTGTTAAGTGGGTCATTTCGGATTTGACACAAATAAATTGGCGTGTCAAACGTGTCTATTGTGAGTTACGCGGGTTGACCCGTTTATGACACGTTTCTTATCGTGTCACTTTCGGGTCGACCCATTTATGACCCAAACCCATTAAGGCCCAACCCTAACTCAAAAAAAACCGTGTTGGGTTCGTGTCGTGTTCGCGGGTTGGGTCGAACATTGACACCCCTACCTAATACCACATTCCGATGCTTTTGCCTTTTATATTTCCAAGTCTCATAGTTATCTTAAGCCTTGGAGAAATAAGAAGAAACAGTTTCAGATGGCAGCCGCAACATGAGCTTCGTCCACCACAGTCCACGGCTACGAATTTCTGCTTCTTACTCTACTCTACTCTTTCTATTTGTTCACAAGCCGGAATGGCCGAAATTGACCGATCCAAGGTGGAACAGGGGTTTCTCGTTCAGAACATATTTCTTAGACGTATTAAATTATTGGGAATTGAGGCGGCAAGATCGAATCAATTTATCTCATGTCCTTGAGAAGATTCGATTGCTGCTATTAACACTCCTAGCCGACACCATCAATTACCCACCCACCCACCATCGCAAAGTCGGATATTTGCAGAGTTAGAATTAAGTTTGTTCTTAGAAGCCCTGAGAATCTCGCTAGCCCTTAGAAGTTGGAAGGCTGGCTACATTGATGCATTCTGGGCAGGATCACCTTCAGATAGGTAGGCTATCTCGACTCGAGATATTGTATTTTTTCTGGGAGGAAATCTTATAACATGGAAAACCAAGAAGAAGAAGAAGAAGAATAAAACACAAAATGTAGTTGTTCCATTGGTTACAACACTTCCTTCAAGAGTTAGGATTCTCAGGTTCTACTCCTATCCCACTATTGTGTGATAATCAAGTTGCTATACACATGACAAGTTGTTACTAATAAGTGGGAATTAATCAGTTTGTAGACCGACTTATGATGAATATCTTTACATAACCATCCATAATATGTAGGAATTGATCTGTTCCAAACTGGGCTTATATGCATGATACATATATACTCCCAGCTTGAGGGTTAGAGAAGAGAACTAATATTGTTGTATGAATGATACCATTAGAATAATAGTCCCTATTGAGGTGTCCTGTCCTCACCAGGTGTAACAAACTTCCCTACACAAGATTTTTGAGGTTTTTTTGTTTGGGTTGTAAATATCATTCTCTTTCATCATTGTTTTCTTTCCTTCAACAATTCTATTACTTGGGAGTTTTGATAGTTCTAGTTTAATCATTATTTGGTATTTCGATTTTGAAGATAACCTCCAGGTACTTAATAAGCAAACTTGTGCAGGTTTGTCGGACTATCGTGACAGAGTTGGGGCAATCAATGGATGATCTGTTTTTAGATTTTGTCAAAATTCCTTTGGCAACAGCATCTGTAAGATCCTACAACTATTGTTGGTTGTTGGGAGAAAATATGAGCACTTAGCTTAGGATATCAATAATGTAATTTCTTAAAAGTATTTTTTGAGACAATCTTGTTAGTTACTTATCTATTCTATGCAGATAGCACAAGTCCATCGTGCAACTCTGCTTAATGGGCAGGAGGTGGTTGTTAAAGTTCAACATGAGGGCATCAAGAAAATCATATTGGAGGTTTAGCATGCTTGGCTTTTCAGATATTCGGATGAAAAGATTATGTTGAAGTTGTTTTATTATAGTTTTTGTGCATACGTTTTTTTCCCCAGGATTTGAAGAATGCAAAGAAAATTGTTGACTGGATAGCTTGGGCAGAGCCACAGAATGACTTTAATCCTCTCATAGATGAATGGTGCAAAGAAGCTCCCAAAGAAGTTGACTTCATTCATGAAGCTGGTATGCCCAGCTCTTGCCTAGAATTTAGTTGTTTGTAATTAAAAGGAAAATGGCTGTTCTCTGTTGATCACTTGCATTATTTAGGGCTTGTATGGATGAGGATTAAGGATTTACTTGAGGTTTTTGAATGATGGGAATGAAGCATATTAAATTTGCATTGAAGGGACGAGTATTTTATATTATCAAATGCATAAATAGATAGATATTCTCTTCAATCTGTTGCTTGGACTCTGTTGTCCAACCTGACAATCTCTGTCTGTTACCCTGTTATAACCAAATTATTTCCTATTTGGCTTACTCTATATGTAATTTATATGAACTGTTATCTTGCTATTCTAACTTTTGGAACTTTTCATTAGTTACTCTTAAATTGAAAATGCCCTACACCCCCTGTTCCAAAATTTGATTCTTATTTACATTTGTTGTTCTGTCTGTAGAGAATACTAGAACAGTCTCTAGAAATCTACGCTGCAAAAATATTGAACATGATGATAAAACAAATGCCAATCGAGTGGATGTTTTGGTTCCAGATGTTATTCAGGTATAATATCTCTAATATATTTAATACTACATGTCTGCACACAGGACTGCATTGGGCTGTGTTATGATTTTTGGATATAGGGATTAGAGGCCTTTTTATGGTTTCTCTTAAGAGACAAAATCCCAAACATAATATCAACTCTTCAAAAGACCCAAAGAACCTAGATCATTACCTGGATAATGTGGGTTTGATTTGATAAGCATGTATCGTGTGGGTGTGTGCTGAGTCCTACATCAAGTGTTTAATATGTCGAGCAGGATTATATAAGTGATTACGAGAACCCTAAATTGTAACTTGATTAGACTTTTTGGGGTATAATCACATATGTGGCTAGTACTTTTCCCTGGTCATAACATTAGAAGTCTTGTAGGGAGTTAAAATTAGACTATTGCCATTTAAATTTGCATCAAGTTCTGATTAAAAGAAATTTATGATACATTCTACATGTGGTGTACTAAGAAGTAAAGAAAGTTAGAAGTAAAAATAAAAGCTTCTAGTTCTTCACTACTCTAATTACTTTTGACATAAGACTAGAGTAGCACACTAGTTAAGATATCTGCTGACAGATCCACTGTGCCTATGCTCTTAACTTTTGGCCATAATTAACATACCCCTTCCTCTTTCTTCCCAGGCAAATCTTATAGGTGCTCCCTAAAGTAGAGATTGTAATAAAGAATAAAACATCCACCAAAAGAAAGAAAAAAAAATAGAGAGAGAGAGAGAGAGAGAGAGAGAGAGAGAGAGAGAGAGTATTCACCCTTTTGTGTGGGCAAAATATGTATTGAATGGAAAAGAAAATAGGAAATTTTTTTGTAGTAAATAAAATGGGGAGAAGAAGAGTTAAAATAAAACGAAGATGAAGGGATAGATGAATTGTAACGTTGAGATATAGAGTAGTATGGAAATAAAAAGGTAAAAGTGGAGAGAAATGTTGGAGGAAACCTAATTGTTAGGTGAGAAATTAATAAGGAGAAAATAGTTAAAGGAAAAATTTAATAGATGCCCTTAGGGCATTGATTTAAGAAATATTTTAAGAAATTTTTTATGGGAAAAGAAAAATGCAATTAATTATTTTGATGGCTTTTTATAATTTCCATAAAAGTGATGTTAAAACTTTCTTAAAATGGTTTATTAACAATTGCCCCGAGAGCATCTATCAATGGAACCCATAGTTAAAAAGGAGAAAAAATGTTGGAAATAGGTGGATAACTTGGCTCAATAGAAGCCTAGTAACAGTAAATGTTATGCTTTAGTTTTTAGATATGAGAAATGCTATGTTTATAACATTTTCACAATAAATCCTAAATGGTAAGTTGTTATTGGCTATTACGGGTGGACAACAAAGTAATTTTAAGTTGTGGATTCAAGTTAGAATCAATAATAACTTACCACCTATGATTTGTTGTGAATGTATTGTGAAAATGTTATAGATGTAGCACTTCTCTTTAGATATATATGGATTTAGATTCACTTGAGTTGAACAAACTATTGACTTGGTTAAATACTTTTAGATTTTTTGTCCTTTACCGTGGAAAATATTGTCTTCCATTTTCATGTACCTGACTCAGCATCTTGTTGCTTCAAATGTAGTCAACGGAGAAAGTCCTTATTTTAGAGTATATGGATGGCATTCGTTTGAATGACTTGGAATCACTGGAAGCGTTTGGTGTTAACAAACAAAAGCTTGTTGAAGAAATAACACGTGCATATGCCCACCAAATTTATGTTGATGGGTATTTTAATGGTGATCCTCATCCTGGTACTCTCTCTCCCTCTCATTGTATCAAATCATTCATTTTGTAGGGATGTGCTGTAATAAGAACTTGTCATGAACTAGCTTTATAATCTGATTTTTTAATGCATACTTTATACATGTGCCATGTAGGTAGATCAAAAGGGCCTTTTTTGTCAAGATTTTAGCCCAAAACATTGATAATGGAATCATATGCTCAGTTAATAATTTCAAATGTTCTCTTTTCATTGTTAAGTTGATCATATTTCCTTGTAGCATTTTACTAGAGCATATTACTTGATCTTGATATTAATTTGCTTATATTTTTCTTAAGAGAAAAAGAAGGCAAGGAAAATTTGATGTGGCATGTGTGATAATAAATTTTTTGCATGGCAAAATGAAACCATAATGACATTGGAATGAGGGCACATATATACTAGCTGGGCTCTATTTTGATTGTCTACATGCTCAAGAAATAATGCGTTCACTGCTTTTTTGGGAGCATTATGCAGGAAATTTTCTTGCAAGCAAGGAACCTCCTCATCGTCCAATTTTGCTTGACTTTGGGCTTACAAAAAAACTATCAAGTCCTATCAAGCAAGCACTGGCTAAAATGTTTCTGGCATCTGCTGAGGTTTGTAAATACTTTTTTGTGGTTTTTCTGTCTTTGCTAAAACTGACACTGTGCTGGATTTTTAATCCATCTAAAGAACTATATCTGATGAGTAACATATTGACTTTTATTTTGTGAGCCTTTATCAGTCAACGCTCACAGAGATGAGACGGTATTATTGTATTTCATTTTGCTTGTTCCTTATAGGGCAACATATTTACTTTGCTTTTGTTTTCCTCTTCTCTTCTGTTATTTTAATGTGTAGCACTAGGTTGCCATGATGAGTGTTAAAAATTATATTGAACTAATCATATTGCTTCGTGTGCAAATAATTGGGAGTGATCTGTTTTCACTCATGACTAATAAAGCATGGTTATGTGAAATTTTCCAATGCATATATATTTGAGAATATTACTTACCAATATGATATTGATTGAGTTGGTATACAATAAATTATGATTGCTGCAATACAACTAATTCATTAGTGTTGTCCTTTTGCTCTTAAGATTACTTTGAAGTTCAAACTGTTCTCTTGATGATATACTTTGGATGCTTTTGCCACAGGGGGACCACGCGGCTCTTTTGTCTGCTTTTGCAGAAATGGGATTTAAGTTGCGCCTGGATATGCCAGAACAGGCAATGGAGATAGCAAGTGTACTCTTTCGTACTTCATCGTCAGCAAAGGAATCTCTTGTAAGTATGCACTATGCTTGTGTTACTTCAAGTATTGTTTTTCCGTCTTTAAGTCCTGACTTAGTTTTATTTACTTATTTGTTGGGTTTAAGGAAACTATGAAATTATTGTCGGAGAAAAGAGCAAAAAACATGAAGGTTATACAAGAGAAGATGAAACTCGACCAGAAAGAATTTAAACGCTTTAATCCTGTAAGTTAATGTATATGATATGTTTATTGACTATTTTCATCCATGTTCAATTCAGTTACAACCTTTCTTTCCAGGTTGATGCAATTCCTGGAGACATCGTAATCTTTTCACGGGTCCTTGGTCTTCTAAGAGGTCTGTAACTGGAATACCTATGGCTAAATGTAGGTTCCAATTGTTGTCCCTTATTATTTTGTATGTTACTTGTTACATGGATTTAGGGCTTTCTTCCACACTGAATGTTCGCATAGTATATCTAGATATCATGAGGCCATTTGCAGAATATGCTTTGCAAGGGTGAGTCTATTCTGAATCTTGGTGTGTTGTAGTTTATTATTTATTGTCATTCTTGTTTCTGTAATCGGTATCATATCTGATTGAATCCAGAATGCCCTTAACAGACATATTAGTAGGGGACCAAGAGTTAATGATCACTGGATCTATGACACGCCTGTCCATTCTGATGTGGAGGCCAAGTTAAGGCAGTTCCTAGTTGAGCTGGGGAATAATGATAAAATACTTGGAATACAGGTATGCTGCACTATTTAACTATCAATATCATAAGATGATAATCCAAATACTATCTTTTTGTTTATATAGCAGTTACTGTAGCTTGATTTAGATTTTCTTATCTCTCTACCTTTAACTTTTTCAGCTTTTAGTTTCACTGTTTGCAGACCCACGTGATGCATGAGAATAGATAATTATTTTGTAGAAGTGGTATAATATTTAATCTGTTCTCCCTATAAATTAAACAATTTCTAAAATTATTTTCCATTTTTCTATTTCTACCAATAAATCATTCTATTATTTTTGGGTGTGTTTGATTGATATTATTCCTTTATAAGATGGTCCATATTCTTTGAAATTATGATATAGTGCGTTATATATATATATATATATATTTTTTTTTTTTTTTTCTTCTGTATGACTAAACTTTTTAAGTTTCAAATAAATTATTCAAATTCCTCATTGTTTTAAAAGAGATTATCATGATAATCAAAACTCATAACAAAATTACACTTGATATCACTCAAATAATTAGTAGGCACATTCAAATGTACAACCAAGATTGTGTTTTGATATAAATTCAAATTATCACTTCCAAAAAAACTAAGTATTAACTCAGACAAAAATCAAACCAAAGCTATGAGGGATAGAGACTACTTGTGATGGGAAACTCAAAAACATAAGACCAAAACGTATTAACCCAAAATAGAGTTATAAAGAACATAATGATTCATCAATTTAAAGTAGAGTTGCAAGAAAGAATAAAAAATTCAAGAGAGAGGGGGAGAAAATAATCACTTTTTTAGGAGAGAATGTGAGAGAAAATAGCAAATTTATAGAAAATAAGATGAGAAGGAAAAAGTAAAAATAAAAGATATAAACACCAAATTATCCAAGTCATGCTATGTAATAGAATAATATTATATTCTTATATACTATTTTATAATGCAATAGGAACTTCTAATAATCAAAGAAAAGAAAAAAATATAGCAACTTAAAAACATAAAACTAAATCACATCAATCCAAAGTAAAGCTCTAAAGAACACAAAAATTCTATCAATCTAAAGTATAGATGCAAGAAAACTAAAAAAAAAAAAAAAAAAACTAAAAAAAAAATTTGAAAAAAAAAAAAATTGAGAGAGAGAGAGAGAGAGAAATAGCATTTTTGTGTGTGGGAAAACTATGCATAAAGTGTGAGAGAGAATGACAGATTTATAGTAAAATGATGAAAATAAGAAGTGTAAAAATAAAGGAAGATAAGTGGATAGAGGAAGGAGTAATATTAAAGTAAAGAGTTGTGGGAAGATAAAAGGTAAAAGAGAGAGAGAAAAGTTGGAGAAAGTGTCACAATAAGTAAAGAAACTTTTTTTTTTTTTTGAAAGAATTTTAACTTATGACATTCGCTCCCGATAATAGTTTTTTATCATCAGATCAAAATATCAATCGGTTTTTAGTGTAGGCGGGAATTGAAACCTTGATTTCTTATTCAACCATCAGAGATTTTACCAGTTGAGTTCACTAGAACTCACAAGTTAAAAAACTAATAAGAAGAAAAAGAGTTCTAAAAAAAAAAAAAAAAAAAAAAAAAAGTCTGACAATGGTGTATATCCAAAAGAAAAATTGACAGTAGATTATCCAAAAGTTAGGCCCTGTCAGATTCGATATCCTTTGTCAGATTGTGTATCTAAGAGTTAGGCCATTTTAGATATACACTCTTGTCAATTTCTTTAAGACCTTCTCCCCTCTCCCTGTATATGTGTGTGTGTTAAAATATTTAGTATTCTAAAAAAAAACTAAAGTGCTCTTTCCAATCTAATGATAAAATTTCTTGACTGATGGAAAAAATTCAATAGAGTATGCTAATTCCTAAAATGCCTCAAACATTTCTAGCAGTTACAAAAGCACCAAATTCCTGCCAGCAGTTAATAGTGATACCAAGCTCTCCTGCATGCAATAATGACATAAACATACAAAAAGATATGGACGTTGACAACCTCATTAAACTATAAAGAGGAAGGAAAAACAAACTTGGCAATAAGGAAACTATACCTGACATGTCAAGCTAGTATTCCATATATACCTCTACCACAGATAAGTATTAGTAAAAACAATAGAAATTTTACAAAGGGCATGTTTAACTCTTAGAAAAACTAACAAAAGTAGTGTATATCAAGAGTTCTTAAGAAACGACAATGGTGTGTATCCAAAAAAGCCTAACTTTAGTTTGAATATCAGTAACTATGTTTATTGAAAGTAGCTGCTATAAATGCTAAATTCAGATCATGAGCTCTTATCTTTTCCTTTTATAGCCACTACCCCTTCACCAATGTGTTCCAAGATGAAACTGAATTACAGTACATAGTTGAGCAATCTGGTTATATGCTACTATCTGTATCTGCTTTTCTAGTTAGATGTAATGCTTGGAGGTGTAGGCTATTGAGGATTACTGAAGATCCATTTATTGGTTGAGTACTGAAATTTATTTGGTTTGTAGCTGATAAATAACCAATTGCCCCTAAATGTTGTTAGGAAATTGTAAATTTAATCACTTATCCATCATTCTAACACTCCTACTCACTTGTGGGCCCAAACTCCTTAATTTCTAGGGCCAATATATGGGATTTTTAACTTTTTTAAATTCGAGGTAGGACGGAAACAATATTTGAACTTAGGACCACCTACTTTGATATCTATTGATTGTCCAAAAAGCTTAAGTTATTAGAAAATAGTGAATTTAATGATCAACCATTATTCTAGCAGTAGCAAAGAGCAACTAATGATTGTGGTACTTAAATATTGAATGGACTAGCAAAAGTATATAGGTCATTACGTGCTAAAACCAAAGTTCGTTTTTTTTTTCTTTTTTGGGTGATGTTAGGTTTAAGTTTTCAGTTTGACTTACAATGTTATAAAGAGAATGTGGATTTGGATTAGGTTAAATTCATTGGAAGCTGTTATTGTTATTTGTATGCTGGAAAGCACGGACAAAGCATTTGGGTTGCGGTGCCCGTGTCCGACACATATGGGACATGGGACATGCATTGGACACAGCTGTGCGCGTCCCAACCGGTTTTTTTTTTTGAAAAGTGATGAATACGGCAAGGACATATTGAGACACAATTGGGACATGTCCTGGGCCAAGAAAACAAAAAGAGCTGAAAACCTGAAACACACTGTAACTCTAACGCCGATCTCCTCCCTATTCTTCTTCTTCTTCTTCTTCTTCTCATGGAGCTCGGGCCAACTCTTTTGCAATTTCCCCCTTCTGCCCTTTTCCCTTGTTTGTCCATGTGTGATTTATCTTTATTTTGTCTGCCTCACACTATCACAAACACGTGAAGCATTTATCTCCACCCACTCATGTGAATAGCTTCTTTTCATACTTGTCTTTTATAAGTTAAAATCCACCACCCATCAAGCCAGGTAGTTATAAGTTATAACCTTTTATAATTTTATTAAAAGATTTTTTAACAATTATTTAAAAACAAATAATGTTTTTGTTATAAAACAAATTTTGTAATTTTTGAAATTATATACATATACATATATATATATATATATAATTAATTAATTAATTAATTAATTAATTAATATATGTGTCCTTGTCGTGCTTGTGTCCTAATTTTTCAAAAATTGCCATGTCGCCTTATCATACCCATACCAGTATCCTTGTCTGTACTTCCTAATTTGTATGTTGCATTCATCAAGATGAGAATCCTATTTCAAATTCATTTTGTGTGAAAAAGAAGTCTTTTCTTTTAAAAACATCAGAAGATTCCTCATTTAAGTTCTTGTCTTTAAAACATTCACTAGTAAAGTTGAAATCAGAAGAGATCTATGCGTTTAAGATCTACGTATCTGCTTCTCAAAAAAAAAAAAAAAAAAAAATCTGTATATCTATAAAGTAAAGAAATGGAACCTAAATAAGTGATTCCATTTGATTAATCTGGAAACAAGAGAATTACCACGGGTAACAAATGAATTTGGGTGGTACAATCAACACATCTAGATGTCTCTTCAACCATTACAATTTATGATCAATTTACGGTTGTTGTTGATTTTATCGTGCTTGAGTAAGTTGTTGAGGTTAGTATTTTTATGTTTAATGCATCAACACCCCGGCTTTTTTATCCTCTTCTTTTCTGATATAGATTTTAATAATTTTTCTAAAGGTCTGTGCCTACAAAGATGGAGAGGTTATAATTGACACTGCTGCTGGAGTGCTTGGTAATTATGATCCTCGTCCAGTGCAGCCTGATAGCCTTTTTCCTGTTTTCTCTGTGACAAAGGCTATCACAGCGGGAATGTTACATTGGTTGGTTGACAACGGGTGCGTTATAGAATTTTATGAATGTCAAAGGTTTTTCTTTTCAAATCAAATGATACAAATCCTTTTTGTTTACTTTTATATAAACAATTAACTGGAATCACTTTTTGGGTCTTATAAATTTATTAGGGAAAAATCTGTTGCATACAGTGTTACACACACTGCCCAAAACAACTCACGTTTTCAATTGTTTTGGCAGTTTGTATTTGAATGATGGGTGTACAGATAGTCTGTATTTGTCCATCCACTGGAAAATTTGGTGGACAATGGAGAGTTTAAGTCAATCTCAATGACATCAAAATACTAGCATGATGTGAAAAATATAAATGCATGGCCAAACATCAGTGTATCTTAAATTGAAATATGATAAATAAAGTGTAGTAATGTTACAGTTACTTCATATGTTCCTAGATGTTATAATATATATATATATATATATATATATATATGTATAAATTTTTATTTTTTTGGGGTGGGGAGGTGGGGGGCTACCCCTTGTTGGCATCGCCCTCTTTACCAAGAGAAGAAAAACTTGGGTTGAAAATTTCCTTTATATATTCTTCCACAACATAATGTCTCTGTAATAATAGCTTTCAGAAGCCATACATGACTCACATGTACTTTAATAATTAATAAAATTTTGACATAATTTCTGTAATTCTAGAATGAAGTAATTTCTTCCCCAAATCTTTTTTTTTTTTTCTTTTGCACTGTTGATAAATCACAATTCTAAACATTTACATGAACCATGTCAAAACTTAGGATGTTTCTTTTTTTTCTTTTTTTGCTGGGGTGGGGTGGGGGGTGGATTGGGGTACTTCTACACATGTATTGATGCTTTCTTGAACACTGACAAAGGTACACAACTTTAAAACCTAAAACTTTTATTTTACATGTAATTACAAACGTAGAAATTCATTAATAATTGTTTTCTGGGCATATTATCTGGACTTTAATATTTGTTTATGAACATTTTATTGCCCAGAAAGCTGAAGCTCGAGGAAAATGTTGCAAATATCTGGCCAGAGTTTGGATCAAATAGGAAAGATCTCATCAAGGTTTAAATTTTATCTCACTTTCTGATAAACTTCTCCCTGTATCAACTGTCATTCTTAATTAACTTTTTGTTTGATTTTTTTCCATTATCTTTCTAGGTCCATCATGTGCTTAACCATACATCTGGTCTTCATAATGCTTTCACAGACATCACCAGAGAAGATCCTTTACAATTGTCTGACTGGGATGAGTGTTTGAATCATATTGCTTTGTCAGTACCTGAGACTGAACCTGGCCAAGAGCAGTTGTATCACCATCTATCTTTTGGCTGGCTATGTGGTGGCATTATTGAGGTATAATTGCTTGCCAATATGTCATAATATTTTGATCGTGTTTAAATTTATCTAAACTCTCTGCTGAACTTTTTTTATGCCCAGTTGGGATCTCTAAATAAACTAGTGAAATAAAATATGGTATTTGATTATCATCTGTTCCCTATAGGAATTTTAGGTTGAGGAAGTTACATTGAAAACTGTTTAAATACTGAAAAACTATTGTTTGAATTCACATTCCAAACAGGCCCTAATCTTTCCCCCTTAGTTTAGGAACATGGTCTAATAGCCCCTAAACATGGTAAAGAAGAATTTTGAGGCTCAATAAAGATTTTATTTTCCTACCTTATACATGTCCACTTCATTTGTTCTGATAGATTTAATATCGCTTTCTCTCTCTTTAACACTCCCATGGAGCTAGACTGTTGATCTCTTCATTCTATTAGCAATGGCCATTTAGGAGTTGGTGCATCTTTCAGATATCATGTTTTTTCTAGCATGCCTTCTGTGTTTGGATTGTCAGTTTGATCTGGATTGACAGGTCTATTGGAGACATCAAAGTGCTTTATTAATCTTGTGGTTTTTTTATTCTTGAAGACTTCCTTGATGTTCTAAACCTTACCTTCTCTGCTTTTCTAATATTCTGTTTGGATATAATAGCACGCATCTGGGAAAAAATTTAAGGAGATTCTTGAAGAAGCATTCATTCATCCCCTCCAAATTGAAGGCGAGTTATATATTGGAATTCCTCCAGGCAAGTGTTGGACTTATACTTTGTTAATTCTCTTGCTTCGGTGTGTAGAATATTTGTACACATGATTGTATTGTATTCTTCTCTCATTTATGTTGAACCACGGTTTAGTTTATGTTTCTAGTGGTTAATTTATTTAGTATTGTGGTACTTATTTGAGGGGAAAAAGACTTTGTTTATAGTAATTATTGTTTGTGAAAAATAGTGTTAGTGGTAGCTGGGCTATTATCTTCCTTATCACCGTGTGCAATGGCTCCTCTTCAGGTGTGGAATCTCGACTTGCAACACTTACAATAGATAAAGATGATCTTCAGAAGCTCTTAGGGATCAGCAGTCGTCTTGCAACGCGTACACTTGATAAAGACGATCATGAGAAGCTCTTACGCGTCATCAGTCGTTTTGACGTACCCTCCACAATCCAGCCGGGTGATGTTTCCCAAGTTGCAACCACCCTGCCTGTTATATTCAACAGTCTCAACGTTCGTCGTGCCATCATACCTGCTGCTAATGGACATTGCTCAGCCCGTGCACTTGCACGTTACTACGCAGCCCTAGCTGATGGTGGTATGGTACCTTGGCCCCATTCTTCTTCTTCCAAGCCACCACTTGGCAGCCACCCACACATCCCCGAATTTCCTTCCCAAAAGACCAGCAAGAGGCAGAAAAGTAGCAAAACCAAGGAGGTATTTGCTGCTGCAATTAACAGAACTAATGATTATGAAAAGAAACCAAATTACAGTGATTTTAGCCATAGTAGAAATTCCAGCAATGATAGTTGTACTAGGATTGTGAATGATAGCGGCAATAGCAATAGCATTAGTATGACCGACAGCAGTGAAGATAGTAATCCTCGAAACAATTCTGTTGGTAGGATTTTTAGCAATCCTAGAATTCATGATGCATTCTTGGGTGTTGGTGAATATGGAAATCTCGCTTTGCCAAATGGGAAATTTGGCTTAGGGTTTAGGAGGTCTATTTCTAAGGATGGGTCCCTTGTTGGCTTTGGGCACTCAGGACTGGGCGGATCAACCGGCTTTGCTGACATGAATAACAGGTTTGCTATTGCTGTGACCGTGAACAAAATGTCTTTTGGGGCTGTAACTGGAAACATCATTAATTTTGTTTGTTCGGAGTTGAATATCCCGGTGCCAGAGGAGTTCTTAATATTCAGTGAGATGGGACCCAATGCACAGATATGTTTGGGGAGACTTTTGAATAATCAAGGATGGGAGTGAATTGTAAGCCTGTACCAAGAAGGCTTTTCGACTCTTATTATATACCCAAGGAAAATGTAGATGTCAGTGTTTTAAATTTATACCGTATTGCTTAATGCTTACACTGGATTCGAGAACACGAACAGCCCTCTACGTCTGGGGTATAATTCATATAGAGCCTGTGGGTTTTTCTTGAAAACCAAAATTGTAGAAGAAATTAATAAAAAAATAAGAAACCATTATAGTAGTACATCCACGTGATGTGAGCAGGAGTGCATGAAGGAGTACAATAATTAAGTAGGAAACAATTGAATATAATCATTACAACTAAAAATGCGGTTTCTGCCCCTCATGGGCTTTCTTAGGCAACACAACGGTGTTATATATATTTATGTTCAAAGCACACCTTCGGCGAGCATCCCCTATCCTGCCATGCCTTTTCCATGAGAGCATTGTCTCCCAAAACTTCAGCTGAAAATTCTGCTTTGCATCCCAAACCACCGAGATCAAATTGTTTATCAAACCCTGCAGCAGTACATGCATGAAATTGCTTGAACGGTAAGAATACAGTAATAAAGAAATCCATTAAGAAGAGTAAAATCAGAATCATTCAGCATCATGACTTGCTAAGCATCTGTGCCACTGATGGCTGAAAACAAATAAAATTTCTGCAAAAACATTAATTAGTGAGAAGACTGCAAATGCAACCAGTAGAAATAACTTAATTTTTATTCATTTAAGTAACAACAAATTGTGAGCTGTCTCATGAAGGAGCCATGGAAGGTATATGACCCCATTATCTTTTTACATGGTAATAAGGCAAGAAATTCATCAAACAGGTGGAGGCGGAGCAAGAGATTCAAATGATCTTGATGTTTCTGCCCTGATCCTTAAAGATTAAAGAATATGTTAAGTTGCTAAGTAAAATTATTGCTGAAGCAAAAGATAGTCCAACGATTCTTCCTTTGCATCAAACTAGACGTAGAAGCCTTCTCCTTACAGCTTACTGCTTTCCATTCCATGGTGACCTGAACCACTCAAGATTCTGACTAGACAGGTCGTCTTACCATTTATGATCGATCGTGAATATTTTTTCTTAGCCACAATATTAGCTTAATGAAGACAGATCACTCCGTCGTCATAGTTTATAAAGTTTTTGCACGTTCTGGTGCAATCTATGATCTCTCACTCAGGATATTTCTGAACCTCTTGATGACCTTGTAGCTATAGGCTCATTTCTGGCCTCAATTTGCACCTCATGGGTCATGGTTTATCTAAGTAGCACACTCGCGCATAGGCACAATCCTATTAGACATAACCATGCAAAATAACTAAAATGACTTTGTAACTACAGTTATGCAAAGAGATATATAGCATCCCTCCCTTCACACCCATACAAGGAAGAACTGACATAAATAATATTGTACGACTCATTTTACATAAAACATATAAAATGTAAAGTTCATTTACAAAAAATGTAATAATATAACGATCTCTCTCTCATGTCATTTATTTTATAGTATGTGTAATTATGAAAAAAATTGAAGATTTAGCGATAAAAATAGGAGTTGGCTCCCGAAATATATGAGTTAGTCCAATAATACTCTTATAAAAAAATCTTGTCAATCGATCTAGTAGTTATAGAAATAATATAGTTTATTATGTTTTCTCAATTTCCTTTTTTATGGTAAAAATTGCTTTTGTATCTATCAAAGTTTTAAATCATTCATGTCTTTGATGACTTTAGTGGTTCCATTAAATTTTTTTTATTAACTTTGGTAGAAAATTTTGTAATTTATATTGAAAGTAAAAATTTTAAGACATTCACATCAAAGAACTTAAAAATTTTAGATTTTGGTAACTCAAACTCACTTTATAATTTATCCAACATCAAAGATTCTATTTTTCACATCATACCTAAAAACTATTCATTTTTTTATTCATTTCTCTTCTTCTCCCTTTCGTTGCACATACACTCTCTCTCTCTTCTTCGTCGATGCAGCCACCCCCATAACCCACCATTCACCATCTCCACAACCAACAACCACCCAATCACCACCACCACCACTACAAGCCTTCATAAAACCCAAACAACTAGCCTATCTTAGCTACCACTACCAAAACCCAAGAACCCATAACCCACCATCACAGTTGCCACAAACCACCATCCTAGCCACCACAACCAAACCAGCTTGATCTCAACTCATGCACCCACACCGATCTCAACCCCAGCCAAAGAGAGAGAAAAGGAAAAAAAAAAAAAAAAAAAAAAAAAAAAAAAAACGACCACCACAGCCTCTCTAATCTCAACCCCAACCAAAACCTACCCCGACCACAAAAATGCCGACCCCAAAAACGACCACCACCAACACCAACAACAACCACCAACAGCAACGACCACCACCAACACCAAGAATGCCAATCCACCACCCCGAGCTTGTGAAGTCAACCCATGAACTCAAAGAGGGAGAAGAGAGGCGTTGAGAGAGAGAGAGAGAGAGAGAGAGAGAGAGAGAGAGAGAGAGAGAGAGAGAGAGAGAGAGAGAGAATATATTTTATTGAGAGAAGAGGGAGACACGTATAAAAATTATTTTTATTTATGAGTTTGTTGCTACAATAGACTACCCAAGATTGCAGTTTATTGTAGCTAGGTTGTCAAATTTTTAGGTATAGCAACATTGATAAAGCTTGGTTTTTGATGGGTTGAGAGTTAATGAGTTTTTTGAATGAGGTTTTTGCTATAATGACATTGCTTCCACTCAAACCTAACCCTAGGCTCTAATACCAATTGTAGGGAATTAAGACGAAATTCCCAACCTCCGAGAAACAAAAATAAAGAAAACACACATCAAAGAAAAATAATCACACACACAAGACAGTATTTACGTGATTCGGCGATTTGCCTATGTCCACGACGTTACGGGGATTTCATTATTATTAGAGAAAAATACAAGTGCAGCCGTATAGTTTTTTCTCACTCTCAAAAACTATAGCAACAAATCCTAATCACCAAAACTGCATTTTCTACATCTTGCGCACAAGATTCACAATGGACTACAAAATGGGCCAATTTTTTTTTCTCGGGGGCGTTGCCCCGAAACCTCTAGGAGGCTTGTCCATAAGCACTACAACTTGCACTTATCGGCCCAAGCCTCCACTCCATGAACTAAGCCTCAAAAAATCTCCCATTAAAAACCACGCAATATTATTTAAGTCGGGTTGTCAACCGGATCAAACAAAACTAGGCTTCACAAAACCCAACACCTAGAGAAGCCAACGGTGCTATAACCTCTCTAGCCAAATGGTCTCTTAAGAATAGATTTGTGAGTTCCTTTGACTTGTGCAACTGCTCTCACTATGTTAGTGATATCCTAAGGGTTGAGGCATGTAAACCTTTTTGTTTGGAGCCTTGTTTCTTGCTTTCATCAAAGAGTAGGTCTAGTACCACAATAATTTCCACTACTTTTGTTATAACTTGCCCATGTGGCGAGTTGTTAGTGGTGGAAATAAAATGGAGGTCCATGTGAGTCCATGATTCCACCACTCACGAGTTGCCATGTGGCAAAGTTGTGACAAAGTTATGGAATTAATTGTGGTACCAAAATTACTCTTCTATAAAATTTTCTTTTCCACCCCCAAAAAAATTAAAAAAAAAGAAAAAGAAAAAGAAAAAGATAAACACTCTTCAAAAAGAGAAGAAGAAGTAGATCAAGCTACACATGGATCTCTAGGAGATCAAGTCAATCCTTTAAATAAAAGATTTTTTTTTTTTAAAAAAAGTACTGTGTAAAATCCAAATCTATATATATATATATATATATATATATATATATATATATAATAATAATAATAATAATAATAATAATAATAATAATAGGTAAATTTGAGAGAAAATCCAATTAGATTTTAAATTGGAATTAAATTAAAGTCTAATTTTACGCCATGTGTCACATCTAATCTAAGTTTTTAAATTTTTATGCCAAGTAAGTTAATTCAATGTAAAAATTGAATTTCAATTAAAGTTTAATTTTGTGTCATATGTCCTCTCTAATCTAAGTTTTTATTTTTTTTTAAATTTTTAAATTTTTGCGTCAAATGAGTTAATTTAGTGTAAAAAATGAGGAGTTCAATATAAGTAAACTATAAAAAATATAATTTTTGAATGATTTTATATTTATGAACTTTTTTTTTTTTTTTTGGTATAACTAAAAACAATTCAAGTTTATAAGTCTCACACACACACACACACACACACACACACACACACACATATATATATATATATATATATATTTATTTATTAATAGCCAAAGCTAAGAGAAAATTCAATTAAATTCTAAAATGAAGTCTAATTTTGCGTCACGTATTTCATCTAATTTTTAAATTTGTGTTTCAAGTGAATTATTAGGTGCAAAAATTAAAGAGTCTAAATTCAATTAGATTCTAAATTGAATTTTAATTGGAGTTCAATTTTGCGCATGTGTTCCATCTAATTTTTTAATTTTTGTGGCAAGTAAATTATTGAATGCAAAAACAGAAGAGTCTAGATCTAATTAGATTCTAAATTATATATATGTAATTGTGATTGTTTTTAAATGTATCCGTGTATATGTACGAGGTTATACACTAGTTTTATTAATGTATGATAACAATTAGCAGTAAGAAAATATTCTGTTAATATAACCAAAATTCAACAATAAAATTAGTTTAAGTTACATTATTGAAGCATTTAATCGAATTTCTATTATAACAAAAAACAAAATTATGTTATATGATTGCAATACTTTAAAATAAATCATGATTTTTTGAAAAATTTCTTGAAGTTTTAGATATTATAATTTTAATTGAATTTTTTTTTTTTTCAAAATTTCTCAAAAGCTTTTTTTTTTTTTTTGGTGAGAAACAAGCCAGAGAAGCCAATTTATTCAATAGCTGAAAAAGCCAACAGATAACACTTACAAAAATCTGGTGAAACAAACTCCATCCAAACCAACAACGGAAAAGGAAACTTTTCTCTTTTGGCAAATGCATCAACTAAAGCATTACCTTACCTATAAATGTGAGAGAGAAAAAAGCTTTGAAGAGAGGTAGAAGAGAACAAAATGTCTTTAATAATATGACCACAGGACTAATGTAATAAGTATCCTTTACTAATAACATTAATGGAAGTCTCAGAGTCAACCTCAAAGATGGCCCCATCAAAATTAGTTACGAGGGCCAAGTTCTTGAACAAATTGAACCGCATGTCTAGCCTCCAAAGTCCCAAGGGTCAATACTGATTCTAGTATGGAAATTTTCTCAGCCAATACAGCGATCACCTCGCCATGCTCGTCCCGAATCACCACGCCTATACCTGCTGCATGTAAATCCTTAAAGATGGCCCCATCAAAATTAGTCTTAACATAACCCGCATCTAGAGGTTTCCACCATGGTGGTCTCCTGGGGTGCACCTTCCTCGGTGGACACTGCTTGACCCGCTGGAATTCCTTGTTAATAGAGTCTCATTTAAAGTGAATTACATTATATAATATATAATAATATTTATTATTTTTCTAGCTAAATATTATATTAATAATAATTATGTATACATATTGATCTGCACATTATTATATTAGCTATAAAACCATACGAACAAAGTGTAACACGTAACTCTTACGGAATAACTTGCAAGTTAACAAGATCAATTTTGGAATATTTAAATCTTGGTGGGTAGAGTTGTTGTGAATTGGGACAACTTACAAGTTAGATTAATTGATTCGAGGTGATTAGCCTCGTCATGAACTTAGTGGAAGAATAAACTTTTTTTTTTTTGGGATGGGAAATACTGAAACTTTATTAATGATTTGAAAATGAAAGTACATCATGGATCAGAGCTTGCTTAATAAAGTAAGGAGTCTCTACAATCTAAGAAGTGAAATCAACAATGCTAGACACATGTTTTGCTAGTAAGTGTGCAAGCCTATTTTTTTGCAAGGCCGGCTCGAGGTATTGTGGGGTTTAAGGCAAGGTTTTTTGACCCGGACCGTTCATTGAACCGTAAAAGGAAGAGGTTTAAGGGTTTTAAGGTCGAATCGAGGTCGAACCAGGGTCGAACCGTGATGACGTCATAATTAATTTAATAATTACTTAAAATATAAATAAATATATTAAATTAGTAAAAATTGAAAAATTACATAAAAATTTATAGTAAAAAGTTTGGTCATTTGTAAATACTATTTTCTCTTACTTAAATTGTATTAAATTAATAATATTTAATACAAAATAATTAAAATAAATGCTTAAAATTTTGTAATATTGACTAAATTAGTACTTATAGAGATTCAAATATATCTTAATTTACGATAAATATGATATTTGTTAGATTTTTCTTGTTATTTAAAAGATTTTAAAACATTATATCTAAAAAATAATAAATAAATATAACAAAAAAAGTTTAAAAAATATAACTAAAAAATAATAAACTTAAACCTTAATAAGTTGGCTGTGCTGTGCTAGATAAAAGGAGAAGAAAAAAAACTTATGACTCATGAGATCTCATGAGAAATCCAACCCCACTCACACATTTCCCCAAGCATCATGATAAAAATTACACGTTTCCTCAAGCCACACCACATGATCAGACTTCAAACCTTATGGACTTTTGTCTTCTATTCTTTTTGCTTTCCCAACAACCTCCGCCTCTCTCCACCTCTGTTATTTCTTCCACGGTTTTCAAACAAACAGCAGTCTCCTTCCACAATTTTTCAACAAATAAAGAAGAAGCAGAAGCAGATGTAGATGTAGATGC
The DNA here is from genome assembly GCA_028216015.1 of Quercus dentata. Taxonomy (NCBI): domain Eukaryota; kingdom Viridiplantae; phylum Streptophyta; class Magnoliopsida; order Fagales; family Fagaceae; genus Quercus; species Quercus dentata. The sequence continues at coordinate 625,092 of CP116448.1, forward strand.
ATATGCAGAAGCCAGAAGCAGATTTGTAGCCTTTCTTCCATAGTCTTCTATTCTTTTTTTTTACTTGTTTTCCTTTTTTTCTTTTTCTAGGAAGATCTGATGTTGGAGATTATTTTGAGCAATGCTTGTTTTGTGATTTTTTAGGAACCGTCAGACCCGTGTCCGGTTTTGAAAACCGGGCTGTTTGACCGCGGGTCGAAAGGTTCCCTGAAAATTTAAAATTTCCGGTTTTGGTAGTTTAAAAAACCGGAATGATGAACGGTTTCCGATTACCGCGGTCCAACCGGCCGGTCCGGTCCGGATTTCAAAACCATGGTTTAAGGCGACAACTTCAAGTGAGGTTAATTCTTATACTTTGAATGAATATTAATAGAATATTTATTTAACTTTTGTTTTTTTTTGTTTTCATTTAAAATCTATTTTTATTAATAGAATATTTATTTAACTTTTTTTTTTCATTTAAAATCTATTTTTTAGAAAAAAAATTACAAATTAAAATGAACTCCTTGCACTATTCAATGACTATACAACTAAAATAAATACTATTCATTGAATGAAGTAACCAAATATTAAAAAATTATGATTGAAAATTTTAATAAAGTTATATATTTGATATTTCTAAATAGAATTTGAGTATAAATTTATTTACTAGTGTAAGATTAATGAGTTCTTTTAACATTTATATGTGAAATATTAAATAATTGACCCATCCAATGAAAATATTTTTCTTTAACTAGTTTTTGTTTGATAAAAAACAACTACTTTTTATTTATTGGTGAATATTTAGGGTTTAATTAATACTTCTATTAGTATAAGAATATCTATATTGGTAAAAATTTAGGGGCTTTTTTCATTGGGGGCCTTAGGCGGTTGCCTATTTGGCTCACCCATTGAGCAAGCCTTTGTTTCCTTGTCTCCTAATGTGAGAAAACTAGACTCTTTGGAAATCTTTTGAGAGATCCAATATGCCTTCAATAATGGGAGCCACTGAAGATAGAGGGGTGGATAGCTCACATAATGCTCTGTAAATAATAATTGAATCACCCTCAAGTATGACATCTTGAATCCCCACATCCTTTGCAAATTGCATGCTTGCCTCAAAAGCCTTTGCTTCTGCTTCCAAAGAACCAAGCGGGGCATGGAGCTTCATGGTCATTGCGGCTTCAAGTCTTCCCCTGTCGTCTGAATAATCATTTCCACACTTGTAGCTTTTTGTTTGGAAAATACAGCCCCATCCACATTTACTTTAAAATAGTTCATCGATGGTGGAAGCCGGACTGGCTTTCTTCACTCCGTGTGACTGGTGCATCATTTTCCTCGACCACGACTTTATATTCTTCAATATACTAAGCTGCCCAATTAATGATAGCCATCCCAGATTTTCTTACACCGCCTAGTCTAACCTCGTTTCTATTGTGCCATTGTGCCCAAGCGATTCTCACAACTTGTGCTATCTTATCCACCTCCAACTGATCCTCCATCATCATAAGCCACATCAAATCTTGGAAAATTTGGCAATGTGATGACCTCATCGAAACCACCATTTTAGAGCACTCCCAAGCTTCCTTAGCTTTCGGGCATGTCCATAATACATGTTGTATGGATTTAGCCTTTGTTCTGCATTCCTCACAATAGGCATCTTGCACCACTTTCCTTTTCTTAAGGTTAACTTTAGTTGGTAGTATGTCCCAACACGCTTGCCATGTGAAATGCCATAGTTTATGTGGAAGAGGAAGGTTCCAAATCTGATTCGAAATCGTAGCTGCTGATTGGAATCGAAGGAGCACCATTGGTTGCTTTCCGAGACATCCTCATTGCTATTGCATAAGTACTTCTCACGCTAAAAAGACCATTTGAGGACTTGACCCAAAGCTACTTATCTACAGGAAGTCCGGAACTAAGTGGGATGCTTTTGATAATATTGGCTTCAAATGGAAGAAACAAGGCATTGATGATCTCGGACTTCTAGCTTGCGGTATCCAGATTAATCAACTCACTAAATCTTGTGTCCGAGTTCAGAAATTGTCTAGGAGACACCACTTTGTATGTAGATGCTTTGTGGGTAACCACTTATCCCCCTACACCCAGATATTTTCTCCATTTCCCACCCTTCAACGTAGGCCCCCTGTGACTAGATTCTGAGCGGACATAACGCTACGCCATGTATAGGATGGGTTGTTGCCTAGTGGCGTATTTACAAAATCACACCGAGGGAAATACTTTGCCTTGAGCACTTGGTAAACCAAGGAATTCTGACCTGTTTGAAACCTCCATCCTTGTTTTGCTAGCAGGACCAAATTGAATTGCTTAAGTAGTCTAAAACCCAAACCTCCATCTATTTTTGGCTCGCACATCTTCTACCAATTAAGCCATGCTATTTTTCTTTCATCTTTCTTCTGCCCCCACCAAAAATTTCTTATCATACTCTTCAATTCTTCGCAAAGAGATTCAGGTAATTTGAAGTAGCTCATGGTATACGTAGGGATGGCTTGGGCTACTGCTTTTATCAACACTTCCTTGCCCGCTTTGGAAAGCATCTTCTCCTTCCAACCTGCCAATTTCTTTCCAAATTTTTCCTTGATGTCATTGAAAGTATTTCTTTTTTTTTCCTTCACACTAAAGATCGCAGGCCTAGATACTTCTCATGTTGCTTGATCACTTGAGCACCAAACCTGCTTTTTATCTCCTCCCGCACCTCTCTTGATGTATTGTTCTTGAAAAACAATGATGTCTTAGCCTTATTCAATTGTTGGCCTGAAGCTTGCTCATATACTTGCAAGACTCTCTAAAGAGACTCACATTCAACAATAGAAGCTTTGCAGAAAATCAAGCTATCATTAGCAAAGAAGAGATGGGAAAGCTTGGGACCCCCACAACGTACAACAATCCCTTCCGTCTGTCCACTCCCCACCACTGTTGAATTAGAGCCAAAAGTCATTCTACACACAACAAAAAAATGTAAGGTGATAAGGGGTTTTCTTGACGGATTTCCCTCGAAGGAATGATATGGCCTTTTGGCTTGCCATTGATCTTTATTGAGTACATAACGGATGTTATACACAGCATGATTAAACTTCTCCATTTCAAATCAAAACCCAATCTTTTCATAATTTTATCCAAGCACCCCTATTCCAACCTATCATATGGTTTGCTTATATCAAGTTTAAGAGCCATCTCACCATCTTTTCTTCCTTTTTTTTGATTAATATGATGCATAGTCTCAAAAGCTAAAAGAACATTGTTTGTAATGAATCTACCGTGCACAAAAGCACTCTAAGTATCACTAATGATGGAAGGTAAGATCTTTTTCAGCCTATTAGCTATAGCTAGTACCGTTTTAGTTACCATTTCACCACTTGTGGTCCAAAAATGTTGAAAGAAGAGTGAAAGCACACCATCCGGTTCTGGGGCCTTTAACGGATACATTTGTTTGAGAGCCAGTCTACATTCATCAGAAGTGAAATCACTTATTAGCATATGGTTCATTGTTGCACTCACCTTCGACTGAATTGCTTAGAGCGATTATGTAAAAGTCTGTTGGGTTGCTTGAGGTAAACAAATTTGTATAATACTCCACTGCCACTTCCTCAATGCATCTCTCATCTACCTACCATACATCATTTGCATCCATCGGACCTTCAATGAAATTCTTCTTCCATCTAGTTGAGGCCTTTGCATGGAAGAAACTTGTATTCCTGTCACCCAATTGAAACCAGTTGAATCTAGATCTCTGCCGCCACAAGGAATCCTCCTTCTCCAACCAACAATTTGGATCAATCCATGTGCTCTTGATTGCTTGAATCATCTAGTGAGAAGAAGGTTGTTGTTCGAGCCATTCAAGCCGAGATTTTCAGCTTTGCTACTTTCCGACCCACATGACCAAATTCAAGCTTGTTCCATATATCCAATCTTCTTCCACACTTTTCTAAATAGTTATTCAGCACATATTCTTGAGCCGTGATCAACCCCTCTTCCCATGCTTCTTTCATGATCTCCTCACATTGCTGATCTTTCAACCATATCGACTCGAACTTGAACAATTTCTTGGCCTTCATCTTCCACGGTTTTTAAATCATATGAAGGAGCAACGGTGAATGATCCAACACCGATGAGGATAGGTGAAATAGCTTCGCGGTAGGGAAAAGGTCCATCCATTCTTGTGTAGCCAATGCACAATCCAACCTTTCTCGAATCTACTCACCATCGAATTTCTGGTACAGCCATGTAAACTTTGGGCCAATAAAACCCATATCATGGAAGCCACAAAAGTTGATGGCTTCGTTGAAATTATCCATCTGCTATCTCGATCTTAAAGCGCCCCCTCCTTTTCAGATAAGCCTATAATCTCAATAAAGTCCCCAATGGCAAGCCTAGTGTAGTCAAAGGTGTTTCAGGCGAGCGCCTAGGTGCTCAAGCGAGGCGAGGCGAGGCAGCGTAAAAGCACCTTAAGGTCATTGAGGCGAGGCGCCTTTAGTGAGGCCAGCGCCTCTGTCGACTAGTTACTTGCCTTGAACAGTTTTTCCAAGCGTTAGGCAAGAGCCTTCGTCGCCTTTGTTTTCTTTTTGTCGCTTTTGTTTTCTTTCTGGTGCAAAGGACTTGGTTTCATTAAAAAGATGGTTGGCTTTTTAAAAAAAAAAAATTTATAACTCAATTTTGTCTTTTAGTAACATTAGTGGGGTTTGAGTTGGCAACCACTAATGTTTAATAAAAAGCACATCAGACTTGAGCTTTTTAGAACCACAAATAAATAATAAAATAATATATAAGTACATGAACCTTCCAGCCACTACAACAGTTGCCCAACAATACCCTACCTCAACAGGTTTTATTTCTACTTTTAAATTTTATAACATTATTTTATTCCTATTTCCTACATGTAATTTTAATTTAAAAATCTCTCTTTTTTACTATTACTTCTCATTCTCTGAACCTCTTTTCTCTCTTTTCTTTTTTGTTTTTGTCTTTCTTCTTTTTTTTCTACTCCTTTCTTACTCAGAGCAGCTCTCTGTTCTTTTCTTTCCCTCGTAGCTCCCTTCTATCAATTTTTCCCCCTCTAGTCTCTAATAGCAACTCTCCTTTTTTTTATTTTTATTCTTATTCCTATACTCTTTCTTCTTCTTTTTTTTGGGCTCTATTGGATTCAACACAAAAACTGGTTTTATAAACTAATTCCTATGCATTAGGAACAAAGTAAGAGAGGCTTGATTATAATTTTCAGTATATTAATATATATGATTTAAGCTCAATATATTTAAAAATATATATTTAATATTTAGTGTCTTGCTTCACTTGGGCTAGCGCCTTTTTGGTGCCTCGTTGCCTTGGGCGATACAAGGCCTTAGCACCTCAAGGTCGCCTAACGCCTTTGACTACCTTGGGCAAGCCACATCAATGTAGATGTTCCTTTCAAGTGCTTGAGCTTTGCCCAAGATTCATGCCTCTTCGCGTGTGCGGATTGCCCTAGAATCCTGTAAGGTGCCAACGACCCATATCCGCCCCATTATCTACGAACGCATCAATATGTGATTGTGAAAACGTTTGAACCTCCATCGAAATACCCTCTTTCCACAACAGTGCCAATCTGTGTTTCATGTTGCATTTTTCTTTCACCAACTCCATCCACTCTCTATTCGATTTCATCTCAATAAGGAAAATGATATTGGGCTCTTTTATTCGCCACCTTCTCTAAGGCTTTAACTGTTTGAAGGTTCTCAAACCCCCGGCAGTTCCAACTTAACAAATTCATTGGTCCCGACGGGGTTGCCCTGTAACCGCCGCCGATACTTGGTTTGTGGACATCAATGCATTGAGTTGTTGAGTCCCCTCAAGCAACCTTACCTTCTTTTCCTTCCCCTACGATTCTAAGCATTCATCCTTCGTACCAACATGCTTCCTCTTTGGTTCACCCATCGACCTCAAAGAATCCTCTTCCATTTGATGCGTTGGCCTTTCCCTAAGCCTTGTCCACTTCCTCGTTTTTCGGCTCGACCCACTCGGACCTCCTCCGACTTAGGCTTAGTTTGAGAGTCTTGGGAGTGTTTTTTTTTTATCCTTACTCTTACTTCGTGTGGGCCCTTTGTTCTTTGCTTTTCTTTTCCACATTTCTGCTTTCCCATCCCAACTTGAACGTAAAATTTGAATCCTCGGTAACTTCTGTTTCTAAAAGAGGTGTGTTTTCCTTAAACTCCTTAAAATCCGAACCCGTGTGCTTCATAATATTTCTAGAAACTCCATCCATTCCTTGATTTGAGCTATTGCCAATCCCGTTCAGCAATTTATTAGGGATATCTCTTTTTGAATTTGAAACCCCTAGATCATATTGAATAGCCTCATCAATATCCCTAATAATCTCCTCAAAATCTAGGATTTGTTATTTAAATTCCCGCCATTACTACAATGCATGTTGTCCATCTTCCTCGGATCTCTACCGCCACCCCTCGATTCCATAAGCACCACTTCCTCCACAGAGCTATATCTCAAGTTGGCTTGGTTTAAGGCTATTGGAGCACTCATGTTTAGGGCAAGAAACCTAGCCAAAGGTGAGTGACTTGAGACATTCCCTGAAATCTCGAACCCCTGTGCCTCTCCTTTGTCAATTTCTTTCTTTGGGTTGAATTGTGAAGCCTTAAGCCATGAGCTGAACTGTTGTTCATCTGCTGATAATGAATCTCTGCTACTAAGCCATAGAACACAATCCTTATCGTCATCTGAAGATGGCCACACCAATAACAAATATTCGGCAAGCATTCATACATGAAAGAGGCCCATCCTTCACCTGTTTGATCCCACGAGATCTTCCTACCCTTACATAGTGGCTTTCGAATTTCTATGGCAAAACGGACTCTCATAAAGTTGCCTCCTCTCATCTCATTAATGTCCTTTGGTTTCATCACCGTACCTAGTGTTTCACTAATGCTGAAAGTGGCTTCAATCGTTAATAAGGAGAAAGGTAGGTTGTGAATTTGCACCCAGAAAGAGGTTTTATTGAAGCTTAGATTCATAACGTGAGTTATACCATCGTATCTTTGTAACACCACCAAATGTCTGTCAAACTTCCACAACTCCCCTTGGAGAACCTTCTCTACATCCACTTCCAACTCAAAAGCTATCAACACCAAATTATCACCAGCAGAGATAACCTCAAAATTCTTTTGTGTACACCATATTGGCTTGAAAGTTCGCCGGCCATCGCCGATATTCACAGACCATTGAGTAAGAAACTTCATTTGCCAGAACAAACTCCATTGGTTTTCTTTCCTTTGAGAGATCAACATGTTAGGGTTTGTGCTCTAAAATCCAATTTATTGGCATGTCATAAATAATTAAATAGTTTAATTATATGAGACTATCTATAAATGAACTAATGTGACATTATCTTAGTCCATGAGATGCATAGTATGTAATTTATGTGAAAAGTCACAGAAGATATAAATCACAAGTTCTTTGTAAACTTAGAATTTTAGTTTATAGTTGGTAATGAAATTGGGCATTTCATCTACGAAGACTATAACATATCAACTAAGATGATTTGTCTTGACCATGGAAGTGGAGACTTCTTGTTGATATGTTTTAAGAGTTAAGACATATTGAATGAAACATTTGTGAGATTTATTATTCTCCTAACGATTGTTGAATGAATAATAAATCTCACAACTTTTATTTACATCAACTCTAAACCCCGAGAGAATAATGGACCTAATCATGAGGTGTAGGTTGTTTTGATATATCAAGAGTAAGATCTATAAGACATGATCAAAACCTCAGTATGTTGGGTAGCCGCATTTAGTATTGATGGAACATATATTCTCAAGATGGAATTTATAATCTCTTAACGGAGATATAAAATATTCCCTGGAGATAAGTTTAATGAGTTTGGTTATTCAGAATGTTGAGCCCAACCACTTTAGTAAGGAGTTACTAAAGTATATATTTATGAAATTGGATTTCATAAATATATGATGAATAACATAAAGGATTAAACTGAGTATTTAAGGATTAAGATATAGCAATCTTCAAAGTGGCAGTCTACATTCATGACTTTTTATTACTACGAATATTTTAATGAAGGGGTTGCATGTATAATAAAGTTTTGGGATATAATTTATTAATAAGGTTTAGAGTGCAATTATATTCTTATAATGGTATTGAATATAATTAATGGTGACTTTGGACTTGTCAAGAGTTGACAGAAAAGCCTAAGGCCCTTTGGAGCTAGAGTCTTATTTGTTCCCTTTTGGTCTCACTCTAAGCCACATACTAAAGCCTAATTGGTATGGCCCAAAAGGGTAGCCTAGTTAGATAATCAGTTATATATAATGAGAGAAACATACATAATTTTATAAGTGGTTTTTATTAAAATCATATAAGGAATGAAATGGTGTATGTGAGTGTTGGACACTCTTTTATTCTCTCATTGGAAACTGATTGAGAGGCCACACTTCTTGGGCATTAAGTGGAATTGGAGTGAAGATTAAAAGTTTCCCAAGTACTTCTAATATTTTAGTTTTAAATTTCACCGCACTAAGATACGCTTTCTATTCTTTGTTCTATAATTCAACGTTACATGTTATCTTTAATGAATGAAGTAGATTTGTGTTTGTTGCTTCCATTGTATGTTTTGTATAGGATACAAAACCAGATTTTCCAACACAACATTCATCCCCTTCGTATCTGATAGAGATAGTTTTTTCCATTTGTTTGCGATGTCCTCCATACCTATTGCTAATACTGTTTCTCAAAACCCACAAAGAAAAAACCCCTAGCCTTACTAGTAACGTTGTTACTAGAGGGAACTCAACTTCCTTCTCAAAAAGCGAAGGGACACCCTATGCTACAGTGAGAGAAAAGATGGCCCCTATTCTCCTCGTTGAGAACTTCGAGTACACAATAGTACTATAATTGTGCAATAAACTTTTTTAGTTAATTTTCTACTTAGATTCTATTCCTTCCTTCATTGTACATAAATAATACTCATAATGAGATAACTATCTTAACAAATAAGAAGTACCTCCTATCAAATACACATTTGAAATAATAACAACCTAATCTACTATTGCTAATTTATCATTCAAATTCAAATTCAAAAAAAAAAAAAAAAAAATAAATAAAAATCCAAGTTGTATAGCAAGTGCATCCTCCAACATATTACAACTCTAGAATTATTGATGATGCTTGGAGTACATCACTTTGATTCTCCAAAATTTCATGAGATCCTTGTACTTTTGATTGTTCTTTGATTTACAAAATTACATTGGATTGTTTATCTAAGACCTCTATAATTTGATATCATGAATGTTGCATCTTTGCTTCCATCTTTGGTATGCTTTTGGACATGTCCTTGAGAATCTCTAACATTCAGTTGACATTCTCTGACATTGTTTGTTGTTCTTCAAGATTGAAGCTTTGATATGGGCTAGTCATGAAGAACTTTGAGCATGATGCAAAAACCGATTTTAACAAAGGTTTTTTTTTTTTTTTTTTTTTTTTGGCATGTGGGATGGGTGACTTTTTGAGTAATGGGTCAAGTTAGGAAAAAAAATGTTGGTTTCATTGAAATGATCTAGTGGAAAGTGGAAACACGGTGATTTTTTTTTTTTTGGTTGTGCATTATTGACGGTACCGGTGGGATGTAGGTTTTAATGATGACAAGGGTGGGTTTGACAGAGCTTTTTTTTTAGTGTGGCTTTTTTGATGGAGATGCAAATCGAAATGCTTTGATTCCAAATGTTGTGAACTGGGATAATTAAAAGATAGATTAATCAATTTGAGGTGACTAACTTCCTGAACTTACAAGGAGAATAGACTTTTTTTAGTTAATTTTCTGCTTAAATTTCATTCCTTACTTTAGGACCTTCATAGTACATAAATAGTACTCACAATGAGATAACTATCCTATGAACTCTAACAGACTCTCTATATTTTTGTAACATTTGGAGAGTAAACAGTACATTTTGTCTTTCATCTATCTATTTTTTCAAATACACTTTTCAGCATACTCTATAATTTTTTTTTATCCAATTTAAATATTATTTTTTCATTTTTTCTTTAATCTTCATTTATTATTTTTTAATCTTTCTATATTCTTCATTTATTCATTCCCAACAATTACATTTTTCAAATTCTCAACTGCTATATTTTTTAAATCATAAATTTTTTTTATAACATTTTAATTAATTTGAAATTTTCAAAAAATTTTGTTAGTCTTGAAATTTATCAAATTTATGTAATTTGAAATGAAATTATTCATTACATTTTCCATACAAAATCCATTAATTTTTGCCTATTTTTTTTTAATTTTTTTTAAGGTTATTATTATTATTATTCATTAACTTATCATTATCCCTTTCAAAATTGTTTTTTTTTTTTTAAACCCTATTAACTTATCAATAGTTGAATACTTTTAATTGGTTGGATGAACGGTTTATTCTTTTGCTAAAGAGGATTTTGGGGGCGTAATAGTAATTTGAGGCCTGGAAGAGACGACCAACAGGTGATGGTTAGTTAGAGTAGGAGAAGAGTGAAGACCATCCGGTGATGGTTAGTTAGCCCAGCGCAGCCCAGCCCAGCCCAGCCCATTAGAACCAAAAATCAAACCCGGCCTTGACTCACCGAAACACGCCCGAGTCAACTCACCTAACTAAACTTTCGGATTGGGTTTCTCTCTCTCTCTCTCTCTACCTGATGTGTGAGTTTCGCACCTATATCAAAACCCCCCTTAACATCTTCACATCTCTCTCTCTCTCTCTCTCTCTCGGTAACACACTCCCCCTTCTCAGAGAGAGACCAAAAAAAAAAAAAAAAAAAAAACCCCTATCCTATGTAATTTTCTTGATATCCAAACAGAAAAAAAGAAATGTCTCACGCGGTGTTCCAAACGGCGCAAATTATGCCGATAAAGACCTTATCATCATCGTCATCGTCATCATCGAAGGTGGTTGCTGGTGGTCCCTACTTGCCGCCGGTAGCCGGTAAGAAACTTGCTCGCAGTAGGAGGGGAGTTCTGGTACTCAAAGCCTTTTCTTCTTCTTCTTCTTCTTCGTCGTCGGCAGTGGTGGAAGGAGACTCCTCCTCCTCCGTGAGTTTATTGGAGCGTTGCTTGGCAGCGCCACCGGCTGTTTCTTCTTCTTCTATGCTGAGTCCGGTTATGAAAGGGCAGTACGGTGCGTTTGGTGCGGTTACCTTGGAGAAAGGCAAGCTTGATACGTCCCAGAAGCAATCCCAGTCTAGCCCTGAGGTACTTCTTTCTTTCTTTCTTTCTTTCTAACATCTATTAGTGTTTGGATGCTCAGAGTTTTTCAGAATTATTTGAGACATTACACTACACATTTAGTCTATGTTTCAGAATTATTTGGAGATAATAGAAAAATTTATGTTAGAGTTAACTGTAGGACCTTTTTTGCACAAACTTAAAATTATTAAGAACTAAAATTAATCATCATGTCCAAGCTAGGATAGGCTAAGATTTGAGGACTAAATGTTTACTTCAACAATAGAATTCTTGAGATTCATTGCTCTAACTTTGTCACCAAAATAAATAAAATAATTTAAGATTCTGCTTAAGTTTCCTGTTTGAATTTCTATAAGGCTTTTCTTACTTGGAGGGAACTGTATTGGCTTGCCATCACCTTTTGCTTTTGTGGGTTTATTACTTGTGCTAAATCAAATTTGTTTACCATTTTGTCAATGGATGTATTGAATCTGGTGCTGACATTCTTGATGTGGATAGTGTGGAAGTAACAGAATAGTCGTATTTTTGAGGATGTTGCAGGGTCTCTCAATCAAATGAAATCCCTGTTGATTCGTACCTTGTTTGTTTGCTCTCGGGCATGGGGTTGTACACATTCTACCTCTATTTTTGAGTTCCAAAACCCATTTAGATCTTATGTATGACCTTGTTGTAATTTTTTTTAAGATACTTTGTGTTCATCATCACAAACATAAAGTATTTTTTGTCTTCAATAAAACTTTTATTACTTATCCAAAAAAAAAAAAAAAAAAGATTCTTGACCAATTTTCCTATCAAAAAGTTTCTTGTCCAATTCAAATGCTTTATAGTAGATTTGTAACATTTATATTATTATATATGTAATCAGTGATGCATGACATATAGTATGTCATTTTAAGTTTTGAATTTTGGTGTTTCAATAAATTTCAACTTCAGTGGGCATGTCTTAGATTCCATCCTAAAATAAATGAGCATGAATTGATTTAGGATGCCTTTCTCTCTCAGATATAATACTTCAATTTGTAGTTATCCTTTTAGAACATAAATGGTTTCATTAGATTTTTACTTTAAAAGAATGTCATTATTAGATCCTTTTTTATTTATAAGTAAGATGATTTTTTTTTTTTTTTTTTTTTTTTTTGCAAAGAGACTACTCCATGTGCAATGGACACAGAGGAGTCTAAAGCATACAAAAGAACAAAATTATGTACCAAGAGACAATGGCTATATGAATTCTGGAAGGGAAATGCTATGAGTAAATCCCCATGCTTGAGACCAATCAAATAAAGAACCACTATACAAAGCTAACAATTGAGTTCCTATTGTTTTTGGATCCTCAAACATATGATGATTTTGTTCCCTTCAAATTGTCCACATCAAATATAGTGGAACTAAATTCCAAATGTTCGATGAATGCTTACCAACCCAATTATGTATGATGTGGACAATTTGAACTAAATTCCTTTGTTCTCCAATTATGTACATTTCATTTGTTGTATTCTTGTAGGGTCATTTATAAAAATGAACTTTTGGGTTGGCTATGGATCTTTGGATCCCCACAGATCAACCGAGGTTGGCCCGTTCAATCCTATTTAACCAGCATCATGCCAAAGACAGAGCCCTTTGGACAAACCCCTAGTTAGTAAATCGCTGATATACGATCCCAGCTGCCACGGATACTTCCTAACACCTTCTTAATCAACATGTCTTTTATTATTAGTAACAATATTAGTTTAGGTGTTCTTATACCTCTTTTGTTTGTCGACTTGAATCAAATGACTCTTTCTCACTAGTGCATTAATTGTTCTCCTTTGCTCATGACCATACCATATCAAGTGACACTCCGCATCTTTTAATCAATTGGAGCTACCCTTGTCCTTGTCCTTAAACAAATTTATTTTTTTTGTAACCTATCTTTCCTTATATTTATATTTGCTCATGACCAAACCATATCAAGTGACTCTCCGCATCTTTTCATCAATTGAAGCTACCCTTGTCCTTGTCCTTAAACAAATTTATTTGTTTCGTAACCTATCTTTCCTTATATTTATATTTATCCATCTTAATGTTCTTATTTTAGCTTGACTCTTTTTATGAATATGTTGCATTTCAATAGCCTAACATTTAGTACCATAGAGCATAGTTGACCTTGTATCAGCCTTATTACAATTTTTTCTTTAACTTAATAGGTCTTGTAACTCTTATATAGCCTTCTGAGATAAAGTGGACTTCTGGTTGTGTTTGAAACTGGTGAAATCGGGAGTTTTGATACCATCTAAATTATATAACTCCTAAATTATGCAAATATTATTTTAGGGGAACAGCATATTTATATATTTGGACTTGGGTGCTGATCTAGGTCTAAGTACTCAGATTCAAGGTTCTGCATTCCATTAACCAATTAACTGAATTTCACTGCTTTGATTTGGTTTAAACGTATTGTGATGAAAATTGTTCATTGTCTTGGCAACATGACTGATACTTCTGGAATTGCAGACTGCAATCGGGGAGGTGGTGGAGATATTGGAAAGAAAATAAATCATGGTGGTGGTGATGGTGGTGATGATGATGGTGATGACGATGATTACTTTGATGACTTTGATGATGGTGATGAAGGGGATGAGGGGGCCTATTTAGGAGACGTAAATTTCTTGAGGAGGTTACAATTCTTTTATATACTCTTGAGTAGATTAAATGTTTTGTCTGTGAGTGCTGTTAATTAGTATTTTCTAATGCAGTAATAATTTTGTGCCTTTTATCAGCTTTTTGATCGTAAATTCGTAGATGCGGTGTTAAACGAGTGGCAGAAGACAATGATGGATTTGCCTGCTGGCTTCCGACAAGCTTATGAAATGGTATGGTATTTCTCTAACTACATGCTTTTGGCAAAGAATTATCTCTCCATATACCAACTCAAATTTTGCCACCAGGGTCTGGTTAGCTCTGCTCAAATGGTAAAATTCCTAGCAATCAATGCCCGCCAACTACTACTAGAATTATCTCCCGAGCACTTCCTGAAGGAATGTCTAGGGCATTTATTGGCAGGTGAATATGCTTCCTTTAATTCCACATCATCGGCTGTCAAAGTTGCAGAGTTCCCATATAATCCTATGCTACATTTACATATTAATCTCTCTCCCTCTCTCTCTCTCTCTGTTTTTGGTCTTAACTGTTCATATCTGCAACGTTTTTGGGATTGTTTTGTTTTTGGCACTTGAAACAATATATTGTGATAAAATCCCTCAGTATGTTCATTTCCAATAAAAAAAAGGATCCTAATTATATTCTTAAGGTTTCACTTTTGCTTCCTTAGATGCTGATATCGTAGAAATAGCTCAAGGAATTCAGTTTCTGGCATCAGGCTTATCTTTTTTCAAGAATGACAAAGCTTTACATGTGCATTCACCATGATAATTGAATTAAAAAACTAAGCTTACCTGCGTGCATTTATCATAATTTCTGAATATAAAGAAACAAAGCTTCACACGTGTGCATTTGCCATGAAATGTGAATATAAAGAACTGTTTCATGACATTGAAACTTTTTGTGTGATACAAGGTTGCAATTAGCCTACAACTTAAACTGATTCCCTTGAAATTTGGGCTTCTTTTAATAGATTCCTGTTCCTGTTCTGTGATATGGCGTCTTGTTATTGTCACTCCATCTCTCTCTCTCTCCCACCCCCTCACCCCTTTCAAAAAAAAAAAAAAAAAAAAAAAAAGAAAGAAAGAAAAGAAAATCCAAGAATGAAAAGAGAAAAGTGAGGAAAATGTAGGGTCCTTGCAGGATATCACCTTATTCTTAAAAAAAAAAAGTTTACCTTTAAACCAGTTTGGTGGAAAATTCTTCCAACCCACTACATGGCGATTGATAAAACCGTCCATGTTATCTTTTAGTCACATGATCTATTTAGTGAGTCATGTGACTAAGATTTGAAGCCATGCAGCTGCTGTGTCGCAATTATTCTAGTCTTTTGTTTCATAGTGCTTACTAAGATTTGATGAAATATCATACATGATATCATATTATCATGCACTTTATAATATAAGTTGTGTCCTACATGTTGAGATTGCATCAAGTGTATATATACATATACACACACACTGCATTATAAGTATATTAAAATTATTAATCTAATTATACTCTCTCTCATGCTGCACTAACGGTACATAAAACAGAAGAGTCCTTACCACGTTATAAGCACATTAAAATTACTAAGCTAATTATATTCTAGGTGAAACTCTACTGCCAAACATCTAGAAGTTTATAGTTCTATTTCAATTGAAAATCTATTACTAAAAGTTTGAAGAAATTTAAAAGAAATATCATTGGAGATTTCAAAATATTATAATCATCACCAGTGACCCATTAGTTCTGCTGGTACCTATTGGAGTCCCCAAATGGTGATGTCCAGGGTTCGTATTGAGAAACTACAGAGAGATTTTCTATGGAGTGGTATTGGTGCTGAAACTAAGGTCCACCTAGTGAAGTGCTCTCAGATTTGTGAACCATTGTAGAGGTGGGGGTTAGGTATTAGATGCTTGAGAAGAGTTAACCAAGCTTTGTTAGGCAAATGGTTGTGGAGATATGGGACTGAGAAAGATGCTCTTTGGAGAAGAGTCATAGAGGCTGTTTTGTGCCATCGGAGGTACATAAGCATAGGCAATGAAGTATTAGAAATGGATTTAATGTTCTGGATAAACTTCTTTCCCAAATTTTAAACACAATTATATAACAGATAATATCTTTATGTCAACCTCTCAATAATGCTGTGAACAAATTAGTGGTTGATTCTTTTCCATGTGCATTGACTGATTTAATATCAGTAAGCAGTTGAGTCTATCCTCGGATTCTTGTGTAATCAACTAAAATTATTCTGTTGCACAGGATGATTGCAGATCCTGCCTTCTTATATAAGCTTCTTTTGGAGCAGGCTGCTACAATTGGCTGTTCAGTTTGGTGGGAGTTGAAGAACCGTAAGGATAGGTATGTGCTTTATTTATGACAAACTTTATCTGTTATGCTCATTAAATATAATTAACTGATTAGATTCTCTTTACTATGGTTTTAGGATAAAGCAGGAGTGGGATTTGGCACTTATTAATGTCCTTACCATAGCAGCCTGCAATGCTGTTGTTGTTTGGTCTCTTGCTCCTTGTCGTTCATATGGTAACACATTCCAAAACGACTTGCAAAATACATTACAGAAGCTCCCAAACAATATATTTGAAAAGAGTTACCCACTTCGGGAATTTGACTTGCAAAAGAGAATCCATTCGTTCTTCTACAAGGCTGCAGAGTTGTGTATGGTTGGGTTAAGTGCTGGAGCAGTACAGGGCGCAGTATCAAACTTTTTGGCCAGTAAAAAGGGGGAAGGTAAATGTCTTTTGTTAATCTGTTTTCTTGTCACCTTAAAAGTAGGAAAGTAAATAACTCTGCCTGTGATGGGACGAAGTATTCAGACAAATTTATTTTGGGTGACCATTAATTGTCGGGCAGGTTGTCTGTGACAGTTCCAACTGTGAGTACCAATGCACTTGGTTATGGTGCATTCCTCGGTCTCTATGCGAACCTCAGATATCAGTTGTTAAGTGGATTTGATAGAGCAATGATCAGCCACTTTGATGTTATTGGAGTGGCATTGTTTTTTAGCACAGCTTTGAGGTCTGTTTCTTTCTCTACCAAGTCATTCATGTAAACCTGACAATAGTGCTGTTTCACACTTACTGACTTACGTAGTTTTTGCATTTTCCCATGCTAAATGGATAGTTTCAAATCTCTCTCTCATTCTAATTTATTAAATTGATATGATATTGTTGGGGATTTTCTTCATTGTTGATATAATCAATATGTTCACTTAGTTGTATAGTCTTATCAACATGTTCACTTAGTTGTATAGTCTTCTAACCGTAGTGGCTTCTCTTTCATTATTGTTTTAGCTTTTGCTAATAGCTTATTCATTTCTAGGAAAGAGCTTCTTATCTATTCTTTTATTTATTTATTTAGAACAAAATATGCACGTTGGGTTTATATTCTTATCAGTTTGTCAATATATATTTTATGTTTGCCTCATATGCTCTGAGAATTCCATCTGGTAGCATTAGCATTCTCTGTCTCCTTGCTTCTATGTCAAAGGACCCATTTACATTTGATGCCAGATTATTCATTAAGGTTTCTTCCTTGATAAATTCCTTCTGTAAGTAATAGATTTGCAATCCTTGTCAGAACTTGTTAATATGCATCCACATTTTGATTATATTGAAATCTGTAATCATAGATTATGAAAGCTTATTTGTTTGATTGGTATTGGTGTCCAAACTTTATGTACCTGAAATAATTGTCCCTGCCTTTGGATACTTTCATCAGAGCTTGAGCTGTTTAACTTTTGTTAGTAATCATTGTATGCAGGATTTTGAATGTTCAATTAGGAGAGAGATCAAGGCTGGCATGGTTAGGCGTAGAGGCAGATCCACTGGTTCAATCAGATAGTCTCTTGAAGGTTTACAGCAGACCTTCTGAGGATGTTAATAGGCCATCTTCAAAATGGTTTATATCAAAGAATGCCATTGTTTCTGGGCTTGGGCTCCTTGGCATCAAACAGGGGACTGTTGACTCTGTTGCTGATGGGGAACCAGCGGCTCCCAAGGCACGGAGAAAGAGGATTGTCCGGAAGAAGGTGACTACAAGTTGAGCATAGTTCTGTTGATCTAATCACTATCACCGTCCAATTTTGCCATATGATGAAGACATTGAGAGCTTGCTCGCCATACTTTAGAGAAAGAGCAGGTGGGAGGTATCCATAATGATTCATGGCTGCTTCTGCAGTGGGGCGGCTGAGAGAAAATATAATGACTAGTACAAGAATAATATTTTTGGGGAGGATTTCTTTATTTTTTTTCTCTTTAAAGTACTTGCTCTTAATCTAAATTGACATGTATAACAATGCTGTATTCAGAATTGATTGTATCAAAAAAAGAATTGATTGTTTTGGAAATTTTCTTATAGATTGAAGGTTTAGTTATGATATTACACCTTTTTTTTAACGGGAATATTACATTTTTTTGAAAATTAACTTCTAAACATTTCTTTTGGGCCCTCTAACTTGCAAGATTTCGCAAAACCTGTTTGTCATGTCCCAGACAATTCAATGATTTTGAGGGGCAGTTTGTAATATCAAAGGAACCTACAAAATTATTAAGAAAGGACCATCTTGCCAGAGTATGAGCTGCCATATTTGCCTTCCTCGGGACCCAATAAACTGTTGGATTAGGTAGAGACTCTAGTGCTACAATAGTCTCTTGAGTGATTGTTTTAATCCTCCATGAAACCTCCTAGCAATGCTAAGAAACAGTGTTAAGGCAAATTTGACAATTTCCTTCAAAGGTGATAGCTAATGAATTCGTTTGGTTAGCAAGAGATATAGCCCATCTCAACGCCTCAGATTCAGCCTGGAGAGGGGAGTTGGTGTTTGCTTTATTTGAGCAAGCAAATATCAAGTCCCCTCCCCAAACTCTGGCCACGATAGCTAAAACGGAATAAGAATGGCCCACTGCTGCATCTACATTAATTTTGATGGCGCCTCTAACTAGTTTGGTCCAGCTGAAAACACTTCTCAAAGGTTCATTTCACTCCTTTGAAGCTACCTGCTGCCTCAAACTAGTGTGCTCAATAAGAGCTTTTTCCAATGAGGATTTGATCTCCACAAAGCGAGGGGGCCTTGACCTTCCCTCAAACACCACTTTATTTTTGTATTTCCAAATTTGATCGCGCAAGAGGGCTCCAAACAGTAAGAACTCATTTTCCTTTACTTCCAAATTTAAGATATTGGCTGGACATAGAATAAGCTTCATAAAGTGGGAAATAGATGAGAGATTTAAAAAATTCATCCTAATCCCCCATTTGCTTCCAAACCATAAACCTCTAGCCATAAAGCAATTAGAGAAGAGATGGAGAGTGGATTCATAAAAATATATAAATAAATCTATGGCGAAAACACCATTTTGGACTTTACATTTTGTAGTCACAGTCAGCTTGGTCCTTGTTATTTTTAACTTGGAGTTAATTCAGTCTCTACCGTTAATTTACTAACGGAAAATGCTTACGTGACAAATGGTGTGCACATTTGACACTCACTTGGATAAAAAAATAAAAAATATATATATTTAATTCCTATGTAAGAAAACCACATTAGCAATTTTAAGAATAAAAAAATGCAAGTCAGAAAAACAAAAACAAAAAATTTGAAAAGATGAGTTTTTAAAAAATTCCCCAAATTTTCTTAGTGTTTCATAACAGCCAAACACAACCCAAAAAATAACCCCACATACAAAAATGAAACTCAACATGGGGTTGGGTCAGGTTAGCTCAGCAAGCATTTTCTATTCTTGTTTTGGCAAGGAGGAGTTACAGTTGCAGAGAATGAATTGAAGAAGTAGAAGGAGGATGTCATTGTGTTTTGGATTGAAGTCTGAACTTGGGAATGGAGGTGGTATTGGAAAGTGATGCTAGCAAGCAACGTGGCTTATGCTGTTTGAATTTTTCTGAAAACCAATTAGTTTTTGCAAATTCCATTCTTCGATACCTCAACTAAAGTGTTCTCTCTTTCCCTCTCTCAGGTCCATTTATTTTCTCTTTCTTTTAGATATGGGTTTGTACTTGCCCAGATCTGGGTTCAAGCTCCACCACCGAGATTGAAATGCACTTGTTGGATTCGAAGGTGTTGTTGGCTGCTGGAGTTTGCGGTGGTGTTGCTGTGTTCGTTGTAGTGGCTCACTAGCTTGGAGTTTGTTGGGTTGAATTTTATTTGTGTGTGGGTTGCTATGTTTGGCTTCCAAGAAACCCTAAGAAAATCTAGGAAGTTTTTTTTTTTTTTTTAACTCCTCCTTTTAAATTTTTTGTTTTGTTTTTCTAATATGAATTTTTTTATTCTTAAAATTGCTAACGTGGTTTTTAGATAGAAATTAAGTATTTTTTTATTATTTTATTAGCCATGTGTGTGCCAATTGTGTACACCGTTTGCCACAAAAGCATTTTCCATTAGTGAGTTAATAGTAGGGACTAAATTGACTGCAAGTTGAAAATAATAAGGACCAAATTGACTATTATCAAAATACAAGACTCTCGTCATTCCAAATATCTTGATCTCCCTTCCATTATTGGTAGATCAAAATCATTGGTCTTTGCGGATATAAAACAAAGGGTGGGGTAAAAGCTTGCTGGGTGGAAAGGGAAGCTCCTCTCAATAGGGGGGAAAGAAATCCTGATTAAGGTAGTCGCTCAAGCTATTCCAATATACACTATGAGCTGTTTCCTACTTCCAACGGGGCTTTGTGAAGATCTAGAGAGCATGATAAGGAATTTTTGGTGGGAACAAAAAGAGTAGGAGACGAAAATTGCTTGGATTAGTTGGTGGAGGATGTGTAAGTCAAAGACCAAGGGAGGTATGCAGTTTCGTAACCTACAAGTTTTTAACCTCGCAATGCTAGCCAAACAAGCATGAAGAATTATCTCAAACCCAAATTCTCTATTGGCCATTGTGCAAGGACATTGAGATTTTATAGGGCCCTCTATTTATTGCTAAACATTTAGTAAAGGTGCAAGTACAATATCAGCTATTATATTGCAATTATGAAGCACAGTAGCAGTGGAAGGAAAGTTATAATCATTTCAGAGGCTTATAATGGTTTGGATTTTCTAGCTTTCTATCAGCTTTGAAGAAACCTTTTTCTCCTAGCTATAGGATCAAATAGGAGCACTATATGCTGCTTTCCTACTAAGTAACATGGTTTAAAAACATATTAGCAATAATACTTACATTGGATGTTATTACAGTGGTTTTAATCCAAATGTTTCTTACACTGATAGCATATCTGCATTATTTAAATGCTTGAAAGCTTTTGGTTCCCGGGTTGACTGCATCCTTAGCTCATAATTTTTCTATTCTAGTTGATTGAGAAATCGAGAGAATATCTTGGGCTTTCGGATCTTGAGAAACGCACTGTAGCTGGTGGCATTCTTAATGTTCATATTGGTGATGCCCTTTCACGGTCAGTTAATGTTTCTGGAGGGTTTGCCGGTGAATTGCTTTTGTATGACCTATTTCATCTCCTTCTGTTTCTTTTTAGGACTTTTTGGATGGTTTGAATTTTGGAACTAGATTTATGTTTTGAGGTACTTTTGGATGGGTTGTGGGTCTTGTTAGTCTCTTAGTGGACTTCTCTACTTATCTTTTTAAAAATAAATAAATAAATAAAAAGGTGAAGCATGGTTATTGTTTCAATTCTTATAGTTTTTGTCATCTAATTTCATTGCACTTCAATCTCTAGGAAATGCCTCCTTTTACTAACTCATTTCTTCTTTTTCACTAGGATGGATTTTAGTTGTACTTTGCTCCCCTTTGTCTCTCTAAGTTGTGCTTGATATGATATCAGGCATTGTCATTGACTTGTTTTCTGGTGGAAAAGTATTGCCGCAGTTGCAAGAGGTTTGTATCTCACTTTTTTACATGAAGGGTTGGGACTTGGCTTTTGACATGGTGCCATGGTCTTTGATATTTCCTGTTCAAAAGTTCTCCAACACAGTATAAGTGCTGTTTTAAATTTAAATTTGTTAAAAGTTTCAATCATCTCTTCAATTGTTAATGCACTTCACTGTAATCATCTTGTCCTTTGAGCCAAGGTTCTACACACTCTCTGCTGTCATCCACAAACACTGCTTGACTATTTCTTTGTTGATTTTTCCTTGCTTTCTGATCTTTGGTAGGTTCAAACCTGGTTAGAATTGAATGATAGATTGATGCCAAATGGTCGTCTCATGGTGAACTGCGGTGGCATTGATGAAGCAGCTGATGTGATAGATGGAGTGGTTCATCCCAAAAATTCTTCAATTGATGGTACCTGGGTGCAACTTTGTTGATGATTTCAGTGAGGATCTTGGTGCCGAAACGGTGAGACTAAGCTCGGCTACGGTTGGGTTCGTGGTTGGGTTCGGTGCTGAAACGGTTCGTGGGTGCTCTTAGTGCCAAAACGGTTGGTGCTCTTCTTCCCTCACCTCCACTCCGCCGTTGGGTTCGTGGGTGCATGGGTTGTTGGGGTCGTGGTGTGTGGTTGTTGTGTGGGTCTCTTTGGATTGCATATTTGGGTTTTAAGATTTCTGATTGTGTGTATTATGTGCTCTTGGCTTGGGTATCTTGAGGGTGAGATTTCTGGGTTTTTTTTTTTTTTTCAATTGGTTGCTAGTTTTTTGGTTGAGCTTGAGACTATTCTGATGGTGGTTGTGGTTTGGTTGTGCCATGGGTTTTTATTTTTTTGGTTGTGGGTTGATTTTCTTGGATAGTTATGGGCTGATTTTGGTGGTTGTGGCGGTGGAGGAGTTAGCTATGGGTAGTGGTAGTGGTGGCGGGCTGTATGAAGTAGTGGTGGCGGTGGTGGGATGTATTATTTTATTGTAGTAGATATATTATTTTATTGTGTTGAAAGTTAAAATAGATCCACTTCTGCTAGATGTTTTGTAAAATGAGTAGATAAAATAGATAAAGTAACTTTTTGTGGTGCTAAATAGCTAAAAAAATAGCTCTATTGCTGTGAATGTTCTTACTAGATAAGGAAATGCATAAGGATAATAATGAGTTAATAATGATTAATGACCCATTGCTGTTTAACTTTAATTTGCTTTGCGGGCTTTGACCCCAAAGACTTTGTATTTTTTTTTTTCCTTTTTATTTGCTTCTGGCCCCAAGACTTATGTTATTTTTGTTTTTGCCTTTTGTTTTTCCTACTATACAAAGTCAAATACGAAGAAAAAGCATAATTAAGTTGAGGTCTATCAGCTCTGATGAATAATTCATTGCAACATGTTTAGGAGTATCATACAGTTCTTCCACCAACCCTTTTGCTACACACAAAGTGACCAATCTTCTTGTAGGAATTGCATAGTCTCTACTCTCTAGGGAAAGAGCATGAAGAAAGAAAACATTTTTCCTAGATTGTCAGCCCAGTCTTTACCTTCTATTTTCTGGCTTTTGAACCGTACGTTCTTCCGGATCAATCTTCCGGATCAATCGCGTTTGTTAAAATTTTCAATAAATAATTCAATAATTAATATACTATGCAATCAGTGACACGTAGAGTATAGTTTATCATAATTAATGGGAAAGAAATGCAGTGAACAATATATTGGGAGGACAAGAGTAGAATAGAAGTTAATTTTAAAATTTTAGATCCAGCATCCTTTTTTTTTTTTTTCTTAATATAATAATTTAGAAATTATTAAAAAATATGTTCATTTTCATTCTTCTTTTCAATCTAATTCGAGACAGTATATATCATCCGACAGTTTGGGGTTCGAAAAATGTGTTCATTTTCTTCTTCTATTTTTTTTTTTTTTTATATATCTAATTTCAAAAATTTTAGAAATGAAATATAGTATATAATATCAAAATTATTGTGAAATTTAGACCGCATTCTTCAAAAAGTGGTCCTTTAAGTTAACACAGCCTTTACTCCAACTAATTTTGACGACCTACAAGTCTACTTAAGCAATGAGTGCAGCTTTTGAAATGTTCTGGAATATCAACGTATAATATTATTATTTATGAAGATGGACAACAAGCTACTTAAACTTTATTGGGTAATGGAATCTAATTAATTTCAGACTAATTGTTGGCGTTTAAATAACTACATTTTAATTTATTGAAATATTCTTATATAAATGAGAAGAATGAGTGGTTAATATAACATATGAGTGGTTAATATAACATATTTAAGTACATATTTATTTGATTTAAATCTTTTGAGTTTAAGTAGTGTATCAATATATTATATGGGGGAGTGTTACAACAATTCTTAGAGTTTATTCTCATAATACATAGATTTTTAATAATGGTGATTTTTTCCCTTTACAAAGTTTTTCTTACAAATAATGATAATGCTTTAATTATGTGTGAATCAAAACCAATTTTTAAATTTTCTCCCAAAAAAAAAAAACCAATTTTTATACTATTTAAATCTTTTATTTTTTTAGTCAAAGGGATAGAACCTTATTAAAAAGAATTTTGTACACTGATTTTTTTAGGATAAAGTTTAGTTACAAAATTGGTTATAGCCTTAGGCCAGAACCTTATTTAATAAAATAAACCTTACAGCATATTTTGAAAATCTAACCGTTAAATTGTATGTTCTTTACGCTCTAAATACATATGTCAAATTTTGTATTAATTAGATATTATTTACTATATGATCTATAATCTTGTATTTATGCATAATTTTAAACTACAAAAACTTACAATTTAAACAATTTATTGATGACATAACTATTGATCTTTAATTTTTTTAAAATTTTGCAAGCATAGAGGATATAAGAAAAATATGTAATCCAGTAGTGGATTTGTCAAAATTCACCTCCAATAAAAATATATTAAGTAGGGTTATAACTTTAAACTATAAGTTTATAAAAAATTTTGTAACTAAACTTTGTTATTCTTTTTATTCCATTCTATCTAAATTAATTGATTTCGTAATTGTCCCAAAGGTCAAAGTAGTAGGAAGCCTCAAAACTCTCTTTGTCTTTCTATTTAATTTAATATATATATATATATATATATATATATATATATATATATATATATATAAAGACGACTCTTGTCAGTGTAGGGAACCTTCCTTCCTCAGCTCCCACTAAACCATTCCTTATACAACAAGTAAAGTGCCCGTTGTATTTACACATGAAACACAGCAATTTTAGCTATAATTATATATTGTGATTAATTATTTGGTTTTTTTTTGGTAAACGTGATTAATTATTTATAATTTTTATAAATTCATAATTTTTTCTTAACCATTCATAATTAGTTACATGACAATTGTGTCAACATGACAAAAGTTGTACTATAGTCCTAAAATTTTTGTTTGCGTACTCTTTGCCTATGCATTCAGTGGTGGAGCCACATTTGACTTGTGGTCAAATTTTAAAAATTATCTTGGAATTAATATAATAGATACTAAAATAAGACTTGGCCAAAAAAAAAAAAAAAGGGTTTGGCAAAAAATAGTAAATAATTGACTGTTAATGATTTTGTCATTTCGATGATACAGTGGTCCAAATGAGCTTTTAAAAGAAGAAAAAAAAATTTAACAAAAACAAACTGCTCATTTTTTAACAAAAAAAAAAAATAAAGTGTAATAAACAGAATTATGATTCTCCTGTTTAATTAGTTTTTTTGTCCTTTCTCTTGTCTAGTGAGTTCTTGTTGAACTCAAGTAGAGAGTTTTAAACAAAAATAATTTCCTTTTTCACAATTTTTTATTTAAGAAATGCTATATCTACAATAATTTTACAACAAATATTAAGTGGCTGATTATTAGTGGCTATTATGGATAGATAAAAAAGTAATTTAAGTGGTGGATTCAAATTAGAACTAATAATAATTTACAACATATAATTTTTTGTAAAAGTATTGTGAAAATATTGTAAACGTAGAACTTCTATTTTAATTTTGAATCAATCGTGGCTTGAGAAATCTTGATTGGATCTATTGAAATATATATAAACTAGTTGCTAACCAGGTGCGATACAGGAAAGCTATTGACTATGGAAAAAAAAATCAACAATGAATAAAGAATTTAAATTTATCTCATCATAGTCATAAGAGTAGTTTTAGGACCATATTATTTTACAACTTTTTGCCATAACTTTGACGTGGCAGTGGTAGAATGTTTTTATGCACGAAAAATTATTTATAATAAAATCTAAGAAATTTAGAAATAGAAAATTGGGTTAATAATATGCATATTATAGACATTTTTCTAGTTTAACTTCTATACTTTTCTCAATCCTACTTAGTCGTAGTAATAACAATATAGACAATTAAAAATATGAAACAATATTAAAATTATAACACCTAATTCCATTATCTTTTATGTTGAATCCAAACAAATAATCAATCAACCAAAAATCATAGCTTTAATTAAGAAAACAAAAAATCACACAAACCCAAATAAAAAGCCTTTAAAGTAAAGAATTAAGATCAACCCTCGAGACGCAAATACCAAAAACCCTAAGACTTAAAACTTCCAAATTTATAGAATCCCCAAATTCTACTTCAAAACCAAATAAAACCCTTCAAATTCAACAAATTTATATATAACATACCAAATAAAATTTATCCCTAGGTTGAAAGACATAGGTTGTAGCTTTGATTTTTCTCCAAAAATATAGAGATGCTTCATATGCCATATACAATATAAAATAATTAGTAAAAATTTCAACCCAAAAACCAAACCCACGAAAACAATGTCAATATAAATATGGAGATAAACCCAAATACCCAAAAGAAAATCAATTCTAAACATAACAAAAGAATAAGATAGAAAGAAAAACTTAGGCACATATGAAAGCAAATAAAAAATTTGATATAAAAGATAAAATTTATTAATAACAATATAAACAAATATCCACATATGTTGAATTGAAATTCATTAATAATAACAATATATATAAACAAATTCGACATAAAATTCATTAATCAAAGAAGCAATCACCCTTCATCCCGATGGAAGGACCCTATTTTCTGGTTGGAAGATAGTTTAAAGATTTGGAATGTCACTGTCATGTAGTTTAATGAAATTGTATGAAGACGGTACCTAAACATCACATACATACATGCTTGGAAATTGTAGGTTTACCCATGGGAGCCGTTAATTTGTCATGATGCTATTGATATGCATTGGTCAACACTTGGTGAACAATGCATTAATGACGGAAACCTCTTGGCTTGCTCATACTATCGCAACTCTGTTGGAGTTTGGGTAGCGGATGTCTTGGTGCTTTCTAATCAAGACCAAACGGCCCCTTAACCTTCACAACTCCACATTGCAGATATATCACCACGATTCTTAAATTAAATAGAAGACCAGTTCGGTGAGGGAGATCCATCTCACATTGCAAACAACCATAAAGCTATGGCATGTGTTTCTTTTCCTATTAAATATTATTTATCAACGAATAGCTCCTAATTTTAGTGGGCCCAAAAGTGTGTAAAAGCTTAAATTGAAAGCAAGAAATTCCAAAAGCATGAGTTTAGACGTTAGAGAGACATGTTCTAGAATCTTCTTTCCTACTGGACCTCTTTATTGTAGTGTGAGCAGCACTTGGTTAACACTGAATACTAGACTCCCTAAACCCCTAAACAAAAGACCCAAAAAATTGAAGCCACAAATTAGAAACACATACCCACAGTGGTAGACTTGGCTTGGCAGCAAGTTGAGGGACTGTAGTGGCACCGTTCAGTTTGGAGTTTGGACCGAGGGTTTGTTTTCTCCATCTGATTTATATGGTCGGGTTGTTGAAGGGTACTTAGGGTTTGTTTTCTTCGTCTGGTTTATATATATATATATATATATATATATGATAATGATGAGTTTGAGTTTAAGTTGGATTTGTTAGAGAGATAAAGTTTCACTCCTTGTTAAGTTTGGACTAAACAAAAATAATTTTATTTTAAAAAAATGATAATGATTTATTTTTTAAATATTGTGCTGACGTGGAAAATTGTGAAAGCTTCAGAGGCGTCGATTTTATATATATATATATATATATATATGATAGATAAATAAATAAATATATATATATATAATTTTCTTATAACATATAAATAGTAAGTTTGATTTAGAGACGTATAATAAATAA
Organism: Quercus dentata; assembly: GCA_028216015.1. Lineage (NCBI taxonomy): Eukaryota > Viridiplantae > Streptophyta > Magnoliopsida > Fagales > Fagaceae > Quercus > Quercus dentata. The sequence continues at coordinate 652,999 of CP116448.1, forward strand.
ATTTGACCATGGCTCTTATGTTTTCATTAGTATTGTTGGTGGGTCTCAAATTTAGATTTTTCAGATTTGAGTTTATTTGTTTGTTTGTTTTTTAATTATCTATCTATCTATCTATCTATTTTGGATTAGTGCTAGGTTGGGGTGCACGGGTTTAGATTTGGGATGGGGTTTTGGATTTTTGCGGTAGCGATGACGGTTGGTTTTGCTGTGAGGTGGTGGTGTTTTGGGTTTAGTTGTTATTGTAGGTGTGGGGGTAGAAAATATATTATTTTAATGTGATAAACTGCAAAATGAAAAATGAGATATAGAGTGTGTTATTATAGTGGTTATGTAAAATATATGAAGTGATTTTTCTGGTGATGCAAAATGGGTAGGAATGCTCTAAAACAAATCTCCCCTTTTGCCCCACCCAAAAATGACTACATGATGCAATAAAGCCAGGAGTTTACCATAAGGGGGGACAAAATATAACAGATATTTTTATAAGATTAGTAAAATAAAATATCAACAAGAAAAATTATAAAACTATTACTAATTATATCAAAAGCTTACAAATTAATGTAACAATATATATATATATATATATATATATATATATATATATATATATAAAAGATAAAAATTCTACTCTAGTATAATATAAGTATATATGTGTGTGAAAAACTGATGTCACGGAAGCTTGAAGAAAAGCACACACGATGCTCTCTTTGATGGACAGAAACTAAACTGTTAGTTCCTAATAATAAATCTCGAATCCACGAGGGGTTCCTTGAATCCACAAGGTGATAGGTCTGGAATCCACCAGAGAACACAATAGACACGAGTCTGAATTTTTTTTGATAATCAACTATGAAAAACGTTTACAGACTTAGGGGCCTATTTAAGGGCTCCTTAAAACTTGATAGGCAAGAAAATATAATCTAAAATAACTCCTAATTGATATCTAACCATAACAAGAATCAAATTTGACCTAAAAAGCATTAAATGCACCTAAAAATAAGGAAATAAATCACCTAAACCTAAAATAACGTTTTTTTACATAAAAATACCAAAAATAATAAATTACAATAATTAAATAATAAATTGTGTCCTACATCAGAAACTCCCTCCTAGAAATTTGAACTTTGACCCTTACCTTCTCCATATCTCATAAGCACTAATACTTAAGGAGTGACTATCACGTTAAGAGTACACGATGGTTAACAATATATGAAAAGTAATTAGTATTACATCAATATCATAATACATAAATCACAAAACTACTATCAATTTTACTACATGATATTTGCAAATTGATATAGCAATAAATTTATTTAGTGTCACATTAATAATATAATAAATTTCTTAATTACTTATTTTTTGTGTCTTAACAATTGATACGTCAATTTGTAAGGCTTATTTAATAAAATTTATAATAGTTGTCATATCATTCTAAGAAAATTCTTTATACCAATCAGTAAAAGAAAAGACACAAATAGTTGTTTTTGAATTATTTGCATTTTTCTTTTGAAATAAATCCAATACTGTAGCTAGGTTTCCCATGATTTACCATTCAAATATAAGTCACATTTATCATCATCATCTAATTATATGTCAAATGTTATTGAACTAAAAAAAAAATTTAATTAACATTGCCAAGTAAATAAAAAGAACCACACTTCTAACTTTAAGTCCCAAAGAACAAATAACCAATTTCAAACAACTTACAACTCAAGTCATTTGCATAAAAAAATGGTAAATAATCAATAAATATGTTTTGAGAGCTTACAAAACGTCAAAATCTATACACATTAGTACACGTACAACATACGGAGACACTTGATCACACATAGTGCAAAGTCACAAAGAAAGGGATGAGTACTGGTGTGTTTATTGGCTTTTGTGAACAATTTTATTTTTCAGGAAGACCAAGTATAAATATTTTTATTTTTTATTTTAAAATTTTCATTTTTATAATATTTTAAAAAATAAAAACCTCAGTGCCTAAGTCAAAGAATAGTTCGTCCTTGATTGCATCTCACTGCTTGAAAACAATTCTCTCAGCCTTACTGCCCCACCCGAATATGACTGCATCTCTCTATATATAAACTAAACTAACTTACAGGAAGACTCAACTTCTTTTTGATTCAGTATATCCACTGCCACACATTTAACACAACCAACCCAAAAATGTATCTCTCTCCTTTTCCTTTTCACTTTGTTCTACACAATCATCCTCTATCTCTATCTACTCCTCCAAACAGGTGAGAATATATAGCAGACTATATATATTTAATTAACAATTTCTTTCTAATTTTATTTTTGTTGGTTCCAGTGTTGATAGAATTAATTTCCTCTTTGTTACTGCAGGGAACAAATGTCATTGCTTTCGGGCCTTAAACTCGCAGCTCAAATACTTGGCCTGGTGATCCTCATCATCACTCTCGTTCTTGCACTACGCAAGTTTACAACAAACAACACCGATTATGCTAGTACCCAAAGGCTTCCTGGAGACAACCTTGCCGGCAGCCATGGCATTATAAACAGCGGCCAAGACAATCTCCAAATGATAGCTGTGAACGTCAACCCTGTCTGAGCCTCCAGTGTACTATGTACTATGTAGGCTTCCTGTTTATCCATGCTCTCTTTTTGCTTGTTGGTTTGTTTATATTACGTGTTATGAATACTCTTCTGTGATTGTGTGGATGTGTTTACTTTTTAAGGTTTTATAATTTAGTGAAAAAAAGAGAACGATATTTAGTCTAATACTTGTTGAAGAGTGATTATGAAAATTTGAACTTTGAAGTGTTCGTTTTCCTGATTGTTTTAGTAGAAGTCATGCCCACATGTTTTTTATTTATTTATCTTTTTTCCTCCAAGGTTTATGAATAATAGTGTGGATCTGGGCCTTTTTCTTTCTGCTGCTCGGTTTGGAAAGTTTTAATAGGGGAAATTTATTTGGGCCTCCAAAACCAAATCTTCTGTTTTGGGCTTTCAAAATAAAGATGTGGATTTGGATTTAGATGGAATTTTATAGAAGGCTGACCCAGTATCGCTAATCTAAGATCATTGATGCATATGTATAATTTGCTCTTTTGTATGACCTGGAACAGGGTTTCCATGTTTTTTCTCTGACAAAGGGCCATATAAGGGTTGTCTTTTGGTCATGTTTGCCTTGTCAATTTGGCATCTATGCTTGTCTTCATGTGTTACAAAGGAGTTCTTTCCAAATGCTTAGATTTTTGTTAGTGCATGGACATACAATTACAATAGTAACAATACAAGTTCATAAAAGTTGGGAGTGGCGGATAGAGTGTGTGGCCAATAAATATGGCATCCAGTCCAAATTATTGGGTTTAACAAAAAACAAGAGCAGATAAGTAAAAAATAGTTCATATTTTACAATCTTTTTTAACCCAACTAGTATATTTGTTTTGGGCTTGGTTCGGCTCATCCTAGAGCATATTCATTTGTTTTGGGCCACTTTTATGATTAGAAATGTGGGCAAACCCACTATCACGAATTCGAATGAACTATTAGTATTAACTCTTGTAAGGGGGTGGGCTGTGCCAGTGGTGTTAGGTCGCCTCTGCCGCACTAAGCCCAAGTTTTCTGGATAAGAGAGTTGGGACCCGCCCCGATTTCGGCTTAAGTTGGTGCGGTTTGTGCGCAAACTAGGTTAAGTCTGCCAGGGACGTGTTCACGGTAGGCGAAACTGTTTGAGACAAATTGTGGCAGACCGACATAATAATTATAAAATAAGCAGAAAATATCTAGTCACTTAATGGGGAATTGACCAAACGACCCTTAAAATCAATTACAACAACAATACTAATTGTTTTCTTTTTTGCGGAAGAGAAAAAGCATAACAGAGGATATCAAATATTAATACGCATGAGTTAGTCAGAATATTAGGGAAAATCGACCAAAAATCCAATCCGCAGGAGCAGAGCCACAAAGGGAAGAACATTCCATCTCAACGCAGTCAATCTCTCAAGAAAGAGTCCTGCCGTGGAGATTAATCGCCCTGAGGGAAACGGGTCGGAGTGGTTTTCTCACGCAGATACTCTCGAGGTTTTCACAGAGGGCCGGATTTTATGAAGGAGAGAAGGGATCAATCTACTAGTGCATGCCCACCATTCTAATTCTCACTATTTCTTTCTTTCTTCTCACTCGTTTTCTTTGCTATTTCTTTTAAATTTTCTATTTTTTAGTCAAAGTTCTCGTTGTTCCTCCTCCTTCTATTCACGGCAAGACCCTCCTTTTATAGTGCCTGCCGTGACAAGATTTTCTTGTTTTAGCCCTTAACTCCCTTTGTGCAGTGGGTGTCTTGGCCGACCATCACTGTTCCGTTTATGTGTCGCCCTCCCATCGCCGGACAAGGAAGAGTATTTTGTTTGCTAGTCTGTCGTGGCACCCTTTCCTACTACGGTCCGGGTTATTTCTCTCTCCTTATCCTTCATGGCATGCACCTAATGATTCCAACTCAGCTTGCCTCTTTTGGGTAGTAAGTCATCCCAACAGGACACCTCTCCGAAAGAGTCCGAGCGGAACCTTCAAAATAGATTTTTCCCCTCTCCCCACCACCAAACCATGCCCTCTGAATCTCTGACCCCCCGACCTCACCATGCTTTGTATTGGTTGGGTACAGGGTGGTGGTGCCTGGGCCTTGCGCGTGCCTTCATTCCATATGTGTCCAAACCACGCTCGCTACCCATTCGTCTGTCGTGGTCTAGAGGCTCGCCATCCGTGTTTTTTGACCTCTTATGTGGGCTGCTTTTTGTTTTCTCGCTCCTTTCGGGAGCTGGGCTTTATTTGATGATGGGCCTTACAATTCTTTACCCATTCCTTGGTTTCCCTTATTTCTTGTAATGTCGTTCTGTTATTCCTATCGTAATAATTTAATCCTACTGGGCCTCTTTTAGGCCAGCCGTTTATTCCTTCTCCCGGTGGCTTGGCATGGCCTTTGGTTTGCTTTTATTTATAGGCTCCTATGTCCCTTTTGGCTTTCCTTTGGGCATCCATGGCCCGTTTGCTTTTTTTGGGCTTCTTCGGCCCTTTTGCTAATTCTGCATTCCCATGGGCTTTTTACTAACTTCATTGGGCTTCCCCGGTCCAATAACCTTATTCTCATCCTTGGGATTTATGGGCCTGCCATAAACCCCTTACTTTTTTAGTTTGCATTACTTTGGGCCTGCAGCGGCCTTTTTCTCGCTTTTCTATCTTATACACTGCCCATGGGATGTTATTTCTCTCTTTCCGGGCTTCTTTAAGCCCACTTGCCTCTTCAAGACCCATTTGTTTATTTCTTGGGCTCGTGATCCATTATTCCTACCGCTTGGGCCTAATGGTTTTGCTATACGCTGCGAATTCTTTGCTACCCTTGTTATTGGGCTTTCTTTCTTTCCACCCGGATTCTCATAAATGGCCCTCAACAACTCTCAAGAGACTTGTTTCTCAAAAAAAAAAAAAAAAAAAAAACTCTCAAGAGACTTGTATAAAAATAAAAAATAAAAAATAAAAAAAATGCTCAAGAGACTAACAATAGCAACACCAAAAAAAAAAAAAAGCAAACAACTTAAATGTGGGGACAAAGGGCCCAAAAAATAAATGTTGAGCCTTGGGCTTGGCCGAGGAGGCTCAATGGTCCGAGGACAGATCAACAGTAAGGAAGATATAAAACTTTGAACTTCACGAGCACACTATGACTGTGAAGGAGGAGGGAAATATGCCGAGGAGGAGCATTTCCTCGCCTAACGAAGTGGAGGTCAGAAAGTGTGCTACTTCGTCCAAGGTGACGTTCCAAGAGATCCTATGGATATGGATAAGCACCACAGAGACACAAAATAGAGAGAAGTCCTAAAATATCTAAAGAGAAAGCTGCTACCACCACATTGAATGCTTTGTACCTAATCAATTGGCTGCATTTATGTGAAGAAGACCCCCGAAGCAGTCTTTGCCTTGGCTACCCCAACTCACAGAGGGCTTAAGGGGGTGTCCGATGGGATAGACACTCAAGTGGTGGCTTGAACGAACAACAAATGGAGGGCTAGGATCATCTAAAGAGGGCTATATAATGTAAGAGACCCTCCCTAGAGCAATCAAGAACTGAACTTGTAATCAAACTTGAGAATCAATATATAAGAATCGATCTCCTCGGACTATGCCGAGGACAATTTTCTATTAGATTAAACCAGTCTATCTTCATTTTCTTGTCACTTGGATCTACTCAATTGGTTGTCCGACTCATTAAAGCTCAGTTTTTCAACCCACTCTCTACAAATTCATTATATTGGGCTTTACGGACCTAAGTTCATTTATCATATGGGTTAGGAACCCCAAATTGCGTCCTTACACTAAACAACCTCTTTTTTTCAGAGTTTTTTTCTTATTATTTTAATTTCACTTTAATTCCTATATTTTCAAAATAATTAAAAATAAATAAAAATAAAAAAACTACTTGCTAGCATACAATGGATGGAAAATGTTGCTACAACAAACAAAATTTATACCACATCTCTAGATTCACGTCATCAAAGAAGACTTTGATTTATTGAATTTTGTTTTATATGTTAACATTTTTTATCCATCAAATTCTGTTAAGGAACTTTAGAAATAATCTAGAGTATAATAATGATTTTAAAACAAAAACAAATGTTTATGACCCAAATATACAATTTAACCAACAAATTTTAATTAAATCATCCAAAAATTGACAAATTCTAATCAAGCAATTGGCATTTTTTTTAGTAATAGTTAGAAAAATTAAATGCCAAATTTGATTGTTGAGATTACATCCATAGCAAAAATGTAAAATACTTTTTTTACAAATTTTTAGTGTCAGCCAAAAATAAACAACCATAAATAAATATAAATGGTGGGAAGCTATGCCCTAAGAAATGAACCAATGATGGCCTACCCTCACCAAACCAAAATTTATTAGGGAGAATACCACATGTGGAAAATTCTTAGGTATTTCTTCAAGTACGGAGAAATGGTGTTTTCTCCTCTCATATTTATGATGGACCCCACAATGAATTTAATGAGTGAACTTCACCATGAATGTGAGAGGAAAGAGTACCATTCTCTGTGTTCCGAGAGTACCTAAGAATTACTCACCACATGGTCCACAATCCACATCTATAATGCAATAGTCTTATGTTGTCTTTTATGCAAGGTGTAGATGGAAAATCTTTAAGGGATTGTTGTCTAATATGAGACTGATTCTGAACAAAGTTGTAGATGGAAAGAAAATCTCCATGGGACTGTTATCTAATATGAGACTAATATGTTCCTTTTAAAAATTTTAATTTTATGTATTTTGGAAGCAAGAGATCTGATTTAAATGTAATTTAATATATTTTTTATTTTCTCTTTAATTTTTCTTAAGTATAAGATTTAATAAATAAAATTGTATGTGAGTTCCAGTTAGCTTAATTGATAAAGTCTCTGATGGTTGAATAAGAGATCTGGGGTTCAATCTCCGCCTATACCAAAAACCGATTAGTGTCTTGGTCTGGTGATAAAGAGTATCATCAAGAGCAAACACTATAAGTTGAAACACTCTCAAAAAAAAAAAAAAAATTCATATTTTTTGCCCTTATCTTATAAATTATCCTCTCCTCTCATTTCTACCTTACAACCAAACAAAGATAAGGTCTTGGGGGCATATTAACAAAAGGAGAAAAAAATTTACAATATCATCAATTTCTATCATTTCCTCTCCCTTCAAACTTTCAAATTTAATCCATTGATTTTTTGATTGATAATGGAAGGAATCATATGAAAAGGTAGGGGAAAAGAAACTTTTTTTTTTCTTCTTTTTCTTTTTTAGATTATTAGAATGATAAGAGAGTGGTGGAGTCATGTTGTTGCTTCAAAATTTTGAATTTTTCTTTATAATTTACACTCACACATTTATTCTCAAGAATTTAATGTTTGGGCATCAAAAATCTGATCTCCGAAAAGGATAATTGAGCTAAGCAAATGAACAAAAAAAAAAAAATGGCTAGATGAACTCGCTAGTGGCCTAGGTAGCACCTCATAAAGAAATTTTATTATCATTAAGTACTAGTGTGTAAAATAAAAATTTCTGTTACAGCAAAAATATTACATCAATAAGAAGGAAAATATACAATTTTGTGTCTACAATGTAAGAATTACATTGCTAGTACAATGTAAACCTATAATTACCTCAACAAAAATATTAATTAAAAAGTTTTGAAGATCAATTCAATGTAACATTTAAGCATGGTGCAAGACCAATATAGGAAGGTGAAGTCAATAGTTGATGAACTAAATCTTCTAATTGTTGATAATGCGTTAGAGAAATCCTTTTGTTTCTATAGTCAAATGAACTTATTATTATTATTATTATTATTATTTTATAAATTTCAACCTACCTATGATGTCTACTTTTGATGAATACACTCTTTATTATCGAACCAAAAACATTATGCTCTTTATTATCAGATCAAGACATTGTGCTCTTTATCATTAGACCAAAACATTAACTGGTTTTTGGTGTAGTCGTGAATTGAACTTCAAATCTCTTATTCAACTATCAAATTTTTTACCAATTGACCTAATTAGAACCTAAACTTTACGTATTTTATTTTAGAGAAAATGATAGAAGTTAATATTTTAATTTAATATTAATTGAGTTTCACACACTCGCACACACACACACATATATATTTTAATTATTGTGAATTCATAGAATTTGTTGTACATAAGTCTCTTAAAAATACATTGAGAATAATTTAAAGAGAGAAACCAATTATAATTATTTGCATTTTCTTTTGTTGTTGAGGGAGATAAACTAGAAGCAAGCTAAATGATTCAAAAGTATTGCTTTAGAGGAGCAGAGTACACTGCTGAATTGATTGAAAATATTATGCATGATATGTATATAAGCATACAAAAGAATATATATATATATATATATATATATTTATATGTAGTAATGGTTTGACGATAAAGAATAATCATCATGAATAAAAGTTATAGTTATGGATTCTAGTTGGCTCAACTGATAAAGTTTCTAATGGTTAATTAAGAGATTTAAGATTCAATTTTCGTCTACACAAAAAACTGATTGGTGTCTTGATTTGATGATAAAGAGTATAATCATGAAAAGCGGACGCCATTGGTTGGAAAAAAAAAAGTTTATAATTTTCACATTCACTTGTAAATTACCTAATTAATGAAATGATTAAGTCCCACGTAAGATAGAAATAATAAAGGTGGATGGATAATGTATGGCTTTGACATGGATAATGTATGGCTTTGACATTAATACAATGATGTGGTAGTTTCAAATATTTAGCCAGTGATCTGAAATCCAATTTCAAAACTAACAAACATGCCAACAATCAAGAATATAGTCATTGCCTCAGACAAGTACCTCAATTAACAAATCTAAAATGCTGACCTCAATTAACAAATCTATCTAAAATGCTTACCTCAATTAAGCATTTTAACAAATCTTTTTTTTTTTTTCTTTTTTTGAGATAACGATAGAAGTATATATTATTGACTGAGAAAAGCAAAAGAAACAGTATTACCGGAAGTTTTAATCTTTGACTCGTGTACCCACCTACACTCAACCCCCACATCTATTACATATCTCCCTACCCCACGTAGTGGTCTCACATGCCATTACATACTCAGGGGATACAGCCCCAGGGTCTTACGGTAGTCCTGTTATAGGGATATTATGGAGCATTTTAACAAATCTAAAATGCTAAAATGCTGGCCTCAACTAAATCAACAAATCTAAAATGCTGACCAACAATCAAATCTTAAATGCGTTAATTGACCTCAATTAACAAATCTAAAATGATGTTCCTCAATTAAAGTGATCCTTAATTAACAAATCTAAAATGTTGACCAACAATCAAGAAAAGTAAAGTGATCCTGAAAGCCAAGTCAATTTCTCATAACTTCTAAAATGCTGCCAACAATCAAGAAAAGGCCAACAATCAAGTCAAGAAAAGTAAAGTGATCCTGAAATCCAATTTCTAGTCATTGCCTCATGCAAATTAAACAAATCTAAAATGCTGCCAACAATCAAGAAAAGTAAAGTGATCCTGAAAGCCAATTTATTTCAAAGCCAATTCATAGTTAATTTCTCATATGACAATTGCTGACCTACGATGAATAGTACAAAAGAAAACAACCAATTGGGAATGATACGATCTCAACAATGGAGCTTAGATGAGAGAAAAGTGATCATCTTTTTCATTAGGGATAAACATTACATTACTCTGCTCTTATGTACAAGAAGTAGGAACTAACAGAAAAAACTAACAATGTAGTAACTGCTACTAACAGAATATCTGAGTGACCTGATCCACTATATTGAAAAAAATGACAAGTGTCAACGCCTAACTGATTTAATACAATGCATATACGACCTGTAGTACTGTACGGTAACTATAGCTGAATTACTTGTCATTTACTGTGTCTACAACATTGCTGAAACTGAACCAATGAATAACTTGCAACTTGGACTTCTGTTGATAATGAGTTAACTAGAGTTAGGGTTTCTTCACAAATATCTATTCACAATTATATCACTAACCTTAATCTATTTAATTACTCTATAATTACAAGTACATAATTTGTATGTGAGGAATCAATGGTTGATGGAAGTGCTTCTAAAATATTATGTTTGTGAAAATGGCATCTGTCTATGGGGGTTCTCTTGCAACCATCCAAAAAAAATAAATAAATAAATAAATAAATAAAAATCCCTCTCTTTGATTGTCTAAATAGGATTTCTTGTGGCCTTAAATTTCTTGTGGAGTTTTTCCTTTTACTTTTTGGTCATGTTTTTAAGTGTAATTATTTTGCAAGATATTCTATTTGACTTTTATACCAACAACTCCACTATCTCATTCTGCATTTTAATTGCTTTTTATTTCTTTTTTTATTTTTTGAGGAAGCTTTTTACTTCTTAATAATAATAATAATAATAATTTTTGTCATAATTTACTCATGTGATAAGTTGTGAATAATGAAGTAAAAAATTCACCATTTACAATTCGCCACATGAATAAATTGTGGCAAAAATTGTGATCTCAAGATTACTCTAATAATAATAACTTATAGGCTAAAATGTAAAACTGACCTTCTAACTTTCAACTTTTGCCATTTTAATACTCTAAAGTTTTAGTTTTGTCATTTTAGTGCTCCAAGTTTCAAATTTTGTCAATTCAATCCTCCGTTAGGGCTCGTTAATCGATGCCGTCTTCTAGCCAAAACGACACAGTTTTGGATTTTTTTTTAATGGATTTTTTTTTTAATTTCTTGATTAAAAAAAAAAGCTAAAAACGTTAATTACCAAAAAAAAAAAAAAAAAAGAAACTTAGGGGAACAACGTCGTCCCCTGCCAACCGAAAAGAATCTTAAATTGCCCAAACGTTATACTTTGAGAAGTGAGAATGCAAAACAAACACACAAAATTAATAAAATTTAATCAAAACCCATTTCAAATTTGCCTAGAAGAATCATAAAAATGTTATCTTTAATAATACCTTGATTGTGATCTCTGGCTTCATGGACTTACCAAAGACCCAACAAAATCAAAGAAAAGATAGTGTACAGAATGAGAAACCCAAGCACAAAAGCAAGAACAAGCAACGATGAAGAAGACCCACACGCTCTTCATCTTCAAGAAGTCCTTCTTCAATCACATCACACTGGTCGTTCCATGTCTTTTGACATCTTCTCCCTCTCCCTATCTCTCACTCTCACTCTCTCTTTCTCCCTCTTTTTTTCTCGATTTCTCCCCCAGTCCCTCAACCCCTTATTTTTTTTTCTCGGAGAAACCGGTTTCATGGTTTGAGGCTAGGTATCGTATTGGTGGGTGTGGGTGGGGTTTTTTGTATTGTTTTTAATTAATGTTTTCAGTTTTTTAATTAAGAAAATAAATAAATAAATAGAGTCCAAAACGGTGTGTTTTGGTTAGTAGATGGCAGCAATTAATAGAGTCCTAACGGAGGACTGAATTGACAAAATTTGAAACTTAGAAGGCTAAAATGACAAAACTAAAACTTAGAGGACTGAAATAATAAAGGTGAAAGTTAGGAGTTCAAATCTTCTATCCCACTCTTCTTCCTCCACTATATACTCCACAAATAAAAATATGTCACATGTCCTTCTAATTTATTAAATGTTAAATTTATGGCTTTTATTATTTCAATTTCTTAAAATAGATAAATAGAAGGCATAAATTTAACATTTAATAAATTAGATGGACATGAAGCATATTTTTATTTGTGGACTATATAGTGGAGCAGGAAGTGTGGGGGGAGAAGATTTGGATCAGATTTGAGACAGAAGATGTGCAATTTGCCTCACTCACATTTATAGTCTTTCTTTAAAAAAGAGAAAAAAAATTGTATGGAAAGCCTGTCAAAATTTTATTCAACAAATCATAATGAATGAAGAACATCTTTGAGCTAGTACTTGCTTGTTAATATTAGGAGTTTCTCCAGTCCTCAGTCTAGCTTAAATATTAGTTATTTTTTTGCATGTTGAGCTAGTAAATGGGATCTTCCACCAGCCTATCCTCTTAATATTGTCTTATTGAGCATTTATTAGGCTTAACACTCAATTCATAGTAAGAATATGCCAAATTTAGAGTGTCAGTTTTGCATTTTAACCTAACTTATAATAATAACTTGAAAGGTTGCAAGACTATTGGTTCAAACTTCCATAGAGTTCTTAAATGAGCTCAATCAATTATTCCTTATATTTTTGGATCCATTATTTCCAAATTAAAGCTGTTTTTTTTTTTTTTTTTTTGGGTTGAAAGAATTAACTCTCAAATTTGGCATATTCCTACTACGAATTGAGTGTTAAGCCTAATAAATGCTCAATAAGACAATATTAAAAGGATAGGCTGGTGGAAGATCCCATTTACTGGCTCAACATGCAAAAAAATAACTAATATTTAAGCTGGACTGAGGATTGAAGAAACTCCTAATATTAACAAGCAAGTACTAGCTCAAAGATGTTCTTCATTCATTATGATTTGTTGAATAAAATTTTGACAGGCTTTCCATACAATTTTTTTTTTTATCTATTTTTTAAAGAAAGACTATAAATGTGAGTGAGACAAATTGCACAATGAATTAAAATGATTGATTTCTTTTTTTTTTTTTTTTTGTTGGTTTTATCTGTTCTGTTCCAAGCTATGAGGGTTATGACTTACAAGGCCAACAACCGAACTTAGAATAAAAAAGGTGCACACGTGACTCTTGCATTTTGCTCATGGACCTTTCGGATTTGGTCTGTTTTGATTTTGACCTGACACCTCTCTTAATTTATTTGGGTTGTGGAATTATTTATGAATGCTTTTAATATTATTATTACTATATTATCATTCTCATTCTCGTATACCTTATTTTATTTTAGGAGGAAATTTTAGTCACTGATTTAATTAATGAAAGATATTTGACTTTTTGTTTGAGAATTGAGAGAATTAGATTTAGCCCGGACAGGTTATATATATATATGGCGCATTGTGATCACAGGTTTATTGTAATTTTTACAATGTATTGCACCAAGAGTATTTGAGGAGCTGGAGCTACTTTTGATAGGAAATTACTATAGTACTTAAAACCGCTAGATGAACTTAGTGGATTAAGATCTTTGAGAGTTTTTAAGGTAATTCTATCATCGATTTCCTAAATTCTATCCATCAATTTTGAAATAAAAAGATTGAATTTTACTACATTAACAACATTTAAATAAATAATAACTATCACCAAATTTAGTATTTCACCGAAAAAAAAAAAGTTAGTAATGTAAATTTCAATTCACTTATTTTAAAATAAATAAATAGGATTTTAAGAATTCTATAAGCATTTAAGAAGCTAAGTTTAAGTGTTGTCATTCAATTGATATGTGATGCATGTGAACATCAAATGCACTGGTGTAGTTTGATGGCAGTGGGACGATTCATTTTGGGGTGGCTTGAAGTTTTATTCACAATCATAACACCGACCTTGAGCTATATAATTCTTGTCAAATTACAATTATAGAAGTAAAATTCTATATGTGCATTCTTCATTTTAATTGCTTGTTAGTTTCATATTGTTGGCATAAATTGTGTTTTTGCTTATACTTGGGCTATTTTTTTTTTTTTTAGTTAGAGCTAATTGGCCTTGTGGTACTGTGGATATATTGATCTTATCTGTACCTTCTACTTTGCTGTTTGTCAATTTGAGCATCAAATATTGCTGTAGTTTATATCTTGGTAATCTATGTAGGGTGTGTGAGAGTTAATATCATTTTTGTTAAATGGGTCATGGGTGTTTTCTTTTTCTCACCTCTAAGTTAAGTTATTTGATTTTTATTTACTCTTGGATTGTTACATGTTCATTCTCCTGAATCTCATCTGCTTTATTTGATTCCAAGAGAAACTCTATGTACTCACTAATTTAACTATTGCATGACATTTGGCGTGGTTTTTTTGAGAGATTAAATTTAGCCGAGAGTAGTTGGAATTAGATAACTATGTCCTTTGTCATGTGATTCTAATTGCAAATTTTACACCAGAATCTTCAAAACGTTGCCCTTGAAGTAAAAAGAGCTAGTAATAGGGGACTACTTTTGTAAAATATTTCAGAATACTACTTGTATTTACAATGATAAAGATTGGAGAGCAAGTGTCAAATGTAATTCAACAATTGATTGTTTAGGTAGGTAGTTGCATTTGATTACTCAATTTGTACGTGTGTGTCATTTGGAAACAAGTCAAGAAGGCTTTGCATTTCTTTTAAATAGAATTTGTAAAAAATTAAACTAATTGATTAGAGTGGGAAATGCTTCTTAGTTCTCATTGTTAATGCGTAGCAATAAATGCATCTCTCTGTACTTTTTGGTGAGGCCTCTTACTATCCTTTCCTACCGGCACAACTTATGTGTACTTGCATTGTAGATTTAATTAGTAACAGTTCCTTCAAACACTACTCTATTATTGTGAATCCAAATTGGCCACAGGGTAGTGACAAGCACCAAAGAGAAGGTTATGTACCTTTCTTCTAGCAAAGGCATGGGCTAAACAATTGCCCTCCCTTTTAACATGCTTAAAATTAAACCATTGTAAAGATTTTGACAAGATTTTCGTCTCTTCCGTAAAATGTCCATGCAAAGCATAGGAAGGTCTGTTGTCTCTCAAAGCCGAGATGACCAACAATGAGTTCCCTTTAATTTCAAGCTTGTGAATGCTAAGATCCTTGGCAAACTGAACTGCTGCATTAGCAATAAAAGCTTCAATGGCTTCAACAGTTACCTACTCTTTCTAACTCTTTGTATAATTTTACAAGTGGTCGTACATTGAAATTTCTAAATGGCAATGTGGCACATAAAATTTCCAATCACCTAATAAAGCATAAGGCATAAGAAATATCAAAACACAACGTATTACTAAAATTTTCAATGAATAAAACAACACACCATAAGTTTAACTATATAAGTAAGGCACTGGAGTTTAGCTTCTAGGAAACAACCAATTAGTTGTAAGTGGGTCTATAAGATAAAGTATAAGTCTATTGAGTTTGTAGAAAGATATAAAGCAAGACTTGTGGCTAAGACTTGTGGTGAAGGGCTACACTCAACAGGATGGGCTTGACTTCACCGACATCTTTTCACATAAGCCAACAAGGTTAATTTTAGAAAAGGATCAAAATTAATAATTTCTAATGCAATATTGATTAAATTATGTTTTTTTAGTAGTAAGTAGTAACTATATATTTATTCAATTTGGTGTTTTTTTTTTTTTAGAATCTGTATTTATATAATGACAAACTTAGGTACTATTTTTTATTTGTTTTACTTTAGGTTTCTTAATTAAAATTAAATACATTATTGCATGGACCAATACGATACAAATTATGTTTTTTTCTCTAAAACAATTACATTTAATGTAATCAATTGTTTGAATTTAAATGAGAAACATAATGTACAACACACCTAAGGAATTGTATCAAAGGTTTAGCTTATAGGCAAGATAACATGCTTTCCAAAGGTATTGTCATAAACCTCACCCAAGGTATCTACCTGGATTTTGGCCTATCTCTATATAAAAATTAAAATCTTGTGTGCAATTATATGTTTGCATATATATATATATATATATATATATATATATATATATCTTTGTGTGTGTGTGTGTGTTAAAATTATTGTGTCAATTTTTTTTATATTTTTATGATTCAATAATTGGGGGATGGGTGATTTCAACATTTGGAAGTGCCACTTGAGTTAAAGACTTTTGGCATGTGTTAAAGTATTTCAAAACATTTATTGTGTAACAACAAAATCTATGTTAAATTGAAAATGTTGCACCAAATTACCAATGACGTTTAGATCAATTTGTTTGGCCCCTCTGAGTGTTTCAAATATCTAGTGTTCAAATCTTCCTCTCCCATTTGAAATATATATCTAAAAAAAAACATAAATACTATGAAATTAGTGGGATCAATTCAATTTACAATTTGAGCATTGCGCACGACCATACCAATATTTGGGCAGCCAATTTTGGCTCAGAAATCAAACTATTGATCAACTAAATCTTCTAACTATTTGTTGATTGATACTGCATTTGAGTCATTCTTCTCTTCCTAATTTATATGAACATAAACATAGTTCCTCAACAAGGCATTCTTAAAAGATTTTATTAAATACTAGTGTAAGTGTGTAGCACAGCAAATTTTTGTTACAATGAAAATGTTACATCAAAAAAAAAAAAAAAAAAATTATTGTCAAATTTTAGAGATCAATTCAATATCACATTTAAGCATGGCGCAAGACCAATATAAGGGGAGGTGAAATTAGAATCATAAATTGTACTGTCTATATACTATTGAAAATGCATTAGAGACATTTGTATACACTTCCTATGGTGATATGAACACACACACACATATATATATTCAAACTAACTTTACGTATATGCTTATAGAGAAGATGATAAAAATTAATAATTTTAATGTAGTATTAATTGAGTTATATACTATTTGTAGTGGCTATATATTTCTTTAATCTATTGTGAATTCTTAGAATTTGTTGTACATTAAATCTCTTAAAGCACATCAAGCATAATTTTGAGAAATAGATCAATTATAATCATTTATATTTTAGCTAAATGGTTGATAAATATCAATATTGCTTTGCAGGAACAAAGCACAATCCTGAATTGATGTAAAATGTTTTGCAAAAGCCTACTACCCCTGACGCCGTTATATACCACCGTTATATATGGTATCGCCGCAAAACTCGCACGCAAAACTCCAAAAGCCAAAGCCTACTACCCCTGACGCCCTGACGCCGTTATATACCACCGTTATATATGGTATCGCCGCAAAACTCGCACGCAAAACTCCAAAAGCCAAAGCCTACTACCCCTGACGCCGTTTTATATATGGTTATATAAACTTCCTGTCATACCCCTGCCGCACTCCAAAACTCCCAAAACTCACAAAACTTCCTCACAAAACTCTGAGTTCACGCTGAACATGGCAATGGCAAAATTCTTTCTATATTCTCTGGCTCCTCTTCCTTCAACCCTATCGTCCTCTTTGTCTCCTCCTCCAAACAGGTGACAATAGCTACATATTCTTTTATTAGCAATTTATTTTGTAATTTTATTTTTGTTGGTTCCAGTAAGTCATAGAATTAATTTCCTCTTGTTGATGCAGGGAACAAACCTCGTTGCTTTCAATCGTTAAGCTTGCTGCAGAAATACTTAGCGTGCTCGTCCTCATCATCACACTCATTCTCGCATTTCGCAAGCTTACAACTAACAACACTGGAAATGCTATCCAAACTCTTCCTGAAGGCAACGTTGCTAGCACCGATGACGTTACTGATAGCAGCAACGCTGTCTGAGCCTCCAATATACTATGATCCATTCTCTGTTTTCGTTGGTTTCTTTGAATTACGTAGCTTGAATTGAATTTTCCAGTGGTGTGAGGTTTGCAATTTACTTATGTACCATTTTTCCTATTTTGCGGAATATATGTTGTGTGGAGCTGTTGTACTTTTAACGGGTTATGAATATTTGGATTTTTGTTTGTATTAGTACAAGTCATCTCTGTTTTTTTCTTTTTCCGCCAATACTTGTTGAGGTCTATGAATAATTGTGTGGATCTGGGCCTTTTTCTTTCTGCTGGCATGTTTGGGAAGTTTTCATAGGGGAAATTGATTTGGGCCTCCAAGACCAAATCTTCCTTTTTGAGCTCACAAACTAAAGATGTGAATTTGTATGAATCGGTCACATTTTTTTCATCCTTTTCTTGAAAATGATTCTAAATGGATTATGATTGAAGTAGATCTAATTGCTCTTTTGTAAGATCTAAACTATGAGTGAAGGTTTTTTTTTTGGGATAAGTTTGATTTGTCCATTTGAACCATCTATCCCTTTTTTCTATGTGGTATAACAAAGTACCTTCCAAATGCCAAATTTGGTTAGTGGACATACAATACAAATGCATAAAATTTAGGAGTGAGAAACGAGTGAAACCTATGGGCTATAGTCTTAAGTTTCGAGTCCAAACCATTTGATTGACCCAAATACATGCAACTAAATTGCCCAAAAAATTAACATCCACATCTAATAACATCTCTTTAAAGTCCCAATTTGGTTAGATTTATATATGGGTATTAGAATTAATTGAGTATGGTTATGCTTATTTTTAATTATATGATAAGGTAATGTGGCATGTTAAGATTAGAGAGGTAAAATATAGGTTTTATCCTACATCCTTACAGAATTTAATCTCTAAAGGAAAATACTTTTTACGTATTTATTGCCAACCATAAATAAACCACTAGAAACTAAAAAGAAATAAAGGATGAAGAAGCAATGCCCTGATGATGCATTAGCTTAATAAATAACAAAAGAATACAATAGTGGAAAAGAAAATTAGAAAATAAAAAAGTGATGGACCCTTTTTTTTCACTATTACTACTTTACCTAAAAAAAATTGAATTATTAGAGATTATATAGGAATTCTCATCAAGATTTATAGTGCCAGTGACTCTTGAGGCTTGATTGAGAGGAGGAGGAATGAGACGGGAAAAATGCAAAGAATATTTGTTTAATTTGTATAATTTTTTTGATGAGCATGAGCTAGCCATGAATCCTCTAAGTCTAACCTGTTACCCAATCTAGTACTTTGCATAACTCTTGTATAATTGTGTTGGAAAAAAAAAAAAACAAAAAACAAAAAACAAAAATTTGTAAAATTGTGCAAGTGGTCCTATGTTGAAATTTTCAAGTGACAGTGTGACACATAAAATTTCCAATCACCTTGCAATTTCATGTGGTGGTGATATTAATGATGCAACATTCTAATCGTTAATCAGCAACAAAACTTAAGGCACTATCCAAAGCATTTTCTGGAAAAGTAGGGATTCTTTCATGAAAATATTATGTTCATTTGTGAACCAACGTGGCTGCATCTTTTTCAAGAAATACATAGTAGTATTACAAAATAAATCCAGAAGGGTGAGCGACTTTTACAGTGCATTGAAGAGAAAGTTCAGAAAGGAATTTAGGACATGTTTAGTTGTCCGGTGTTATTCAATGGTTCCAATCATATTTTGCAAACACATAAAATGCCTCTGTTACAGATTTTTTATTTCATTTTTTCCAACTGTTGCACTTTAGTGATGGTTGAAACTAATAAACCTTTCATAAAATTGTATGCAAAACACAATAAAACATTTTAATTTCAATGGACATTCAAACAGGCCCTTTGCTGCCTGGCCAATTTAGTGTTAAGAAATAGTAGAAAAGGTAATCTTTGATGGTTGAAAGTCTTAATCCTTTCATAAAATTGTATGCAAAACACAATAAAACATTTTAATTTTCATTGGACACTCAAACAGGCCCTTTGCTGTGGGGCCAAGAAATAAAGGAAAAGGTGATCTTTGTAGTGGCCGTAGATATGACTCAGACTCTAATTGTGGACCATCTTTTGCATTGTTTGATAATAGCGTAATTTCACTTAAGAAGCTAATAATAGGTTGATACTTGATTAGAACAGTAGAGAATCTATAGAGAATGGAGAATCAATGGTTAGCTGATGGCTAGCAGTTATCAAAACTGAACCTTTGGTGGTTTGCTTGATGACTGTTAAGGGTGGATCAGAGATGACACTATCTATATAATTTTTGTCTCATTAAGGATGGTAATGCAGTGGATTTAGGCATAAAAATGATGGAGGACAGAAGAATAGGATTCTTGAAGACACCTTAAGTAATTTATACTAATAGGACTCGGGACTGTTCAAACAAGAATATCAAGCTTCAATAGGCTATGCATGTGGACAGGGACAGACATAATAAGATTTTTGTAGGGTTCTTCATTACTCATAATTCTCATATCATATTGTTGAAGTTATGAATTTAATCCAATTGTGACAGAGGAGTAATGCTTGCAGCTTCTTGCTCAAGCTGGTGTTAGTGAGACATAAAGAGAGTTGTGTGTTCTGAGGTTCTATCCAATGGTTATACTGTTTTCTTTCGATACCCATCCTCTGCTTAAAAGTCCACTGTTCCAGTTATTAAGGAGATGAATTTTAACTGCAATAAGTAGTAGGTTGCAGCTCAATAACTTCCTCTTTTGAGATGTTGTATTGTATATTTATACGTGTGTGTGTCTATATATATATATTACCTGTACCTATAATAATTATATTTTACTTTATTATAATTCTAATGCAAGTTGCCAAAGTGCTATGTTGTACTCTACTTCTCTAATACAGAGGATCACAGTCCGTGTTATTAAACCCAGCCCAGCTAGTTAGACTGGTAACCCTATAACCCAGCACATTGACTGGTTTGGGTTATCAGTTGGATTGGATGTGCATAAAACCCAGTCGAAACTGGTAAAACCCGACAAGTTTTAAGCAAATTGTGTGACTCGACTAGGTTTTAATAACTCAGTTGGGTTTGTGAATTGTGTAAAATTACATTAATAGGTCCACTCTATTGAATTTTTTACTGTTTAATGTATGATATAAGATAATTTAAAAAAGAGAAAACCTTATGAAATTTTTTAAAAAAAATGTAATTTTTAGTTTTATGTAGCCAATTAGCACGTAGGTATAAGTATATGAGTATATGTTATATAGTTTATTGCTTAATTTTTTTTTTTCTTCTTTTGTTTACTTTTTTTGTGCTTTATTTGTTTCTAGCTTTAAGTTTAAGCCTTTAACCCTTTTTTCTCTTCTTTTGTTTATTTGGTTTGAAATTTGCCTTTTTTTAATATACAAAATTTTAAGACATGTAACAAGAGTTTATTTTGCAAAAACTTTGTTGCAATCTTATGACATTTTTTTATTTTGCTAGTGAATTTTATAGAATTTCTAATACTATTGCTTGTGAAACCTTGATTTTGAATTATAATGGCAAGTTTAATTTAGGCATATACCATTTTTTTTTAAATTTACATTTTCATGATACGATTTCTCAAACTTATAAATATATATATATATATATATATATATATATATATATATTTATATATTTATACACTTATTAAAATATTTTTATTTGACCATGCGGTTCAACTGTTGAACCAATGACTCATAACCCGGCTCATAGACCTAATCAATGTTTGGTCCATGTCTAATAACTATGCTTGTAACAAATTGGGCTTTAATTAATTATTGTTGAGAACAATTTTTTCACACCACATGGTACTATTTTATTGGAAACTCACATAGCAACATTATCATAGATTTTGGAGAAATCTCATTTAAAGCCTAAAAGAACCCATATTTTATTACAATGGATCTTATACTTCATCAATTAGGCTCATGACCCACAATATCACTATATGGATTGAGCGCAAGCAAAGTTTCAAAGCTCATAGCTATGGACACAACAGGAAGCCGCCACCTAATTTTATAATGGCCTAGGAACCATGAATATAGTGTCTTTTCGGGAAAAGACCTTTGATCTTACTACCAGTGTATGGGTTTGGAGTTTAGGTACGATTTTGGAAAGGTGTTAGGCACCCAAAATTGCCTAACCTATAGGTCAGATTCCACTCATTGTGTCCTACGTTTTAATCCTATTAAAAGCACATCCAACATTACATCTTAACACATACACACACTAGCATACATCTAAACACACAACATGGCATCAATCATCCTAAAACCTAATCATTCATCTATCATGATGATCAGCCAACCCTAGCATTCATCTAGCATCATATCACCATATCACATCCAAGGCAGCAAATAAATTATGGCAGAAACATAATTAGCAAACAAATCATGTTATTATACAAAGCATGGCGCTTACATATACATGTTCATCAAAGAAAGGTAAGGTTTTTAGAACAAACAAATGCAAGTTCATTTGAAAGCATGACTTACCTCACTTATCTTATTGCATCACAGCACCTATGGTATTAGTGAATGGACAAATGAATGCATGTTCCTGGTATTAAAGCGAACAAATAGGAAATAAACCCTAATCTAGCATATGAAAGACAAACAAACAATAAACATGTGAAACGAAGACTCATATCTATGAAAAAGGATTAAAACAGAAACATAGCATGTGAAATAAACAAGGAAAAGAAGTAAAGAAACTTGAATTAGGGTTTCTAGGGAGTGGTATATGTGCACATGCAGAAGCCTGGGCACGCGGGTCAACTTCATGTGTACGCATACGTTGGCTTGTGCGAGTATGCAGGCCGTATGTGTGCGCAAGCTTGCTTAGAAACCCTAGCCCAGAACGCACAGAAACAGAAAATAGAGCAACACTTAAAAATGATAAATCTAACAACCTAACATGCTTATAATATAAAACTAAACAACCTAAATTAAGAACAAATATATCAAAGATAAACAAAACAAAAAACTATTCCTAAACATGAATTGGATCTAACAACAAACGAGAGCAACACTTAACACATCAAAACATATTCATAAATATATCAAATCATTCAACTCTCCAATAAAAACATGATGAGACATAACAAAACAAAATTAAACAGAACAAAACATATTTCTAAGAACATATAACATATAAATCAAATATGAACAACAAGAACACAAGTTATATAAAACCAAAATTAAGGAAAAGCCATGAAGAGAGACTCACCTTTCTTATGGAACACAACTTGGTTGATATTTAACCGGCCCCTCAGTGCCTACACAACAACATTCAATGATAATCAAGGGGATCAAAATATTCAATAGTTCATAGGTAATCACAATTCAAAATAAAAGTTGTCCTTGAAAAGATTGTTTGAAAAAGGTTTTTTGATTTGGATTAGAAAGTAGTTTTTGCCCTCATGAGTAATAGAGAGAGGTTTTGAAAAGCCAAAAACGTGCTTAGTGCTTGATGTGCAAAAAAATCAGAGTTAGAAAAGAGTTTTGGAGAATTTTAGGTGAAAAATTAACTCTCTCTTGCTAGGGTTGAGTTTGGAGGCATAAGGTTGTATTTATATGTTTAAACTAGGGTTTCCAGGCTTATTTAGAGGGCTTTAGACATTCCAAAAGGTCTAGGGGCTGGTGCCCGTCAAAGAGGAAGGCTTTGGGCCCTAAAAAAATGAAATTCTAGGCTTCTGGAATTCTGCCTCCGTACGCAAGTTTCGGGCTCCGCCCCTGCATGCATGCTCTCCGCGCACATGCTTCCTAAGAAACCCTAATTTTGACAATTTTGATGGCCCAACTTCAAATGGAAATAACACACTTAATATTAATCCAAATTAGGTAAAGTTTGTGTTCAAATTGAAGCCCAGGATGTCTAATTTCCAATGAAACAAACTTTACTCAAAAATTAGTTGTGGATCAAAAGTTATGGTTAAAACAGTGAGCAAATGTCATTTTTTCAGTATCGTTTTCAAAACGATTTAAGCATTTTTGAGTTGATTACTTCCAAACTATCAAAATTACCTTTTGTAGACATGCCAAACTCATCATTGGAATCGGAGACTAAAATTTATTAACCGAGTATAAGATAAGGGGTCTACAATAACCTATATTATTTCTCTCATATTCATATAAAGTGGCTTTACCCCGTATCTACCCGAGACAACATCAAAGCACAAGGTAATTCATCTCAAACTCATATAAGTTATATTACTATGGGTAAAACTTAGGTACAATACTTTGGGTACAGTTCCTTAGGTTCCCCATTTAAATTTCAGCCATCTGTCAAATAAAAAAAATTCAATAACGGCGTCAAAAGCCACAAACGGCTTAAACACTGCCATTAACTCTATTTGTCATTAAATAAAAAAATAAAAAATAAAATAAAAGAAAACCCAGCCACCAGAACTCCTGTGCAACATCTCCAACATCAACCCACTCCTCCTCGTCACTCACAATCTACTCTACTACATCTCCGATGACTATTCACTCTCACCCAAAATGTCTACTTTTGGTCTTAAATTGTAGGCAAAACCCAAAAACATATCATCCCTTAAAACCAAAATTTCCAAACAATCCAAACACAAAACCAAAACCCCAATAAAATTCAATTCATAAAAGGTAAAACCTAAAAAAAAGATCCACCCAAAAAACCAAAATTTTACTAAGAGAATCTCTGTGATCTTGCCAGAAAAGTTTCCAATTATTCATTGGTCAACAAAAGAAAAGACAAGATTCACTGCTGGATTCACCGGCTTCGTAACCAAACTCCGTCGTGTGTCTTCTTTGCCGCCGCAAACTTCTTCAAATCTGGGAGTATTTATTAATGTGTAGGCGGTGGAGGCAGCAGGTCTATGACAGAGAGGACTAGAGTGGTTAGGGAGTTGAAGTAAGGTGGGGCTGGGAAAAAAATTTAAACAGAAGTCACCTGGCTTTTGACGTCGTTAGTGAATTTTTTTTATTTGACAGGTGGCTGAAATTTAAATGGAGAGACTAAGGAACTGTACCTAAGGTCTAAGTTTTCCCCTATTACTATTTTGAATTTTCAACTAAATCCAGCACATAGCCCAGCCCAGTTGAAGCCCGTCAAAACCCAAAAATATAACCCGGCCTTGAGTTCAAAGACGCGCGAGTCAACTCACTAAAACTTTTGGATTGGGTTTCTCTCTCTCTCTCAGATAGTGTTTCAACTTTCCCACCTACATCAAAACCCAAACCAATGTAATTTTCTCGGTATCCAAACAAAAAAGAAGAAGAAGAAGAAATGTGTCTCACGCAGTGTTCCAACGGCGCAAACTATCATCATAGAAATGTGGTACTTAAAGCCTTGTCTTCTTCTTCTTCGTCGTCAGCAGTGGTGGAAGGAGACTCCTCCTCCGTCGGCCCCCGAGGTACTTCTTTCTTTCTTTCAACTTCTATTTGTGTTTTTGGTTGCTCAGAATTTTTTTGAGAAATTGCACATTTAGTCTATGAGACTATCAATACATTCCTGGATATGACTGTTTTGTGCCATCAGAGGTTCATAATCAAAGGCGATGATGTATTAGAAATGGATTTAAAGTTCTGGATAGACTTCTTACCCAAAGTTTGAACACAATTAGATTACAGATAATATCTTTATGTCATCCTCTCAATAATGTTGTGAACAAATTAATGGACGATTCTTTTCTATGTGCATTGACTGATTAAATATCAGTAAGCGGTTGTGTCTATCCTCTGATTCTTATGTAATCAAATAAAATTATTCTGTTGCACAGGATGATTGCAGATCCTGCCTTCTTATGTAAGCTTCTTTTGGAGCAGGCTGCTATAATTGGTTGTTCTGTTTATTTGGAGTTGAAGAACCATAAGGATAGGTTTGTGCTTTATTTATGACAAACTTTATCTGTTATGCTCATTAAATATACTTAACTAGTTAGATTCTCTGTTACTATGATTATAGGATAAAGCAAGAGTGGGATTAGGCACTTAAAACATTCCAATTCGGCTTGCAAAATAAAATACATTACAGAAGCTCCCGATCAATATATTTGAAAAGAGTTACCCACTTCAGGAGTTTGATTTGCAAAAGAGAATCCATTCGTTCGTCTATAAGGCTGCAGAGTTGTGTGTGGTTGTAAATGTGCTGGAGCAGTACAAGATGCAGTATCAAACTTTTTGGCCAGTAAAAAGGAGGGAAGGTAAATCCATGTCTTCTGTTAATACATTTTCTTTTCACCTTAAAACTTGGGAAGTAGAGAACTATGCCTGTGATAGGGAGAAGTATTCTGACTTATATATTTTGGGTGACCATTAATTTTTGGGCAGGTTTTCTGTGACAATTCCAACTCTGAGTACCAATGCACTTGGTTATGGTGCATTCCGCAATCCTTTTATGCAAATCTCATATATCAGCTGTTAAGTGGATTTGATGGAGCAATAATCAACCACTTTGATGTTATTGGAGTGGCATTGTTTTTTAGCACAGCTTTGAGGTCTGTTTCTTTCTCTACCAAGTCATTCATGTAAACCTGACAATAGTGGTGGTTCACACTTACTGGCTTACATAGTTTCCCATGCTAAAGGATGGGATTTTGTCTAAGCTTTCTCTCTCATACTAATTTATTAAATTGATATGATATTGTTGGGGCTTTTCTGCACTGTTGATATAAATTTATACATTCATTTAGTAGTATAGTCTTCTAACTATAGTGGCTTCGCTTTCATTATTGTTTTAGCTTTTGCTACCAGCTTATTCATGTCTATGAAAGGGCTTCTTATTCCATTCTATCCTTTTCTTTTCTTTATAACAAAATATGCGCTATTCCTTTGGGTTTATATTCTTGTCAGTCTGTCAATATACCTTTTTTGTTTGGGCGCACGGGTGAACAAGTCTGTCAATATAGACATATTTGCCTCATATGCCCCGAGAATTTCATCTGGTGGCATTATCATTCTCTGTCTCCTTGCTTCTATTTCTAAGGACCCATTTACAATTGATGCCAGATTATTCATAAAGGTTTCTTCCTTGGTGAATTCCTTGTGTAAGCGATAGATTCGCAATTTTTGTCAGATCTTGTTAATATTCATCAACATATGGATTAAATTGAAATCTGTAACCATAGATTATGAAAGCTTTTTTATTATTATTGGTATTGATTTTTTTTTAATTCTTATTTTATTAAAAAATTGTATAACGCTATAAGACTAACATATTATAATATTTATTGTTAAAACTAGACTTTATTTTTTTTAAATGATTAAATGATTTTGAAATATATTAATAATTTGATACATAAAATACTTTTATATCCTAAAATTACATAAATTTAAGAAACCTCCCAAAAACTTCCTCAACCTCTCTATTCTCATAACCAAATATGGAGATCTCAATCTCAAACACCCAATTCATTATCTCAACGAAGTTAAGGAAATCATTTATGAGTTTCAACATAAAGAGAACTTGATTAAATAAAGAGAAATTGGCTAAAAGTACGTCCATTTATCCAAATTTTATTGTCTTTAGTTAGACTTCCATATCCTTTGAAAAAAACCTTTGAAATCATCATCGATTTTTATTTTATCACTATGGCTTATACCGCACAAAATAGCAGTAAAAACTTACAAAAAAAACTACACAACGAATTTCATTAACAATCAATTAGAATATTTATTTTTCTTTTTCTCTAGTTCTAAAACAAAATACATTTATGACTTTCCCAAACCAAAATCCCAAACACCCAAAGACTCAAAGTGAATCACAATTTTCATAAAATCCATAATGTCCGACTTCAACATCAAAATTGTAAACTCATCACTTTGAATAAAAAAGCAAGCCCCTTTCCTTAGTCAAAGCCTACTCATACAGGTTAAGATCAAATGGTATGACAATGTTGGAGTTATGTTGGTGTCGTTGTAAGGTTGAAGACTTGAAGGTAAATGACATTTTTTTTTTTATTTGAGTATATTTGGGATGAGATGACATGGAGGGTTGTGGGCATGTGTATATAAAGGAGTAGAAGTGAAAAAGGCGAAGGGAAATACAAATGGATTTTTGTGTGTAAGAGAGAAGAAAAGTCTTAAAACATTGAACCAAATAAAAGAAATAATAATCTTGAAACATTAAATAAAATGTAACAAAAAATAGTCTTGAAACAATGAACCAAAAGAAATAGAGAGTTCATATTTTTAAAGTCATTCTTATCTCTTTTATGGTTTAAGAGTATTTCAATTTTTTTTTCATAGAGTGTGCCACATGGCAAAACCTCATGCTCTTTCGCATGAGGCCTCTATATATATATATATATATGTGTGTGTGTGTGTGTGTGTGTGTGTGTTTGTGCGCGCACATGCGCGCACATGCTTCAATGGAGCCCTTGACTCCCCCAAATCATTTTAAATAGAGTGGAGTTTCTAATTCCTTCAAGTTAATTCAATAGAGTATTTAATTCCAATATGATTAATTCATTGGAATTCCTAATTCTGTAATAAAAATTGGAGTTTCCTTCGAAAATAAAATTATCCTAAAATTGGTTTGAGAGAAATTTTAAATTCTCAATCTCAAAAAATGATCATAAAATAAGATTGTTTCAAAGGACTTTACAATAATTCAATTAATTTTGGGGTTTTCAATCAAAACATCATTACTTGTTAAAATCCTATAAAGAAGCAAATGAAAGAAAGGGAAATTTGTTTGGACATTCAATTTCTCAAAAAAGACTCTTTGGTTCAATTTCCATAAAAAAATAAAATAAAATAAAAAATAAAAATAAAAAAATTGGTCATTAACTTATCCTTGAGATTAAAATAAATTATCTCACCCAAAAATAAAATTAAGTCAATGCTTAATCAAATACCAAGTATTTGACTTAAATGTTCATCACTTAAAGTGGACAAAATCACATTTGAGGATTTTATTTCTAAAACCTCAACTTACCAACTACGAATTTGCTTGATCCCCACCAAGGGTGCATAGGCAACCTAAATGCATTATTAGGTGCAGTCACAAATAAATAAAAACCCATATCCCCTCATACACAAAAATGAATAAACTCATGTACAAAGACAAAGTGGTTGGAATTCATCCCTTAAAATAATGGATTGTAAGAATGGGCACTACTCACATGAATAAAACCCATACGACAAAACACTTATGGGTGAAATTATTTTTGATGGATTTTACTAAATAAAAATTTTTGTTAAACAGGAGATATGTTACTACTGCTACTACATCTTTCTTTTTTTATTCTTTCTTCTTGTTTTTGTTTTTTCCCAGGTATGTTATTGTACATACCTTTGCACATGTTGGTTGGCTTTTTTTTTTTTTTTTTTTTTTTTTTTTTTTTTTTTCAATATCAAACGACAATTTTATTTATTTATTTATTATTAGTTTTTGTTTTACTAAATGTTTTATTAGTTGTTTTAGTTTGTAATTTGGTAGTAATTAAAAAAATTACTTTTTATAACCTATTAAAACCATTGTTTTTAAGTACTAGGGACATGAAAGTAAATTTATATAAATTATATTTTTTAGATGTGCCAAACAAGCAGGTCGGGTCGGTCGGGTTTTGGTTCGGGTTCGGGTAATTAAAAAAAAAAATGGTTCAAGTCAAAACAGGTCATTTTAGGCTTGTTAGAATCAAGTCCGGTCAATCGGGTTATGGGTGGGGTCAAGTTAACCTATATTTTTCACATGAATTTTTTTTTAAAAAGTATTTTAAGGTTGTAAAGTGTAATTATTTCTAAAATTAAATAAGGTGTAGGATAGAAAATTTGATGTAAATGTTTTGAAAATACAGTTAGCTAAAATAAAAAATTTAAAGTAAAATTTTATCCTAAAATAGAAAAAAAAAAAAAAAAAAAGTAAGTTGCTACCTTGAAGGTTTGGATGTTTGATATCCAAATTGATACATAGAACTGAAATAGGGTTGCAAAGACATGATTTTTGTATAACATGAATACAATTGAACTTTTTTCTTAGAGATATCCAAACCTTGAAGGTTTGTATGTCCGATATCCAAAGTCATACGTAGAATTGAAATAGCGTTCGTAAGACACGATTTCTGTTTCATCCCTAGATCGGCAACCCAAAATTGTGAAAATGAGGAGAGAGAGAGAGAGAGAGAGAGAGAGAGAGAGAGAGAAAATGAGAGAATATTAAAACGATAAAAAATTACACTTTACCATTCTAAATTATACCTTGAATTACACTTTATACCCTAAACTTTTCAAAATACACAATTAGCATCATAAATTATAACTCATGTTACACTTAGAATCCAGCCATCAATTATGTTGTTATCATGGATGTAAAACAAAAATTTAAAGTACAAGGTGTAATTAGGAGTATTGTTTAGAGATGCAAGATAACAACAGGATTGACAACATGATGCAAAGTGTAACACGATTTATAATTTAAGATACTAACCGTGTATTATAAAAGTTTATGGTACAAGACATAATTCGAGGTATAGTTTAAGGTTTTAAAGTGTAATTATTTCTAAAATAAAATCAAGTGTATGATAGAAAATTTGATGTGAATGTTTTGAAAAGACAGTTACCTAAAATTTTTTAAAAAATTCAAAGTAAAATTTTATCCTAAAATAGAAAAAAAAAAAATAGTAAGTTGCTGCCACAGCGCTATGAGTGTGACTGCTCTCATAAACTCTTTGTTCTCCGTCCATCCCATCCACTTCTAATTCCACCGTACCACTATTATATTTTTTAGATTTTTTTTAAAAGAAATTCTACATTTTATTTATATATAAAATAAAATGTAATGTTACTAATATAGACTTGATTTTGTCCGTGTATTGCATCCGACGACTCCGTAGCATAGGCGCATAGCCCATTATTAAAAAGGTAAAAAAAAGAAAGTCATTCAATTCAATTCTGAATTTATTATAGGCAGTCAGAGATGCGTCTTTGTATGTTTGTGTGTGGAGTGTGGTATCTCATATCTGCTCTACACGTTATATGGTGAAATGTTAATAATGGTGGTGATGATGATGTTGATTAGAAAAAGTCCAACAACAGCCACCACCACGAGTAGCCGACCCAAAAGTAAACGCATGATAATAGTATAAAGATATTATAAAAAGGAAAGTTTAGTATATTATATATATTTAATCTCATCCCATCTTCCAACGTCAACGTCACTGAACTCACTCTCTCCCCTCAATCTTCATCCGTCCCTTTTACAAGGGTCAACTGGGTGTTCACTACTACTTGCGAATTGCAATCCCATCATCTCCATCTGGACCATATCAGATGTGGTGGTACAAAGATTATTATGACCCTTGTTCACAATTACAACACAGCAGAAGCAGTAGCAGTTGCAGTAGCAGGTACTACAACCACAACCGCTCTTTTTCTCAATCACTGTTACCATTTGTTGTTGTTGTTGTTGTTTCTTCTGATCCTATTTTGCTATTGCTCCGATGAGAAAGACATGGCCATATATGGTTGTGGTCCAGTTGGTAATACCTCTCTTCACAGTTCTAGTTTTATTTTGCTTCTTTGTTGTCTCCTCCTCCGCCACCTGCAACCCAGATGATCGTGACTCTCTTTTGTCCCTCAACATATCAGTAGCACCTCCCCATCCTCGTCTCAACTGGTCTCTGTCTGCGGATTGCTGTCTTTGGGAAGGGATCGTTTGCGATGATAATTCTTCTCGGGTCATCTCTCTTCTTCTACCCTCCAGAGGCCTCACGGGGACCCTCTTCATATCTATCACAAACCTTACCTATCTCTCTAACCTCAATCTCTCCCGCAATACCCTCTCCGGTCCTCTCTCTTCTGGGTTCTTCTCTTCCTTTAATCACCTCCAATTCCTTGATTTGAGCTATAACCATTTCTCCGGGGAATTACCATCATCTTATAACGACACCACTTTGCCTCCCCTGCAGACACTTGATTTATCAAGCAATCGCTTCAATGGAACAATTCCATCTTCATTCCTGCACTCGGTAGTGGGGACTTCCTTGATTGGCTTCAATCTTAGCCACAACAACTTCCAGGGCTCTATCCCCACCTCTACTTTGTGCAGCAACTCTTCTACTTCCTCCCTCAGGTTCTTGGATTTCTCCTTCAATAATTTCGATGGTCAAATTTCGAATGGACTAGGATTGTGTTCCAAGCTAGAGATTTTCCGAGCGGGTTTCAATTCTCTCCCAGGACAGCTCCCATCTGACATTTTTGATGTTGCTGGACTCCAGGAAATGTCTGTACCTCGTAATAAACTTTCTGGAAACATTGACCGACGCATCCTACGCCTCACCAACCTCAGAAGCCTTGAACTCTACTCCAACCTGTTCGAGGGCCCAATTCCTCCTGATATTGGCCAGCTCTACAACATGGAAAATCTGCAACTTCACATCAATAACCTCACTGGTTTTCTGCCCTCATCTCTGGGGAATTGCACCAATCTCACCACATTGATTTTACGAGTCAACCATTTGGCAGGTAATCTCTCCACCTTCGATTTCTCCCCATTTGTCCGCCTCACCACCCTTGACCTCGGCAACAACAACTTCACTGGTAACTTCCCACCAAGCCTCTATTTATGCAAGTCGCTGACAGCAATTAGATTGGCCAGTAACCAGCTAACAGGACAGCTCTTGCCTGACATATCTGCCCTGCAATCTCTGTCTTTCTTCTCAATTTCAATCAATAATCTAACAAACAGCACGGGGGCCATGAGGAATCTGATGGGCTGCAAGAATCTCAGTACTCTCATATTCACCGATAATTTCTTTGGTGAACCAATACCTTATTATGATGACAACACCATGGATGCATATGGATTCCCAAATCTCCGAATTTTAGGCTTGGGTGGTTGCCAATTCACTGGTCAAGTGCCCAACTGGATTGCTAAGCTCAAGAAAATCGAGGTCTTGGATTTGTCTTTAAATAATCTCACAGGTACAATTCCTGGTTGGTTGAGTAGTCTGCCTCGTCTTTTCTACATAGACTTGTCTTGTAACCTCCTTGTAGGAGAATTTCCCCAGGAGCTCTGCCAATTGCCAGCTCTTGTGTCACAACAGGCTTATGATCAAGAGGATAAGACTTTTCTAGGATTGCCTGTCTTTGTCATGCCCGGCAATGCTACCATTCAACAGTACAATCAGTTCTCCAACCTTCCTCCAGCTATATACCTTGAAAACAACAGCCTAAGTGGCAATATTCCTTTTGGTATTGGCCAATTGAAGGTTCTTCATGTGTTGGATCTCAGCTACAACAACTTCTCTGGCAACATTCCAGATCAAATTTCTGATCTCTGTAACTTGGAGAGATTGATTCTCGCCAGAAACCATCTATCTGGTGAAATCCCTGCTTCACTTACAAGTCTAAATTTCTTATCTTCATTCAGTGTTGCATACAATGATCTTCAAGGACCAATACCAACCGGTGGTCAGTTTGATACCTTTACCATTTCCAGTTTTGAAGGGAATCCAGGGCTGTGTGGCACAATCATGCTGCGTTCTTGTCAAAGTCAACAAGTAATTGAAACTCATATAGGCTCAAACAGAAAGTTTATTGCCGGAGTCGCCATTGCAATCATTTTTGGCACTGGTTTTATCATCACTGTGCTAGCACTGTGGATAATGTCCAAGAGGAGGATTATTCCGAAAGGGGACACTGACAAGACTGATTTGGATTCAATTTCTAGCAACTCTAATCCACTGGTTCCCATTGAGGTTGACAAGGATACCAACATAGTAGTAATGTTCCCAAACAAGGCCAACGAAATCAAAGATCTTACCATATCCGAAATCTTGAAAGCCACAGACAATTTTAGTCAAGCAAACATCGTAGGCTGTGGGGTTTTGGTTTGGTTTATAAAGCAACATTAGCAAACGGCACCAAGCTGGCTGTTAAAAACTCTCAGGAGACTTGGGACTGATGGAAAGGGAATTCAAAGCTGAGGTAGAGGCTCTCTCCACAGCCCAACACCAGAACCTGGTTTCCCTGCAAGGTTATTGCATGCATGAGGGCTCTCGGCTACTAATGTATACCTACATGGAGAAAGGAAGTCTGGATTACTGGTTGCATGAGAAGGCTGATGGTGCATCTCAACTGGATTGGCCAACTCGGCTGAAAATTGCACAGGGAGCAAGCTATGGGGTATCTTACATGCACCAGATATGTGAGCCACATATTGTGCATCGTGACATCAAGTCCAGTAACATCCTCCTTAATGACAATTTTGAAGCACATGTTGCAGATTTTGGTTTGTCTCGGTTGATTGATCCTTATCAGACTCATGTTACAACTGAGCTTGTTGGTACATTGGGTTACATTCCCCCAGAGTACGGGCAATCATGGGTGGCCACTTTGAGGGGAGATGTTTACAGCTTTGGGGTTGTCATGCTTGAGCTGCTCACCGGGAAGAGGCCTATGGAGGTATTCAAACCAAAGACATCAAGAGAGTTGGTTGTCTGGGTGCACCAAATGAGGAGTGAGGGCAAACAAGATGAAATCTTCGATCCTCTCCTTGGAGGGAAGGGTTATGAGGAGGAGATGCTACAGGTGCTTGATGTGGCCTGTATGTGTGTCAATCCAAACCCTTTCAAGAGACCAACCATTCAAGAAGTTGTTGATTGGCTGGAGAATGTAGGGGCAGCCCCCCAAGAACAAAATAAGGATTAGTATATATTGCATCTAAACACATCCTGAACATATATACTTACCCAAAAAAAATTTACATTTATTAATGCAGATTTTATCTAAGTTCACCTGTTGAAATGAGTTTTATCTTGTTATGTTGCTTCAAAAATGTATCGAGAAACTATTATTACTGGCTACACTCCTTAGGAACCTTGAAGTAGAAACTGTAGATCTATGATTACAATTGTAAATTGTAAGAACTAGATTACAATTGTAAATTGTAAGAACTTGTCGAACGTGTGTAATGAGAAAGCAGTGACCGATTCATTCATAAAATAGCGGTTTTCAGCCTCTAGGATATGATGTCCATTCTAGAGTTTTGCTACTGTTCTCATAACCTGTCAGCTAAAGAACTAATTTAGAAGCAAGTATGCTACCTACATTGAAGTAAACAATGACATGATTAATTTTGTTCATCTGGATTCCCAGGTCTGATATTTTTTGCAACACTTTCAACTGGGGTCTCCCAAATTTCTTTGTTTTCTAATTGTAGAGACCATCCAAATAACTGCATTGTTGCAGATATAAACAACATAAAAATAAAACAATAATACAACAAAAGGGAACAAAAGAAACTGTTTTTTTTTTTTTTTTTTTTGGGGGGGGTGGGGGTTGTATACCTTGTGAGTTCTCACCAGAAGAGATGGTCAAGGGCCCCACTGGATGTGCAAAGCAAGGCCCAAGAGACTAAATGGTGGCCTAATTAATGTATATCAGTGTTTTTCTAATATGTTTCTTGGATGTAATCGTAATTTAAAAGCATTCCTGAACAGTACTACTATGATTGATGATTCTAATAGATCTATAAGGATCTGAGTAATATCCAATTGTTTGATTTCACCATTCTAATTCAATAATACCGTTTCTTGTCTAACTTTAAAAGAGTTTTTTTTTTTTTTTCCCCTGAATTTGTGGTACATGGATGTGTGGACATCACCTGTATATTTGAGTGGCCCTGTTATCTTCCCATCCTTTGTAAAACTTGCAAGTATAAAATTTTCCCTTAAAAATGTCGTGGTTTGTTAAATTGCTGGAAGTTTACAAATAATATGAACTGTTTGCTAAAGAACAACATGTTTTACTACTGAATGTGAAAATAATTTGATGTTATTTGTGAAGACCTCTGGTTCAGTAAAATTTAGCTTCTTTCATATACTTATTTGTACTAACAAAATACAAATTTGTACAAAAAATTGACGCTTGCATACTAAAATTAATGCCACCATATATTACAGTATTTTATTGATGCTGCTCGTAATCATTAAGAATTTGGGAAATACAGTACTGGTCACAAGCAGTCATATTTGAGAGCCATTGCATAGGTGGAGTACAATCGAAAAGCACATTCACAATCCTTTTGGTGCAACATGTGCCCTTCAATTATGTGCATCTATGCTCGCTTAGAACAACTAACGCTGTCACATGTAGACACCAACGGGATCCTCACATCACCTAAAAGTTGGTTTCTGTAAGTTTGACAAGGATTGGAAGGGCAAAGTACATGAAGATAAGATAGAAAAGGATAGAAGAATTTAGGAAACCTTGGGCTTACTCTTCCAAGTAATATGTATAATTTAAGTCAGAATGACATTCCTGCTGCTGATAAAAGGTTATGATGAGCAATCCAATTGACAATCATATGAGCAAACTACCTTGAAAAGGGAACTCTTTTTTACTGTTCCTACCAAACCAATCTCCCCAACCCCCAAAAAAAATACACCCAAATAAGAAAAGAAAGCTGGATTGTGTACATTTATCTCTTGACCAAATTATATAAAAGCTAGTCAGATTGATGTCTCAGTGATGTTCAATCTCCATAAGTTCAGAATGTCTTATAATCATTGAAATGCACTCTTTTGCCCCTTTACCAGGATGGTATCACTATTAAACTTGTTTGATAAATGAGCATATCTAATCATATTGCTGCAGATAGCAAGTGTTACCAATCTTATGTCCCATAGTTCCTTCATTGCTATCCGTTAAGCATTTGTTTACTGATCAACTTTTCTTTATTCTTATTCTCTTCCTTCTTTTTCCTCCTTTAAATAAATACATGGGAACTTTGAAGTCAATTAAACAATTTATTGACAATGATCTTCTGGCCCAACAGATACTCGTTAGGAACTTCGGTAGAATTTAGACATATAGATAGGACCCTGGTTCCATTGAGTGTCTTTGTGACTGATTTTTTTAGTTGGTTTGAGGCTTAATTATATAAACTATGCTTGCTCAAAGGTATATACTGATTAGTGAATAAGTTGAATAAGACTGACAATTTTCAGACCAGGCATATCAACATGCCTATATATAGTTGGGTGTATATAGATCTCAGTTCCTTGATTTTCAATTGTATCCAATGGAAGCATCAATCAAGTAATGTTATGTCATATTTGAAGTCAACACACACACACACATATATATATATATATATATCAGACTATTCTATTTACTAGTAGTCAATGTTTGTGCATCTTTTAGGTGCATTGTATTGAACTTTTAGTTAATGTAGTTGGTTTGGGTCCAAATGCTTGACTTAAATCACACCGAACTTACAACATGAGTCTGAACTTTCATGTTCTGCAAAGGCCAAAATTGGGAATTAAGCCCATTTTCCAAACTATATAGTTAGTAGGCCCGGTTTCAAAAGTATATATTTTACTAACATCTCAAGTCTCAAAGGCTCGATTTTGGACCTATAAATCGAGTTTCAAAGACTCGGTTTCAATGTTCTTATTACGTCTAATTTGGCATTTTTTCCACGTGGTTCCACCTGGAAATCGAGTCTCTAAGACTCAATTTATAAGCCCCCCACCCACTTGTTCGGTGTTGTTGTTCATTGCACACTCTCTCATGTACACCCCACCCCACCTTCTCATCAGACCACGGCAAACCCCCACGCCACCACGTAAACCTAACCAAAAGCCAAAGAACCCACAGCCGCCCAATCTAGCTGCACCACGCCACCACCGCGCTAGACCCATGCCACGTGACCTAGGCATCAACCCACAGCCACCCAAACTCCAAACCACCAATCCGGTCAAGCCAAAGAACCCACAGCCGCCCGATCCAGCCGGACCACGCCACCCGGATACCCACAATGAACAACAAACCCACTTCAACAACAAAGTAAATATACAGAGAGAGACAAAGAGCCACAATGCACCTAATCGAAGCCATGATTGCAGCTCGGATCTCTTGCTTCCTTGTCCTCTTTGTCAGAGTGTATTTTTTTTTTTTTTTTTTTTTTTTGGGTTTGGGTTTCCAATTCAATCAATTTTTATTTTGGATTTTGTTCTTGGGTTTTTTGGGGCTTTGGAAGTTTGAGAAAGGAGAGTGGGAGAAGAAGAGGACGAGAGGAAGATGGGGAAAGGATGACTTCTGTTTGTTTTGTTGAAGAATAAGGAGAAGGACAATCTGGGTCCGGGTACCAGTACCACTCCGGACACTTGAAAATATTTGCTTTGTAAATGTTGTAGATGTAAATCGAGTCTTAGAGACTCGATTTCCAAGTGGATGCCACGTGGAAAAAGTGTCAACTAAAACCCGATCAGAATATGAAAACTGACCCTCAAAGACTTGATTTATAGCCCAAAATCGACCTTTTTAAACTTGAAATGTTAGTAAAAAATATAGTTTGAATACAATGTCTACTAATTATATTGTTTCGCAAATGGGATTAATTTCCAATTTTGGCCTCTGCAGTCTAGACTATGTTTCACAGTCAAGTAGTCTGTAATATTCTTGTCTTGTGTGCAATGGAAAATAAAATCAAGTCGGAAAATTTATCATGAAAATTGTAGATTCCACCTGACTGCTGATCCAATAAAATGGGTACCAAAATTATATTTCAGGGTAATCATCATCACATATTGACTTAATAGAACCTGCAAGTTCTCTTCCCTCTCTTTGATGCTTCGTGGACATAGCAATGCTTCCCAAATATGGAGGTGGGACAGAAATTGGTAAAAAAATGCTAATGCCTCTCCTTTGCACATCCTGGGCATGTCCATGTGGCAGTCCGTTGTTGCCCAGAGTGTGTCTGGCAGTGCTCAAAGTAGTGTTAGTGTGTGAGACGTTTTTGGCTACACACAGTGAGCAGTGATCTGGGACTATGTAAATATTACTATGAAGTGGCTGCATAAATCATCCATGAGTCAGAATTTGAGCCTGTAATTGAGGCTAAACACGGAGTTTTAGGCATTTATTTGATGATGCATGGGACCATTCATTGGCTACTAATAACTTTTCACTTCCAAATGCATCAATGCAGAAGAAACAATCTCAATGTGATGATGATCAACACATGGTAATTCTATGTGAATTTATAATAGTTATATGTTTTTATGTATGCTCTTGACCATCAGTTGCTGAAAATATCAGAAATCTTTTACTTTTTGTTCTGACTCTTCTCACCTTCTCCATTGTCCACAAAGTTTTACTATCCCTTTCCCATCAGTTAATTCTTTGGAAGTTTGCGTGGAGTTCCAAAAGTGCCTTCAAAGGTTAATTTCTTTGTGTGTAGCGGCATTGAGTAGAATTTTGACTAATGACAACTTGAGGCAGTGTCCGCTTATTGTTATTGACTGTGTTGTATGTGTAAGAGGGCAGGGGAGAATATTAATCATTTACTCTTGCATTGCCCCATAACCAGAGAGTTGTGAAGTATGGTGTTCACTCTTTCCGGGGTATTTTGGGTTATGCCTAAAGGTACAATGGAGCATAAAAGTTTTTGAAACTTATGTAGGGTCAAAGAGGTTCTGAGCTTGGAATCAATGGGGAGCCTAACCTTGAAAGTCCTGGCGGTGACTTCTGCATTGTTTCCTCCGATCTTATTGTACAACTCCCAATAGCAGTCCAAATACACTTTGAGAGTTTCTTCTTCCTTCATAGACATTGTAATCAAAGAGTCAAAGGGCTCAAGAACTCGACTACATGTTACAAACCTTGCGCTGAATGCTTAGATTAACTCATCATATCCATGAATGAATCTCTTCTCCAATCTGTCAAACCACCTCATGGTCGTGGGTCCCAGGCTGGACGAGAAGATTTTACACATTAAGACCTCATTCTTGGAGTAGATGGCCATGTTTTGGTTGTATTGACTAACATACTCCGTGGGGTCAGATTTACCATCATAGATAAAGAAAATAGGCCTCACAAATCTCTGTTGCATGTCCAAAGTCTTGATATCCTCACAAAAAAGGGACTGTGAAATTTGTTGCAAGGCCCCGCTCATCACATCATTCCCCATATTTTATGGACTAGAAGGCTCACCATGAGTACTCAATGTCTAGAATCTTCTTAGAGAAACTTCTCTTTCCTCGATTCGTCATAGGGAGAGTTCTTTCTGCTTATTCCTCCATGGGGGAGAATCCACTCTTTCCTTGCACTTGTTGACTGGGAATACCGAACTCTCCTTATTCCTATGCGAGGGTGAGATTGACCTTTGCCTATACCTACGAGGTTGGGATTTCTGATGTAGCCAAGGATACCTTAAGGTGTTCTCCCCTCTACAGGAGTCTCCTCCATCGGGGATAATTTCCCAATGATCTCTATTTCCTTTATGATGCCTCACTCCTCGTTGTAAGGGTAACATTTGCGCCCTCAAACAATCCATTTCTCGATTTCTACTGGATTGGGAAGGTCTCATGGAGTTCGTCACTAATGTTTCCCTATAATGGGAAGGAGGCACCAATTCTCTACTATGACTTTGTTGTGGCTCCGTTTGGCCATGCCTCTTCCATTTTGACTGTACCATTCTATTCCTTAAAACTAATCCTATAAACAAGCTCAGTTGAGGCGACCTAGGAGCCCCATTCCATCTCCGGCTTGTCATTTCAACTTTAACCAACTCCTAATCCTATAGCTTTGTGGAAATTCGGACCAACGACGCCAATTGTGGGAGCCAGAAATGCAAAACTTCCTTAAAGGAGATTGGCTTCTAATCAACACAACTAATTTCTAATTATGATGGGATGAAATTCCACAATGGAATATTAGAAAGGTGATTGGAGATGAAAACAACATGATTAAACACTTGGATTGATAAAAAATTGGTTTCTCGAGGTACACAAAGATACAGGCTCTACCTTTCTCTCTTTCTCTCTTTCTCTCTTGTTCTTCCTCAATTTTTCTGGATCCCCCATCATGTTGGTGGCCTCCTCTTATACTCCCCTTTCTTGCTTTCCATCTATTCCTCCCTTAGCTAGATTTGTGGATATATTTTTCCCATCACACTCCTCTCTCTGCCATTTCTTAATCATGAAGGCAAACTTTTGGGGCGTTCTTACTATTTAGGCCAGTCATTTAGTATTTAGTGGAGTTGACATTAGGTAGGGATAACTCATTAATGTGGAGGTGACTGTTACATTGGGCTCTGTGTCTCCTCCTTCATATTCCTCAAGAAGATAGCCGAAGAGATATCCTTGGTAAAACAGCTAGTAGGTTCTTGGCTGGACAATGCTACCTCAAGAAGACTGGTTCCACCAATTACCTCGATAACGGGTCAACCCAGATGGTCTCTCCTCCTTTAGACTTTGATTACCCCGTATTTACATATGGGCCAGGCTCGTTCCATGGATGAGGCTTCTAGGAATACTTTCCACTCCCCCACAGTTATGTTAAGAGATGTTGTTGTGCAAATAGCATCCTATGACTCAAATTAATAATAGTAAATAAGCGGAAATTAAATAACAAGCACACACAAAGAACACAAGAATTTACCTAGTTCAGCAAACCGCCTACCTCCACGACGATGACGGAAAAATTTTACTATAAAAAAATAGGGAGATATAATAGTACACAAGAACACTCTCAAGAAATCCAAATCCC
This sequence comes from Quercus dentata, assembly GCA_028216015.1. Lineage (NCBI taxonomy): Eukaryota > Viridiplantae > Streptophyta > Magnoliopsida > Fagales > Fagaceae > Quercus > Quercus dentata. The sequence goes on from CP116448.1 coordinate 694,371, forward strand.
AATTACACCCTATCTCACTTTCACCCACAAGACAAGAAAACACTATTCTTCTTCTTATGCGACAAATGCTAGGTTTTTAGGAATTGTCTCATTATTTTTTTCTCTTTTTCCGCATATCATAAAGCGCACTCACACACACACACACACACACACACACATATATATATATATATATATGTTACTTTATGAAGTCGGCACTTGGGATTCCAAATACAACTTTTATTAGGTCAATTGCTATGACCGAATTGGGCTTGGTTGGGCCTTATGGGCTTGTGGCAAAATTCAAGCCACACTTCACACCACATTAACAAATCTCCACCTTGGCTTGAATTGATCAAGCTACATGAGCAAATTCCTCCATTGCCTCCACCTTAGCCCTTAAGGGCTTACAAGCTACAAACATCAACCAAGTCTAAGTAGCTCTTGAACTTGTCTGTTGGAACCGACTTTGTCAACACATTAGAGGATACCCAAGTCTTATTCTTCTGTAGTGACCCCATCGCTTCTACATCCCCGTAAGACAATGGTTCTCCTTTGCTAGTTATGAGAGCAAAGCTAACCATGTCTTCAAAGCCATATCTCTGTGGTGCTTTGTGAACTCACTTCTCTCTACCTTTAGCAATTGAATAAGACTCTTCTTGTTGCTCCTGTGGATCAATCTCAACATCACCCTTATCACTAGGTGAACTATTCTTGTCAAACTCCACCTCAATAGTTAATTTCTCCTATGGACAATCATCACATGTCTCTGCTTCATTTTGTTTCAACATAAAGGCTTCATCAAATATGACATCTCTACTAGTCACTATTTTCTTTGAGATTGGATCTCAAAACTTGTAGCCTTAACACCTTTTTCAAAACCAAGAAATATACATTTTCTTGACTTCGAATTCAATTTAGAACGCTCTCCACTCTGCAGATGCACATAATTTGGACAACCAAAGATTTTTAGACTCGAATAATTAACTGGTCTACCCGACCAAACATCTTCGGAATCTTGAAATCTATGGCTAATGATGGAGATCTATTGATAATGAAGCTTTCTGTGTTAACTGTCTCTACCCGTAACACCTTAGGCAACCTTGCATTTAATCTCATGCATATGGCTCTTTCTGCTAAGGTTCTATTCATTCTCTCTGCAACCTCATTCTGTTGTGGAGTTCCTTTAAGCGTGAAGTGATGAGTAATGCCTTCTAATTCACAAAATCTTATGAATTTTTTATCTCTATACTCTAGTCCATTATTTGTTCTAAGGTATTTTATTTTCTTGCCAGTCTGATTCTCAACTTGTGCTTTCCACTTTTTAAATATGCCAAACACATCGGACTTATGCTTCATAAAATAAATCCATACCTTTCTAGAGTAGTCATCAATGAAATCGACGAAATATTGAGCACCGCTATGAGAAGAAGCGTCATGGACCCCAAACATCTAAATGAATGTAGTTAAGAACACCCTTACTTGTATGAGAGTCTATCTTGAAACCGACTCTATGCTACTTCCCATACACACAATACTTGCAAAAGTCTAGCTTGCATGTCTTCACCCCTTTCAATAAATTTCTCTTGTGCAACTCTAACATACCACGTTCACCAATATGGCCAAGTCGCATATGCCATAATTTTGTGTCGTCAATCTTTGGACTCCACCGGAGTGGTGACTACAACTCTTCCTACAACTATGTTCCCAATCAATTTGTAAAGCGTTCGTACTTTCTATCCCTTCATCACCATCAAAGCACCTTTGGTAATCTTCATGATTCCACCCTTTGATGAGTATGAATAGCCCAAATCATCCAATACTCCTAAAGAAATTAGATTCTTTCTAAGATCTGGAACATGTCCGAGGTTACACTAAGAACTCTCACAACTCCATCAAACATCTTGATCTTCACGGTACCAATCCCAATAACCGGGATGTAGCATCATTACCCATTTGGACCATACCACCGTTGTAAGGCTGATACATGTCAAACCAATCTTTCTTTGGAGTCATATGATATGAGCATGCTGAATCTAAAACCCAAGATTCCAATAGAACATTGTTACCTGATGAAATTAAAAGTAAATTTGCACCAACTTCACTGTCATCTATTGTTTCTTCAGCAACACTAGCTGATTCTAGGGGCTTCTTTCCATTCTTCTTCTCCTTTAAATGCTCTTTCAACTCTTTACATTGATTCTTGTAGTGTCCTTTCTTGTGACAATAAAAGTACTCTACATCTTTCTTTGCACATGATTTAGACTGTGATCTATTCCTGTTGGAGTTCCGTCCTCTTAACTTGCTTCTGCCTCTATTACTCAACTCGGACTTTACAATAAGTCCATCAACTTGAGAACCATCGCCATCTTGCTTCATCTTTATGTGTGACAAGAGAGCACTAGTCACCCCCTCGAGTACTATAGTCTTTTTCCCGTACATCAACATAGTCACTAGATGATCAAAAGAAGTAGGAAGCGATGCTAATAAGAGTAACGCTTTATCTTCATCCTCATAATTCACCCCAAAACTCGACAGTTGGGTGTTCAACATTTTAAATGTGTTGAGATGCTCCAACAAATCAGAACCCTCCTTCATATGCAAACTATACAATTGCTTCTTCACGTACAACTTGTTCATCAGATTCTTTCTCATATAAAGACCTTCTAGTTTTTTCCAAACCTCCTTTGCAGTCTTTGCTTCTATAGGATGTTGTGAATGACCTCATCACCTAGGTTGAGATGAATAGCGCTTTCTCATCCATTTCTACCCATTCTACATCCTTCATTGTTTCCGGTTTCTTCTCCTTCCCAAGCAAGGCCTTATGAACTCCTTGTTAAATTAGGAGATCCTTCATCCGCCTTTGCCAAAGAGAAAAATTTCCCTTACCACAAAACTTCTCTACATCATACTTTGTGCTTGACATCTTTACTATGTTCAAAGGATTGAATCCTAACCTGGCTCTGATACCACTTGTTGTGCAAATAGCACCCAAGGACTCAAATCAATAACAGTAAATAAGCGAAAATTAAATAACAAGCACACACAAAGAACACAAGAATTTACGTGGTTCAAAAACCGCCTACCTCCACAGCGACGACGGAAAAATTTCACTATAAAAAAATAGGGAGATACAATAGTGTACAAGAACACTCTCAAGAAACCCAAATCCCAATTACACCCTAGCTCACTCTCACCCACAAGACAAGAAAACACTATTTTTCTTCTTATGCGGCTTTTGCTAGATTTTTAGGAATTGTCTCATTATTTTTTCTCTTTTGCCGCATATCATAAAGCGCGCACACACACACACACACACACATATATATATATATATGTTACTTTATGAAGTCGGCACCTGGGATTCCAAATACAACTTGTATTAGGTCAATTGCTATGACCAAATTGAGCTTGGTTGGGCCTTATGGGCTTGTGGCAAAATTCAAGCCACACTTCACGCCACATTAACAGATGTGAATGGTGAAGGTGACTGGTGTTGGGCTATGTGGAACCTAGTTGTATTTAATCCAAATTATGACCTAACTTGATATATAAGTGTTATGATTTTTAATATGATTTTTTCTAAGGCTTCATAGGCAAAATTTTTTGAATCATGTAAATATTGTTTTGTGTGATTACTTTCTTTTGCGTAAATTTTTTCTCTATTTTGCATCTCACAAATCTGTGAATTTCATGTATATTCCCCGCAACTAGCTATCATTCATGGGCTTATCATGCTTGGTTGCCAAATTGGTGTGTTAAAAGATAAGATTGCCGTGAAAGTCTTTGTGAACGACCCCGATTAGAGTATATTTGTTTTTGTTTTGTTTTTTTTTTTTTTTTTTTTGAGTGAATAGTGGCTAATAGGAAAGATTGTATTGAAATCGGGCCAATATATTGACCTTTTTCATCTTTGGTAAATGATCAAAAGTGAATGACCAAAAAAAATATCTATCATTTTGGTTAGCTCAACACGTTCGCATGATACTACTGGCATAGAAAATCACTATTTTGATGGATTTCATCAAAAGCGAAAAATACTTGGATCATTCAGTGATGTGGTGTTTTCCTACATTTAATTTGCAGTCAACATATATGACCATATGTATATATAACCATGAGGACAACTATGATATTACAACATGTCAAGTGTTCCCTTCATTTTCTTGGGATTAAAAACATTTTCTTCATGTTGCTCCCAAAGAAAGAAAAAGGGGGAAGACATACAAAAGTTACAGATAACCCTTAGAGCAGCAACTTGACAACAGAACCATCTGCCGGACAACATTTCTTATAAGATACAACCCCTCATATCAGCTCCGTCGGTGTTTATCCACGCATGATAAGATGACTAGATGGTGAAAAAGCAAGAGCGCAGTTACAAAGCTTTCCTATGCCCCAAAACCCAAGGGATTTTCCTAATAGGGTAAAAAATAAAAGGCATCCTAGGAGGAAGTATATTAACCACGCCATTGCCTACAAAACCAAACCGGACCAGCACAAAAAACGAAGCCTAATGAAGGAGAAGAAGTAATATATTATAGGATAAAAGGGAAATGGGGAAAGAGAGATTTATTAGAAGATGAAATTGGGGAAGAATAGGCTATTATTCATCTCCATGGATATACCAACAAAGAAGAATGGTGGCACAGCGTCGAAGGATATATATACGGGCACGTTGTTCCTTCACTAAGGAAGCACACTTTCTGGTGAAGCCATGCCCCTTTCTTTTTGCAGGGGACTTGATTCCACACATGGTCTGTTGCTTGAGTTCAACCATGGCTGACGCTATCATTCTTTACTATAGCAGAGAATAAATGAATGAAAATGAGAGCTCGTACAGCAGAGGTTGAGGAGGCCTCTCGAGGTTAGGGGGAAGGGGGAAGGGTTAGGTACAATGTATATATACACTCACAACCACAACTATAAGGAAGTAAAGGTTGACTGCATTTCAAGGGGAGAGAACGTGGTCGGGTTCGAAAACCGAGGGATTTGCAGCCTCAGCAGCGTAGTTTTCTATGAAGGGGGAGTGAACATTGGCTTAAACTAGTTCTATTATAATGCAGTACAATATATTAATGCTCCTACCAATGTTAATCAGATTGGTTGGGACGCAAAATCGAAGAGGGTGAATTAGAAAAGTGGTAAAGGTGGGCATGAAAAAAGGAGGCCCGCTTAATAGAGACAAGGCAAAAGATTTGGCTATGGGAACGAGTCCCGCAATCGACCTCAATTCCGAGGTGGGACGTTGGTTTGGTTGGATTCTACCTTGCATGACTAGCTAGACATAGAGATTAGAGAGAGAATCCATAGCAATTTTTTTTCCATTTTCCTTCTCGATTAACTAGACCAAAGTGCCAACTGTTACTAAAGTAATTTATCTATACATGACATGATGTTTAGCATATCATCTCTTCATTCTTGTCAACATTATATTATCTACGTATAGCTAACTATGGCCACACTACAGCTCATATCTTTTTTTTTTTTTTTTTTTTTTTGAGAAAAAGGTAAGCTTAATTTTATTAAATAATTAAGACAATTCAGATTGGAATATATCATCCAAATTCCAAATAGATCTTCTAACAATACATTAGTGCCTGCAAATAAAACTACTTTCCTAGCTAAATCATGAGCTAGCCTATTCCCTTCCCAACAAACATGCTAGAACCGACATTGCCGCAACATACCCCCAATCCTCTTGGTCTCGTCAATAATGTGACCAAACAAAGTATTACAACGCCCATCTAATCCTCTTTCCTCATTCGAAAAATTTCTTTTATCATATTTTTTTTAAAAGAAATTCCAATGTGGAAAAGAAAACATTTCTTTTTTTTTTTTTTTTTTTTAGAAAGAAAAGAGATTTTTTTTTAAATACACCTTATTTTCCCCAAAAAAAAAAAAAAAAGACATATTCTTTAGTAAGAACATTTTAAAAGGAAAGAAAAGAATTTTTTTTTTCTTGAAAGAACATTTAAAAAAAAAAGAAGGTTGAAAGGTGGATTTTTAAAAAATGGTTTTATTTTGAAAAACACTTTTGAAAAGGGAATAAATTTCTTTTTTCTTTGAAAAACCATTTCTTTGGACAAGCATACTAAAGGAATTTGTTTACCCAAGCTATTAATTTATGACAACATTATTAATGACAAGAAAATAAAATTGGTAGAAAATTTAAATGACAAGTAAATGTAAAGTGCCTGAATTTAAATGACAATAAAAGTAAAGAGCTTGAACTCAAATGACAATAAAAGTAAAGAGCATTAAAAAAAAAATTTAGAGATCCCTCTTAAATAAACTTTAATCTATTTCAAGCCTTATGGGCTCTTTGTCAAAAAGAGACGGGTTCTAAGCCGTCAATCATCCTTAAGACGGCATACCCATATTATGCTTTACTTAAGGTTTAAAGCTCATTTAAAAGGGACAAATAGAAAATCTTTTTCTTAAATGATGAGATAGTAATATATATATATATATATATATATATATATATATATATATATAAAAGATATTGCATATACCGTATTGAGCCTCGTATCTAGATTATTGTTACCAGCCAAGTAGTTCTAGTGGATCCGCTAAGAAGATTTCCTCCAAGAGTTTATTTCAATAAAGGATTCCATCGGTTGCGTGTGACTAGGAAATTAGATTGCTTTTCTATCTTTTGTTATTATTGTTTGTTATTAGATTGTTTTTATTATTAGAAGGAAAGGTATTACAGGTTATCTAATTTAGCCAATGTTTTCGCTAAGGGAGAATAATTGGGTTGTTACTTCTTTTTTTTTTTTTTGAGAATGAACTACATTGTTACTTGGAATGTATTCAAAGTGAGCAATGAGAAATAAGAGGGAGCAGAGAAATAGGATATTCGATCTCCAAAGACCTCTTGTTACCGAAGCATTGCCATCCATTCTATATTCCTAACAAGGTTGAAAGGAGCAAGATTTGCTGCCAATGGGGATGGTCAGGTGGTAGATCAAGAGAGAGAGAGAGAGACAGTCACGTAATAAAGAGAGTAAGAGAGAGAAAGAGAGAGCATTCATTGAGTCTATTGGCTAATACAAGGTAAAACATTAATGATTTTCAAAATATTAATATGACAATAGCTTTATTTCTAACCCTTATATTTGTAATGAATCTTCGCTTTAAAAAATGTATAACTCTTATGGAGTTACACCAAATGTAACTTGAATCCATTATATATATATATATATATATATATAACAATAGGAATTAAAGGTGCAATAAATAAAAGGGGAGTGCACAAGTATAAGTGCTTGTGAGGTGTGGGGGCTAAAGGCCGAGATTTACACACATATACACTTAGATTAGGCTAGAGTAGAATTTCTATATTATATATAAATAAATAAATAAAAGGGGAGTGGGGATTAAGCAAAAATTAAATGGGATTACAATAATGTAAAGGGGAAGGGGAGAGAACATTAAATAAAAGGGATGACAATAAAGTAAAGGGGAAGAGGAAGAACATTAAATAAAAGGGATGACAATAAAGTAAAGAGGGAAGGGGAAGAACGTTAAATAAATGGACAACAATATACAAGATAAATGTATGAACAAGAATGTAAGGAGTTCCTACATGCATAGAAGAGATGAGACTTCTTCCCCTAAGGGTACTTCTCATATTAAGTCTAGGTTATGGTTCAATACCCATCTAGGAACTTAACAACAATATGACAATCAACAACATAAGCATAAAGGAAAAGAGAGATAGATATACACAATCACAACAACAAAATGCTAGTAATTTAAAGCAAAGAGACAACAAACAAATAAATAGAATTTCATATATATATAAGATGAATGATGTTTACATAAGAAGAAATAGAGAGGGATGGGATGGGTGCAGTTATTAAGAAACTACCTCATCCCTACACCTTACCCACAAAGATTACAATAAAGATGAGAGGGGCTGAATTTCTGTGATGGGTTTCCTAAAGAGAGGAGAGAGAAAATTTTCAGAATTTTCTAGGGTTTTTTTAGATTTTTCTAGTATTTTTTCTTTGATTTTTCTATTTTTTCTCCCAAAAACTTCTTACTTTTTAGAAAAAAAATTTGGGGGGGGGGGTATTTACAGGGAAGCCAAAAAAAATGGGTGGTTATGTTATAGTGTTCTAGTACACCATCACATAGCCTCCCACTTTTATACCAAGTTTGACTATTTCGTCTTTTTCCTAGTTTTTGGTCCGATCTTTGTGTGACTTTTGGAGGCTTTCTAAGCTCTAATTTCTTCAAACTTTATATTCTTGGAAAGCTCTAGATGTCTAGTTTCCAAAGGTTCTAACTTTATGAGATTTGGAGCTACGGTCATCAAAATATCTCAAGAAAGGAGGTGATGCGGTGTAGGAAATTATGTGACATTTTCCCTTAAAAAAATTTATTCCTTCCAATCCATGATAGATATCACCAAGCCCTTTTTGTGAGAGGTGGTCAAGACCCCATACTTCAAACTGGTTTAGTCGGATTGCTCCAATTCTTACCCAATCAGTATAGTTTTTTGTGCAAAGTTGGTCTAAAAACAGCCTGTTTAACCATTAAAAAAAAAAGTGAAAATTTTAATTAGGGTTTTGGTGTTTTGTTGATATCTCATCCGTTTTAACTCCTGTTTTGGCCCATGAACTATCATTTTGAAGGGATAAATATGACCTACAAGATGGTCCAAAATTTAGCCTGATTGGACGATTGGATAAAAAAATCAACTTTTTAACCATACCTAGTTAGGGTTTTTGGTCTTAATTACTATCTAAAGGGTTTTGAATGTTGTAACCCTTTGATCCACTATCGAATCATGTTGCATTTATTTGCTACACTTTTTTTGCTTTGAAACTCATGATTTGCACCTTTTTGAATTTTTATTTATTTATTTTTGAAACGTTAATTGGGGCCAAATAAAGTACGGTATCGATAACACCCAACTTGACTATATTGCTTTCAATCTCTGTCATAGACCACATATCAAGGCCACAATATCTACCACATCAACACAACCTTCCACAAACCTTTGAGGATCATTAACAAAATCAACCATGGTTCACAACCATAGAAAAAAATTCCAATCTGCATGCAATATACAATCACACGTTTTATGACATGCTCTAGCCAAAAAAATGACACATAAAAATCAAGTATGTTTGTACACACAACAAAAAAATAAACAAAACAAAAATTTTGTGCACCCAAAACACGAGATGCATGAAAAATGAAGGGTGAATCCGGCTTATAGGCCTATAATAGTGGTCATATGGGACATTAGGCCCAAAATCCTAGTTTTGGTATGAAACGGATTTGACTAGTGATCATGGTTTTGAGGTCCAAAATGTGACAGGAGCCAGGCCCATGGACACAAAGAAAGCCCAATTCATGGGAAAGAGAAGAGAAAGCTTGGGCCCTAAACGGGAGGGGAGCTCGGCTCAATAAGATAAAGAGGACATGAAAACTAAGAAGGCCTAGTGATAAAAGGAAGAATAAAAGAGCAAAGGAGCTTGGAGAAAGGAGGGGATCCGAGTTCAAAGCTTATTGGGTCCTCCAATTCCAGAGAAGTATATCCTCGGGAAGGGCTAGAAGGTGTTGAATGGGATGTGGATAGCTCAAGAGACAATCTGGGCACAAGACACACAAATTCGAGTAAAGGCACAAGGATTGAATAAGGTCTTGTCTAGATCAAGCAACGGGATCCAAAAGGCAAAGTGACAAGGGGAGGATGATGGCTTCGTGGATCAATACTTGATGAGAAAAGCCAAAGGACCTTGGGCAAGGTAGAGGATGTGGAATAAGAGGAAAGTGATCAAAAACCTTTTTAAGCACACCCCTTGAAAGAGGGAATCCGTCCATTTCTAGAAAATGGCCAAGTTGTGGGAAGTCAACATCAAGGTCTCAAGGCTTTTAAAGTTTCCCTTTTGAGGCCTTGGAAGAAGAACAAAAAGCATTAACCTTAAAGGGAATCTGGGTTTACCTAAAGGAGCTCCTACAAGTGAAAATTCAGTAGATGAACTTTCAGCTATCAGTTCCCATGAAGATGAAATAAGAGGAAATAAAAAAGAACCAGCCACCAATGTTTCAGAAAAATCGGTGGCTCAAGTACCCAAAAGAATCAAGTGATAAAATATGGAATTAATGAGGTTTCAAAGGGCACTATAAAAGGGAGGTGAGCCTGAAGTTAAAAGGGGCATTCAGCAACAAGCAATCTAGAGAGAGAACACACAGAAAATCTTAAAGTTTTTTTCTTTAAGTGACTCCCTGAGTATTTTTTTCTTTAAGCTATTAGTTAAGTTTTAAGAAGAAGAGGCATTGTAAAAGGAACTAATAGCAAAAATACTCAGGGAGTCACTTAGATTCAAGAAGACTCAAATTTCATAAGTCTTGAGAGGCTAAGTGGAATTACTCAAGTCTATGATTTTTGAGCTTTATTGAGCCTCGTGGAGTATCCTTACAAGGCAGGACCTGATGTACTCAAGTACTTAACTTAATAAAATACAATATCATCCTCTTTGAGGGATCTTCACATTTTATTCATTTACTTTATATCATGTATTTGTTGTTTCTTATTACTTGCTCAAACAATATATATATATATATATATATATATATATATATATATATATATATATATATATATATATATATATATATATATTTTTGTGTTGTGGAGTTCATCTTGTGCATAGATTGGTTCGTATAACGGCCCAAGGAGGTTGTGGTGAGCCAAGTCCAGTCCAACTAATACCGATTAACCTCATTTGGTGGCCCAGGATCCCCTTACCAACGTTGGGCCTGGGAAGCGACAAAAGAGAGACCCACACATGGTTATTATTCATTGTGATTAATAAGCATCACCCCTTGCAAAGACTATGACCTTTATCATTTCAGTAATTAGGCAAAATAAAGAGGGCCTCAATGGCCATAAGGGTCTGAGCCAACCCAGGTGGTCTTTCCAAGCATCTATTGGTAGGACCGTGCAACATTGGCCTGATTAGAACTTAACTTGAAACTGTTGACCACAAGGTAAGGCAGCATGAGCCTCACAACTAAAATTGAGGGATTCATAATATTGTTTCAAAAATCATTCGTCAACGTAGCAGCTGATGGAATCCCATCAGGTGGCATCAAATGTTATTAGGCAACCATCTACATCTTATTTTTCTTTTGATTTTGGATATGAAGATTGTCGCATGTTCTACTCTTCCTTTGAAATGACTAAGGAAGAAGAGTACTAAGATATGGTCTATAGGCATGGGTTGCAAATATGGAATAATGGGAAATGACCATATTGCCATCCAAGAAACCCTTGTAAATTACTAGTTTTTACACAAACGAAGGTAGGGCAATCTCACATGTTGAGAGTTGAGACTGCCATTTTTGTTTCTTCACCCATTGGTCTATTGACTTCACTAGGGGAGCCTCCCTAGCCAACCTCCTAGCTGTTCAATGTTGAACTGGAATTTCTCTTTCTTTGTAGGGTGTCTGTCAAGTTGCAAGGACTCATCACCATTTGGATAAATAAAAAAATAAAAAGGGTTCTTGTTGCATTTCCATCTCTTCTAGTCGCAAGTTCACACAATGCGTGAGACAGTTACAATTTTTTGTGTTTTTATTTATTTATTTATTTTTTTTTTGTTCAATAAAAAGTTTGGTACTTCTTCCAACCATACAACAAAGTCATCAACATAAAAAGCTTACTTCATGCAGCTTTGTTTTTTTTATATTAACTATTTTTGAGTACTTGTATAAAAATATATATGATCATTCTTGTTAGGCAAGAAGGAGAACAATAAATTTATTTATAAAGGAATTTTTGTCACGCTATGTTGAATAACTTATACATTGTAGGATAAGTTTCACATTTCAATAAAAAAAGCTTTCATGTGCTCAAGTGAATCATTTAAGGGTTTAAGAGAACCATAGTTATAACAGTCTCTTAATTTCTATCTGACTTAAACTTGTTTACCCATCCTAAGAAGCCAATTAGTGAATCATTGGCTAAAATTATCAAGGACTTGAAAATAAAATGATATGTAGTTAAATAAAATTAGGAGCTTCAAAATTTTGAGTAATTCATGCATTCAAATATGCAAATCATCCATAAATTTGTCTCGCATATCCATTATTTTTCAGTCTTCACAATATGAAACTTACATTTTCTATACATATAGTTGTATCATATACAAACGAGATACATTATGAATTTAGTAGTATGATTTTAAAACCTATTATCATCACTTATTGACATAATCTAAAAGATATTACTAAACTTTTGTGCCTACTTACTATTTATTGATACTAGTATGTAACTTGTGCTTACGCACGAGAATGGTCAATTGTAGTGATGCTATTGATCAATTTTTTTCTTTTTTTTTATCATACGAAGGATACCATTAGATAAAACAATGGAAAAAGAAGAAGAGAATATTGAATTTTATTATTTAAGTTATGCTATTGGTTAATATATATATATATATATATATATATATTTGGTTTATTATAAAGAGGATAGCATTATTTAAAAAAAAAAAAGAATTAAAAAAATATTGCATTTTATTATTTAAGTGACGTTAATGGTCAATTTTTTTATTTTTTTTTATCATTTTTGGTTTATCATATGGAGGATAGCATTAGATAAAACAATAAAAAAAGAAGAAGAAGAGAATATTACATTTTATTATTTAAAATATATAAAGGGACATTATTATATATTTTATTGTTTGACAAACTAAAAAAAACCTATTCACCAACTTAAACATTTCAAGGTCGATGAAGCATTTCTTGCACAAAATCACAAATTCTTCATAACCATAAGGTTTAAGGTTCATCACAATTCCAATGTCCCATTCCACTTTTTTGGCAAATTTGAAAGTTTGGACTTTGTTACATGGCAGTTCCAGTAGCAAGTAGTCGAAGTGTTGTTTGGCATTTTAGAAGTATGTGCTTCCTATGTTCATCATTCAACACTTCCAAAAGCTTACCTAATGCCTTTAGGATTTGATTCAAAAAGTAAAATGACTCCATGAATATATGTAGCAATCAAATCACCACATGAAACAACTTCTTCAATCAATTTTTTGCCTTCAATGATTTCTTGATTCAAGACGTATTTGTATGTTCCCATTATGAGTAGTGCATGTTGATTTTTTGCTTCATAAAATGAAAATATCAAATTTTTTACATTGTCATCTAGTAGGATTGGGTGACTAAAATACAGAACCTAGCACCCAAATTAAAAATAAAAATAAAATGGACACTTGGCTCATGATCAAACTACAATTAGAAAGTAATTTGAATAATATTCTTTCAACTAATATTTATATTAGTTTTGTTGATAAGATTCATTGAGAAAAAAGAAAGAAAATTAGCATTGTGTTTGCAGGAGAGAGAGAGAGAGAGAGAGAGAGAGAGAGAGAGAGAGAGATGGCAATAGCCCAAACCACAAGGTAGGTTAGTGAAATTTACCCTTAAAAAAAATTAAAGAAAAATGGTATACATCTTATATAATTTATTGAGTCTTGCATTTTCTCGAGGAATAATGGTCTCTAAAGTCATAGAGATGTATAAGTTAGATGTTGAGGAATAGTAGTCTTTAAAGTTATAGACGCATAGATGCATAAGTTAGATAAAAGATAGTTGATCAAGCTAACAATAAATAATAGGCGAAAAGCACATTTTGGTCCCTACATTTTCGCACGATTCCTACTTTGGTCCCTAAATTTTATTTTTACCGCTTTTAGTCCCTGTTTAGAAAAACGCCTTCTATTTTAGTCCTTTCCGTCGGTCTGCCATTAGGGCATCGACCTACATAAAACGGAATTATTAAAATAATAATAAAAATTTTATTTTGTCATTAAAAATGCCAAGTCAGCATTTAAATTTAAAAAAATAATTTATTAAATTTAACTAAATAAAAAATAAAAAACAGAAATAAAAATAAAAAATCACATTAATTAAGATTGAAGTGTGTCTTGAGCAAGAACAACAAGAACACATACACAAACCTAGAAATTAAAATTCAAAAATTAAAATTTTCAAAATCATCACATACACATGAAAGTTTGGAGATGGTGTGGAGGAGAAGACGGAGGGAACTCTGGAGAGAATCCGGTGCCTGTTTCAACGTTGGAATCACCGACCTCCGCCAGATTCAACATCGATCAGATCCCTCGCACTTCCGAGAACTTCACGGACAATGACGACATCGACATCGATGACGAGGCCGCCGTGGATCCCGAAATCATCCGAGACGAGCCGGAAGAGGTTGAGGAAGAGGACGACGGAGAGGACCTTTTCCACGACACTTTCTTGGAGTAAGTACTCTTTTGGCTCACAATCCGATCTCGATATTTGCTTCCTTCGTTTTTTGAAAATTGTTGAAAAATGTGGGACTTGGTGAAATGAAATGCGGTGATTATCGGAGAATGGATGAGCAGGACCGATCTGAGTCGGTGGGACTGGATGACTTGCTTGAGGACGAGAGAGATTTGGATCAGATCATGCAGACCGTAGGGCTGCCGACTTGAGCTCGACGCTCGCGAGGTTCGCGTCCTTTGGATGCAAGCTTCCCGAGCTTCTCCACGTGTCTGAGAATATTTTTGGATTGGTTGTGAGGTATTTTTGGATTGATTTGGTAGTTTGGAGTTTTAGGATTTGATGATTTTTTGGATTGAGAAAATGATGATTTTGAAAATTTTAATTTTTGAATTTTAATTTCTGGGTTTGTGTATGTGTTCTTGTTGTTCTTGCTCATGACACACTTCAATCTTAATTAATGTCATTTTTATTTTTATTTCTATTTTTTATTTTTTTATTTAGTTAAATTTAATAAATTATTTTTTTTTAAATTTAAATGCTGACTTTGCATTTTTTAATGACAAAATAAAATTTTTTATTATTATTTTAATAATTCCGTTTGCTACGTAGATCAGTGCCCTAATGGCACTGACGGAAAGGACTAAAACAGAAGGCGTTTTTCTAAACAAGAACTAAAAGCAGTAAAAATAAAATTTAGGGATTAAAGTAGGAATTGTGCGAAAATGTAGGGATCAAAATGTGTTTTTCGCCTAAATAATAATTACATACGTACCAAAATGTCTAATAGTGTACTACTAAAGTTATTGTTTAATAAAACATTATATAATTTGTAAAAAGTAATTGGTATGAGCTTTGCTTCCTTCTATTCATCATCTAGTAAGCTAAAATAACATGCACTTTACCATCCGTATAAAAAACATGTCATGTAAATATAAAAGAGTAATGCCAAGGAGGTGGCAAATTGGAATTTGTGTAGTTGAGAATATTTAACTAAATGAGATAGTCATTCAGTTTTTGGGTTAGTATTGTAATAGTAACTTGGCAAAAAAAAAAAAGGAAAAAAAATACTCTTAGGGTCCGTTTGGATATAGCTAAAAACTGAAAACTGAAAAACACTGTAGCAAAATAATTTTTAAATATGTGAATAGTACCGTGGGACCCATTTTTAATGAAAAAGTTACTAAAAAGTGAAATTTGTGGGTCCGTGAACAGTACACACCGTGCACTATTCACGAAAAAAAGTCAAACATTCTAGCTCAAAACACGCGTTTGGCACTATTCATAAGCCTAAAATCACTATTTATGGACATTGAACAATGCCAGACGCGCTTCCAGGAAAAAAAAAAAAAAAAAAAAAAAGGGTTTGAAATGCAAACGTAACCTTAGTGTAAAATCATATGATTAGATATATGGTTGTGTTTTTTATGATTCATTTATATTGGACTTGTAACGACCCCGCCCCAATCCAAACGTAACCCCTCACGGTTTTTGTTCTTAGTGTAAAATCACACATTGATTAGATATTTATGGTTGTGTTTTTTATGATTCATTTATATTGACCTCCCATGTGGGGCCCACACACGGCTAGGGCATGGCCGATACCGTAACCTCGCCTCAATTGTGTAGATATTATCCGCTTTGGGACCCATACCCCTCATGGTTTTTGTTCTCCCCCAAAGCACACAGCAGTGGGGGAAAAGACCTCTACACATTGAAGGGAAGTCATTTCTTATAAACACATTCTCATGTGCTTCCCTAGGCGATGTGGGATTTCATGGAATGCAAGACCCCACTTTTGGGTCACTACATGACTCCTTGTCTTTTGCATTGAATGACTCACTTGAAACAAAAATTTAAAAACTTCAATGAGGCACGTGGTGCAAAATTAGACTTTAATTGAAATCATATTTGGATTCTAATTGTAACAATTTTGCAAGATGTAATTTAAGATAAAATTGAACAAGTATGAGAATGAACCTTAAAAGAGCAAAATGTTTAGCCGATTTATTTTTTAAGATGTCTATGAATGTTTTGCTAGTGTAATTTTCAGAATTTGTAAGAAGATTTAAACAATTCTTTGTTTCTTCTTCTTTGATTGCAAATTAGGATTACTATTTCAAAAATTCTTAACACTAAATGGAAAATATCAATTAAACAAAAATTTAAACATTAGGATTCCATTTCCTAATATATCCTCAATGATCTTCCATGCAACCTTACTCCCTTCTCTTGAACAATGTACCTCATCCCTTGTGCCGACTTCAAAGTTCTGAACATCAAACTTAAATATTACGTATGTGCCACCAAAATACAATTAATTAGTACTAAAATATTACGTATGAACTATTGGCACAATGACTTACGACAATAAATATATGCCACCAAAACACAATCAATTAATACTTTTTGTGGACATTACAGTTTGCTTATGATGAGAACTTTGAGAGAATCACCAAGGGAGCTCTTGATAGTCCTTAGTCCGCATCACCCTGTTTAACAATATTGCATAACTTAGAGATCTTTTGTTTGTTGTAATTTCAATTGGCTCAAAAGAAAAGCAAATGAGTTAGCTCATGCATTGGCAACCCTTTTTCCTTAAACCATGTGATGATGTAACATGTAGTTCTTTAGCTACAATTAACATTTGTAGAAAATGAGGAATACCAAATTAAAATGTGAAATAAAAATATTTTCATCAGATTTTATAAAGGTGCTATTTATCTCGCATACTGATTCACTTACAAATTTTAGGAGTTGCATATAATAGCATGTGTAAAAGAAAGCGAGTTGAACCACAATAGTTCCACCAAAGCAAGGGTAGCAACAATAGAAACAGAGACAAACTTTGATCAAATTATAGATTGATACAATATACAAGTTCTGATTCTTTTGTCATGCATATATTGAAAGGGTAATTAAACCCATACAATTAATTGGTTCTTAAGTAAATAAAACTTTAGAGACATTTGCACTTTGATCAAACTTAAGTAAAAATGTTCAAAAGTAGCACAACTATAAACCAAAATAGAGTAATATGAAACTAAATTGGCAGCCATAAAGCTACTAAGAGAGAGGTGTTTGCCATAAAGGGGACTAATTAATAGGTTTAAGAATTCACAAGGTTGCCATTGGATATTCTTCCCATGTGCTAAATAATTTTTTTAGTAAAATCTACAAAAGGTATAGGAGGAGGCCTACTATTCAAAGGATGTCACACCAAATGGGTTGAAAATGGAGTCCATCTTCGCGGCCGGAATATACCGTCACGCCAGCAATCCAACACTCGATTGATATCGGAAAAATACAGGCCCAAGAGAAGTCAATCATCAAGTAAGGCAACCAGAGGATTGGAAAAAAAAAATTTTTGAATTTTTGTTAGGACAAAATATTGATTAACATTAGTATTATTTGTTTTCTTAGTATGCACACACACAAACCCATCACTTTTTTTATTTTTTTCCTTTTAATTGAATCAAGTCTAAAATGGAAAACTAGTTCTAAAGAAATGAATGGTGAAAATGTTTATCCATATATTTTGAATCTTCAATCATACATATTGGTGATTTATATTTATAAATATAAAAAATTAAAAAATTAAAATCCGAAAAAAAAATCCCTCAAAGTTGTAGTTTTCCTTGTTGGGTCATTTTGCAAATTGATGATGAGAAGTCAATTTAAGGACCAGAGGATTCCAAAAAATGTTAATATTGACTCAATGAAAAACACACAAACCCATCACTATATCAATTAAGGGAATCAATACTAAATGGAAAAATTCGAGAAAGATGAACCTTGGTGAGGATGTTTATCCATGCTTTTGAATCTTCAATCTCTATTGGTGATTGAAATAAGTAAGCTTAAAAATTAAAATTTTTAAAAAAAAAAATCCCTCAAAGTTGTAGTTTTATGATGGGTCATTTTGTAACATGATGGGCATTTGAGAAGAAAAAACCTCTAAAGTTGTATGAGTAAAAAAATTCTCTCCAATTTCTTTTTTTTTTAGATGAGTAATAAGGGTAATAAAGAGAGAGAGAGAGAGAGAGAGAGAGAGAGAGAGAGAGATGGGTTTGTGCGTGTTTTTATACATGCTTCACAGTTGTATTATCACAAAGCAGGTCCAATGGATTTAGATTGGTACTACCAATTCCCAAAGCATGAGTGTTTAATGTGTTATTAATTTTGTCTCATTGACTTCTGCACTTGACAACAAAATTAAAAATAATTAGATTGTACACGTTGTATAGTAAAATTGGACTCTAATTTTAGATTCTAATTGAACAATTGAAATGATAATTATGGTGTGGTCTCCACATAAATCTAGACACATGACACAAAATTGAAACTCTAATTTGAAATTCTAATTTGAGTTTCTCTTTGTTTTACCTATTATTTTATATATTTATATATATATATATATATATATATTAAGTAATGTAAAATACCGAGATGTTAGTTGTTTTTTTGGATTTAATTTTTTTTATATGATTGGAATCTCCATCACATAAATGTCCATCTTCTTCTCTTAACTGTTGTGCGGATGTCGATATTATAGTTTGAAAACTTTATAATGATTCATTTGATTGGTCATGTTTATCAATATCTTATTAAATAAAAGTAAAGCAATATGAATAATTGTGTCTTGAGATTTGAATAAAATGATCATATATTTATTTGTAATAAAAGAAATGCTAAAAAATTGATATTAGTTAACATTTTAATCTACAATCCTCATATGAAATGAAATTCTAATTTTTTGAATTGTACATATAGGGGGAAAAACTGAGTAACCACATAATACCTTCAAAACTTGCTACAAAATTATATACGTACCCATATCTATATGTGTTTAATTAGTAATTGGATTATGAAAACTACGATAACTCTTAAACTACATTGGAAACTAAGTAAAGCAAACACAAACAATATATAGTACAATAACATCAAGAAAAATTAAATAGAAGAGCAAAACACAAAATATTATAAAGAGAACTTTCAAAACTCAAAATAAAACTACATAATGAAACTCCAATATGGAGCAACCAAAAATAATACTAATTATAAAAATAAAAAAAAATTAAAAACATTGAAAATTCAACAGCCATTTTTTTCAAGTTCATCATTTGTATTGCAAACTCAATAATCATTTCAACAATTTTTTTATACCGATGTCGCGGAAGTTTGAAGAAAACACACACAATACTCTCTTTGATGAAACCATAACTAAACTATTAGTTTCTAATAGTAAATCTCGAATCCACAAGGGGTTCCTTGAATTCACAAGGTGATAAGTCCGAAATCCACCAAAGAAAACAATAAACAAAAGTCTGAACTTTTATTAAGGGTAGCGCTGTATATCAATATGCATGGAGAACATCAATGCAATTGTATCAGATACATAATCCAACTCCAAGTCTATTTAATTATATATTTTTATACCTATATACATATAAACATATAATATTATATATACTTAAATATGGAGCTTGTTACACATTATTATGTTTCAAATTCATTTGCTAAACAATCTAAAATAAACAAAATTTAGCTGTTTGCATTTACACATTATTATGATTTGAAATTTGACTTAGTTAAACACAAATTTAATCAATTTTTTCATTAAAAATTGCTAAACTATTCAACATTTGCTAAAAATAAAATAAACAAAAATTTATTCTCCGAGTGGAGTCCAAATTATTCATAAGTTGTTCGAATCCATTTATACCCAATGCCCAAGTTGCAGAAATATTCATAAAACATTAACTCGGTTCAAACTTGAAGTGTTCATAGGCTCAAAAAAGCTCTTAAGTCTTCAACGTAAGAACTTAGCCCACTGGATAGGAATTGGGTGGCTTAACATGGGCTTGAGGATAAAGCTTCTAGTCCAGCCGTACGTACCCAATCTGAGATTCTAAAATTGAGTCAGGCCTCGGGCCCAACTTCAAAATGAAATCCAACTATTGCTTCAGACAGACAGTCAAAAGGAATAGTATGATTAGAAAATTTTTGTAGAATCACATGTGCCTCACGGATGCTCATTTAACTACCTAAAACTAAAAGTTGGAATGATAGGCAAAGGAAAGGAACGTACAAAAAAGAACCATATGAATAACACGTAATAACAGGACATGAAGGAAACTCTACTCTAGTAGGGACCTTCATGACATTAGGAAGTTATGATTTCTTTCTTCTTCTTTTAAAAATAAAAATAAAAATTAAATATTAAATATTATTAATTAATGAGGGATAGCACAACATATATAGGCGCTTAACATGTTGCACACTATTAGCTTTGACATTCGTGTGTGTGTGTAGATATAGAGGTGGTCCTCTCTTTCAATCAAAAAAACAAATCCCAACCTAACGGTCAAAGTTTGCTGGCAAAGGTATTCAGATACTCAGTTATGTTAAGTAGATTGGCAGGGGTGGGCACAAGGGAAAGGTGGATAATTAAAAGGAAAAAGGAAATGTATGCAATACGCAATTAATATGCATGGCATGATTGTTCGGATTAAGTTTGACTTTGAAATCCAGAGCTAACCAAAACCTGTTTTGTTAATGCATTCATTAACTCTCAAAGAGGAAATGAGGATATGAACCATTTTATAAGTTTATTGTCTAATAAGTATTTCTGTTTGTTTACTAAAAAAAAAAAGAAACGTAGCTTTAACTCAATTTCTATTAAATTCTAAAAAAACAAAATAAAAACCTCAATTCATATCCAGATGGTACCACTTATCTTTTTAAATGATTAGGTTCAACCATGAAACTATCCATGCCATAAATAAAATGAAATGATTGAGGATATTTAGCACATCGTAGACTTTTATAAACTAATATTTAAGGATATGTTTGCATGAGAAGGTAATAAATAATGAAGAAAGATAACAAGATAAAAGAGGAAAAAGGCAATAGAATAAGGCAATACATTATAATATTAAATTGGTGATTTTTTTTTTTACAAGAAAACTTATATATCAAAGCTATAAAAATAGTAAGTTCAAGTCAACTCAATTGGTAAAGTCTTTTGTCGTCAAATAAAAAATCTAAAATTTTGAACCCGCTACACCAATTAGGGATGTCCTCCTAAACTAGCCATCCAACATAATTGATTAAACCCAAGTCGACTGTCAATCTATTCAATACTTGGGTGGTCGACAATAGGTGCTCCACTCTAAAACCTGCTAGATCTTGGTTGGGTGGTGGGTTTGCCCCTCAAAAACTCGATCCAAACTAATCTAATTGACCTGTAGTCCAAATATCACAATTTCACGGAAATCTTGTCTAGAATCTAACCTATATGAGACAAATAATAATTTTATTATAGTACCAAAACAAATCCTCTTTAAATTTGAATTCTATTCCCACTCTATTAACTTCTATTTTTTTATAAAAAAAAAAAAAAAAAATTTATTCAACACTTTGGCACATACACTTCATCTCCATACCATCCACAATTTCCCACTAAATATCCGCAATTTTTAAAGAATTTTCTTACCTTATTATTGATGTGAAAGAATATGAACACGGTTAATCTAAAATAATCAAAACGCTTTAAAAAATAATAATAAAGATCAAAATTTCAAAGTTAAAAAATTCCACTTTTTTTTTCTTTTCTAGGAGTTAAAAGTTCGACTTGTTCTCTCATACATCAAAACCACTTATAACAAGCATCAATTATCAACTCACTGTTGCCAGATTAGGACAAAACTCATCTTTCATTTCTTTTGTTTTTAATTTCTGGGCGGTGATGAGACTGATCATCTTAAAAATAAGAAAACAAAATTGCAAATAGAAGAGGAAACGCAACCCACAAGGAATTGGGAGTAGGGACCCCCAAAGTCCGAGTAATGAGTTAATAGTTAGGCGGACGTGGCCACGTGGGAGTAAGGTAATGTCCAATTGGTCACGTTTTGTTCCACGTGTGAAATTATCTAGAAATTATTTTTTTATTGTTTTCAATTTTCAGGTAGTAAATTATGTAGACATTTTAGTAGTGTAGTCTGTAGTAGTTAGTTAGTACCAATGAGCAAAGACCAAAATACAGATTGGGGTTTGACTTTTTTTTGGATTTTAGAGGAAGCTGGATTGTTATTTGTTAGGTTAGGTACTGTTCTCTTCTAGTCTAGTCTCTAGGTAAGAAGGGTAAGTTTTGAAAGGTAGTTAAGCCAACGGTCTTCTCCATCTTCCTTACTCTTTTTCTTTTTGTGTGTGTGTGTATTGAAACTAAAAGCGAATAATTCTAAATCTCAATATAATAAAATAGCGATGAAGAATGAGACAAGCAAGACGACTAAGATCATCCACTCGTCCCGCCAAACTGCTCCTAACCAACGGTCAGCTACCAAATCAATTAGATACTAAATCTAAATCCAACTATCCCTTTTAAAACGTCTTACTTTGCTCACTCCTTTCTCTTAGCTAGCTTCCTTGTACCACTCACAGCCATTTCTTTCTTATAGGAAGAAGAGGAGGAGAGGAAGCCTCTTCATCCAACTTCCTATACCCAGTTTTTGCATCAGTGAGTAACTCTACCACTTCCTTTTCTTTTCTTCACCTTTTGCATTTGCTTTGTATGTTTAATTTGATGTCTATTACAGTGAGCTTTGCCACCTGACCAGATGACATTACTTCTTTTGTCTTACCAATAATCATTACTTTGCTTTTCTTCTTTAACAAGAATCCAGGGCCAACTTATTTATTTGATTGATAATGACATTAGATCTTTTCTTTTTTGTAACCTTGATGTAATGCAGAATCACTCTAGTTTTTTCAATGTAACTTCTTCTAAGCTATCAGCAATTCAAGTGTAGTACAACTCAAATTGATCATCATGATGAATTTAGAAACTTTCAATATTCATGTAGTATATTCATGAGATTCACCCATACAATCAAATTCTATAATTATTCTCCCACATTGAAGATAACGTGGTGCACAAATTTGCTAGATAATGATGATTATGACATTTGATATTAGCACATTGTGTTTTAGGCTTTTCGAATATCACAATTTAAGAATGAAGGATTAAATGATCATTGATTTCTTTAAGAAACATGACAACCGAGCTTGTGATTAGAATAATTTCATCATAGGGATCTGTGACACTGACCCAAATTGTTGAAAAAGGCTTTATGTACAGTTTCCGTCCTAGTCACAGAATTATTACTCCAGTACAAGTTTGTTTATCCAAGGACCTCCCTATTTATCGGGGATTGGCAATGCTAATTATCTGTTTCCTATTTATTTTCTCAGTCTTCATACTATAGTATTTCTCAAAGATTTCAAAGAAAATGGATTCTTAGTCTTGATTTGACTGTAACCACAGGATTTTAAGCTTGAATTATGGCTCAAGATTTGGATAAACCATTGCTGGATCCTGAGGATTTCCATCGAGAGGGAATCGATTTGGTAAGTTTTTCAAATCACATGACAAGTGCCACATTTTGAATTCAGCCTCTGTAGTACTATCAACATCTTTGAAACACTTTGCTTTGATAGGAGAACATACCATTAGATGAAGTTTTTGAACAACTTAGAACAACACGAAGAGGACTTTCATCTGAAGATGCTGAAGCCAGACTGCAGATTTTTGGCCCAAACAAGCTCGAAGAGAAGCCAGTAAGCTCCACAGTTTTTAAATTTTCTAATTTGTATTAGTTCATGATTAGTTTTTGAAGAAATTTGAAGAGTCAATTCCACTGGAAATCAGATCAACAGAGTCAACCAGATTTGCTCTTGACTAAAATTGACCTTTATATATAGTTGACCAGTAAAAACTTGAATGCATCAAGATGTGCTGAAAATTTAGAAGTGGCTGTTGTTGAAAGCAGTTTATTTATTGAGCTAAAAGAGTGCTCTATTCAGGTAGTAATTTAGAACCTAGAAATGCATTAAGGAAAGCCCAAATAGTTGAAGATTACCACACTAATGAAGTTTTTGAATGTTGAAAATGCTCAAAGTAAATTAGTATGAATATAATGGGTTTTATTACAGCCAAGTTGGAATCTGGTTCAAATTCACATGCTCATTTCTCTACAATCTGGTTCATTGAATTTGAGCTTAGGGAATTCATTTTTCCCCCTTTAATTTGGATGAATATTGTTAGGATGTCTAATTGCTTATGGATTTTTGTACCCTAATATCTATGGTGTAAAAGTTTATCACATTAAAGTAGTTCCTAACTTTGAAAAACAATTTTATTTTGATGCAGGAGAACAAATTTTTGAAATTTTTGAGTTTTATGTGGAATCCCTTGTCATGGGTTATGGAAGCTGCAGCGATAATGGCAATTGTCCTTGCTAATGGTGGAGTGAGTAGCTACATCTTAGCATGCAAATCACTATAGTGCTTCTCCATGGATTTTCTTCTTTTTCTTTTTTTCCCTTCCTCTCTCCTATACATTCTTGAAGTCTAGTTGAAGGCTATTCTGATACTCTCTCTCTTTGTGGGAATGATATTTCAGGGGCAGGGTCCTGACTGGCAAGACTTTGTAGGGATTGTCTGCCTACTTTTAATCAATTCAACAATCAGTTTTATAGAGGAAAATAACGCAGGGAATGCTGCATCAGCACTTATGGCTCGTTTAGCGCCTAAAACAAAGGTTTGCCATTCTGATGCCATCAGCTAGTAGTGAACATGGTCAAATTGCCTTGCATTTCCTTTCCATTATACTTCAAGAATACCAAACTTGTACCATTTTCTTCTCCTTAGAAATTTTTGTGAAGTGAAAGATCTAAAGAAACATACTGTGTTAATTCAAGTGCTAAAACAAATATGTGCACATGCACATAAGGGCAAACCAATGCTTAGAAGATTTTACTTTATTTTGTAAAGATCAAAAGGAAAGAAATAAGGTAATTAGTAAAAAAAAAATACCCCTTTAGTCTCTATCAAATGTTTCACAACACCTTTTTTTTTTCTTTGGAGGGGGGGTGGGGGAAGGGGTTTTACATAGCTCCATGGTGTCACAAGACTCAAATTTATTCCCCAAAAATACACCGTGGAAGTTTAAATGATGTATCTACCCCCCTCCCCCACACCTTATCCTTTGAGGGATGCTTATTTTCCTGGGTTGATTTTTTTGTTGCCTTTTCTAAATCTTGTTATAAAAACAACAACCACACTTGAGTGTACAAGAAAGTATCAACACACCATCTCTATATACAGGTTCTCCGAGATGGGCAGTGGCAAGAGCAAGATGCAGCTGTCCTGGTACCAGGAGATGTAATTAGCATAAAGCTTGGGGATATCATTCCTGCTGATGCTCGTCTGCTTGAAGGAGACTCACTAAGAATTGACCAGGCAAGTGCTTCTTTAAAATTAAAGAAGAAGCTGTTTTATCTATACTGTACTCTTGGCAACTATCTTTAACTTTTGGGTTGAGTAATTATTTCTTTTCCTTCTAATATATCCAATATAACTGCTTGATTTGATTGTAATTATTTTTCTCTAGATGGACTTCAATATGAGTCATATAATGATGTAATTTGGTCTGTGCAGTCAGCTCTTACTGGAGAATCTCTGCCTGTCACTAAGAGGACAGGTGATGAAGTATTTTCTGGTTCAACATGTAAGCATGGAGAGATTGAAGCTGTAGTGATAGCAACTGGAGTTCATTCTTTCTTGGGAAAAGCAGCATATTTAGTTGACAGCACGGAAGTTATCGGTCATTTCCAGAAGGTGATTTAAAGATTTTTAATTCTTTGCCAGCAGAGTCTCCTTAATACTAAAGTTTCCCGTGACCTTGTCCATCATGAATTAACTCTACCATTTTAATGTAGTACATACTTTGAAATTTCTTGAAATAGCTACTTTACAGTGATTCTATTAGACAATTATGACATTTTCCAGTTTTTTCTTTAACCTTAACAGTTTGATTTGGTTTGGTAATAGGTGGTGTAGTGTTCTTGTAATAATAATTTATTTGTGTTCTTGTCATGTATTAACTTTTTTCAATAGTGTCAGCATTTATATTGCAATGAGGTTGAAATAGAAAAACATTTTCACAATATATGTTTCTGGAATGTGACATCAAGAACTGTCAAAATGCTGAAGATACTGCCCAAGACCAGGCTAACAGTAGTTGTAATTCAAATCTGCTTCAAAACAAAATTAGCTAAGCTGTTTTCACCTATACCTCTTTTGATGTAGTCTGACAAGGCGCTCATATTCCAAAAGTCATATGGAAGCTTTTGTAGTATTATGAAAATTTGATGAATTGTTTTTCTGCAGGTCCTTACCGCTATTGGGAACTTCTGCATTTGCTCCATAGCTGTGGGAATGATTCTTGAAATCATTGTCATGTTTCCTATTCAGAAACGTTCATACAGGGATGGAATCAACAACCTTCTTGTTCTTTTAATCGGAGGAATACCCATAGCTATGCCAACAGTATTATCTGTGACTCTTGCAATTGGTTCACATCGACTATCTCAACAGGTGCAACTCATTGTAGCCCTAATAATATCATAAATCTACCATGAAATTTATAATTCCAAAGTTATTGCTTCAAATATGTAAGATGAAGTGGAAACCAAAGCAAGTCATTTCCCATCGTGTCAAATGGATTTAAATTATCCAAATAAGACTTTCGTCTTTGCAATAGTTCTAGTACTTACCAAATGAAAGAAACTTCAATTGTGTGGTTTCCTTCATTAACAAACACAGCATGAAACTTAACTATTGTTTTTTATTCTTGAAGGGTGCCATTACAAAAAGGATGACAGCAATTGAAGAAATGGCAGGAATGGATGTTCTTTGCAGTGATAAAACTGGAACTCTTACCCTGAATCGTCTCACTGTTGATCGGAATTTAATCGAGGTACCAAAGCTGACTCCATGAGATCGTTTTTTATCCTACAATTAGTTTGGACAACAAACCTGTAGTAATCTGCTCGTAGCACATCATGGTGACAGATTTTGTCACTAAGTATGTTTAATCTTATATGTTTTTGCCTTTGAATCCAGTTTGAGTCTCCAAAAATTTGGCTAACTAGACAGAAGATGATGATTTAATATGTTGGACAGTTAAGTCACAAGTAGTTTGCCTTCTGCTAACAGCTTTCATTTTTGCTAATTGATTACCTAGGCTGAAACTTCTTACAATTTTTCTAATAGTATGACGCTTTAAGACATACTTATTAAGTGAAGTTTGATTGGAATGTTGCTGCTGATCTTTTAGAAAGTCCATGGAGCTTTAAACTAAGTCATTAAATTCTTTCAAAAATTATTGATGATACTGTTAATCAATGTGCGACAATAATCATTTTGCATTGTACTTAACATAGGAAATGCCTATTTCTGAAATAAAGAAGATGCTCACTAAATGAATTTTCTAAGCTACATTTCTTCATTTTTTTTATGGGAATGCAACTCTTGCTCCAAGTTTTTTCTTGAATATCATGCTCCACACAGGGTTTGGGAAATTTTCGGAGTACATAGTACATAATGGTCATATTGTCGGTGAAACAGTGAAAATAAAGTATCCATGGCATGTTGGAAGAAAATATGGAGTGAAATTATTCTTTGTATAGTCTGGATATTTCTTGCGAGAATCTACATTTCATCTACTAGGTTGAAAGTTCTCTGTTTCAAATACATCAGTCTCAAACATTAGACATCACGATGGAAGATGAATAATTTCCATGTGATATATAATTACTGGTTTCTCTTTTCTGATTTCCATTAGGAGCTTCAGAAATTCTGGACCAGAAACTTTAAATTTTAGTCATTTTATTGCCTCATTTGTCCTATATTCTAAAAGTTGAATTCATACCTTATGCAGGTTTTCAACAACACTATGGATAGAGATACAATTGTGTTGCTTGCAGCCAGAGCATCAAGAATAGAAAACCAGGATGCTATCGATGAAGCTATCGTTAACATGCTTGCTGATCCAAAGGAGGTTGGAATATATATAAGACATCTTACTTATACTGAAGTTTCTTGGTTCTATTCCTTTGTAGGGGTGTATGTGCTTATATGCATAAAAGTGAGAGTACCCAGTCTTTGCATGTTTGTGCTTATAAGAATACAACTAAAAGAATCTTTTCATCTTTAGGCTCGTGCAAACATCACAGAAGTGCATTTTCTTCCGTTCAATCCAGTGGACAAACGTACTGCAATTACATACATTGATTCTGATGGTAATTGGCATCGTGCCAGCAAAGGAGCTCCTGAACAGGTATCCATATGTTTATAAAGTACCCTCAAATATTTCATGTTTCCTGAAAAGGAGCTCCTGATTTTAATGCAAAGTTCACTTCTGAATTTCCTACCTGTGCATTGATGAATAATATTGTAGACATAAATAGGTTCATTAACTTAATTCATTATTAATAAACCAGCAATTATAGGAATATGGTCATGGTGTCTGAAAATTTAATATCCACCAGGAGTACAAGAGCATGAATTTTGTTTTTATTATTTTCCTGTATGTCAGATTCTAAATCTTTGCCAAGAGAAACAAGAAATTGCCGGAAAAGTGCATTCCATCATTGACAAATTTGCTGAAAGGGGCTTGAGATCTCTCGGTGTTGCATATCAGGTATAGCACATAGCTATCCTCTTTTGCTTTTCATTCTTGAAGTTAATGAATTAAAAAGATTAGTTTATACTTCAAAGATTTAATCTTGAAATTAGGTAACATGATCATCATTTGAGCACATATTTAAAAGCCAAATCATTTGATATTATCTCTGAGATGTTCATTTACTTCATTTAATCATCCTTTCAGGCAGTTCCAGAAAGAACTAAGGAGAGTCCTGGAGATCCTTGGACATTTTGTGGTTTGTTACCCTTGTTTGATCCTCCAAGACATGACAGTGCTGAGACCATCCGCAGGGCTCTTAACCTTGGAGTCTGTGTTAAGATGATTACAGGTACATGTGGATCTCTGGTACATAATAAGGAGCACATATATATTGAAGAATCATATATATTTTTTATTAGAACTCATTTATGTGTTAAAAATTTCGTTTCTTTCTCCTATGAATTGTTTCCAATACAATTATTTTGGTTCAGCTATCACTATGTAGTTTAAGTTTATTTCAATAAATTGAAGACATCTGTTTTAAAGTTTGTCTTCCATAATTTTTCTGTGAGAAACAGAAATATTGCATTAGACACATCTTGGGTGCTGGAATCATGCCCAAAAATTGAAATTAATCAGCATACTTGTATTCTTGTTACAGATTGGATTTGTGACTTCTTGGGGAAAAAACATGGATATTATGAATTCATAATGACACAATGGCAAATTGGTTTGATTTAGCTGGGCTTCAAAGCAGATCCTGAATCCACCATGGATGAAAATAAGACTTTAACATATCCCCTATGAAAAACCATACTCACAATAGCAAATAAAAGCATCATTTAGACTGCTAATAAGAATATCACCTTTGAGGTTGGGGACTCGGTGGAATATCATAATTATGTACATAATTTTAATCAGGCATGGAACCAAAAATATTAACATTGTCTACCACTGTATCAACAAGATCAGAAACTAAAATCCAAAAATAACAGAAACATGGGGATCAAGAACATGATTTAATAGAATTGACAACCTGGTCAGAGCTGATAAAGATGCTCAACCTTTCAGTATGCCAATGATTTGGGGATTTAAAAATTTTTACCTGTCTTGAATAAGTTAATAGATATAATAATGCTGGCATGAGCTATTAGAATCATTGATGATTTTTAATATTCTTAATCAGAAATGTGAAATAAAGATACTAATGTGAAAATGTATGTGATAATGAAGGTGATCAATTAGCAATTGCAAAGGAGACAGGGCTAAGACTTGGTATGGGAACAAACATGTACCCATCTTCTTCATTGTTGGGCCGTGACAAAGATGAACATGAAGCTCTTCCCGTGGATGAGCTCATTGAAAAGGCGGATGGCTTTGCTGGTGTATTCCCTGGTATTTGAATCCATTACCTGTCTCATGGAAAGTTAATTTTATTAGATTACATACTTCTTGTTTTCTTTTCTTTTTTATTTTTTTGGTGTTTAGTCATTGATGTAACATGAACATAATAGCATGATTTTAAGAGATGTGGAAGGCGGTATGACTTGAACAACACCAACTGACTTAGGTTCCCTATTAAATCCTCTTCCTAGCTAACACTAACTCGTCAGCCTTTTTAAGATATGACAAATTGACATTGAGCTCTAGATAAAATAGCACTTCTTGCCCCCACAAGAATGGTGTGGTGCAGAGAAGTCATGGTTTTTGAGGCCCACTGGTGTAAATCTAACTTACTAACATAAAAAGAAGGGACAGGTTGGGTGGTAATTACTTGGTTTAAATTAATGCCAAAACTAACTCATGAAAAACTACTTTCTTCATCTCTTTGTTGGAGATTGTCTCAAATTCCTATTTTGATTTGATTGCCTATTTTCTATTTTCTTAGTATGGAAGGAATATCTATTCATAGTCAGACAAGTAATTGGTATTCCTTGTTAAAGAAGTATTGTAGGAAAGCTTTGTTCTTTGTCAAAGAAGTAATTGTTATTCTTTGTTAAAAAATTATTGTTAAATCTTGTTCACCAAGGATTTGAAATTGGACCCTTATATAGAGATTATATATATATATGTAGTATTGTAAAAGGCTTGGTGGCTTTGACCCAAGGGTCCTCCCAAATGGGGAGAGAAGAAGACTATTAGAAGAACATAGAATGATTTTCTTCTAAGAGTAATTTGATAGTTCTTTTGGGTTTGAAAGATTCTCGTATGTGTGTGATGCAAGTCATGAGGGTAAAGGAAAACATAGAATTCTCTAAAGTGAGCAGCTGAGAGGTTGACTATTGTAATCTTTATTGAATATAATAGATTTGATTTCCTTCTCCATGGATGTAGGAAGTTTTCTGAAGCACATAAATTCTTTTCTATGTTGTGTGTGTTTATTGTTTTATTTGACTTCACTGTTATTTGTTAGAATCCCTCTATGTTATTTCACTACATTGTGCAATTTTTCAGTTATTTGCTTGCCCAAATCCTGTTCCTGAATGTTTGCATTCA